>OX246753.1:318379323-319579323 GCA_945910035.1 Brachypalpus laphriformis
GGATTGACGGCCAGGAAGGTTTTGCTGTGTGTGTGCAGCGAATCATCTACTATGAGCTGCTCCCCTGCGGCAAAACTCTTAATTTGGACCTGTACTGTCAACAATTGGACCATCTGAAGGAAACAATCGCCCCGAAGCGGCCAGCTTTGACCAATCGGAGAGGAATTATATTCCATCTGGACAATGCCAGGCCACACATATCAATAACAACTCGCCAGAAGCTCCGAGAACTTGATTGGTAGGTTCTTATGCATCCACCTTATAGTCCGGACCTGGCACCAAGTGCTTACGACCTGTTCCTGTCCATGGCGAACGATTTTGCTGGTGAAAAATTCGCCTCAAGATAGGCTTGTGAAAATCGACTGTCCCAGTTTTTTTCCAATAGGGACGTAGGCTTCTATGAGAGAGGCATAATGAAACTTCTTCTACTACTACTACTTCTTTGATATATATCGCCGCCACCGTGATGTCGTCGGTTAAATTCAAAGTCTCACGACCACTTTCAAGCAGAGGTCGTACTCTATCACTGTAGGCACATTAAATTTGAATAGATGATAAGTCGTGCAACAATAGGTTGCGAGGAGCTACCTAAAAGATAAAATCAGTAACCCGGTTTGTTAATGGTCTAAATGGTTTAACAATTTTTTTTTAATTAGCAGCATTGCTTATTACCACTTGGAATCATTTTGACTTTGTAAAACAACTGTATGTCAAGTGCGTTAGTAAGAATTCTAAATAATTTCTCCGTCTCTCACTAGCTACTAGTAGAGCAGCGATGCCTTAGAATGTCCAAATTAAAACTATTGCAAAAGGAAATTGAATTCGTTTTTTTGTGGCCTTTTGCATTTTCTACACGCTATCAGTTCGCCATCGTCATCTGCCAATAGGAAACCATTGATCTATTTGAACATACATTTTCCTTTCCTATATCCAATACGAAAAGGGCAAAATTGTTTCTATTCACAGTGCTGTTCCACAAGCCAGTCGCCAACTCATCCGCGGTTGTGACATAATTCTCCAGCAACAAATCCTTCCATTCACTGAAGCAAAATTAAAGGATCACAAAATGAGATTTCTTTTCCTTGTATCCCATATGAGTTGCGACATATATGTATTATAAGCCCACATGCAAGATGCTCTCTTTTATGTACTCCCACCAGGCGAAGACGCAAGACTTCCATTCACAGAGGATCAAAAGGACAAAATCTTAATCGAAACCATCTGTAAAAAGAAAAATTATTACATCAACTAATCCACCAATCAATCACTCCAACCGCACACGTTTGTGGTATTCCCAGAGAAACCCCAACCACCCAATCACCTCCTTCCGTAGGCGAACCACTTTAAGCCGAGAAAAGAAAAGACGACTATGATGTCCTTATACGTCATAACAATAATCATAATCATAATCATTAGTAGCAGAAGCAGCCACCACTTTGTCGCTATATTGGTGTTGCCCATGTGGGCCCTATAATTAAATTGCCAACCTCTTTGATAACCGAATCCTGTTCACAAGTTTTCGACATTGGAATCGGAATCCATAATGATTATGGTTAAATATGTGGTGATTGCAGGATCAACGCAAAACACCCCCACAAAACCGGACAGCATCACAGGAAGGATACAACATCAAATCGAGAAAGGATGTACATATGTATACGTACACAAAAGGGTGTGAGCAAGCAGAAAACCGAAAAAAAAAATGGCAACTATTGGCAATTTCAGACAAACCTCCCCCACATGTTGACCATAAATACGATAATAAACTTTCGCATTCGGTTTGTACCCTTCAAAACCGCATACTCATAGTTTATCCAACAGGATTTTCTACACACAAACATTGAAACTCAAACTCAGCAGGACATCAGCTATAGGTACGGAGGACAAATGGAAAAGAAACTGACCGACAAATCGTTGTATGTACATATCTGAATTGTGGCAATAAGTGGTTTAACCGTACAAGGTGCTGTGCAGATGGAGATGGGACTTGAAGTGCAAACAGCATTTTGTGGTATCCTGGTGATAACTGTCTGAAGGTGCCAACTTACTGATATACGCCTTTATTACGAGTCGAGTGAATTAAAGATTTAATATCGGTGTTTGGACAATAATGTGGGAGCAAATAAACTGTAACTGTAACTGTATTCCTCAATGCGTGAACGTTTTATTGGCTAACTTTGACAGATGGAAGTCGTGTCCAGCTTCCTACTCGTATATCATGGATTCAGGTGCCACAGTGTCACCACAACGCCTGCATTTACTTCGGGTGGACCTCGTAAGCTATATTGTAAATTTTATGCCTCGGAAACATATATAGTGATCTTGGTTATTTGTTTTGTTGCGGTTGCAGTTAAATTTTGGCAGATACTCTTACACTTACACAAGGATGGTGACAATGGTAGAGTGGTAACATCACCAGTTGCCGCGCTAATGGTTCATTGTTCAAATGATGATGTCAACAAGCATTTGTTTCTCATGAAATAATATAATATCTGAGTTTCAAACCTGTACACCAATATTTCTTTCGGTGCCGTGAAATAACGCCGAGAGAAATAAGGCCGAATTTAAAAATTCAGCGTTATATCCTTTTCAAATGCGAAATAAACCCGAACATTGTTTGCGAAATAAAGCCGAATTTCGGAGAGAAGGCAAAAGAATAAGCAAAGTCAATTTTATCTTAATCAATGTTTGTTGATTGTAACTCGAAGTGCAGTTATACCATTAGTAGGCTAGCTTTTAGTGACAAACGTTGTTTGATAATGGCAAATTTGGGTGAATCGGTCTTTTTGTATGAAATCTGCGAGGCTTTTAGGTAGGGAAGTGAACTTCTATATATTCCTGAAACGAAGCAACTTTATAAAGTTAAATCGAATGAATGTGCAAACGATATACGTGCTATGTGAATGGGTGCAATGTAAGTGCAGTTATCGATTTTAACAATGAAAGTTTGGTTAGAATTCCAGAAGTCCGTGCTCTTCACAACCATTCAACGCAAGAAGACCTTCGCGGTAAATTAAAACTATTAAGTGTATTAAAAAATAAGTGTGCTAAAGTTTCACTTAAAAGAAGTGGGATTCGCGAAGTTTTCGACGAAGTTTGTAAATAAGCTGAAATCAGTGCTTCTGTAATTCAGTTCGGCAAAGTACGGAGGCAACTCTTAAACATAAGAAATAGTTCATTTCCTAAAACTCCCACATCGGCACTTTTGAAAAGTCAGAGTGGATCATGAATGATTTCGGTATGCCTCGGTACAAAAGTAATGAGCCATTTTACAGATGCACTGTTATCGAGCAAAGCTTTTCATACTCGATCTTCATGACACCGACAATTGCTAAAGAAATACAGAAGTTACCCAACGGAAACCAGAAAAACTATCTTCTGGATGGTACTTTCAGCGTCATGCCATCTTGTGGCTGAACAACTAAAAGCTACTTTTTTTTTGTTGGAAAGCTCAAGGCTGCGCGCAGTAAGGGTTTCATATTATATATTAATACGTGAACACGAAACTTATCGTACGTTTTTTTAGTATTTATTATAAAAGGACGGGGATGAAATTTATATCATTCGAAAGGTGCCATGCCATAGGTGTGCAGGCAAAAAAAAATCATGTGCGTATGGAACCGTTAAGTTAGGTAAATTCCCTCCAGTCGAATTTCGACCACATGCGATACTAGTTTAATAGATCGGTCTGTCAGATTGTTAACCAAGATTTTTTAAGCAAATAGGCTTATGTGTTTTTTTAAATATAGGATTGGTTTGTTAATCTGAGCACGCCGACTTTATCCGCCACTGCGTTAAATTTTATTATGATGGCTGAGTTCTCCATAGTTCCTTTAGGTTTTGTACGAAAAATATCTCTAGGAACCAGAGGAGGAACACAGTCGATGTAGGTGCAGAATGAATCATACATTTCCCATAGATTTTGCTTAGTTGTCAGTGGAACACAATGTTTTCATTTTCTCCTGCTTCGCGAGTCAATACTTCCGCCAAATGCCTCTAAACCGCTTTTTCGCCAACTAAATATTCAGTGCATTACCCCAAGTGTCGCCCGGTTTTGCAATTAATTTCAATTAAGTGACCTACTGACTGTATTCAAGTGCGTTACCCCAAGTGCTGACATTCGCCCCATTTTCATCTGACTTTGATAAAAGTGTTTCCATTAAATTTTTGCATAGATCTGCAGTAATTATCGTGGTCTGTGTCACTGTGCCACCAATTCCAATGACTCCATTTTCGCTAACGCGCTTGTTCACCCTATAATTCGCCATATCTTGCGGTATTATCAACTACCCAATCACTGACAACAATGCTGATTGGGTTTCTTGTAAAGGAATCTGCGGAAAATCTTTCCATGCCATTTGTGTCGGTCTCAACAAAAGAAATACGGTATATGTAAAAGCACTTTCTGACAACCTCCTTTTTTTTTGTGATGAGTGCAAGAATATCTCACTCTCGCACGTTCTCCTTGCGATAAAGTGCCTTAGTGACTCAAATGACTCCCATCAAAAATAAATCGTCTAAAAAGATTATGGGTAAACTCTCCAACTTAGATAGCAGTGTTAGATGTGTTGACGATTTAGGCAACTCGGTTCAGAACTCAACCGAGCAAATGAAATCCAAACTCTGTAACATTGAAACAAAAATTGCTGGTCTGACGGAGTTATTTCTAGCCAGTACCACGAAGGAAGAATCCACCATGCACCACCTCAACAAAGTGTTTTGTGATCTCAAAGCTGATTATACCTCGCAGATCAGTTCTTACGAAAAATTGGGCGAATGTGTTAACTCACTGCGGGAAGACTTTGACATCCTCTTCCAATCGTCCAGCAAGCATTCATCTCCCAGGCAACCTGATCCAATGCTCGACGTAATTTTCGATCGAATCAATGGTGTCGGCGACGAAGTCACTGCAACGCGCTCAACCAGTGTGAATGGAATTGAATCGGTATGCCACAAAATCGACGACCTACCTATCCATACCCAACATAACCCAAACATCCATTACAACACATCAATTTTGGATGAATTATTGGATGCCGATGTCGACTCACGCTCAGCTCCACCTTCCCTTCTACTGCCGACGGACGAATCATCAAAATCTCTCGCTGTCCCTACTGTCTAAGAGTCTGAAACTCCTCCCGTCGCTGCCCCCCAGAAACTAATCAAGCATTTTGGAACAACCTGGACACCTTCTAAGTGGCAACGTAGGCTGATTAAATTAAGTCCTGACAACCTCCAGGTTACCACCTTCCTCATCAAAGGTAGCCCTCGTAATGCTGATGTCTCGTGGATTACGAATTTGTTTTTAATGAAATATGGTATCACCATCTCCCGATGCGAACTACTGATCCTGCCTTCTCACCACAGAAGTCTTCGCAACTTTAAATTCGACCTCCCGGCTAGATACGAATGGCTATTCCAAAACCCTGCTAGTATAAATTTCAACCTCGGAAAGATGCGCATCTGCAAATGGACGGACAAGCCTACTAACATAGATAAGTTAATTAATAATAGACTTAGTAATAATAACACCCATAGAGATAAGTTAATTAATAATAAGTTGTACCCACTCTCTCTCCACTCTTCGTATAACAAATCCACCATTTCAAACAATGGACCTACCACCCACCAAAAATCCAGCAGTTCTCAATATACCCACCACAAATCCATCAACACTCATCTCCCGTCCTTTAACAAGTTTAAACCCGACTCAAATTGGTCTTTCAAAATGGGCAATTTTCACTTAGCTAAAGCAAGTCCAATGGGACAATGCAACCAAAGGCAAATGGACCTAAAATTGATTTCGACCATCGAAGTCTAAACAAACCGTGTATATGAGAGCTAAAACTACAACTTCTCCCGGCTCCTGTATAGCTACGATGGCTACCCCAAATACATACACAAATTTAGACACGAAAGCTTATCTTTGTGCCCCGATTGCCCATACCAAGGGGAAAATACGGCAGACGCAGTGTTTCATTGCAAACGTTTCTTTAAATGAAGAATTAGCCTGGCAAGTCCACAGCCCCTTATAGACCAAATGGTGTGGTGAGATGAGAAAAGGATGCAAATAAGCATTAACATTGCCAACCAGCTCCTCGAAATAATACCTAATGGCGGGGCGGTTCAACAGAGAGAGTTGTTTTAGATGTGTAGGGTGTGGGTTAGTGCATATGGTATGGCGTATTCCTGGCATCGATCAATCAGTTTTGCGAATCATACATGCCAATAACTGGTAGCTTTAGAAGAATAGACATCCCTTGGCGCAGCCAAAAAAAGAACGACGTTAATTACACTGTCTGCTGAGAGCGCCTTTGAAAACCTGTTTTAGGGCTCCGATAACTTTTCTCCGTTTTCCATCGATGTTTCGGAACATATACAAATGAAAATTGATGCTCTCGAATCTATCGTAAATAGCGGGCGATATAAAGAGGCTTGATCCTTAGGACAGAAAAATTTAAATTTGCACAGTTTATTTGTCAACGACATTTTCATAACCTTGGTACTCGGTTTAACAAATCATTTCTTGTGATATCTATTGAGAAGATTCCACCGTGGGGATACCTACTTACAGGAAAATATCTACATATGTACCTATGTATATAAAATTCATTTTTTATTACTCGCTCTGATAAGTCAATCATCGCCGGAGGTGACATTATTTCATTTATTCTGTGCTAAGCCATTCCCAAAATTTCTGAATCAATTCTACGAACATCTTCGGAACAAATTATGTCACCATTCGTCACCAAAATTTATAATTCCATTGCGGTGATGGATTTCTTTCTGCGGAAAATATTCTAATTCCCTGCTACGACCACTTTCTCCCCAAGACAACATCAAAGATTCCAGTCCCCCCCTATTCTCTCGCACCAAATAATCCAATTCCCCATTATTACAGAATAAATTTCCAGAAACATTTGTGTGCGCGACAAAAAGGAAACAACCCCACCAAGGGACAAATTCGCATTTTTCTTCCACGCAAATATAAATTCGTAATTATTACTTTGCTCATTGAGGCGAAAATTGCTTCCCATTTGCGAAATACTTTCACAGCGCTCACGCTAGAATTTACAAAATCACGCTCAATCACTGCATACCCCCGTCTGCCTGGCAGTGGCATCTGTGAGAACAATATCAGTTCGCATTCGCAACATTGTAAAAGTATCTCAACACTCATGCCGCCCGCCTCCACCAAAAGAAATTGCACCGTAGAGACTTAACGCGAACGATCTCAACGAGTGTTCGCGCGAAATTCCCGAAATTTACGAAATTTCACCCACGATGTCGATATTTTAAAAATAATCCCATTCATGGAGGAACAGAAGGAAGGACTTGGGGATGAGTTCACTAAACACTGACGGTGACGACGAAGCGAAAGTTTCGAAATCCTGTTCGACAAGAAGAGTCGAAGTCGAAGGAATTTGTGCAAGTTGACTCACCGGGCGTAAGGAAACCGAAAACTTTCATTGTCCTTGCTGACTGAGTATTGAGACATAATGTACTGTGTGATGGGGGAGTAGTTTCCAAGTTTGTTTCGGTTCCATCCGGAGGGCTCCTTTAAATTTTGAGAGGAAGTGATTATCGAAGTCATGACCTCGTTTCATGGCAGTGTAAGTGTTGAAAATTAATTTTCCAATGAGTTTGATGGGGACTCGGTACGCGGGGAGATGTAGCAATGGGAAACGATTTGAATGGCAAAAGTTTAAGGTAAGAGTGAAGATGGCGATGGAGACGTTGCTTCATGATGGTGATTTGGAGAGTACTCTGGAGGAGGTGTAAGTAATTAGGAGTTGGTGAAGTACTTTTACTGGCGTGTAATAGAATGTCGAGGTGATGTAAAGGAAACAAGGATTTGGTTCGCGTTTTTGGCTTAAAATTATAGTCGTTATGGATCTAATATGCGATAGATAGGATTTAGTTCATAGTGCAGTAGGTTTTGTGTGAGGGCATTGGAATGGACTAAGTTCTGGAGCCGATGTGTCGGTACTAATGAACCTATTCGTGCGGAAGTTGCAGCATCTTTGCAGTTTCTTCATCCATCTTTGGACGATCGGGTAATTTTGTATCCCAGGGGAGGCGTAAAGTAAGAGATAGTACGTGGGTTATGTTATTGTTCATGCCAAATCAGATTTAAATTATTAAAGGCGTTGAAGGAAATTACATAGATTAAGGTCGGATAAAGGATGTTACTATTTGAAGGTGAAATAGTTGTCCACTCGCGGCACTTGAACCATGGTACCAGATCGACCACATTGCGATCAGTCGCCGCTTTAGAAATTATTTCCTGGACGTCCGAAACAGACGTGGAGCTGACGTCGGACTAGAACGAGATCACCATCTTATGGTAGCTCATTTACGCCTCCGTACTGCATCCGTCAACAATAACCGCTCAAACCTACTTAACATCACCAGGTTTAATATCGACAGGCTCAAGGTTCCCCAAGTGCGCCAACAGTTCAGGGACCATCTTGCCTTAGAAGCAGAAGCAATCACCAGCATAGAGAACATGGATGACCACTGGAGTGCTGTGAAAAATGCTTTTGCGACTGGGGCACGCACTTATGTCGGTAAAAAGCAGAAACACCACCGCACATGGCTTTCTACAGACACCTGGAGACGGATCGATGAGCGTACAGCAATCAAGGCTCGGATTGCAGCGGCCTCAGCAGTAGAGAGAACCGAGCTTGAAGCCCAATACCGTGCGAAGAAGAAAGAAGTGCAGCGTAGTGTGAGACGTGACAAACGTCAACATGTCAACCCACTGGCCTCAAGGGCTAAAGAAGCAGCGAGTAGGTGCGACAGTAGGACTGTGTATAGCATCACTAAGGAGCTCATTGGTGGTCGAAACTCCAAACAACATCCAGTCAAGAGTCTAGACGGTAACCTTCTGATTTCGGATGAGGATTAGCTCACTAGATGGAGAGAATATTTTGCTACAGTGCTAAATCACATAGACGATGGCGGTATGATCTCGAATTCGAATGAACAGTTCGAAGCAACAAATTCCCGAATTCGCACCGCACCTCCCAGTAAAACCGAGATAATAACAGCAATCAAGTCCCTCAAGAAGAACAAGGCGGTGGGTATTGATGGCATCCCTGCCGAGCTATTTCAAGCGGCGCCAAATACATCGGCAGATTTGCTGCATCCCCTAATACGGAGAGCTTGGGATAGCGAACAATTTCCACAGGAGTGGAAAAGGGGGATGATCATTAAACTTCCAAAGAAGGGAAACTTGATGGATTGCGGTAACTGGAGAGGTATATGCGTTCTTCCAGCCGTGGCTAAAATAATAGCTAAAATAATTCTAGAACGAATTAAAGAACATTTAGATTCAACTCTCGATGTCGAACAGGAAGGCTTTCGCGCTGGATCCTCCTGCATTGACCACATAAACACCTTACGGATCATTATCGAGCAATGCGTTGAGTATAGGTCTCCGCTACATTTAATGTTTATCGACTTCGAGAAAGCTTTCGACAGATTGAATCGAGATGCTATCTGGTTGGCCTTGCGTAGGAGAGGCATCCCAGAAAAACTTATAGCTATTATCAAGGCTACATACGAGGGCGGCAAGTGTCACGTCGTGCACAATGGTAAGGTGTCGGAGGACTTTGAAGTCCAAAGTGGAGTACGTCAAGGGTGCATATTGTCACCACTATTGTTTTTGGTGGTTATCAGCGATGTACTCCATGCAGCATTGACGGAAGGCAACTATGGAATTCGTTGGACTATGACATCTTACCTTAAACACCTAGATTACGCTGACGATGTTTGTCTACTTTCACATCGGATAATGGATCTTCATCTGATGGCCCAAAATCTAGAAGCTGAGGCAAACAAAGTAGGGCTAAAAATAAACACAGCCAAAACAAAAGCCCTGAGCACTTCTTCTAACAACCGCGCTCAACTTAACATTGCCGGACAGGAAGTCGAGAAAGTTGATAACTTTCTTTATTTAGGAAGTGTTGCCTCGGCTAATCGCGGTGGCACCGAACTGGATGTGTGCAGCAGAATCGGGAAGGCTAAAGCTGCGTTCGGAATGCTATCTAAAATCTGGAGAAACAATGTTATCAGCTTAAGAACTAAGCTGCGACTATTCCGCTCCAACGTAGAATCAGTGCTGCTTTATGGGTGCAGTACTTGGAAGGTAGACACCATTAACACACGGAAGCTGCAAGTCTTTGTAAACAAATGCTTAAGAATCATCTTGAGGATTTTTTGGCCGAACCGCATCTCCAACGAACAACTTTATCTGAGAACGGGCCAAGAACCTATAAGCATTACTATACGAAGAAGAAAGTGGCAATGGATTGGACACACCCTACGGCGCGAATACAACTCCATTGCGAAATACGCTATGCAGTGGAATCCGCTCACCCAAGCAGGCAGAATAGCGGGACGCCCTAGGCAAACGTGGCGCAGAGCAGTTGAGGAGGAATCGAGCTCCTTAGGAATGAGTTGGAGGCAGCTCAAACGCGTTGCAGAACTTCGAACACAATGGCGCGCAGGCGTGGTTGACGCCCTATGCCCCCCGAGGGGTTAAAGGATCTAAGTAAGTAAGTAAGTTTTCGCGACGGGGCGATATTTTATCGCAGTTCCCCCAAACCTGGCGACACCCGCCCTTCCCCGCGTTCAAACCCCGATGAAGACCCATCATCGCATGAAGACTTAAACGCTACCGTCGTGGAGAGGTCTGTATCAGTTGATAATGATGATGCTCAAACTGATGCAGATTATTCTTCACCATTCTACCTTTGCATCCGGTAATTTGACACTCCGCCTCAATAAAAGGGGCTTTGACATTGCCCTCAATGAAACCTTGGATAAGAGATGACATCGTCACAGGTCGATTTTCAACCGGACTGCATCCAACAGTCATTCGTATTCAGATCACCGGTATCTGGAGTACAAACTGGAAACTTGTTACAATACCACGCCCTCAAAGTGTACGCCAACAAGCCTTAGACCACTGACGAGCTCAAGGCAAACATTCGTGCTGAAATCATCGCTATACCGCCCGAGATGCTCGAAAAAGGAATGGAAAATGCAGCAAAAAGGGCACATTTTGCTTTGGTCAATAGAAGCGGCCACTTAATTAATGCTGTATTCAAAAACTAGTCCAAATAAATTGTAAAAGACCAAATTAAATAAAAATGCCTCATATATATGGAAATCGGTTATTTTTTTTTAAAGTTATTCAATATTCACATACCGACATAAAAGATGGGGCACATACAGGGTGGTTATAAAAATGTATTATGATAAATAAAAGAAAAAATAATGAAAAAAAGAGATAAGAAAGTAGATAATTTGATACTATTAAACTTTTTTTCATTCTGGCTAAAACTTTATCTAAGTGAAATGATATTTTAAATTGAAGTTAAGTTATTGTCTCCATAAAATATTGTTTTAATCTACTTTTTCTCAAATTTACTTTAACTATGTTTCTGAAATTCTGGGGCAGATTATTTAAGATGCTCAGCATGGTATACATCAGACGTCTCTTCCCGTAGACATTGTTGAAACTTGGAATTTGGTATAGGCCTTCTGATCATCTTCTTGTATTGAACTAGTGGTTAATTGGTATCTGGAAGTGAAGATTATCATAGTATTCTATGCGGCTGTCATGTCAAAAATCTTCTTTACATTTAAGACCTTTACTCGATTTCTTGCTTACTGCATTTTTGATATTAGTTTTAAGGCTCTATCTTGGATACGTTGCAATTTATCAATGTGCGTTTGCACTGCTCCTCCCCGTGCTAGTATACCATACCTCAGTCTTGATTCGACAAGAGCATGGTAAACTTGTTTGCGTACACAGGTTGTTGATTTGTGATGCAGACATGCCAGTGCAAATAGCGATCCTTTCAGCTTATTACGTAAGTTACTAATGTGTGTATCCCAGAGGAAATGGTTATCAACCGTTGCACCAAGGTACTTGTACGTATCGATTGTCTCAATAACTTCACCACTGTGCAATTAAAGTCGACGAATATGCATCAGCTTCGTTTTTGATCCGTTGATCACAAGACCATTATCGTGACACCATTTTCCAACTTCCTTGAATTCTGTTTGCATCATCCTCGTTACTTCTTCCACTGTTTTGTGACATACAACAATCACCGTATCATCTGCATATGCGAACGGAACGCTCTTCTGGAGACACTTAAGCATCTCTTTTATATACAGTATAAACAAAAGGGGTCCGAGATTTAAACCTTGAGGGACACCATATTGCATTTTATTTATACTGCTAAGTGAATCTTGTATTCTTACTCGAAATGTCCTCTCTTTAAGATAATGTCTCACCCAATCTGCAAGTTTTCCTCTAATTACAATTTTTCCTAATCGATCTACGAGTATATTGTGGTCAAAAGTATCGAAAGTCTTGCTGAAGTCCAGAAACAAGACCAGTACCTGATGAATTTTACTTAGGTTCCTGTTAACAAAATCCGCAAAATCGGCATTAAGTTGATTCGTACTTTTCCTTTTTTTGAAATCCATATTGATTTTTGCTTATATGTGTTTTTCGATGAAATTTCATATTCTGTCTGCTACTATCTGTTTCAATACCTTAGCTACTGAAGTTCTCTGGCTACTGTTCTTCTATTTTTGCTGTTCTACGACTACCTCTAATGCTCTAACTCTGGTTTCCAGAAACTTTGAGAACTCCTGAATCGTTTTTTGCTCCTAATTTTTCCTCGCACAACTGCTGTGTTGGATTGAGTCCCAATGCTTGACCGTAAGCCCTAGATTTTGGAGTGAATGCCGGCATTTTGTAGAGGTGTCCAGAATTTTTTTTAAAATTGAGGAGTTTTCTTGGTGCGTAGCTGCCTGACTGAAGAAAGGCTTCAGTTGTACAGGGTGGGCCAACTACAAGTTTCTTTTTGAAAATGCAATAAAATGAACGAAACGAAATTTTTTCCATGTATTATCGCTTTATTAGTAAGAGCGAATATTCCCATTAGTAATGGAATACAACGTCATTCAAGTGGCTGCCTCGGCTGGCCTCGCAGTAGCGCATTCTATCACTCCAAATTTCCAAGACCTTGTTGATGGTTTCTGGCTGTAGCTCACGGATTGCTTGGATGATATTGGCCTTAAGTGCTTGAATCGTTTTCGGATTGTTGGCATAACATCGGTCCTTCACGGTTCCCCACAAAAAAAAGTCCAAAGGGGTCAAATCGCAGCTCCGAGGTGGCCAATTGACATCGCCAAGACGGCTGATAACACGATTTGGGAATTTGGTGCGCAAAAGACCGATTGTGGCATAGGCTGTGTGGAATGGCGCGCCATCCTGCATGAACCAGAGGTTGTCCAAATCCATGTCTTCAATTTCAGTAAAAAAAAGTCATTAACATGGCTCTGTAACGCCCACCGTTGACCGAAACGTTATTCCCAGCCTCGTTTTCGAAGAAAAATAGTCCAATCACCACTCCACAATCCGCACCAAACTGTCACTCTCTGTGGATGCATTGGCTTCTCGATAATAACGCGCGGGTTTTCCGAGCCCCAGATGCGGCAATTTTGTTTGTTAACGTAGCCGATGAAAATGTGCCTCGTCAGAAAAGATGATTTTTCGCCCAAATTCGTTGTCCAATTCAAGCTACTCTAAGGCCCAAACTGCGAAGCGATAACGAAGCGGATGGTCGTGCGCTTTCAATTGCTAAATCAATTGGACCTTGTAAGCGAATAATCCCAGATCTTTGTGCAGAATTCTCCTCAGGCTAGTGCGTGAAATGTTGAGCTGTTGAGATCGATGATCGAGTTGATGTTCGTGAATTGAGTCTCACACTCTCGGCTACAGCGGCCACATTATCGTCTGTGCGCACCGTACGACGACGGAGACCATGAGTCCACTAGCATTCCAGTCTCACGAACTTTTTGCACAAACTTGCGTTCAGCAGGCGCGGTGAGTGCTTCATTTCGACCAAAACTTCTTTTCAAAAAACGCACTGTTTGGGCTACACAGCTCTCACTTTGGAAATAAGTTTTCAATATTTCCCAATGTTGTTCAAGCGTAAAGCGACACATTTCGTTCTGCGGAGGTATAATACTGACTTTCTGTCAAGATTTCGAACGGGAAACAGCTGTCAGTGTCAAAATAACCTATGATTTAAAAAGAAATCACTAGATGGCCCACCCGTTACATTCACCAGAATGCGTTTGTGGTCGAACCGAGAGGTAAGTATCGACCATGCCTTTGCATAGTTTCCTCAGCCTCATCAGCGACACTCGATTTAAAAAAAATTGAGTTTTTCGACAGAGATTCGTTGTTGTGTATAAGAGATACAAAAATGTCATGAAAAGATATCCAATCTTCATATCTGCAACCAATATTATTGGCAGTTTTAATTCCCATGTTCTCAATTTTGTATTTAATTCCACAAAACGTACCGGGACTCCTGTTGGGTTTTCTGATGGTGCTTTTGATGCTTTTGCTGCTTGTGCTGGTACCACTGCTTCTTTTGCCGATGACGCTTTGTTTGATGCTTCCAGCTTGTCTAAGCTGTCCATTAGTGCAGTCGGATAATCCACATAAACGTCATTTATTTTATCAAAAAGCGAGGCTAACTCCTCACGGTTGACCTGTTCCTTCGATGATACAGCCTCGACGTGGTATTCAGAAATTGAATAATTGAAAAATTGAATGATTTAAAATTGTTGTCCAGGATGGAAATCCGTGTGGTGATATAGTTCCTCGGTCGATCTGCCTCGGATCTTTTCTTGAAACTCAACGCGTCCTTCAGGATTTGCGCTAAAATGTCGTTCTGGAGTTTCTCCATAGCGCTCATTTCGCCGTACACACGCTAAAAAAAACTCCAGTTAGGAATTAAGAATCTGTTGAAGCACAAACAAATTGTACTTACGTTGTTCCATCTGCAGATAAACTTGCCGTTCGCCAGCAGCAGTCCCACACAGCGGTACTGTTTCCTAATCTAGTAACTGAACTTGCCGTTCGCAAGCAATGGTCCCACACATCGGTCCACTAAAAGCTGTTGTAGCAGTACGCGATACCGTTGGCAGCGGTGTTATGTAACTGTTGGATTGTTGACCTAGCGGCTAACTGTTCCACGGAGTTTTAGGAAAAAATGCACTACTTCGCATGTAGATTTTCTTTTAAAAAGTTTTAAAATGTGTAAAACACTGAATTAAATTTTAGGTACAACGCGGGAACCCGTTTGGCACTTTCACAAGATAAAAATAAAGTACAGGAATCCGCACAAGAAAAGTTTAACTTCAGCCACCAGTACATGCACCGATCCAACTTAAGGCGTAGAGGGACCAGTGTTTTTTGTCACTACTGTTAGCGTCCAAACTCACACTTGTAATTGCTAAAAAATTACTCCTATCAATCAAATAAACTTCTGAAGAGCAAACAAGTGTTTCTCGTTCTACGTTATAAATGATTGTGATTTATTTCTAAAGATATTTCTCTCAATTCAATTGACATTTCATACATTTGTTATTTGAAATACTTTACATTTCATTTTCAAAAGATTTAATAAACGTTTTAGATTTGCAATGATTTAAATTAAACATGGTCAGTCACCGATATGGTGGGCATCGCAGGGGCAATCATATGGTATGTTGCTTTATCAAGTATGGAGGCCGAATATATTGCAGCGACACAAGCAGTTAAGGAAAAAATGTGGCTCAAGCGTCTACCTACGTCTAAGAATTGCTCCCTTAACACAACTGCCGTCCTTATCTGTATGTTGATAATGAAAATACAATAGGTGCGTTTTGGTGAAACGTCGCTTTTCAGTGAAATAAGATTTAGCAGGGAGTACAACAACAAAAAGTGACTGGGAACCACTTTACATTTTTTTTCCCAGTCAATGTTGAGTTGGAATGTTTAGTTGGCGCTGAAAAGAGCTTTTTCATTAAATTTGATTCAAGGTGAATGATTTAGTAGCATTTCACAAATTTAAGCACAACTTTTTAATACTTTTCAATTCAATTTCAATTCAATCAACTATCTTCAAACAATAAAATAAGTTTTAAACCAGATTGACTGGTGATCATTTTGTGCAGAAGCTTTCACTTGGCTTTGCATAATTCTCACCAAAACGCACCTATCACGCTTGTACTTACTTACTTAGGTGGCGCTACAGTTCGGGGTGAACCTGGGCCTCAACCAACAAGCCTCTCCATTTAGCTCGGTCTTTAGCTAATTGCCTCCAGTTGCGCACTCCAAGTTGGTCGAGGTCCCCTTGAACTTGTGAGCGCCACCTACGGCGATAATTCCCTCTACTGCGTCGTCCCTCGGGGTTAGATTCGAAGACTCTGCTGGCCGGAGCGTTGGTGTCCATTCGCTCTACATGTCCTAGCCATCTCAGACGTCCAATACGCAGTTTTTTGACTAGGTCGCTTGTACGGAACCCTGAATTTCACAAGCGCAGTAAGCACCTTGAGATCAAATTCTATTTTATTCATGAAAAATTCTAAGAGAACGTTTTTGAACTGCAATATATTGTATGTACAGATGATCAGTTAGAAGATATTTTCACTTAATTTCTACCAAAAGAGGTCAATGTTGTTTCCAAAAGCTTTTTTTTTCTTTTGTTAATTGTATAGTCTTTTTTATATACCGGTGAATAATAAAAAACAACACTGGCGCACTGTACTCACTCTTTAATATAGAATGTGTCAGCTAATATACTGTATTACTTCTTTTTTGCTCTTTTGTCTAATGAAACTATCACTTTTTCTTTAAGTAAACGCGTTTTGTTTCAACAACCTCTAATAGAGAATCGATAAGGAATCAATAGGCTCAACCATCCAACGCCGGTAGTGGCATTAGATTGATCACGCGCACCGAAAATGTGACAGTTCCATAGCTAACCACGCTATACTATGGAGGAGAACATGGCGTAGAACAGTCGAGGAGGAAGCACCACAGTTGGGAAAAGCTGGGTAGTGTTGAGAAATTAGCCAGAAATCGTACACGATGGCGCGTAGGCGTAGTAGAGACCCTAGGACAATGGTGACAAACGACACTTTATGGCACATGATGCTTGACAGTGTAAATATACTATTCACCGTGGAATAGTTTTTACTAAACCCACCTTGAAACTCACTGAGTAGGTCATTTGCCTATACCCAAGCTGTCAGTCGCTCAGGTCACATAGTGCAGCGAGCTAGAAGAGTCCTTTGGGAGTAATAAAATTTGAAAATATTTTTACATAAGTATTTATGACCTACCATATAAGAAATGTGTATTCAAATGGGCAAAATTGGCCCACTGCCACGCCCATCTCTATCACAAAGTGAGTGTTTTTGAGTTTTCTTTGAAAAAAAATTGTTTCATCTACAATGACACGTTTCGGCAGGCAAAATATTTGTAAACATAATCCGTGCTTTCTACACAAAAAAAGGGTGGGGGTAGGTTTTGAATTTATTTATATATTTCTCCTCTGTATGCCGAGAATATCATATATAGCAATAACTTGATATTTTGCGTCCATATTAAAACTTTACAAATGCGTCGACATTGCCTTTAATCAAAACCTTAAAAGAGAATGAAAATAGATGTGTATGTATACTTAACTTTATTATAATTCTATTCCGTAACTTACTCAAATAGAATTCCCACCCTTCTACACATTTAAATAATGGGTTCCTAGAAGCAACCCATTCACCTTGTTTACAATCCTTCCTGTGAACTCGGTATTGCATTTGATTTAGATTTTCCTAGAAATATTTGAATGGCTCCACCTTATTAAGAATGTAATTGTGATTTATCGCTCCGCTTCCATACATAATCGAATTCATGAAAATATGTACCCACGCCTTCCAGGAATGAAAATATTTTACCAAGCTGCAAGATATCCTTGCTCCAGAATGCGGTGAGAGTGGTTTTCCAAGAATCAAAATGCCCATGCTGTGTATAAAAGTTTGCCTCTGCTCTTGTTATCCTCAATTAATTTACTCTCACGCCAGAGATTGATTGACCATTGAGGTGGCTTAAGTAACTGAATAAAATGCCCCTTATCCAAAGGACAAGCCACTAAATATCAACCGCAACAGTAATGAAACGAAAGACCCAGCATAACTAATCCTTTCACTTTGCCGTGCATTTAATGGATTTTAAGAGAATCTAAACGCACACACACACGTACATAAATGTCCATGACCCATGGTAAACCTGAAGGTGAGTGAAACGACACTTCAATTTGATTCTTTGACATACCAGAGAATTAATTTGCTTGGAACTTCCCATACCCCACAGTGTAGATGTATTATAGTTCTACACATACTGATATCGACATCATATCCTGGAAGTCAATGTCATCTATCGTTGAGGACGGGTGTTCAAATAAATTGCTAATGACTATTAATGCCTTGAATTCCATGAATACTTTTACCGGGAAAGATTGACAATGGCACAGCTAACCAACCAGGACTCAAAGGAGCAGGAATCTTAATTTGCTAACTTCAAAATAAATTACCATCAAAAATGTTCCAACAATATGTAAGGGTATGTTTTTGTTCTATGCGTAGATGTGTGGCATTTTTGCACCTCAAGGATTCGTATAGGGTGAGTGCTTGGGTAAATGTAGTTTTGATGTAGTCGGGTTTAGGGAATGTGCTCTGTTTTACATATTGATGGAACAATACAGAAGGTGATTTGAAGTTATTAGAAGGGAACCTTGGGGTAGTTTCGTGATGCGAAAGGAGATGATGATTGAATCTATTAAGGGAATTTTGAGAACCTTTTGTGCCATACGTGATGAACTTAAAATGGTTTATAAAGCATGAAGTTTAAGAATAAAGCTCCTTTCTTAAACATTTGAGGGAAGTAATCGGTAAGAGGTTCAAAGACCAGCGCGTATGGTCTAAGTAGACCACTAAATCACTAGATATATGAGCAGTCATACCTGAATAAGAGTACTTATAGTTTACTTTGAGATATGAACTTGGACTTTTGACTGATTTATGGAGGCACACTATCCCACAGCTTTACCAAGATGCAAACAGTCAACAGTGATTATCTTTTTTTTAAGTGTTTTCGATGTTGCGGCCTTAATACTCATATGTACGAAAGGACCTGTATAAGGCTTTTTATTTTATTTTGTGCATCAAAGTTCTGAACGGAACAGCGTGCACTCTCTATTCTATATGAATAGACGTGGCGGCAATTCCACAATGCACACAGTACTACTACTAACAGGTATCTGTGCCATTTTACAGCGTGGGCCTAAGGTATATATAGTTTGACTGCATGTTATAAACTCTCTGGTAAATTTGCTGGTAAAGTGTTGGTCAATCAAAGGGGACTAGGAGTACAATTTATGATTAAGGAGTAGCTGGGTTGTGTAGAAAGCCAGAAGTTTCTTAAGAGCCGGCAGACTTGTTGATTATCTACGCACTCACAAAGCGATTTAAACTTACAATCTAATGTTCTTTTCCGACTTATAAGTAAGTCTATCGGCATCCATCACGCTATCAAAGTAACCAATGGTATCCTCACCAGCTATAAATAAGGTCCTATCTTTGCTCCTAATAGTAGGAGTGGGATGGTGAGTCTTGTACAGCTTTACCATACTCGCTTGTGAAAGGTGTTTTTTTGGAAGAGAATTCTGGAAAAGCAATCTTCAGCTGCTGTAGAAGAAGATACAAATATCTAAATTTGGGATGTTTGCAGAAAGAGTACAATAAAATTGAACATGTATTATACCCTAGAACTGAATTTGAGAGAACCAATCGTTTTCAACACACTTAACATAGTACAAAAGCATTTCTAGTCCCACTAAAGAGGTGAGCCTCCACACCCTTATTATATACCACATAAGAGAGAACAGAACGAGGAGTGTTTGCTTTGTAATCAATGAACAAGGGAGGATATTCCGCACTTCATAATGATATTTCCTGTTTTAAGTGAAATCAGATGTAATCTTACTATGAACTCACGCCCTTGGAGACCGGAATGAGAATGGCGAACGGTTTGTGGACTTCTGCCACAAGATTAGTTGCGTTTCACCTGACAAGTAACGAACATCCAACCATATTAACCAGATTATGATTAGTCGACGCTTCAATCATAGACGTCCAAAATAAACGACGAGCTGATAGTGGATTGGAATGCGGATTGGAATTGATTCTGCATCTATCAACAACAACGGCTTCAACTTGCTGAGAGTAATCAGGTCCAACTCTGACAAGCTTCGAGATCCCTAAGTTTACCAACAAAAGAAGATCAGCTTGCCTTATAAACAAAAGTTATCAGTAGCATAGTGCAAGAGAACTTGGATGATTACTGGAACGCCATGAAAAATGCTTTTGGAAATATGGCACGCACGTACGGCAGTAAAAATAGAAAAGTCATCGCACATGGCTATGCTATCTGAAGACTTCTGGAGGCGGATCGATAAACGTAATGCAATCAAAGCTCGGATCGCAGTGACCTAAACACTAGAGATATCTGAACTTGAAGCCCAATGCCGCGTGAGGAAGAAGGAACTGCAGCGTAGTGTGAGACATGATATGACATACTCATACTTACCTCAAAGGCTGATGAAACAGCAAACAGATGCGATAATATGACGGTCTACATCATCATCAAGGAGCTTTTATGTGGTAAGAGCTTCAAACAACACCCAGTGAAAAGTTAAGATGGTTACCTACTGTTATCGGATGAAGTTCAGCTCAAATGATTGGGAGAACCTTTTACTGCAGTTATAAATCACTTAACCGATAGCCCAGTTCGATGTTCCCGAATTAAAATAAGTCTTCCGAAGCAACAAGTTCCTGAGTTTAGCAACTGGAAAACGGATATAGCAACCGTTATCAAACAACAATAAAGGAGGAATATCCACGTGTCAAACACCATCGCAATGAAATTGGAAAACTGTATCATTATGGAAATACTTGCAAAGAGGAAAGGCCCTGCCCTGCCAGGCACTACCACTGTTGTGCGTGGTACTGATCCTGGACCGAGCAGAAATGTTCGGGTCAGAGCTATACGGATTCCAGGGGATAGCAAAGTAAACAGTTTCGACGAATTTTAAGGGTCGCGAGTAGGAACACTGGAAGTATGAATGGTCAAAGTTACTAGCTGGAAGGGATAATGCTTAGAATACGGGTGGATTATCTTGTGTGTCCAAGAAACGAAATGGAAAAACACCGGAAATCGGGCGCGTTTCTTGGACGTTAGAACAAAACCATATACGATGTTCTAATACTACGGACTACCGATCGATCAAGCTGATGTCACCAACCATGAAGATCGTTGAGCGGGTCCATTGCGAAAAATAATACGGCTACCTGATGATCAGTGCGGATTTATCGCGGGTAAATCAACCACAGATGCAATCCAAAGTATAAGGATCATAATCGAAAAACATCGTGATTCCTTAAAGGATTTGCATATTGTATTGGTTGACTTTAAAAGGGCATTCGACCGAGATCTGATATTGGTGGCGCTAAGACATCAAGGGGTTCCAGAAACCCATGTACAGATTTTCATGAGCATGTACAAAGGAGCAACGACAAGAGTAAGGTGCCCCGCTGGAGTAACCGAAGAGTTCCCAATCAAAGTCGGGGTGAACCACGGAAGCGTCTTAAATCCTTTGCTCTTTTTTGCAGTCCTTGACTATCTGCGTGAAGGTAAAGTGACACACCCCAAGGTACCTCAATTTTTCTTTGCTGGCGATAGAGCCATAATAAGTAAGGATCCTACATAGCTGCAACGAGCACTTGGTGTGTGGGTGGACATTTTGGAGCGAAACGGGTATCGCATTAGTTCAGAAAAGACAGAGTACTTGTGCTGCCCGTTGTGATGACGACATCAATCATCGCGTAAGCGTAGGGCGGATGAAGTGGAGAGAAAACTCCACTGTCTTCTGTGACAGAAAAATACACCCTATGTTGAAAGAAAGATTCTACACCGCAGTTGTGCATCCAGCGCTCACTTACGGTTCAGAATGGTGGACGATGTGCAAAAGGTATGAGAGTAAATTAACGGCAGCTGAGATGAAGATGCTTCGCATGACAGCAGGAGTGACAAAGCTTGATCGAATAAGAAGTTCGAAGATCCGTGGAAGCATTTACATCAAGGAAAACATTGTGCGAAAAATAGAGCACTACGTGCTCAGCTGGTATTCCCATGTTCAAAGAAGAGATCATCTGAACCCTGTTAAAAGGGCAATATCTACGAACGTTCCATAGACATCGCGAGGCAGGCCTATAAACGCCTGGATCACACAAATATGACGACATCGGCATTTCATTGGCCTCAGTAACCAAGTGATCTAAAATAGGGAGGCCTGCCGATATTTTCTGAGGTCAAATAGGCGAACCTCACTGGCTGATCAGTAGAAATGCGAGTGGGAGGGTTGGGAGGGTTGTGATCCCTTGTTTTCGGATCATAGCCTCACCGAAATAGGAAGAAGAAGAACCAAGCTGCGATTGATCTGCTCTAACGTCAAGTCAGTACTGCTGTATGGACTTAGTATATAATATGTTATTACCACTCTCACTCGAAAGCTGCAAACTAAACATTTGCATACGCATTATCTTCAGGACTTTTTTGCTCAAACGCATGGCAGAACTTTGAACAAGATACGCAGGCATCGTTGACGCCGTATTTCCCTCGAGGAATGAAAAGATTTAAGTCAATAAATTAGTTAAAAGGCTTTTAATCAATTATGTAACGCTAAACTACTAATACTAACTCTCTTGTTCCGTCTGACTCTTAAAGCCAAAGCAAGAAAGTGTGAATTTGTAAGAAAGAACTATTCTGCATACTATAGTACTAATATTTCTCGAATCAAAAAGTGGGTGTACGGAGAATGTGACGAAGCATGTGGCACATGAACTTTCAACCCTGAACTGCCAACAAATAGCCAGCTAGCTGTGGCCAATAAGTCATGCAAAGTAAGACAACTTCAAAAACTATCTCTAGAAACTCCCCAAAGAAATAATAAGTACACTAGCACTTCTCTAAACCACTTAAAACTTACCACTCAGCAGTACATACCATAAAGTCATGCATGCTATGTGCTTAGATATAAGTTTATTACATTCCGGTTAAATTTTATAAAATGAAATCCAACAGACAAGTAGAGACTGTTCCTTCATGCCTTGCATCTGATGCATTTCGGTTTCATGACACTCCCCAAGAGAAGATATCCCCTTAATCTCTTGTTTTGGTGTGTGTCCGACTTTTGGGAAACTATTTATTGTCGGCTACACTCCCCAGGATTATGCACCGGACTTAGACAACTACGTTGGTTAGTGCAATGTGCAAACAAACAAACGCAATCAACTGGCCAGGGCAAAGTTTCTGGCAAATCTTTGGATTACTAAATATTTCAACACAGATTCTGACATTTACATTTTTGTGTTCTCATAGGGGTTGGAAGGTCACGCATAATGATTCTATTTAATTAAGCAAAATTGTTGGTAAACAAAATACATTTTACAATGAAAGTCCTTATGCACATGGTAGGTGCTTTAAATTGCATGTAACCGAATCTGAGAATTCATTGGCAATATCTGCTAATGATGACCATGCAGTATGATTTCAACAACAATTGCATGACCATTGTACTCGTACAGATATCTGTGTATACAATTTCGATGAAATCCGAGTGAAAATATTCAATCGGATTTGATTACATAAGCATACGGTTGCAGATGCACGGATGCGAGGGTTGCGCACAAGGGATATATGCCACTCGGCATACCACTCAAAATATGTAATTTAATTTAATTAAGAAAGGACCACTGGTCCAGTGATCAAAGGTTTCCAGTAATTGAAATGAAAATCAATTAGTTAATCGATTAATATTTCTGAGGAGCATTTCGAGCTTAAAATGCACAACCCACCCCCTACCATAGAATTTTGGTTTTGATATGTATCCTCATGTTACATTGTAGTCAGTAAATTATGCAGGAAGTTTCTATTTCTATTATTTTTATTTTTTTTAGATAAATCACTTCGTAAGCTATAAGACTAGTCGGACTTACCACAATGAACAGAGGGAGCAATAAATAAAATAAGTTCTACCAACTTGCGGTCAGTAATTGGTTTGAGTGTTAAACAAATGGCATCCGAAAGCCATAAATTATTATCAACAATAAATCTGACCATGTGCGTGTATTATGTCTAAATTTGAAAACAATTTACCCAATCAACATCTTTAGTTGGATCAATAAAGCGTAACATACTTGGGAGGGTGTACAAAGAACTCAGATCCAATTTATGAGGCGAGAAACGAGGATTCAAATCGATTTCAATGATTTGGCTATGAAGGAATCTAATGGGAAATTTGTTGTAAAGTTCTAGTAAATTTGCAAATTTTGTATCTACTACATAAACATAAATTCAATAAAAAACAAAGGGTATATCAAAATTTAAGAGAATATTCCTTGAAGTTGATAGACATTCAATAAATAGAAGTAAACGATGAATTGTACATTATAGTTAAAGTAGAAAAAATAGGGGAAGGTAGTGAAAATATGTCCGAAAGGTAGGTAGGTAGGTAGAAGTGGTTGTGTCAGCAAACCATGCCGACACTTAATTAGCGCTGAAGCGCCGTTTTATTACCACAACTCAAGTGACCTAACGGATGTAACAAGGACGTTAACTACTAGGGAAAAGAAGAAGAAAAAGGGGTAAGGATTATTCAAATCCACCCCGTTGCATTGAGGAAGCTGATAATATCCCCAATGCTAATCTCCGCTAACTATATAAGGTTGTCGAAAAAGAGTTTACCTAAGGTGCGCTGTCTGGCCTTGCCTAAAGCCGGACACTTACAGAGGAAGTGTTAGATTGTTTCTATCTCGTCAGCAGTAATACAGCTGCGACAGTGTGCATAAAATACAATGCCTATTCTGGCCACATGAACCCCGATGGGCCAGTGGCCAGTGGCCAGTACTAACTGCCAAAACTCTTGCGATATCTGCACGGTTTCTGTTTAGTAGATCTTGAGTTCTTTTCCGGGAGTATTTGGGCCACATCTGCCTGGAGATGACACAGTTCTGCACCCCTGTCATCTACTATCAGACATTAGCAGATAGTGCCCGAAGATGCCTCCCTTAAGGACACCCAAAGGGACGTTCACCTCCTTTGCTACGGAGGCATCAAGGGCAGATCCTTGCCTCGCGAGTTCATCAGCTCGCTCATTCCCCTCAATGTTGCTGTGACCTGGAACCCAAACGAGGCAGATCCTTAGCCGGTGACCAAGCGAGGCGAGTTCTTTTTTGCACTGTTCTACTAGCCTTGGGGATGTAGTGGCAGATACTATAGCCTTGATAGCCGTCTGTAGTATTTCGCTGAAGTGTGGCTTGGTTGAGAGCTTATACTCCAGAAACAATAGACGGAAGTTTTACAAGGTAAAAAGAACGCATCAAAAGAGCAAAACCCATACAGAAAGATTAAGAGAAGAAGGAAACCTCGCAGTGGAATCACAGTAGGTTCTAAAAATATGGAAAAACTGCTTCTGCGGACTGTATAACGGCGACGAAAATGTCAGGCAGAATCAACCATTTAACATAGACGGTGATAGTAAACATTTCCGTTCACCTGACCAAAACGAAGTAAGGATAGCAATGTCTGCAAAGCTGAAGTCAAACAAGTCCACTGGACCTGACTGCTTATCGGCCGAACTTTTCACGGCAGCTGGTGATGAATTAGTAGAGAGTGTACATCAACTCTTCCTTAAGATTTTGTCAGACGAGTGTATGCCTGATGAAAGGAATATTAGCATCGTTTGCCCGATCCACAGGATAGGAGACCCCTTAACTGCGCCAGTTAAAGAGGCACCATCCTTTCATCAACAGCCTAATTGACCCCTATCAGTGCCGTTCTCAGACTATCGATCAAATCTTCACACTTCGGCAGTTTCTGGAGAAAAGCCAAAAAGTCTAAATCGATACTCAGCATCTCTTTATCGATTTCAAGACCGCCTATGACAGCTTCGATAGAGAGGAGTTATTTAGAGTCATATCTAGTTTTGACATCTCGTTTTCGTTGATTGGTTTTGGAGGAAAAAAATCAATGACAGACTGTATGAGCTGTACTGTACAGCGATATCAACCTAGTCGAAAACTGCGTATTGGACGTTTGAGATGGCTAGCACATGATAGCGACCGGACATCAACGCTCCGGCCCACAGAGTCTTAGAATCTAATGCAGAGGGACGACGCAGTAGAGGGTCTCTTCGCCGTTGGCCGCACGCACAAGTTTAACGGGACTTCAACTAACTTAAAGAGTGCAACTGAAAGCTAAATGGAGATGCTAGTTGGTTGAGGCCCAGGTTCACCCGACAAGCATGGATTGAAGTAATCTGACAGTTTAACTGTGATATTGCATGGATGAATTACATTTTGTATTCTAATCTAATCTAATCTAATCTATTCACAAGTGTACTTATATTAGCGTTAGCTCCAAAGTTCTTGCAAATAAGTTTATCAAGATTGCTTGTGTTTCTGCCAAGGATACCATTTACTAAGATCCAAGTACTTTTTGGACTTTTTTCCAAAATCGTAAGACTTACTTTGATAGAATTCCTATTTTAATTTTCGAATTTGTTTATTAACAAGTCCCGATAAGTTTTCATTCAGTTTCATATCGAACGCATGTTCAATTATTTTTCCATAGCTTGTACTCGTATTTTATAATGTGTCCCTTTGCTTGCGGTTACCCCGAATTTCCGTATTTATTCAGATGTTGTGTAAGCTGGACCTTATAGGAATTAAGGTGCAAATCGTAGGAAATGCCCAATCGCTGGGAGGGGAGTAAGGCACAAACAGCGGCCATATTTTCAGTTTATTGAGCTTAACTATGATGCACACGCCTTACGACATCACAAAACTGCCGATGTATTCAAATTTGGTAACTGTGTTTCGAATTGTTTGATCAGTTGAACTATTATGACGTCGTCATGGTTCAAATCCTGATGTCAGCAAGCATTTATTTATTTCTCCTGAAATATATAAAGTCAGTCCGATCAATTGCGAAAGCTTGTGTAAACACTACCGTGAAGGCATAACACTGGCAGTAGCTTGGTCATATGGCTGGAAAAATTGTTCGCTTGGTTGATGATGATTTGCCTATGATATCGGTCAGTGGAAAAAAAATACTGTGAATCAGAAGCAAAGAAACAAAAATAAAAAATCTCCCAAGTTATCTGGCTACCGCCTTCAAGCCACTATACTAAACCTTTCTCTCTCTCTCTCTCTCTATCTATCTTTTCCAACACCTGCACTGTGTGTAAACATGTTAAGGGTATTCATAACCCCTTGAGTGCTCGCAAATTATAAAAAAAAAGTGATAATTTATCTTAATCTTAAATTGCGATACACAAATTCTATTTTTGTAGTTAGATGCAACAATGTTAATGCGTTGAGCCGTGGTTAAACGTACCATCTTGAAAAATAGCAATGCAAGTACTAGGTAGGTGTGGTGGTTCTTCTAAGAAAAAGAAGAACCTAGTTAGCACTAGGCGCCGTTTGGATACCACAAAACTCGTGTACCTGGACGTAAAAGGTGTGTTGGTGGGGAATCTCTAGATCCAACCTATGGAGTTTAAGACGATTGTTAAATCTTTAAGGTTTCTCTCTGAGACTTCCTCAAGGGAATCGAAAAAGGTTTTCCTGAAGCTCGTTGTCTGGCCCTAGCTAGTGCCGGACAGGCGCATAAAAAGTGAATTTGGGTTTTTTTCTCAGTTGCGACATTGCAACTGAGACAGTGTGTGTTGTGTGAGATACCTAGTTTGAATGCATGGTCTCCTATAGGCCAGTGACCCATAGTGGTTGCTGTTATCCTGACGATGTCCCTACGTGTTCTCTTTAAGAAGCCGGTTGATTTTGCTTTGTTGTAGTTGGCCACATCTTTCTAGATATGACACAGTTTGTTAGCCTATTCCATCTGAGGTTGGCTTGGGCAAGGATATTTCTGCTTTGACTGCTCCAAGCGGAGCCTGAACTGATTCCGCAAAAGAGCTGTGGAGAGCTGAGCCTTGCCTAGCCAGTTCATCCGCAAGTTCGTTTACATAAACGTTACTGTGCCAGGCAAGAAATAACTACCTGTCATAATGTAAGACAGATGCAATATAGCAGGGATGTGAAATTCCAACCCTGAAATGAATAACCCTGTTGGTTAACGTTTTCTTCTTCAAGAGTTTTAAATAACACTATCGAAAGTATCAACATTAAAAACTATCGATATAGTTGTCCTTTCTATTAACTACTCATTTTAAAGTTTTGGGTCGCGGGAAAATTCGTGTTTGTTAAACAATTGCACTAAGACGAATCTGTGTTTGTATTTAAGGATGGCAATGGTGAAATGCGCAGTATGCTTGCATTTTAGCAGATGTGTACAGGTACGAGCCACAGCGAGAAAACTAGCTACCCACGCAAAAAAAGGGTAACAAATATCATCAAAAGTTTTCAAACCACTGCACCAAAAAAGGGTTCTTGCCTGGTAGTGCAATAGAACCCGACGAGTCTGAGTGCTGTAGGATTTGAGTTTCCTTTCTTTATTATTAGGTATAAAAAAAAAAACCTTTGTCTAGGTCCGCTCCAGAAGTTTTGTTAAATTTTAGCTATAACATTTTATTTTGACCGGGTAGTATTTTCCCGATATTGCATAGTTGGGATATCCACAAGGGTGCCTTGGCTGGTGCCAGTTGACCTGAGTGGATATTGGGCTCTTTGGGAAGTATGAGTATCCAAAGTACGCCGATTGCAGTATGATCAAGCTAGTTCTTGTTATTTCGATCAAAAGATCTCCAAGATCTCCTACTGTACAATTGCGTACATATGCACCTAACTGGAAACCGACACCGCGGGAAACTTTTCATCATTTGATACCAGTTTTGGTCAGCGACGCTGAGTTAGCAGCAGTTCCCACGAATTTTGTATGTTATAAGAGAAAATATTATTTAAGTGTCAGCATAATTTACCCTAAGTATTTTGTATAAAAAGGGGTGAAATAAAATTTAAAAGGTGAAGTTGAATACGACAACTCCAAGCGAAAACTGTGTTTTTATTTGTTAATTATAACCACCCCCCACCAGTGGTAAGGTGGTCTTAGTTAACATTTATTCATCAGTTTTTAAACATTTGGTCCTTCGAGTTATTAAGATACCAGTAAGTTTTGAAAGTAGTGAAGTGATAGTGAAGAGTAAACGAGATACGAGAAAAAGAGAGAAGAAAAATGGCAAGCGTAGACGACTTGGCTCAACAGCAGAGAGAGACGGCTGAATGTATAAAAAAGATATCCGAAAAGTACACGAAGGAGCCCAAGGTAAGACGAACAAAGGAATTCGTCAAAGAACGACTAGACGACCTCAACCATCACTGGAAGGAGTTTCAGAACGTAGATGAACAAATACGAAAGCACAAGCATTTCAGCGAACAACATCCATACATCAAAGCAAACTTCTACAAACAAGTAGAAGCAACGATGAGGACAATACGAAGTAAGTTAGAAGGCAAGCTGAAGGAGATATTAGAAGAAGAATCTAAGGTTCAGAACGTAGACCCACTTCCACTACCAAGACAAGTAGGACTAGCTGACAACTCGGACACAGCTAGACCAATAACTACGCCCTCAACATCTGGAAATAGAAGATCGCCGAACAACGTTCAAGAGCAGCAAGACGAAGAGCAAGAAAGGAGAATGAAACGTCAAGAAGCACAAAAACAAGCATTCTTCAGATCAGTGGATAGGATGGAGAAAACATGGCAGACGTCAAAAGCATACTATGTCCATAAACAACAGGCAATTCAAAGCCAATGGATGAATATAGTAAAAACGCATAATGACATCATAGAGCATGCAGGCGAAATGACCAATGATGAGTACATGAACGAGCACGAAGAGTTAGAGGAAATTTACGAAGATGTGATGGTGAACATACAAAAGAAGATCGACACATTTGAGATCCAACATGCAGTCAGTACGAGGCAAGACGGCACGACAGAAAATATGAACCATGATCTGAAATTGCCCGTGTTAAAGTTGCCAACATTCAATGGTGACTATAAGCAATGGAAGTCATTTTTTGATCTATTTGAGCAAGCTATACATAAAAACGACAAACTTGGGAAAGCTCAGAAGATGCATTAAGAAAACAAAACAAACGTGACGGGCGAAGCAGCTAAGATCATACAGCATCTGCAGATAACGGATAATAACTATGAGACGGCAAGGGAAGCTATGATAAATAGATACGAGAACATTCGAATGTTAGTGAATGCACAAATTCAGGCACTAATTAACCAAAAGGAGTGCCAATTCGAATCAGCAGACAATTTAAAAAGACTACACGACACTTCGATGGAGTGTGTCAATGCTTTAAAGGGACTGAACATTGATACGGAGAGCTGGGACCCTATAATACTGTATATCATCTCACAGAAACTGGACAACGAAACGAGAAAGGCGTACGAACAGTCTTTGAAAAAACCCAAAGATTTGCAACCACTGAACGAGTTTTTTACATTTCTTGAGATCAAGTTCCATGCCCTGGACAATTTAGAAGAAAAGAGGAAAAGAGCGGACAGCCCAAAGGACAAAAAACCATTCAACAATAGGAAAGGATTCCTGAAGAATTTCTACACGACTGTAACTCCGTTTTGCAAGGCATGCAATGGCACACACTGGCTTCACACATGCAGCAAATTTATTCAAATGTCAGTGACGCAAAGAAATGAGGTGATCCAAAAAGAAAAACTGTGTAAAAATTGTTTCAAGCCAAACCATGATACATCAAGATGTCCATCGGCCAAGAACTGTCAAATATGTCACCAGCGTCATCACACACTACTCCACATTTCCTATTTGGATAGGCAATCTCAACATCCGCAAACAAATTTTTCTACCAACAAACAGTGCAAGAAAACGTTATTAGCAACAGCGGTGGTAAAAACGAATTGGAAGGGATGTGATTACTTCCTCAGAGCTTTAATCGACCAGGGCTCACAGTCTTCCTTCATCACTGAAGATGCCGTACAACGGCTACAACTACAACGGAAACGAGCAAATGCTTCCATTACTGGCTTAGGAGCAACGCATGCAGGAACGGCAAACAGTAAGGTTGAGCTACAAATTCAGTCCATATACCCATCTGAATTTCAATCATGGGGAGAATTCTTGGTACTGAACAATCTTACAAGACTACTACCGGAAGAATCCTTTACAACCAAGGATTGAGATCATATTAAATATTTACCCTTGGCGGATCCAGCATACAACAAAAAGGCGGCCATAGATGTACTAATAGGAGCTGATGTATTCCAAGACATAATTCTGGAGGGTGTGATTAAAGGCAACCACGGAACCCCAGTCGCACAAAACACTCAATTAGGCTGGATATTATCTGGAAATATTCAACATCGCTCCAAGACACACGAAGCAACAGTTTGCTTAATATCCAACACAGAGCTAAATGATCAACTTAAATCATTTTGGGAAATAGAAGAAGTACAAGAGCAAATAGGTCACTCGGAAGAAGAAACTCGGTGCGAAGAAATATTCAGGACAACACACAAAAGGGACGAAGAAAGAAGGTACATTGTTCGATTACCGTTCAAAGAAGACACATGCAAGTTGGGCGAATCAAGAGACAGAGCGCTAGCTCGATTTCTTCAGATTGAGAAAAAGTTTTCTAAAAATAAGCAACTACATGATGACTACGTACAATTCATACGGGAATATATTGAGCTTGGACACATGGAAGAAGTCAACCCAACGGCTATTGTGAAATCAACGAAAAAAGTGTACTACCTACCGCACCATGCAGTCATCAAACCAGACAGCTCTTCAACCAAGGTTCGCGTTGTCTTTGATGCGTCGTCACGAACGAGTTCAGGAGTAAGCCTAAACGACACAATGCTTACGGGACCAGTTATACAACAGGACTTGTACTCCATACTGGTGAGATGGAGAAAACATAGAATTGTATACAGAGCCGACATCGAAAAAATGTACCGCCAAATACTAGTGGCTCACGAAGACAGGGACTTTCAACGAATATTATGGAGAGAAAACCCAACACAAAAAATTAAGGAATATCGGTTAAAAACCGTGACTTACGGCACGTCCTCAGCCCCATATCTAGCGATAAGAACACTTCAACAACTCGCTTGTGATGAAAAGGAGAAATTTGAAACAGCTTCAAATATAACTTGCCGAGACTTCTATGTTGACGACGTACTTTCGGGAGCGGATACATTAGACGAAGCGGTAGAAGCACAAAAGCAGTTAGTACAACTCATGGCGAGCGGAGGATTCAGAATACGTAAATGGTCTTCAAATACAAAAGCAATCTTGAAAAATGTAACAGCAGAGGATCAAGAGCAAGAAAGATTAAAAATAAATGGATACGACCCCATTAAAACCCTGGGAATATACTGGCGACCGGAGTCCGACACGTTTGAATTCAAGGTTAATATTGCAACAGCAAATAATAAGGATCTGACGAAAAGAATAATAGTGTCAGAAACGGCTAGACTATTTGACCCATTAGGCTGGCTAGCTCCAATTATAGTAAGAGCAAAGCTAATCCAACAACAACTCTGGAAATCGGAAAAAACTTGGGATGAAATACTAACAGACAAAACTCTCACGAATGGAAGATCTTCAGGAGTCAGCTTTCCTGTATAGAAGAAATTAAAATACCACGATGGATCCAATACGAAGCAAAAAACCGCATAGAATTACATGGATTTTGTGACGCGTCAGAGAGGGCATTCGCAGCCGTGATTTATACAAGAATCACAACTGCTTCTGGAGAAATAATAACAAGATTGCTATGTGCTAAGACAAAGGTGGCACCAATTAAAAAGGTATCAATACCGAGACTTGAACTTTGCGGAGCAGTACTGCTGGCAAAATTACTTCAAAAGATGAAAGCAAAATTAGAAATAAAGGATCTGGAAATACATGCTTGGACGGACTCATCAATAACCTTAGCATGGATTACCGGAAACCCTAACAAATGGAAGAATTACGTAGCGGCCAGAGTTACGATAATAACCAAGATACTAAGCTCAGACAAATGGCATCATGTAAAGGGTAAGGACAACCCAGCGGATTGTGCGTCCAGAGGACTATGGCCTTCAGAACTTAAAGCGCACTCAATTTGGTGGGCAGGTCCATCTTGGCTAGCCCAAGCAGAAGTGAACTTCACTGACCCCACACCTCACTGCACCAACGAAGAAGTTAAGAAGATGCATGTCAATGCCTTTACATCTACGACGGAACCAGATCTCATAGGAAGAATGCTGTCGCAGTATAGCACATTTAGACGAATAACAAGAATACTCGCTCTCTGTATACGATTTGTGCATAACTTACGATCATCAAAGGAGAACAAACAACTGGGACAAATTACATGTGAAGAAATTGAAGATGCTGCGAAGGTAATAATACGACACGTACAGGAGACAACGTTCAAGGATGAAATCGTCGACTTAAAGAGAAGAAGGGAAGTTGACAGAAAAAGCAAAGTTCGGTGCCTTAACCCATTTCTGGATGAGGACGAGGTGATGCGAGTAGGAGGACGATTGGCAAAAGCAGAATTATCATCTTCGCAGAAATATCCCATAATTGTACCACATTCGGGGTATCTGACCACCATGCTAATCGACGAAGCACACAAAACCACTCTACATGGAGGCTACGCTCTTACCCATGTACACCTACGGCAACGATACTGGATTTTGAGCGGTCTAAGTGCAGTCAAACAGCGAGTTCGTTCGGATGTACTACCTGCTTTCGCCATAGCACGTCAACGAGAAGTCAAATGATGGGGAATCTGCCACAACCAAGAGTGTCCAAAACTAGGGCATTTTTACATACAGGAGTCGACTATGCAGGACCTATAGACATCAGGACGGCGAAAGGAAGGGGAAACAAGGCATATAAAGGGTATATAACTCTATTTATATGCTTGGCAACAAAAGCAGTTCACCTCGAAGTTGTTAGCGACTTAACAGCAAATGCATTCATAGCAGCCTTTAAGAGATTATGCGCCAGGAGAGGCCATGTGGGACACCTGTACAGTGACAACGGTACGAATTTCGTGGCTGCAAACAAAATTCTTCGGCTAAATGCAAGGGATGCGAAAGGGTACAACGATGAAATATGCGATGCGTTAACAACTTATCAAACGGAATGGCATTTCATACCCCCAGCGGCACCCCACTTTGGTGGCCTATGGGAGGCAGGAGTGAAGTCGGTTAAACACCATCTCAAGCGAACCATTGGGGAAGTTGACATACGAAGAGATGTCTACGCTATTAAGTCAAATCGAAGCATGCTTAAACTCAAGACCACTTTGTCCAATTTCAAACGATCCCGATGAAATAGATGTCTTGACGCTAGGTCATTTTTTGATCGGAACAACCCTACTGGCGCCCCCGGAAAGGCATAGAGTTAATGAAAGAGAGGGATTATTGACACGATGGCAGCTGTTAGAACGATTGCAACAAAATTTCTGGAAAAGAGGGAGTTCAGAATATCTAACGACACTACAGCAACGTCGGAAATGGACAACAAAGAACGAAAATCTTAGGGTTGGCAATATTGTTTTGGTGAAGGATGAACAACTACCTCCGACAAGATGGATGTTTGGGAAGGTAATAGAGACACATGCTGGAGAAGACGGTTTGGTGCGTGTAGTAACAATCAAAGCAAGGAGCAAGATATACAAAAGGCCTGTCACTAAGATCTGTCTGCTACCAATAAGCGATAACGAAGAACAAATGGAAATGCAAGATAAGCAGACTGCTCGGCGTACCACAACTACCTATTTGTCAACATTACTAGTCCGATCCAGTTAATAAAAATCCACCAATTCGAAATCCCCCAGACGAAATTCAGTGCAACACTCAAGAAAGTAAGAAAAAGCGGAAGAAAGGGCCCTGGTTAAAGTTACTGTACACAATGCTAGTGGTAATAGCATTAGGCAGAAGGTGCGCAACGGCATCAGATGCAGAACCTGAAGGTTTCAAGATAACACCATTTAGAAATCGCCCGGGAATATACTTTGAAAAAATTGGGAACATTAACCTCATTATGAATGACTGGAGAATAATCGCATATTATGATATGACGGACTACTGGCGAGAACTTTCAGGATTCGAAAAATTGATTAACGAGATGAACGAATTCTGTAAAATGAAAGGCGGTGATATACTGACTCACGACATAATTCAACAATTGAATCACCAACTGACAATTATAAAAGGCAAGAACGACCTTCTATTAAAACAAGGAGCTGGAAGGGACCCAATCACTAGAATGAAACGATCACCATTTGACTTCGTTGGAACGGTAGCGAACAAGCTGTTTGGGGTTTTAGACGAGTCATATGCGGAGCATTACGAGGAGCAGATTCAACAAACACGATTGAATGAGAACCATTTACTCAAGCTGATTAAGAATCAAACATCAATCGCAGAGTCAACCAGCAACATCTTGCAGAAAAATACACAAGCCGTGACTGCGCAACTCCAAGTATTTCATAACAACATAGAAAACTTGAAGAGCTATGTAACGAAAACTAGCAACCAGACGGTGGCAGAACAGAAGTTCTTAGCTATATCAACATATACCACTTTGGCAATGGTAAATTATCAACAAGTTCAAAATTCATTACTGGACGTCTTAACAGATCTTCATCATGCTAAAGTTAATCCGCTTATATTAACGCCAGACCAACTTCGTGCGCAGCTTGAGTGGATAAGAAAACACCTACCCCCACAGCTGTCTGTCGCAGAAGACCGAATGGATTCAAATCTGCTAGCACTCTACAGGCTGCTATCAGTGAAGGCTCGAATAACCCAACAGAACGTCATATTCGACATCAGACTTCCACTAATCAAGTCAGAAGACTATGAAATGTTCAAGGTTATACCAGTACCGACACCGCATAGAAATGAATTCATCTTCATTGAACCATCACTAGACTACTTAGTAGTCAACTTACTGAGAGAGTCATACTATAGACTGACAAGAGAGGAGCTCAGTAAATGTACAATAATCAGCGACATTGTAGGTACTGAGATGCCGGAATCGCGTGCTGCGTCTGCTTAATACAACGTTGTTTGCTCCTTTAGGTGTATCTGCCTCCACATAGCATTAAAGCAGATACAACTGACAATAGTCTGGTTAGAAACGAAAATCGTTCCAAAAGTTTAAAATCCTCACCGTTTTGAAATGTGCAAAAATTCATTCCATTCATAAACTGAGAAAGTAAATAAATACATTATCCGCCGTACCTATACCGCATACCATGTACTTCAAATACCAGTCCCCATTCGTATCCAAAAACTTCCAACATTCACTGAAGCTCAAATTATGTATTCTCCCTCCCGAGGTGTAAAAAGACATCCTTCACGGACAATCATTATCCGGAAATCTTTTTTTTTTTTTTTTTATAAATCCATTGTTTACCTTTTGACCTGTAATTAAAACATCAGATGATGTAATTAACGTCAATCGGGGCCAAGCCGATAATAATTTATGAGGCGAGGCACTCAGGAAAAAAAGAAATGAAAACCCTTCGGCACCCGCAACCATTCCACGAAACCTTAATCCCTTTGTCTGTTAGCGCGCAATTACTCATCCATTATCCTATCCCCCACAACAAAAAATCGTAATAATCCTGATAAATTCACCGCCATCACGAATTTCGTGGCGAAAAAATTGGTATCCGAAAAAAAAATCCCCACAGAAAGGACGAACGATGAAAAGTGGAGAAATTATTTTGTAATCACAGATGAAGGACGCTGCTTCCTCTGCTATCCTGATTCTATTCGATTCTCATTTAATATAAAACTTTGATGCTTCCGAAGTTCAGAGCCTCACTCAGTGTGTCCTTCCCGCACAATAATTCATCAATAATAGAAGTAAAACAACCTCGGCTGGTTGTATCTTCCTGATGACAAGAAAAAGGATCGAAGGTCATCGATAGATGATGATAATGATTTCGGGTGTGGGGTGAAGTGGGCAAAGGCTAAAGTTTATTGATAATTAATGACAGCGGCAAACAACAAATGCGTATCATTTGGATGAGTTGGGATATTTGTTTTCTGTTGGGATTTTTTTTTTTTTTTTGCGCTGTATTACATAAGGTCTTGGCAAAGTTCGTCCGAGGTGTAATTAACTTTTTTTTATTCAGTCACACTGTCCTGGGTTTAGTTTATGGTGACGGCGATTTGATGGCTGGAAATTTGCTTGTCATTTTGGAGATGTCCTTTTTTCTGCGATGGTATTTGTTTTTTTTTTTTTTTTTTGTGGATTTTGCTAGTGAAAAGAAAAGTGGGAAATTTAATTGGAAATTCTTTTCGGTTGTTTGTGAGATTTTGTCCTAATGGAGCTTGGAGACTTAATGACTTTGCAAAATGCTTCAGTTGACAAAAAGAATCTGGTTTTTGTGATCGAGGATATTGGATTAGGTTTTCTGGTGCGTGGGATGGATGCTGGACATAATTTTGGCAGTGGGGTTTGTATCTGGCATCTTCGACATGGGCTTAGATTTTCGCAACGATTCGTGTCATGCGTTTTATGTTTTTTGAATGAATGTATGCCTACAGTTTTGTACAATATCCAAAAGGCGGAATGGAGTAGCCTTCTCATAAGAGAAATACACTTGAGGGTATCTAGGAACATAGGCGCAATTTCTGTCTCCAGGTGGAGCATGTAGTTTGGTGAACTGCTCGCAAGTTTGAAGACTCGCTTTATGAAGTAACGCAGGAACCCTTCCACGGATTCAAAAGAGCAGTAACCCCATACTTGCGCTGCGTAAAAAATGATAGATGTAGCAGTGGCGCGGATTATTTTCTGCTTCGAACTATGGGATATATTTCTGTTATTGATATATGTATATCCACCTGACCAAAACGAAGTGACGATAGCAATATCCAAGCTGAAATTCAACAAGGCTGCTGGACCTAACGGCTTACTGACCGAACTTTTCAAGGCAGCTGGTGATGAATTGGTAGAATGCTTACACCAACTCATCTCTAAGATTTGGTCAGACGAGTGTATGCCTGATGAATGGAATCTCTGTATCGTTTGCCAGATCCACAAGAAGGGTCTCCTCAACATCGCATACAAGATCTTTTCCGCGATATTGTGTGAACACCTGAAGCCATTTATCAACAGCCTGATTGGCCCCTATCAGTGCGGTTTTAGGCCAGGAAAGTCCACCATCAATCAAATCTTCACACTTCGACAGATCCTGGAGAAAACTCAAGAAGTCACTATCTCTTTATCGATTTCAAGGCCGCCTATGGCAGCATATATAGAGAAGAGCTATATAGATCCATGTCTAGTTTTGACACCCCTGCCAAACTTGTTCGTCTGTGCAGGATGACGATGGAGAACGCTCGCTACTCCATCAAGATCGGTAATCACACCACCGAAACCTTTGATGTCAAAAAAAAGTTTTAGACAAGGTGACGCGCAGTCATGTGACTTCTTTAATATTTTACTTGAACGGATTGTGCGGAACTCACAAGCCAACACGGGAGGCACAATCTATCACAAGTCTGTACAACTGCTTGCATATGCCGACGACATTGGCATTATTGGAAGAACTCAGCGGGCTATCACCAGTGCGTTTGCAAACATTGAGGCAGAAGCGACCAAAATTGGTTTAGCGATAATCGAGGACAAAACCAAGTATATGCTGTCAACAAGAAGGGACAATCGTAACCGACGAATTGGACAGAACTCCACAGTGCGCAGCTATAACTTCGAGGTAGTAAGGGACTTTGTCTACCTTGGCCCTTCTATAAACTCGAAAAACAAGATTAGCGCAAAAATCAAGCGAAGAATATCTCTTGTCAATCGCTGTTTTTTTGGGCTTATAAGGCGATTTAACAGTAAAGCCCTATCTCGAACAACTAAGGAGACTCTGTATAAGACCCTAATTATCCCAGTCCTGCTTTACGGCACTGAAATATGGACTTTATTAAAAGAGGATGAAGATATCCTTGGTCGTTTCGAGAGAAAAATTGTCCGTAAGATATTCGGTCCCATTTGCGTTAACGGGTTTTGGAGGAGAAAGTTCAATAACGAACTATACGAGCTGTACAGCAACATTGGTCTGCTCAAAAAACTGCGTATTGGACGTCTGAGATGGCTAGGGCATGTAGAGCGAATGGACACCAACGCTCCGGCCCGCAGAGTCTTCGAATCTAACCCCGAGGGACGACCCAGTAGAGGACCTCCTCGCGGTAGGTAGTGCGCACAAGTTCGAGGGGACCTCGACCAACTTGGAGTGCGCAACTGGAGGCAATTAGCTAAAGACCGCACGGAGAAAACGAAGTTGTTGAAATTACCGAAAACGACTGTCAATTCAACGTTTTCCGGTTTTGATTTTCAGCTAGTAGCATAAAATATTGAATTTACGATTTTGCTTAATTGTTGAATCAACTACCAATCTGTTGAATTTATCGGGTAAAATGCGCGCGAAAATAACAATAATAATAGTAATTTCAACATAATTATATATTGATATTAAGGCTCTTTCAGTAAAATCAACTATTCATAATACTCATAATCAACAACCAGTTTGTTGAATTTACAGTGCAAACTGCGTAGCACGCAAATAGAATTAGCGGTTATTTCAACATAATTGTGTGTTGGTAAATCAGCTTCTATTTTAAATTGAACTATTATATGTGTTGAATTTACAGATTTACAAGTCTTAAAACTGTAGATTGAACAAGAAAAATTTAATCAGAAATCTGTTACATTCTTTATCGGGAAAAAAGCTATAAAAATGCACTCCAAATAATTGTTTAATACAATTTTTTTTATTTTATGATTTACATAAGAATAATATTGTACTCCGTTGAATAAGAAAGATTAAGTACATGAAATATGATAAAACAAGAATATACCACACTGAGAACAGTGTTATGCTTATATAAAATGTCGTCAATATTGGTAAAGGAAGCACTTACAATATAGCTTTCAATAACAATTATTATTAAAGGTTGAAGGGTTGAGCCCTTACTTTTATTTTCCTCGCTTATTCTGTACAATTTTTCCCTCACCTCACCTTCTACCGTAGCCACGAGGAACAAAGCAATAGGATGTTTACAGTTTATATCTATTTCCTGGTGGTAGTACATAATACCATGAATCAAATGTCTTAAAGTTGTTTAGATCTACGAAAAAAAAAAATTGTAATATGCATGTACTGTAGAGACTTAGATGTCGCGTGGATGTCGGCGACGGTCGGGTGACCAGTGTGTGGCGTCGACGTACTCGCGTTGGGGTGGCCCAATATAGCGAGCGATGGGTCGCCAATTGTTGAGGCTCGTTAGTCGCGGGAACAATCCAAAAGAGACAAATGCCACTACATAATTACAAATTACTTTATTATAAAAGTTCAAAGGGGAAAGACAAACCGAGACACCGAGTCCGTCCGATGGCGGTGAACGACGATCGAAGAATGATTGGATGACGAGATGGTTTCTCCTGAGACGAACAAAAGTCGAAGTTGGTTGAGTTGAGCTGAACGAGAGTCGAAACTATTTCACAACTGCGGACGTGTGCAGTTGGCTCGCAAGAATGGTTGAGTTCAGCTCCGTTTTAGTTGTTCCACTTACTACGGAAATTGAGATCATAGAGGAATTTGGTTCGGCTCGCTTCTAGAGTGCGCGCCACTCGATTGCATGCGCCACAGTACATATAACGGGTGGGCCATCTAGTGATTTCTTTTTAAATCATAGGTTATTTTGACACTGACAGCTGTTTCCCGCTCGAAATCTTGACAGGAAGTCAGTATCATATCTCCACGGAGCGAAATGAGTTGCTTTACGCTTGAACAATATTAGGAAATATTGAAAACTTATTTCCAAAGTGAGTACTGCGTAGCCCAAACAGTGCGTTTTTTGAAAAGAAGTTTTGGCCGAAATGAAGCACCCACCGCGCCTGCTGTACGCAAGTTTGTGCAAAAAGTTCGTGAGACTGGTATGCTAGTGGACCACACTCATGGTCATCGTCGTCGTAGATTGCGCACAGATGAGAAGGTGGCTGCTGTAGCCGAGAATGTGAGACTCAATTCACGAACATCATCTCGTCATCAATCTCAACAGCTCAACATTTCACGCACTAGCCTGAGGAGAATTCTGCACAAAGATCTGGGATTATTCGCTTACAAGGTCCAATTGATTCAGCAATTGAAAGCGCACGACCATCCGCTTCGTTGTCGCTTCGCAGTTTGGGCCTTAGAGCAGCTTGAATTGGACAACGATTTTGGGCGAAAAATCATCTTTTCTGACGAGGCACATTTTCATCTCGGCGGCTACGTTAACAAACAAAATTGCCACATCTGGGGCTCGGAAAACCCGCACGATATTATCGGGAAACCAATGCATCCACAGAGAGTGACAGTTTGGTGCGGATTGTGGAGTGGTGGCATCATTGGACCATTTTTCTTCGAAATTGAGGCTGGGAACAACGTTTCGGTCAACGGTAGGCGTTACAGAGCCATGTTAATGACTTTTTTTTACTGAAATTGAAGACATGGATTTGGACGACCTCTGGTTCATGCAGGATGGCGCGCCATGCCACAATCGGTCTTTTGCACACCAAATTCCCAAATCGTGTTATCAGCCGTCTTGGCGGTGTCAATTGGCCGCCTCGGAGCTGCGATTTGACCCCTTTGGACTTTTTTTGTGAGGAACCGTGAAGAACTGATGTTGTGCCAACAATCCGGAAACGATTCAAGCACTTAAGGCCAATATCATCCAAACAATCCGTGAGCTACAGTCCGAAACCATCAACAAGGTATTGGATAATTGGAATGATAGAATGCGCTACTGCGAAGCCAGGCGAGGCAGCCACTTGAACGACGTTGTGTTCCATAATTAATGGGAATGTTTGCTCTTACTAATAAAGTAATAATACATGGAAAAAATTTCATTCTGTTCATTTGATTGCATTTTTGAAAAGAAACTTGTAGCTGGCCCACCCTGTATATACAGGGTGTCCGCCGGGAAGGTATACTACTTTGTTTGTTTATAATTTTTGATTAAATGAAAGAGAATGGATCTTATATTGATAAATGTTTTATTTAATGTCGGCAATTATGTATGGAATACAATATCAGGTAAATGTCCGCCTCTGCTAGTCTCACAAATGCGAGCCCTTTTGAGCGCATTTTTCATTACATTCTCACACATTTCACGCGGTATTTCATTAATTTCATCACGAATATTTTGTTTGAGTTGCTCAAGCGTTTCTGGTTTGTTTGCATAAACCTTGCTTTTCAGATATCCCTACAAAAAGAAGTCAGGAGCAGTCAAATCAGGCGACCGTGGAGGCCAATCAACATCACCATTTTTTGAAATAACTTGTTATGGAAAGAGGTCTCGCAGTAATTCCATTGTAATCCTGGCTGTATGCGATGTGGCACCGTCTTGTTGATACCACATGTTAATCAAGCTTGGGCCTATCACCTACAGACCCTCTTTCTTCGAAATCATTCACTACACGATAAATAGTGCGTTTTGTTGGCACGTTGTTTCTCCCAAAAATTTCACGTAACTTTCTCATCGTCACAGTAATCGATGATTGATTTTGATAAAATGTTTTAACGATTAAAACACGTTGGTTTATCGAATATTTTACCGTAATAAATTTGCCACGTGTCTACTTCACGACTGCCAAATATGAACTGTCAAAACTAATGTTTACCAAAATGGCGGCAAAACAAAGTAGTATACGTTCCCGGCGGACACCCTGTACATAACACTTTATGGGCTTGCATCATTACCTTCATTATGATCATTAAATATTTTGTTTCTTGCTTTTTACAGCAGCGGCAATTTTTTTGTTTTACTTTTATTCCTCCACCCAGAATAAAAGCTGCAGACTGCATCATTATGCGCACAAGTGAAATCTATTTGAATCTGAGAAAAAGAAATGTTTAATTCTGATTATTGGAATATTGTTTAAAATCGCCTATCTTTGTCCATAAACGTGCTTAATAAAAGGCCACTCTCTAGGAATATGAGTAAAATTTGATTCCAAAGATGGACTTATTTCTTTTCTTCTTTGCTCATATATTAATTTCCTTTTGCTTTCCGCGGTTGGCCAAGGTTCTTGATTATGTGATAGCCAAAGTGTGTCGGAATCGTTTTGTGTGTCGTTGGTTCTTTCTTTCTTTTCTTTTAAAAATATTGATATCAGTTAGAGTTTTACAAAATAGAATTACTGGTAAAGCTAAATCCCTAAATTAATACTTAAGTTTGATAATATTCTATATTCTTATGGAGCCACAAACTTTAAATGCCCTATAACTCGAAACAAACACTTTGTGACTGGGAAATATTTTGCAGCATACCGAAAATATTTACGGCCATATTATTCACTCCGGATGTAAAGCAGGTTAAAGTGAATTTTAAACCCGATCATTTAATCCGCAGTTTTTAAACCCGAAAATTTAAACCTATGCGCATAAGATTCACTCAAAAACATACATTAAACCCGGTGGATTAAAGATGCATTTAACCCGGTTTTAAAACAGTTTAAACTCGTTTTTTAACCATTTTAAACGTACGTATTGTCAAAATTTTAAATTGAAATTGTGTGCAGTTGGGTGAGTGAATAATATGGCCGTTAGAAAAGCATTTATAAAGATTACTTACGTGTTAATTCATTGCATTGCAATGGTTCTTGATTACCAGCTACGTTAGAATCCATTTTCGATTTAAAATATTTCACTGAACACTTAATTTTCATTTTCTATTTTTTCACTTTATGTGCGTACAAAACACGACCTTTCGAAAAAGTAATGCTTAAAGGCTCACAAGAAACTTACGATGATCTGAAAAGAATCTTACAGATACTTCGGCAATAATAATTGAAATGGAATTCAACCACAAAGAAAAATCGGTAGAATCGACAAATTTCTTGTACATTACAGGAATAGTCCTACACAATTGAAACTGAAGTGACAGTAAAGGCAAGTTGAAATTTTGTTTTGGTGGCAAACGTATTTCGATAAAATCAACAAAATCTCCGGTCGATTTTGCAGATCTTATTGTTATTGAAAAGTATCCCAAATCAACCCATTCATCGGCTAAATTCACTTGAAATTGACGATTTCAGCAGTTTTAGCTGTTGATACATCATTTTGAAAGAAATTTTTTACCGATTTGCTTTTGACAACTTTGAATTTACAATTTTTTTTCTGCATGCATGAAAGCATGAAAAGAAACTACCCGAAAGAAATAAAGGATTTAGTAGCAGATAAAAGACGAGCAAGAAGAACATTGCAAAAAACAAGAGCTCCACAACATAAAACAAAGCTTAACAACCTTAGTCAGCAACTGAAAAGAGAAATTAGAAAATTTAAAGAAGACTCAATGAATAGGTACCTCGGAGGATTAATAGCTGAATACGCTACCAATTACTCTCTATGGAAAGCTACAAAAGGACTAAAACAACCTATTGTGCAAATACCTCCAATCAAAGCCCCTGATGGAAACTGGGCAAGAAGGGATGAGGATAAAGCCATTCTTTTCGCAGACTACCTAGAAAACATATTTAAACCACCAGATGAAAATGGAAACAGACAACCTATGCTATTAGAACCATCTGAAGAGGAAAGCGAAGAGATTCTACCCACAAATCCTAACGAAATACGCAACCTAATAAAGCATGAAATAAATGCAAAGAAAAGTCCTGGTTATGACCTTATATCTGGTGACGTATTAAAGAACTTACCCATCAAGGCAATAATTAAGATAACAAATTTAATAAATGCCTCATTTAAGCTAAAATTTGTCCCTAGTTTGTGGAAGATTTCTGATGTTCTAATGATTCCCAAACCAGGTAAATGAAATATCATCTTACAGGCCTATATCGCTATTGCCGATGATATCAAAAGTGTTTGAGAAAGTGCTCGCTAAATGTTTAAATAAAATAATTGAAAACGAAAAGCTGATTCCGAACCATCAATTTCGTTTTCGAAGGCAGCACTCTACGATACAACAGGTACACAGAATTACGGATAAGATCGAAGAAGCATTAGAAGAAAGGAAGGTCTGCTCGGCTGTGTTCTTGGATGTGGCGCAGGCCTTTATAAAGTATGGCACGAAGGACTTACCTATAAACTGAGATGTATGCTGCCAAATCAGTATGCTTCCATTCTTAAATTTTATCTAGATGGAAGACATTTAAGAATAAAACAACAGAATACTTATTCAAAACTTAGAAAAATAAAGGCAGGCGTACCGCAAGGTAGTGTACTGGGCCCTATATTATACCTATTATATACTAGTGATATTCCGGAACTAGAAAACCATACTATGGCAACATTTGCAGATGATACAGCGATACTAGCAGAAAGAAGAACTAATGAAGAATCCACAGGAAAACTCCAAGTAGGCATAAACAAAATCTGTGAATGGACAAACAAGTGGAGAATCAAATTGAATGAGTCCAAGCCAGTCCATATTGATTTTACTAATAAAAGGGTTCAACATATACCAATCATTATAAACGAAAAAATAGTTCCATACGCTAATACAGCGAAATATTTAGGTATGACACTAAATGCTAAGCTGCGATGGAAAGAGCACATAAAAAAGAAGAGTTAGAGATGAAATATAGAAGATTGCACTGGCTGATAGGAAGAAACTCAACCGTATCAATTGGAAATAAAGTGCTAATATACAATCAAATTCTGAAACCAACATGGACATATGGAATCCAACTATACGGTTGTGCCAAAAAGACAAACATAGACATAATACAACGATTCCAGAATAAGATGCTTAGAAATATAGTAAATGCACCTTGGTTCATAAGGAACACGGATCTTCATCGAGATTTGAAGATAGAAAGTGTAAGTTCGGAAATTCTTAAACGTGCAAAAAAACACAAAGAAAAGCTAGAAGAGCATATAAACTTAGACGCGAGAAAACTTTTGAATAATGAAAATCAATTACGAAGGCTCGAAAGAATAAAACCTCTCGATTTAACTTAACTTCGAAGTATAACAAAAAAAAAGTATATATAGATGCATAACATAGCACATCCGAAGAAAAAAAGATACACCAGGTGGATCTCATTCAAAGACGTAGATGTCAGGAAAAAATTGCTTATTAGTCCAAGTGACTAGATCGCAATTAGGCTGGTTTCTCCCCGCCCTGCGATGAAAAGCCAAGATTGTGTTACCGCATGGGAAACGGGAAGAAGGGAGAAGGGGTTAGTTGGTAAAAATCCCACACTGTTACTGAGTACGGGCTCAGTTTCGTCTTTCGAAGATTACCACCTCCCAGCGTAAATAAAAAAAAAAAAAAAAAAAAAAAAAAAAGTGTTCTCTCCGTGCGAGCTAAATGGAGAGGCTTGTTGATTGAGGCCCAGGTTCACCCCGAACTGTAGCGCCACCCGCTTAGCTTCGCCTAGTTTGATTTGTAGATGTTTATTCATACATATGTAAGCTAGATGTCAACAAAACTCCAAGATACTTATACTCTCATACGATTTCGTTCTGCTCCTCTAGAAGTGTCCACTTTTCATTTCGAGTGTACCTGCCACCGCTGTTACTGAATATCCTTATCTTTGACTTCCATATGTCTACAGTTAAGTTCCAAGTTTTGCAGTAATTTTCAAGCTTGTTAACCATAAGCTGCAAAGTATCGACTGCATCTGCGAGGAAGACAATTAGTTTCAATCTTTGTTTTCAAGTCATTTTTAAGTATTTGTGGCTTGTATTAAGCTGAATAAATAATTAAATAAAAGGAATAAATAATTCAAAAAGTATTGGATATTCCAGACGAAGGGTTGCCAATAAAAACATGAGGTATTGCAAGATAAGACGGATGGTAGATAGATAGGTGCAAGTGCACTGCGACCTTTAAAGATCTATTGTGCCCCCCATACTACGGCTCTATCCGATGATGTACTCGGTCTAGAGCACTTTCTCTAGTCCAGCTGCTACAGCAAACCGGAATATCTTCAGTCAATCCAGCGAAGGTAAATCCATTTCTATTAGGGGGTAGGCACCTAGGTGAATTCTTCTTTTGTGGATCAGTGCTTCGCATTCCATAAGAATGTGCGCTGGTGTTTCTGCGAAGTCCCTGCAGATTCTGCAGTGTCCGTCTCCCTCTATTCCCAGCTTCCTAAGGTGCTCCTTAAGTCTGCAGTGACCCGTTAACATGCCCGCCAAGAGGCGAAGTCAATTCTTACTAACTCTTAGGCAGGCTCTGCTTCTTTTCTGGTTGTATTCCCTCAGAAGTTCGTTTGCCTGTCTTATTTAGGGGATACCGTCCCAATGTTTGGCCCATTTGTTCTCTTCCTCTTTTCTTAAGTCTTTGCGTATTTTGTGGGGTTCTATCCCACAAAGGGATCTGGTCCAAGGAATGGCGTGTCTGATCCGTTTCTAGCTAGTTCATCAGCAGTTTTCCTCCACTCCTACATGTCCTGGTACCCAGTAGAGAAATACTTTGTTTGTTTCTCCCAGTTAGTTGATCTGGTGAGGCATACCAGTTTGGATTTGATCTCATGCGTGCTTTAATAACGGCTTAGCTGTCTGACAGTATTGCGATGTCCTGCCAGCGATATTTTCTGTCTAGGTTGAACTGCGCGCATCTTTCGATCACGTGAATTTCTGCTTGAAATATACTGGGGAATATTTCCAGTGATTCTGAGTATCTACTCCTGGGTCAGAAACTCCTACCCCAGTGCTAGTAGATGTTTTCCATCCGTCCGTGTACCGCTTAATTGTGTGTTGTTTCAACTGGTATTTATCGGATTCGCTGCTCCAGCCTCTTTTGTTGCTCAGCTTTGAATCAAATTTCCTTTCAAAGCAGTATTTCTTGACCATATCATCTCTGGGTCAGTCCAGAGGCGGCACAGATTTGGATAGGGTTACTCACTCTTTGTTTGCGATGCATATTCCTTTCCCGATGCCCTCTTTGCTGATTCTCAATGTGGTCTCCTTGGCGATTCGCTCTAACACTACGTGTAGCGGAGGTATACCTACGATCACCTCTAGCGCTGCTGTGGGACAGGTTTGCATGGCTCCAGTTATGCATACGCAGGCTAATCTTTGCACTTTATTACGGGATGTCCTCGTCGTGGTTAGCCTAGTTCTTTTTACCCATGCCACTGCCCCGTAAGAGATGATGGGTCTTACTGTCATCAGGTACATCCACCTCAGTACAGCTTGTTTGCATCCCCACATTTTTCCTGAAATCTTTCTGCACACCATTAGTGCTCTGGTGACTTTGGTTACCATATCTTCTATATGTGCTCTCCAGAGTAGTTTGCTATCTAGTGTTAGACCTAGATACTTGACCTATTTCTGTGGGTCGACCCTGATCCCTTCCAATAGAATAGGCTGCATACGCTTTAGCTATCTCTTCTTGGTGAAGGGTATCACAGCGGCTTTGGTAGGGTTCACTCTAAGTCCCACCGATTCACACTACTTCTGTGTGATTCTTAGACCCCTTTGAATGATTTTTTTTTTTTCATTCATTTTTTTCATTCATTTTCAATGGCCCGCTAATCCTTCATGAGGGTCGCGGGGGTAGGATGCTCAGGTGGACTCTCCATTGTTCTCGGTCCTCCGCCATTGACTCCAATTCATCAGGGGGAATCCCTAAGCGGCTCCAGGAGAGATGTCGGACTTGATCCAACCATCTATTTCTAGGCCTTCCGCGAAGTCGCCTACCTGATGGCACGGCAACCATGGCACGTCTTGGAAGCCGGTCTGGGGGCATACGCACTACGTGACCAAACCATCGAAGCATAGATCGTTCCGTTCGGAGAAATAGCTGCTCAACGTTGAGCGCCTCGCGTACTCTGGTGTTGCGCACTCGATCCCTACGAGTTATTCCAACAACACCGCGAAGGAACCTCATTTCGGCAGCTTGTATCCGCGATCTTATTCTTTCGGTCACTACCTAAATTTCGTGACCATAGGTGAGAGTTGGAACATACACCGAGTTAAAAACCGATAGCTTAGCTTGAACACTAAGTTCGGCCTTCCTTATAACAGATTGGCCAAGCTCTCTCAAAATTGATCCAGCTTGACCAATTCTACAGGATAACTCAGCATTGCTCCTCCCATCACTCGTGAATAAAACCCCGAGGTACTTAAACTTCTCCACCTGCTTCAGTGGAACTCCACTAACATGCAGAGTGCACTGAATGGGTTTTTTGGAAACGACCATTACTTCCGATTTGTTCACGTTGATCTTCATTCCAGCATCATCACAAACGGCTACAAACCTTTCGAGTGCGCGCTGAAGTTCGGTTTGAGAGGACCCAAGGATGACCAAATCATCCGCAAAGAGCAGATGACTAATCCTTAGGTCCCCCACTTTGAAACATTCCCTGCCACGGCTGCGCTGCAACATCCAATCCATATATACAATGAAGAGGAGGGGTGACAAAACGCACCCCTGGCGGAGTCCAACGCCCACAGTGAAAGGTATTGATTTAACACCGTTTATCCGAACACAGCTTCTACAGTTTGTATATAAAGACTGAATCGCCCTTAACAGGGAACCATCAATCCCATATTCCTGCAGAACACTCCAGAGTTTGCCTCGAGGAACCCTATCATATGCTTTTTCCAAATCCACAAAACAAGTGTAGACAGGTTTGGCATATTCCCAGGCCTTCTCAAGAACCATTCTGAGAGTGAACAACTGGTCGGTTGTGCTTCTACCGGGACGAAAACCGCACTGCTCATCCCCCAAACTGTCCTCAACCACAGCTCTGGAACGCTTTTCTAGCACCTTAGCCAAGACTTTTCCAGGGAGACTTAAAAGAGATATACCCCTATAGTTGGCGCAATCTATTTTGTCCCCTTTTTTAAAAAGAGGAACTATCACCCCCATTCGCCAATCACCAGGTGTTTCACCGCATTCCCAGGCCACTTTAATGACACGCGAGAGCCATTGAACTCCCTCTTTACCTAAAGCCTTGAGCATTTCCGGCCGAATTTCATCCACACCAGCAGATTTGCCAACTTTTAGCGCTTTGATCGCCAAAGTTACTTCCTCTACCGTAGGACTACTTTCCGCCCAACTCTCGACCATAGGTCTGTCATCTTCGGTGCCCTGTTCGGGATTGAGCAATTCTGAAAAGTGCTCGCTCCATCTGCGTAAGATGTCCTCCTCATTGGAAAGAAGTGTACCGTCTTTGGATTTGACTCCTTCAACGATATTTAACTTTTTTTCCTCTGAGTCGGCGGACGGTCTGCCAGAACATGTTATTTGCAGATCTGTGGTCACGTTCCAATTTTTCGCCAAACTCCTTCCAAGACTGTTCTTTCGCTGTTTTCACAGCTAATTTGCAAGTTCTTCGCGCCTCAGTGTACCGATTTCGAGAATCGGAGTTCCCCAAGTGAATCCACACCTTAAAGGCTCTCTTCTTCTCTCTGATGGCTTCTTGAACTCCGGGCGTTTTAAACCAAGCAGTTCTTTTCTCACCACAAGCCGCCACACCAAGCCGCTTCACTCCACAAACATCTCCCGCAGAGGCAATAACCGCTGTTGAAAACAGTTGCCATTCTTCCTCTACATTTGATGGAACAGTTGGAATTCGTTCAAACCTCTCAGATATTTGCCGCGCAAATGTCTCCCGTGTCTCATCGTCCTGTAACCTCCCCCATCGTATGCGTGTAACCATCCTTGGTTTACGCTTTGGTAGGGGAGGCACTCTCTCGCTAAGATACAATTTGCACAGCACTAAGTGATGATCAGTTGACAGTTCGGCCCCTCTCAATACGCGAACATCACAAACCATTCTCTTCAGACACGATGGTACCACAAAGAAATCGATCAGCGACTTCTGCTGAAGACTCTGACGGTACCACGTGTATTTGTGAATGTCTTTGTGCGGAAAGACAGTGTTCATGATGGATAAGCCATTTTCACAACAAAAATCCAACAACCTCTCTCCGTTCGCGTTTTGATCAGGATCACCGTTCCTCCCAATCACACTCCCCCATGTCATAACATCTACACCCACATGAGCATTGAAGTCACCCATCAGGACAAAAGAATCCATATCTGCAACCTTTTCAAGGGCAACATGAACTTCATCTAAGAAAGCTGCGTACTCTGACTGAAGGTTCGGTGCATACACCTGCACCAATGCCAGAGTTGATCTTTCAAGCTTGAGCTTTAAGATCGCAACTCTCCCTCCTAATGGTATCCACTCCAATACTCTGTCTGTCAACCTGGGACTTGTGAGTATCCCCACTCCCGCCCGAGCAGACATCGAGGGTGCGACTCCTGACAGGAAGAGCTTCCACCCACCCGAAAGGTCCACAGTTTTAGAACCTCTCTGCTTTGTTGAAGAGACGCCAACTATATCTAGTCGACTTTTAACAGCCTCCCCAACAAGCTCAAGATCCTTCCCTGTGAGCGATGAGACGTTCCATTTTTTTTTTTTTTAATTATTTCACATCGTTTCTCCAAATTTCCCTCTTGTGACAATGACTATATCTTCGGCGTACCCCTGGCACGTAATGCCGGCATCTGCCAATTTTTGCAGTAGTTCATCTACTACTAGGCTCCACATCGACGGATGGTTGGAGTGGGATCGCACTGGATTTAAATATGATGGAGCATGGGGACACGTAATACAGACATAAAAGTCACAACACCGAGCTGTTTGTATACACTCTAAAAAACTGCAATTATTTCCGAGATGAGTACAATGTCGACGAGATATTCAGGATGATAAAGCTTCGCGTGAAACTTCCTCATCAACTTTTGATCGCATATAAAAGATCTTCCAATTTTGTACAATATTTGAAATCTGTTCAAAAAGTATCAGTCTTTCTTGCGTTAACAAATAAATGAAGCTGGAGAGGCGTGGTTTGGGGCACGTACATATGTAGACGATCCACCAGCCCATTCTACACATTTGGGACAGAGTTTCCTGACCAAACGCAATACACCTGTGCCTCGTCAGGCTTCCCACTCTCCGGAAATGACCCCCTGTGACTTGTCCCCAACCTGAAAGTGCCTCTGAAAGGGGTCAGATTTGAATCCAGAGAAGGCATCATGCAGAATGCGACGGACCAATTTCGCGCCATCTCAGGAGAGGCGCTGACTACTACAATGGCAGAATCTTTGGGAGAAGTGTACGGCAACCCAAGAGGACTACTCAAAGCAGATTAGTGTAAGATTGTTGTATCTGAATAGTATGACAGTATTTTTCATTTAATTTTTTTTTTTTTGTTAAGAAAGGCCGGATACTTTTTAATATACCTCGTATGAAACTTAGCGGAGAAAGAAGATATCCTACATTTTGTGGGCAAATGCCATACACTTCGGGAGACGATGCTGCTTTCCTTTGGCATGAATTTTATATCGAAAGGAAGGGTTTGTTTTTTTTTCATCTCTTATTCTTTGCCAAGTCCTTGAAAATAATGTTGTTGAGTCAGTTTCTTGAGATACAACACTGCTCCCCTAATAAATTATATATGCCAATTCCTCTGCACTGAAATATATAATTTGCTTCATCCGCGTAAATTACCTACATCGCTCCCACCACCCTTCTGGGGCGAAATAAAACACTACGTAGCTTCCGTAGGAAACGCACAATTTTCCCCAGCAATCCATTACAATTATTCTATAAAGCACATTTAATACGAAACCCCCCCCCCAGCAAACGGAAACAATCACCATCCATTAACTGGGACTACATCCGCTCCATAGCACCACCACCCACACACTCTTCAAATCACACACAAAAACCGTTTATTGGCTTTCCTCGAGCCCTAAATTAGAAATCCCTCGCTCCAAAGTAAATAGCATTTTGCCGAAGCATCAGTTCCAGCTCCACCTACCACCTACACTCCAGAAATACCATTATTATCAGGCCAACCAGCTCCAGACCCTCACAAGCCAAATAAAATGCGAATATGAAACTCTGTAGCTAATTACAAATTAATTAACCATTCGGCCCCTTTAACCCGTACCTCCACCTTTGTGGAGGAGCTTCGGCGCCGCACTAAATCCTGATTACTATGCAGAGGGCTTTAGTTCCGGGAACAGCAGCGAAGCACTTTTTTTACGACTTTATAGTTGAAGGTCGGAATTTATATGCCGCCGGCACCAGGAACCGATAATCAAGTGGATTTCGGTCCAAATTACCCTTCGACCGGTCGTGCTAGCCAGCCAGCCAGCGAGCCAGGACTAATTGAAATTCTCGCATATAAATTTGGAGCCACTCCAAAGTGACACTGGCACGCAAGCAGCATCACACACAGTGGATGTGGATGCAGCGGCTGTGAAGTGAATGTGCGTACCAATGTCATTCTTTTTGACTACAGTTTGTTGTTTACACTTTGTGCCCTGCAATTGAAGCAACAGAGGCATTGGATTGCTCTTGGACTTGAACTTCATGGCAGAGGAACTGGTCCGAGAGCAACATTCACTTCCAGTTTGTCGTCAGTTCGCGAAATTAGTTGAAGGTAATCAGCAGAATGTCCATTAAGTCAAGGTCACTTCGACGATTTGCTTTTGTTTTTTGGCTCCTTAGAAGGAAATGTAGATTCACTATAAAAGTTGGCATCATCCGATGCAATGGTATCAGTTAAAGTTTACCTTCTTCGAAGTACAGACCATCTTAGCACAAAAAAAAAACTATTCAAAATGTTCAAGTTGGTGAGTAAGTCATTTGCATTTGCATTTTGTTTCCCCCGTCCAAGGACGATGGATGCAGGTTGGCACTGCGAGTGGAGTTATACCTTTTTATTCTACAAGTAGATCCTTTAAGGAAATAATGGACCTGTTTTTCTTTGCCTTTGTCTATTAAAACCTAACCTCTTTCTCCCCTTCAGGTGGTACTTTCAGTATTCCTCGCCGTTGCTGCAGCCAAGCCTGGTAGTATTGCATACTCGTCACCAATTCTTAAGACAGCCTTAATCCAAGAGCCCTCTCAATTAACCATTCAAGAGCATACTATTGAGAAAGTTGGTGATGTTGTGCAAAGTGTTCCCACAGCAGTTTCTCATCAGAGCTCTACAGTGGTGCATAACAGGGCTAATGTAGTGACACCAGTTGTTGCCGAAGGGTATAGGACCAGCTTTGCACCAGCGATTCGCTCTTATGCGGCTCCAGTTATTTCTCAGCAACCACTTTTGCAGTAAGCCCTGCCGTACAGTTACGATTATGTCAAGACTCCCTTGTACAAGTCTCTTGTTCCGTCATTGCCGGTGACGTATGGGGCTGCGATCCTGTAAGGATGTTCAACGTAAAAGTTTAATTGATCGAAATTTATGAATAAAATGATGCGAGATACTTTTTAAAGATTTTCTTATACAATTACGTATTTTTTAGATCGGATCGGGTTCTGTATGAAGCTCAAAACCTATCTAATGAGTACTAAACTCAAAATGAACAACAATTTCAGCATTTTTAGACAGGTCTTGTGTTTAAAGAAGAATATAGTGTAGAGCTTATGAGCGATTTGGTCAGATGCATCTAGTGAGTGGGCAATAACGCTTCAGTTAACCAGGTTCTCAAATCGAAAGTTAGCACATCCCGCAACTTGGTGATACTTCTTCCCTTACTTGGTGCCCAAAAAAGGATAGATAGGTGACATGCTCGAACACCATCAACAAATGCCTTAGCTACATCAATATCCGCTACAACTCTGTAAAAGAGCTTCAACTCCATAGACAGAGTCCCCATTTCCATCAACTGATTTTCCATATACTTGTATATAAATCAACATACGGAGAAGCTCCATCAGGAGATACTTCAACTCCATCAACAGATGACCCAACTGATGCATCAATTCCATCAATTTCACGAGCAGATGCTCTAGTCCCCCAATACCTTATACGCCTTAAATCAACTCAACAAATGTATCGAGAACTCTCTCAATTCCTTTTGTTTATTGATGTTGTTAGAGCCGTTAGTGTATTTGTTGATGGATTAGTGACATCTGTTGATGGTTCTGGTGAATCAATTGAAGCAGCGTCTGCTGATGGAGTTAGGGTGTTCGATGGAGGTGGACCATCATTCGGTTGTGTTGATGCATCTGGTGCTGGTGTTGGGACATCTGTTGATTTAGTTGATGTATCCGTCGACAGTATTGCAGCAGACATTGATGGTGTTAAAGCATCTACCACAAGCTAGGAAGCATCAAACTTGGACAGATAGACCCTACCTTGATATCACACTTTCGGAAGTAGCTAAGTTTGCAGAATGCAGTATGGCAGCGCGAAGCGAAAATTCAAATGCGAAAGTAAGTGCTGAAAGGATGTGACTAAAAAAGTCCTGGGGATTTCCAACCAAACATTGGAAGTTATTTTCAAACCTATGCATCTGTCCTGTTTTCCGTGCTTTAAGGATAGATTCTTCTTCTTCTTCCTATTTCGGCGAGATTATGATTCGAAAACAAACATCATAATCCTCCCACTTCACCGCATTCCTACTGATCCGCCTGTGGGGTTCGCCTATTTGACCTCGGAAAATTTTCTCAGGCCTCCCGATTTTGGATCACTCATTTACTGAGGCCAATGAAATGCCGATGTCGTCACATTTGTGTGTTACAGGCGTTTAAAGGCCTGCCTCCCCCGCCTCGCGATGTCTTTGGAACATTCATTGATATTGTCCTTTTAACAGGGTTCAAATGATCTCTTCTTTGAACGTGGCAATACCAGCTGAGCCGGCAGTGCTCTATGTTTCGTACGATGGTTTCCTTGATGTGAAGGCTTCCACGGATCTTCGAACTTCTTATTGGATCAAGCTTTGTCGCTCCTGCTTTCATGCGAAGCATCTTCATCTCAGCTGCCGTTAATTTACTCTCATACTTTTTGTATATCGTCCAACATTGTGAACCGTATGTGAGCGCTGGACGCACAACTGCGGTGTAGACCCTTCCTTTCAATTTAAGTAGCATTTTTCTGTCACAGAAGATAGCGGAATTTCCTGGCCACTTCATCCACCCTACGCTTACGCGATGATTGATGTCGTCATCACAGGTTGTTTTGCTGTTGATCATAGATCCCAGATATTTGAACTTTTCGCACTTGGGAAGCACTGTTCTATTCAAATAAATGTCTGGAATAGGCCTGAGTGGATCAGAGAACGGGCAGCATAAGTACTCTGTCTTTTTTGAACTAATGCGATACCCATTTCCCTCCAGAATGTCCACCCACACATCAAGTGCTCGTTGAAGGGATGTAGGATCCTTACTTATGGTGGCTCCATCGTCAGCAAAGAATAACTGATGTACCTTGGGGTCCATCACTTTACCTTCACGCAGATAGTCAAGGACTGTAATAAAGAGCAACGGACCCAAGACGCTTCCCTGATGCACCCCGATTTTGATTGGGAACTCTTCGGTTACTCCAGCGGGGCATCTTACTTTTATCTTTGCTCCTTCGTACATGTCCATGATCATCTGTACATAGGTTTCTGAAACCCCTAGTTGTCTTAGCGCCACCCATATCAGATCTCGTGGTTGTCTGTCGAATGCCCTTTTAAAGTCAACCAATACAATATGCAAGTCCTTTAAGGAATCGCGATGTTTTTCTATTATGGTCCTTATACTTTCGATTGCATCTGTGGTTGATTTACCCGCGACAAACCCGCACTGATCATCAGATAGCCGTATTATTTTTCGCAGTCGGCCACCTCATCATAATCTTTATCGTGTGTGACATCAGTTTGGTCAAACGGTAGTTATCACAGTTTCGCGTATTACCCTTCCATTTGTATACAGGGAGAAGATAACTTTCCCTCCCTTGATTCGGCATTGGATCGACTCTCATAAATTTGGAGATGAAAATTCTGAGCCATCTGAACCCAGTAGCTCCCATCTTTCTCCTGAACTCAGAGGGCATCTCGTTTGGCCCAACCGTTTTTCGTTTTTTGGAGTATTTGACCGCTTCACTAACTTCCTCGACTATAATGTCGGGTATTTCTTCACAGTTAGGGGTGGCTCTTGGAAAGTGTCGCCGTGGAAACTGTTCATTAAAAATTCGTTCACAATACCGCCACCGCCACCTCTACAGAATTTTGACGTCATCCACAAGAAGCTGCCCATGAGCATTCTTAATGAACTTTGGCGAACGAATCTCCTGAGCATTTCTCCTTCTTTGGGCGGCTATTTTGAAGATGGTTGAGCTATTGTTCATATTGTGTTGTCGAAGCTCCTGGATAGCCTGGTTTGTATCAGCAACCGGGGAGAATATTTTCTCCAGCTCCCGATACAGTACTCTTTACTTGAAGCTGCGCACACTTCTTCTTCGATTGTTTCTTGCAACATCTGTATTCCATTTCGAGGCGAGCTTTTTCGTCACCATTATTAGAGGGGCACTTTGACCAAGCTTTGAAAGCCGCTGTCTTCTCATTTATCACCTTCTTAGCTTCATCACTTCACCACCATGTTTCTATGGCGCATTGGCAGTGGCCTTTTGAAGCTCCTAGCAGTGATTTGGCTTTCTTTAAGCAAGTTCGCTCTAGGGAATCGCACATATTTTGTGCCCTGCACTTTTCAACCTCAGCTCCGTTGATGGTGTGAGAAAGGTAATTTTTCATCACGAAAACACAAGCGTCGCCTTTTTCTTTGTCCAGATTGAACCACTTGATTTTCTCAGGGACCCTTGTTTGTTTGCTTTTCTTTTGTGTTTTCATAACGATATCTATTAGCAGGTGACGGTGTTGCCGAGCGATCGCCTCTCCCTAGGGTCGCTTTGCAATCTTTTACCCAAGGCTTCATGAAACTGGCTACCAAATGGTAGTCAATCGGGGTTTCATCTCCACCACTGCTGAAAGTGATCAGGTTTCGGCTTTGTTTAATGAACATGGTATTTAACACGATAAGACCGTGTGATTTGCACATGCTTGGGATGTCTCCACCAGGAGGGTTTCTGCTGCCGTATCTCAGTCCCCCATGGCAGTCCTCGTAGTCTTCGTCTGACTTCCCGACATGTCCATTCAAATCTCCTCCAACAAACAGAAACTCTTCCTTTGGGATGTTCTTAAGGAGATTGTGGAAATCTACCCAAAATACATCTTTATCTCTGATCTCACCCAATTTGGGGAGCATATACACTGACAATATTCCACACCTCTCCTTGTATTACTAGTTTGAGAGACATCAAACGGTCGCTGGACTTCGAAATGCTTAAGACGTTACCAAGTAGCTCGGCCGCAAGTATTTTTTTTTTCCGAGGGTTGGTGAAAAATCTTCCATAGACACTATGAGAATAGCAAGCGCTATTATAGTAGTAGTAGCTAATAGTAGTGTCAGATTCTTACTGACTAAAAAAACACCACCCTTCGATATAAATTTGTTAGATATCGCAACTAAGTAATAACTTATCGAGCAATTTTTCTATCACGAAATAAAAACGTTTGGAAGGTTACTTTCCACTGAAAGATCCTGCATGTTCCGCAATCTAGACTCGGTTTATCATTATCTCGCCAAGTCGAAAGGTTTCGTCCTTTGTAGTCGGCGCAATAAATTGTTCTCATCCAAAATTTGTAGGATTGTATTGTTGACATGTCCGATTAGTCGATTTTTATGCTTTATCGCGAAGCTTCTAGTTTCAGCTTCGATTGTCGGAATTCCGAGATCCCTGTGGATATCGTCGTTTCTAATATCTCAATCTCTCTTAGCACTTTATTTTGAAAACTTTGTAAAACATTGGCATTTGTTTTCTTGGTACAACCCCAAAGTTGTATACCGTAGGTCCACACCGGCTTTAGCACTTGCTTGTATAAAAGCAGTTTGTTCTCAGTACTGAGCTGGGAATATTTTCCGAGTAACCAGTACATTTCTCTATATTTGATTTCAAGTTCTTTTCGTTTCATTTTCACGTGCGAGTTCCATTTCAGCCTTGCGTCGAGTGTCATTCCCAGGTATTTGGCCTCGTTTGCAAAAGGTATTCGAGCCGAGTTTAGGAAAATTGGCAAGTCGTTAGATTTAGATTCGTTGAGGGCGATCCGCCAGTCCCTCGTCCATTCATTTACATTATTCAGTGCGTTTTGCAGTTTTGCAGTCGTTTCTTCGATTGTTTTACCTATTGCTAGGATAGCGGTGTCATCGGCAAACGTAACAAGAATAGTGCCATCTTCGTTCGGTATATCACGAGTATATAACAGATAGAGAAGCGGCCCAAGAACGCTTCCTTGTGGTTCGCCGGCCGAAATTTCTTTGAGCTTGATGTCTAACACGGAAGAGTCTATTACCGAGATATGATACTAGAATATTGTATAAGCATACAGGGAGAACTTGTCGTAGTTTGCATTTCAAGCCATCATGCCACACCTTATAAACTGGTGGTCAGGGATAAGATTATTTTCGTCTATAACTGGTTGGAGACGCCTTAATAATATCCTCTCGAAAATTTTCGTTATGATTGGAAGAAGCGAAATTGGTCTATACGATTTTACCTCATTTGGCGGTTTTCCTGGTTTTAAAACCATAATGACTTCCGCAACTTTCCATTGACTCGGCACGTGTTTTAATCTGAGCGCAGCATTTACAATATGGAGAAGCTTAATCAATGCTTTTCTAGGTAAAACTTTCTCTGTAATCAAATCATAACCAGAAGATTTCTTAGGTTTTAGATTCTCGATCTCATGTTTAAGTTCCCTTAGCGTTGCACTTGTGAGCGTCAAATCGACAGATGGTAAATCTAGCTTATTGCGGTTATCGTAAACCACTTGACCGTCGTACGGTTTAAAGGTTTCTTCCAGGTGGGCCGCAAAGACGTCCGCTTTTTCTTTATCTTCCCTTGCCCATTCATTTTGATTTAATATAATTGGCGGCGCGGGGACTTTGTGCTTTTGGTGCCTTTTACAGCTTTCCAGTGTGAAGTGAATAATTCGAATCTTTTTTCGCTGTTAAACTTTCAAGGTAAGAGCCGATGCACGACCCTTAATAGTCTTCTTCAACGATTTGCACAGACGATTCAAATGTGCTTTATGCTTCGGAGCACGACTCTGTTGCCATTTTTTACGCGCTTTTCTTTTTTCTTTTATTTCCGGAGGATGTAGTAAGCCGTATTTGTCCTGCATTTTCCTTGGATTGGGCATATTATTCCAAGAGGCGAGCTGTACGATCTCAACGAAGCGATCAACTTCTACCTCAAGCTCATAGGGTGTCGTAAGTGGAACACTCAGCTCAACATTATCTTCAATTTCGTTCCTAAAGCCTTCCCAGTTAATTGTTCGACCAGTTAATCTCGCTGGCTCTAGGTTATAGACTAGTTTTTCGCTGATTGTTAAAATAACCGGGGAATGATCAGACGACAGATCAAAGCTGTCTTCGACATTTATGTGGTTGGTAGATATTCCTTTCACAACGAAAAAATCTATCAGGCCAGGTATTTTCGAAGTATCAGTTTCCCGTCGGTTTACCCGTCGACTGGAAATCACAGCTGTACTCCATACCTGCCCCATGGAGCATTCTACGTTTTTCTAGCCCCAGAACGTATGTTTCGCATTAAAATCGCCGCCAATAATGAAATTAGGTTTCACCGATTCAAACAAGTTAGTAAAATCACTTTTATCAAGCACGGAACGCGGTGGACAGTAGATAGATGAGATTTTAAGAGTACGCTGACTATTTTTAACTTGCGTCGTGCACAATTGCAAAGTTTCAAGCTCTATCTTTAGGTCTTCGGATTGTTCGCTGCAGTCTTTAATAAACAAGGATGATCCGCCTACCGCTTTTCCCGAAGGGTGACAAGCGTGGTAATCATTATAGCCTTTTATTTTTAAATGCGATTCCTTTTTTACGTTGGTTTCAGAAATCAAGCAAATATCAATATCTTTTGCACTCATAAATATTTAAAATTCGTCAAGTTTTTGGAAAAGTCCGTTTGGATTCCAAGTACATTTTTTTAACATTCGTTTGTCATTCATATTCTAGTTGAAGTTGTATTTAGTGGCTGTTTTTCTGAAGAATTTTCATTTAGATAATTAAAGTTTAATGGAAATTACCGTTGTTTATTTGATATCCTGAGGTAAGTAATTTTTATCCGCTTAGAGATTGGGAAATCGAGAAGTAACCAATATGGGAACATTTCAAATTTGCAGCTTCATTTTTGCTTCACTTGCTCGAAAGTAGTACGAACAACAGTTGACAAAATTTTAAAGATAAATTTTACCAAGTTTATTGACATACATATGTGTAGGTATAAGTGGTTGAAACCGTAGACAAAGGTTTTTTTTTTTAGTGTGTGAAAAAAATACTAGGGGCGGCATAAATTGGGTCTGCCCCGGGCGGCCCCAACCCACGCTACGCCACTGCCGGTCATGCTTCCAACGTCCCAACTCGCGGCCCTCAAATTTCGTCCAAACTGTTTCATTACTTTGCTAGCCCCCGGAATCCGTATAGCTCCGACCCGAGCATTTCTGTTCGGTCCAAGATCAGTACCATGCGCAGCAGTGGTAGTGCCTTCCGTTTAGCAAGTATTAAGTTAATGATACAGTTTTGGAATATTATTGCGATGGTATTTGTTGTTTCACACGTGCATGCTCCTGTTTTATTATTGTTTGTTTGATCTTTCTTCAATAACACCGGTTTTCTTCAGTCGTGCCAACCCACGGACTCGCATGCACACTTGAGGGAGAGTTTTTAAGGTAGTGTATGAGTCGCTGGGCTCACTTGGGTATTATATTGCCTAGATCTCATCTTTAAGGATAGATTGCTCGCAGATAATTACTATGCTCCACAACTTTTGGAACTTTTTCGACATCTTAAACGAGGGGATAACTCCACTGTGGATATGAGCGGCATAGTTCCTGGGGATGTAGCCCAGGAACTCATAAACAGTTATTAAAATCGCCTAATTTAATATCTTCTGTACTTCGGTATTCTGAGGCACTAGCGACTATTAGTCAAAAACACAAAATGGTTCTGTTTCTCCTTAAGATATTATTTCGCATTCAGATGCTTCCAATTGAAGCCTTTAATATAATTATTTTGCTTTTGTGCTTCCTTCTTTTTCAAAAAAAAAAAAATGTCCTTGACTGGAGATAAAATATCCATCAACCGCGAACCACACAAAAAGAATACCACACATTCAAACGCACCAACCACTTTAAAGGCTCCTTTACATTTCGTCTCAATTACAATATCATTACGGATGAAGGGCATGCATACAAACCATGGGTTTTCATGCAAATGAGAGAAAAAATACCAAACCACGTGAACAGAATTCCGAAGGTCTCATTAGGGCGTCTCGTTTCCAAATGCCCAGCAAGTAAGCTTTCTGCTTCCTGTTTTGGAATCGAAATTTAATTGCAATTTGAATATGCCTCTCTGACGAATGTATACGACAGAAGGCAAGAAAAAAAAACTCTCCAACTTGCCCTAATGAGCCTCCAGTCTGATGATGAAAAGAAAACTTATTGGTCCTTGCCCGGGCGTATGGAGAATCCATCCCCAAACACCGAAGGGACTTTATGCGATTCCCTAATCGATCAAAGCAAAAAAAAGCAATTTTATTTTCAATTACAACTTGGTCCTGTTTTTTCTTCTGTTTCTTTCCTCGTGTCCTGTTTTATGGAGGGAACTCATTAGAGTTCTGTGTAGTACACACACAGGGAGTGCACCGTGTGGCTAATCCAAATGAAAGCATACCACAGATATACGAGTATCATCATCATCTGTGCTGGCTTTACTTTTTGTTTTTTTTTTTTTTTTGTAGGAATAAGGCTGGAGGAGGAAGAGGAGTAGAGCGCGCTGCTGAAGGACGTTCGAGCTCAAATCCTATCGTAATAAATCTTTAAGTGCTTTTCGTAATTCCTGATGGAAGCTAGCAGACCACATCTACTTTTGATGTTCGTTATTCAATCATCCAGAACGTTCCCATTTAAAATTGTCACTTGACCTGTATGTGGGTGACATGCCTTAACGAGGAGATCATTTCCGTTACGGAAGTGACCTGGAGTTGTAACCGCAACGGAAAAGGAATTATGCCATATGATCGGATGTGAGTACGAATATTGTTTAGCGAGAGATTTTTTATTATTTTTCTCACGTTTCCGTATCTGTCGAGGACTTGCAGTCTTGCGGAAACCACCATCCATTTGCAGATTAGCAAGGTACTCAGGTGGAAGGTTAATGTGATTATTCATGGAAGAATGCACTGCATCTGCATAGTGTGAATGAGTAAAGATGAATCTTAAATTCTTTGCTGGAAGAGGTTAGTGGACGCAATGAGGATGTTGTAGAATTTCAAGGATACGAAGGCAACTGATGTGTTTGAAAATTTGTTTTAGAGCCTTGAGGATGCAAATCAGTAGTACTTTTAATTTTTTTCTACTTACAGTGAACTGGACGTTCTGTCCAATTCGTCGGTGTTGAGTGTCAGTTCTTTTTGACAACATATATTTGGTTTTGTCCTCGTTTAACGCTAAACCTATTTGGCTGCTTCTGCTTCAATGCTTGCAAACACATCGGTGAGAGCCCGCTGAGTTCTTCTAATTATGTCAATATCGTCGGCGTATGCAAGCAGTTGTACGGACTTTTGATAGATTGTGCCTCCGGTGTTGCCTTGTGAGTTCCGCACAATTCGTTCAAGTACAGTATTAAAGAAGTCACATGACAGCGCATCACCTTATCTAAAACCTTTTATGACATCAAAGGTCTCGGTGATGTCATTACCGAACTTGATGGAGCAGCGAGCGTTCTGCATCGTCATCCTGCACATAGGAACAAGTTTGGCAGGGATGTCAATGTGTCCTTTCTGTGTATCGGGTAAGCGATGCGGAGATGCCGTTCATCAGGCATACACTCGTCTGCTCAAATCTTAGAGATGAGTTGATGTATGCTGTCTACCAATTCATCACCAGCTGCCTTGAAAAGTTCGGCCGGTAAGCCGTCAGGTCCAGCAGACTTGTTGAATTTCAGCTTGGATATTGATATCCTTACTTCGTTTTGGTCAGGTGGATGGAAATATTGACTATCATCGTCCATGTTGAATGGTTCATTCTGCCTGACAGCGGGATGTTGGTCTTACTCGCCATTATACAGCCTGCAGAAGTAGTTTTTCCATAATCTCAGCACCGACTGTGATTGTACTACGAGGTTTCCATTTGCATCTCTGGTTTCTGTACGGGTATTGCTTCTCTGACACGTTCTTTTTACCGTTTGGTAAAACTTCCGTACATTTTTCCTGGAGTATAGGCTCTCAATATTTTCGATCGCGCGCTTCTCATGCTCTTTCTTCTTCTTTGGGAGAAGCCGATGTTCTTCCCGTCTCTTTTGCTCATAGAGCTCATGAGCAGCTCTCGTCTTACTTTACAGCGCTACTTTATACGCCTGTTGTTTTGCTGCATGCACTCGCCGACATTCTTCGTCAAACCTGGGGTTTCACGGTGGTGGGCGAGTGAAACCCAGGGCATCAGTCGCGACGTTGCTGAACGCATGGTGGCAGCGTTGCCACTGGTCTTAGGCGCTTGCTGCTCGTTACATGATCATTGGACCGGCATGTCTGCTTATGAATATCGAGATGAGGAAACCATATGCTCGCTATAGTGACTTTTCGCTCCACAGCGAAACCAATTAACCTTAGACCGTCATCAGACGTTGTCGTGTAGACTATGCTTACCGACTGCCTCGCCAAATACGTCTGCCTTTCCTATTTTGGCGTTAAAATTACCCAATACGATTTTAACGTCGTATTTAGGACATTGCTCGTAAGTTTTGTCGAGGAGCTCGTAAAAACAATCTTTGGTGACAAGGTCCTTTTCTTCCGTGGGGCATGAACACGTATTAGGCTTATGTCAGCGAATTTAACCTTGATCCGGATAGTCATAATACGCTCGCTAATGTGTCGGAAGCTTAAGACTTCTTGCCTAAGTCTGCCGCGTATAACAAATCTCCATTCGAATAAGCGCTGCATGTTGCCTCTGTAGCAATCACCGTAGTAGATGTCACAGGTTTTCATCCTCTTTTTGCCCGGCCCATCCCATCGCACTTCCTGGATGGCGGTAATATCTGCTTTATAGAAGTCTAGGGCCTCTGCTAGTTGTTCGGCTGCACGTGGTCTGTAAAGAGACAGAACATTCCACGTACAGATACGAAGGTCGTCGTCCTTATTTCGTTTGCTGGGATCGTCATCAGTTGAGTCGTCCTTATCCGAGGCGTTTGGTTGTTTCGTAACCAGTTGTTTTGCATGTGGCAGGGAAGTTACCCCGACAGCACAACCCCCAACTTGGAGGGCCAGTTCCTTTAGTTATACCCCTAGGACGAGAGGTCCGGGTATACCGGTGCCAGTTGTTCACTACGGAAGTGTGAGCGCTGCCATTGACTGATTAAAGACCCGGCCACCACCATCTACAATATATTCCAAGGTCCTGACTAACATTGAAAATTCCTTACCAACCTGTGATACGAATATGTCGAAGCAGCTCGTACAAGGTGTACACTAAGTCCTAACTGCAACTGTAGACGCCATCGTTGACTCCATCTAGGTAATTCGTCCCCTGCCGTTTGGAACAAGAAGCGCTCTAATGAGAAAGCACTTTGCAACCTCACTCGTTTGCTGCCGCCAAAATTTTAAAAAGGGTTTGGTTACCCAATGTCCGATTAAGGTACCAGTCACCAACGTGGAGGCAGTCGTTAGACCGTTTGACCACCTTATAAATGTAAATATAATTTAAAGTAAAATGTTTTTAACTTTCTATCTAAAATAAAAAAAAAAAATTAAAATGAGATCCGCCATAATTGCGCAATATTACACCTTTAGTCTACGAGTATATACCATCTAATATAATGTACCTTGTTCAATGCACTTTGCATCACACATAATTTTTAGAACTAGTCAACTTATTTAATATTCTGAAAAGAACGAAATAATTTCTCAAACTCAGTCAACTAGCTAGAGCTGTAGGCAAGGCAAGCGGAAAAAAAAAACAAAAAACAAACTAAAGAATTTATTTTGACGAAAATGAAAAACAAATATCGCAATGCTAAAACCTCGATTGATTTCATGGATCGTATTTTTAATTTCTGAAATTTCCGCCGTTTTAATTGTATTTTGTCTATACAACATGGACTCTCACAGTTATTGGCTAAGCAACATTCAAACTAGAAAATATGCATTTCAAGCGCACCCAATGTACATGTTCGGATCCTTAATTCTTTTAAACGGCCACGGTAAGTAAACTAAGAATTAGAAATTAAAAATTATATCAACAAAATTTTCAAAATTTAGGAATGGTCATGCTTTGGTTATTTCCTGGCGTAACAACAAAACTTGGCACACACTGACTAACGTGATAGTACTATTAGGAAGTGTATGTGGCTTAAAAAAATGCACGATGACAAGCTGCATACACAAACAAGATCTGGTGATCCAGATGGACACTTACATATATCATCTGCACCTTTATCTGGGTTACTTTGCTATGACTTTGTTCGGATTTGAGGTAAGAGGTCTTCTTGTAAAAATAATTTAGAATAGGATTTTTAATTATTTCTTTTTTTTTCAGAGTATATCTGGTATTTATATATTTTTATTGGCGTATTCGGATCAAAAAATACGTAGAGAGTTTGCCTCATTCCATAACTAAATTAGACTTGTAATTTTTTTGACTTCAACTACCGCATCCCTTGTACACTTACAGTTTATGTACTACCTGTACGCACCAGAACTAAAATGTCGATGCATTACATATTCATTTATGGAATAATTATCAATTCGATTATGTTGAATCTGCACTTAGAGGGGAGATTGGTCAATGCTTGTTACAGTCGAAATAGCTTGGGTGCAATACTTAATGACAATTTCCTGCAGGTGGGGCTCCTTTAACACAGGTTTGGCGGAAATATTGTTAAACCTTATTTAATAATATAAATTACATACTTCCACTAAGTGCATATGTATATCGCGACTCATATATATATTCACCACCTTCAAACTTTTATTTATTTGCTGGTTATTGTCGTGGAAGAGGCGTGCCTATTGCGTTGCGAAAATGACCCGGGATGTCTGCAGATGCCTAACGATTCTGATCCTGAATAACTATAGATTGAAGGCTTCTGGAAATATTGTTCTCGAAAATGACTTCAATTGTTGCTCGTCTTGTAGCAAAAGGAATTTGAGAGATAGGTTAGGTTAGGTAAGTGGGCAGGTGTAGGGGGATAGAAAACCTCCACACCACACTCAGGTCAGTATAGACCCATTGTGATACCCAAGGGGGGAAAGGAGATAGAAAAAGGAAATCCCTACCTCGTGGAAAAATACCGTCTTGTAAGTATCCTGAAGAAAGAACTAAGTACTCACTGTGTCCTAGATACAAACCATCCAGAGGATTTGATGAAGTTTGCGATGTCATTTATTGGTCTGTTGGACAACTCTTCTAGATCCTCAAAGAAGTGTTGCCCAAGGATCTTGTTTCTCAAATGATAGAGGCCTGGGCAATGACAGAGAAAGTGGGCGGTGTCCTCCTGAGCCTCCTCGTCGCCGCAGCCTCTACAAAGGTCGTCGCTAGTCACACGTAGTTTTTTCATGTGGTACCGCATGGTGTTATGCCCCGTAATGACTCCAATTAGAGTAGAGAGGGATTTTCTGTGCTTCTGTATGAGTCTATTGGTTCTTACTCTGTCAAAAGCGGGCCACAGCTTCCTCGTGGTGACACAAGTATCTAAACAGGTCCACCTGTTGTTAGCCTCCGTTATGGCTTTGTTTCCTGCTACGAGCTTAAGGGCGCAAGGCGGGATGTACACCGAGGGGTCGGATTGGTCCGAGCTTAGTGCTGAGCCACCTCTAGCCAATTCATCGGCTTTCTCATTCCCTGGAATGCCTTCATGACCAGGGACCCAGCAGAGCCTTACCTCGTGCTGTGTTCCAAGAACCTTGAGCTCTTCTCTACAACACTTCACAAGCTTCGATTTTATTTCTATAGCAGATATTGCTTTTATCGCTGCCTGGCTGTCGATGAAAAAGGTGATATCCTCTCGTGGTATTGCCCTCATCGCAGTCTCACGAGCTGCTATTGTAACTGCTAGGACCTCCGCCTGGAAAACGCTGCTGTAGTTCGGAAGCCGAGCTGACATGGAGAGGCCAAGCGTTTCAGAGAAGATGCCTGCGCCTACACCTATTTCCATTTTGGATCCATCAGTGTAAACAGCTAAGGATCGCTCGTTAGGCGTTCTGTCATTTTTCCAGTCTTCCCTGCTCGGATAGGTGCTAGAGAATGGTCTTAAGAAGTCTAGGTAAGGCGTTAAGTAGTCTGTATTAGATACACTGCCTAGATATCTCTGCAGGATCGTGGTGTGACCTATTGCATTTGGTCTCCAGCTATCTGTTTGGCTTAATCTTACGGCACTATGGGCTGCCGATACTTGTATAAAGATGTCTAGCGGAAGCAGATTGAGAATGGCCTCGAGTCCTGCTGTAGGTGTCGTTCTCATCGCACTGGTTGTGGCGATGCACGCTAGTCTTTGTACTTTTGTGATAGCAGCTAAGTTATTTATTTTGCTGGCTGCCTGCCACCATACAAGGCTGCCATACGTTAGTATTGGCCTTACTATACCTGTATACATCCATAGGATGATTTTGGGGCTCGGTCCCCAAGTCTTCCCAAATATTCTATTACACGAGTAAAAAGCTATGGTGGCTTTTTTGACTCTTTCGTTGATGTTTAGTCTCCAGTTCAGTTTCCTGTCGAGCACCAGGCCAAGGTATCTCGCACTATCGGAGATACTCAGGGGAGTACCCCTTACGGAAGGAGTTACGAATTGTGGAATTATTCTTTTGTTAGTGAATAGTACTAACTCTGTCTTCTGGGGATTAACCGCCAGCCCACATCTCTCCGTCCAGGAGTCAATGATTTCCAGCGCCCCTTCGATTTGTTCGCTCAGGGTCGTGAGAAATTTACCTGTTGCTAGCAGCACAACATCGTCCGCATATGCAATGGCCTTGACGCCGCTGTTTCTAAGTTTAAGAAGGACTTCGTTCAGGACAATAACCCACAGTAGTGGGGATATAACCCCTCCTTGAGGGGTGCCGCTTGAGGCATAGACTTCGAGCTTAGTACCTCCGAGTTCAACTTTGATATGTCTTTCCTTTAGCATATTGACGATCCATTTTATCACAGAATTGTGAATATTAAGGTTCGTTAGAGTTCTATTGACCGCTTCCGTTTTGACATTGTTAAAGGCTCCTTCAATGTCCAGGAAAGCGGCTAGTGTATATTCTTTATTTTTCAGTGATTTTTCTATTGAGCCGACTACACAGTGCAGCGCTGTCTCTACGCTTTTTCCTTTCGTATAAGCGTGCTGCGCTGGGGATATGTCACCTGGGCGTAGTTTACTACGGATGTATATGTCAGCTAGCCTTTCAAAGGTCTTTAGGACAAAGGAGGTAAGGCTAATTGGCCTAAAGTCCTTCGCAGTAGTGTGGCTTGCTTTACCGGCCTTGGGTATGAAGACCACTTTGACCTCTTTCCATGATCTAGGTATATACCCCCACATGAGGCTGTTGAGGTACAGTTCTTTAAGTACCGGGATGATTGTGGTTATTGTTTTCTGTAGCATGATCGGGATAATCCCGTCGGCTCCTGGGGATTTAAAGGGAGAGAATGATCCGATTGCCCACTCAATTCTTTCCTCTGTGATAAAATCTGTCGGAGTTTCCGTTACAAAACTACTGTTAGTTACGATGTTATTATCTGGATGGGCCGTACAACCCGGAAAGTGCGCTTTTAGCAGGGAGCTAAGCGATTCTGCACAGGATTCAGTCCACCTTCCGTTGGATTCCTTGAGAGATCCAAGAGTTTTTGATTCCCTGGATAGAATTTTTCTCAGTCTCGCAGATTCCGTCGTACCCTTGATTTCATTACAGAAGTGCTGCCAAGAGTGGCGTTTGGCCTTCTGTGTCTCGTTTTTGAAATTTCTCTGACTGGACTTATATTGTTCCCAGTCCGCTTCTAGCATAGTTCTTTTGGCCTTATTTAGAAGGTGTCTAGTTACTCTTCTAATTCTAGCTAGTTCAGGTGACCACCAAGGTGGTGATTTTTTATCTTTTCGTTTGGTTTCTGGACATGCTTTGACATAGGCTTCATTAAAAATGGATGTAATATCCTCCGCCTTGCGGTCAATGTCGGCAGGTCCGAACCAGTTGCTATCCTGCAGGGATCTTACACCTTTCCTCACCTCGTTGTTAAATAGATCCCAGTTGGTTTTCCTGGGGTTCCTGTAAGGTTTGGGAGAGTCATAGTTGTTACCCACGAGGAATTCGATCAATTTGTGGTCGGAGTAGGACTCTTCCCCTATCACGTTCCACTTGTCAATAGTTAGGGTGCTCGAGTTACTGGCTAAAGTTACATCTATAACTTCTTGCCTGTTCTTTACTACAAAAGTAGGTTCGTTACCCCTATTCGCTACAATAAGGTTATTTTCAATTATAAACTCAAATAAAGACTCACCGCGTAAGTTTGTGTTGCTGCTACCCCATTGAGAGTGATGAGAGTTGGCATCACACCCCAGCAGCAAGTCCCATCTTTCCTGTTCCGCCTTTTGCACAAGAGAGCGGGTCAGTGTGGATGGCGGTCCCTCCTTGGCATCAAAAGGCATGTAGACGGCTGATAGAATCAGCGGGGAAAGCCCCCTCCGCTCAAGCCTTACCACTGTTTGGTCCTCATTGCTGTATCTAGATAAAAGAAAAAGGTTAATTTGTTTCCTAGCTACGATGCACGTTCTGTTCTTACATTCCGCGTGTAGAAGGAGAGATAGTCGCGTGGCTGACACGTGAGGTGAGTGTGAATTTGGTCGACTCTTGTGGTCTGCTTGGTTGGATGTCCAAATGTATTCTTAACTATTATTCCATTGAGTTCGTCAGAACATTTTCCACGGTAGTATCACCGAGTTCATAAATGCAGGATGACTGCACTAACCGCTGCTGAGTCGGAAATGTTCTAAATCGAACAAATTTTGTATTTAATGGTTCGTGTTTGTATTTATGCCAAATAGAATGTATCGTTGGCTTAGTGCAAAAAGTCATTAAGTACATTTGCTCAATATTTGGTTATTCACAATTCAAATTGGCAGTGCAGTAAAAAAATATTAAAACATTTTCAACTTTTTTTTTTTTTGTTTTCAAATGATTATTATCTCACCTGATGCACTTAAAGAGTTTTTGCATGGGTGAATAACATTAAAACAAGCACTTATATTAGGTACTTTAAACTGAAAAATGGCAAAAATGTACTTAGTGAGTTTTTGCACTAAGCCGACGGTATATTTCACAAAAATATACATATTGATAGATATGTTAGGTTTCAAGACATTTAAACTTCAAACCTTTCCGATTCAGCAGTACTGCAATCAGCCTGCATTTGCGAAGTCGGGGTACCTTAGTCTAAGAGCACGCAGCATATTTTCTATGTGAAATATAATCGAAAAAAAAAAAGTAATTGGCTTGGAAGAGTAACGAAAGTCTTGCAACTCAATTTAGGAACTCGGGGGGGGTACTACCGAGGAAAATTTTCTGACGAACTCAATGGAATAATAGTCAGGAATACATTTGGACATCCAACCAAGCAGACCACAAGAGTCGACCAAATTCACACTCACATCGCGTGGCAGCCACGCGAATATCTCTCAAATTTCTTTTGCTACAAAACAAGCAACAATTGAATTCATTTTCGAAAACAATATTTCCAGAAGCCTTCAATCTATAGTTATTCAGGATCAGAATCGGTAGGCATCTGCAGACACTTCGGGTCATTGTGGCAACGCAAGACTCACCTCTCCCACGACAAATAAATAAAAATTTGAAGGTGGTGAATATATATATGAGTCGCAGAATGCATATGCACTTAGTGGATGTATGTAATTTATATTATTAAATATTTTTTTAATAAATTTGCGCCAATCCTGTGTTAAACGAGCATTCACCAATCTCCACTCTAAGTGCGGATTCAATATTATCGAATTGATAATTATTCCATATATGATTAGGTAATACATCGATATTTAGTAGTTATCAGGTCCGCACCGGTAGTACTTAAACTGTTAAGTGTTCAAAGGATGAGGTAATTGAAGTCCAAAGAATTGCAAGTCCAATATAGTTATGGAATGAGGCAAACTCTCTACGTATTTTTTGACCCGAATACGTCAAGAAATATATAATACAGCGCAATTATAAATATTGCCGGGGAATTTTTCCTCGAGAATTTTATTTTTCTCTGGGAAATCTTTTTCAAATCCGTCAGAATGAATTTCTCGAGTTTCAAAATCAACTGTTTAAGAGAATTAAGTGTCCTTTTGAGAATTCTGTCAAAACAATAAAAAGTATTTAAATTATTATTTTAAGCCTTTTTACTGTATTTTTAGCAATTTTGTTAACAAGAAGATGCGGAATATCCACATTTTCTTTATCCTCTACCAATTTTTATTTTTGGTTGAAAGAGCATAAGCCAAACCTTTGAGCGGAAATGCCTTCTATGGACTGCTTCATGATAACCTAATCGAAAACCGGGAGGAATCGGCTAAGGTGATTTGTGATAAGTGATAGTCATATTCTTTCTTTTTGCTCCATGTAAGGTGATAGTTGTGATGATCACATTTTAGTGATTGTTTTCTTGTGACAGCTGAAGAGGTGTCACTTCCATACAATTAAATCATTTTTTCGAGATTGTCTTAGGTCCAGAGACCGACAAAGTTTACCTCGATGGAATCATTGTTAAGTGCAAGCAGTGATGACGAGGACAAAGAAAGTTATAGGAGTGTGCGCCTTCTAAGGACCTAGTTAAGAAATACAGGGATACCTCGATTTACGTATAAAACATTATGGGAGAGACTTATATGCACCTTTTAAGCGACCAATACAACGTTCGACAGTACTGTGAATGAACGGCATTCAAATGAGCTTCAAAGGAATTTTCTGCAGCATTTCTACATGGTAATAAAAAAGGTTCCAGTGGATATCCACTATCACCTTAAAAAGGAACATGAATACATATATGCAGTGTTGCCAGATTTTTTCAGCTGAAATTCCCCACTTTTGGGGGAAAAATAAATTTTGATCCCCATTTTGTGTTTTGATTGTCCCCATTTTTTCCTCACTCTTTATTCATAAGAAATCAAAGTAATTCAGGGGTAGAATCGGCTAAATTGATAGTTGATAGTCGTTTTTGATTATCAACTGCTCCTTGCTCTGTGTAAAACGATCAACAAATTTTTCTTTAGCCTTGGCAACGCGACGCAAATTTTTTTTTTTACGTTGTCAAGCCTAATAAACTGACGTAAAAAGCTCCTTATTAAATCGTCATATTGTGTTTATCACCCCTATTATGGTTAGCGAATCGAACGTTCGGCTCAAATCGAACCTCCCGGAGAATAACTTCTGTCGCTTTATACACTTCACAGATGACATTTAATTGTTTTTCCCTTTGTCAGCACTTATTCTTTATTCGAATGAAAATGTTTGCTAACAGCAATACCACGACAGAAGCAATTCCCTGACAGTTCGACTTGAGTCGAAGGTTCGATTCGCTAACCATAATAGGGGTGTATGAGTAGATTTTCAAATTGCGTTCGAGGAAATGTTCAAAATTTATAAAATGTAAGTACATAAATTGAAACTTAATTAAAAGTGGGCATAATATGGATTCCATTTTGTTATGACTTTCTTAGTTACTTCTGAGACAGTGCTCCAATGGGCCATTGGTGCAACCCAATCGGCTCCAACTTGTCTCTGATATCCCCCACCACCAAGTAGGTTTAATGTGGCAGCCAGTTGTAAAATTGGTGGGATGTGAGTAGACCTTACACCATCTGGTAAATCCAATAAATTCAAGATATACAGAAAGGCTTCCTTACTTAGCTGAAAATTTTTCAAAAATCTAAAATACAATATAACCATTGATATAATTGCATATATACATACACATATGTACAGAAACTTACATTGGATAAGGTAGTTCAAGAATATTCGATGCGTTCCTTAAATTAATTCAAAGTAACCTCACGTATTTATAATCGTTTTCTTTTTCATTATGACATGAGTTGAATAATTTTAACGACGTAAACATTTTCTTTTAGTCCACTGAACTTTAATCACATAAAAATGTATCGACTAGCAAATGAAATCGACTGAAATATGCGAAAACGACACATAAATAGCTATCACACGAAAACGACAGTTTGAAATCGACTATCAACTTGATAATCAACTTACGCAGAGCAAAGCATTGGATTTTGATTGTCAACAGTCAACTATCAACTTAGCCGATTCCACCCGTTTTTTTTTTTTTTTATTTTTTTTTTTTAATTTCTAAGTAAGTATAAATGAGCTAATTAATACAAAAATTCATATTCTCATTTCATTTGGCTGGCAGAGAATAAATTTAAATTATTTTTTACTTTTCAATTTAAATTATTCCTTTTTTTCTTTTTTTTAACTTGCTGTTCTGTTTTATTTTCTTTTTTTTTTTATATATACTTTTTACTTTCTTTCATTTTGAAATCACATTTATAAAATATGAAATTATCATTATCTTCTATAAATGTTGTTGAATTGATTAATAAATATGAAATATTGAATTCAGTTCTATTTGTTTCTAATTTAGGTACAAGAGTATTTTTAACCATATAAAAAAATATATAATTCATTCCTTTTTACGTTTATAGTTCATGTAACATTGGAATGAATATTATAAGTATACAAACAAAAAATACTATAATAATTCATTGATTGTAGATATATATTAATTAAAAACTAAAGCTAATATTCTTACTAATTTTGTGTGTACATATTTTTGTTGTGTAAGGACAAACAATCTTTTTCAATACCCATGGATGAACAACATTTTCCTTTCAACATAGATTTGGTTTGTAGAATTCCGCAGATAGTCGGGTTTTCTAATATATTTCTTATTTTGGTTTTATTTAAATTTACTGCAGGGAAACCTCTTTCAGCACTTGCACCACTATGTAGGAGGCCAAAAATGAATGAAACCAGCCCTTTTATTTTTGGAATCATTTCAGATGAATCCGTATATTTTATAGACGCAATAGCGTTTCAGAAGCTTTGAATATTATCGGATTTTATATCAAAAAAATGTATGTTCCTTAGAATTCTATATTCTAACTCGAGATCATTGTACTCCGATTCATTAAAAATATGGGGAAAGAATTTACAGAGCGGTATTATTGATGAAAGTGTTATATTTTTCAAATCCGTAGGATTTATGAGCCGAAATAATTGAAATACTTTTCCATCATCTTAAAAATCAAATCGAACTATAATCTGCTGACAAGCTGTTACAAAAAGCTCTCTACAATTCGTCTTAAATACATTGATCTCTGTTATCTCCATTCCAGAAATATTTAAACTAAATTTGTCAGACAAAGAAGGTCTTAAATAGATTTCACCTACTGGTAAATAGTTCGCAGCGTCCTTAATTTCAAAAATATTTAATCAGCTATCGTTTTTAACGTCAGCTCCATCTTTTCAAACAAAACATGAATTTTCACGTCGGCTGACTGAATTTCTAGGTTCAATTTTGTAAAAAGTTTTAAATAAAAATTCAAAAACTCCAAATAAAGTAATGTACTAGGTTTCTCTAATATGCGATATATTGTTTCACATTGCTTTGTAATGACACTTATTTTTCGGTATTTGTCGATTTTTTTCTTATTATTTTTTTCCATGAAATGTGGAGGAATTATATTTAGTGTATAGAATTGATAAAAAATTCAAAAATGGAATTTTAGTTTTTCCCCATTTCAAGGCAGTTTTTCCCCACCGCCCCCATTTGACACGAAATTCCCCAAAATGGAGAAAAATCCCCACATATGGCAACGCTGCATATATGTATATTTCTCTGTAGTAAAATATTTATTTCAAAAACATTACCAAGTAGCCATGACGAGCTCGAGCCTGAAAGAAAATCTGCTTCCAAAGCATTCCTCTCTTTACTTTGGCCCCACACAAAACTATCGTGGGCACATCCACCATACCTCGCATTTACAGCTAAAATGTTTGTTCTTTCATCACAAATCTGAAATTTAAATATGCGTTTGTAACTTACAATCATAGCATTTAAACGGTGTCTTCCTTTTCTGTTAAAAAACTTGTTCTCGTTTTCTTTTGGCCTTAGTATCATGATATGACTCTCATCAATGCAACCTATCACTATAAAGTCGTATGAATTATTTCATTCTAAGCGCTAAATGTAATAAGTCACCTCCTGAAATTGTACTCCTCAAAAAAAGTTCTGTGGTTGACTGTTTAGGGACAATATGGATTCCATTTTTTTTATGACTTTCCTAGTTACTTCTGAGACAGTGCTCTGGCCCATTGGTGCAACCCAATCGGCTCCAGCTTGTCTCTGATATCCCCCAGCACCAAGTAGGTTTAATGTGGCAGCCAGTGGTAGGATGTGAGTAGACCTTTCACCATCTGGTAAATCCAATAAATTCAAGATATACAGAAAGGCTTCCTTACTTAGCCGAAAATTTTTCAAACATTTAAAATACAATATAACCATTGATATGATTGCATATATACATACACATATGTACAGAAACTTACATTGGATAAGGAAGTTCAAAAATATTCGATGCGTTCCTTAAATTAATTCGAAGTAACCTCACGTAAATATAATAGTTTTCTTTTTCATTATGACACGAGTTGAATAATTTTAACGACGTAAACATTTTTTTTTAGTCCACTGAACTTTAGTCACATAAAATTGTACCGAATAGCAAATGAAATCGACTGAAATATGTGAAAACGACACCTAAATAGCTATCACACGAAAACGACTATCAACTTGATAATCAACTTACGCAGAGCAAAACATTGAATTTTGATTGTCAACAGTCAACTATCAACTTAGCCGATTCCACCCCAGGGATACTTTGATTTACGTCGTTTTCGGGACCGAGAAAATGTAACGTAAATCGAAAATGAAAAAGACTTAATCGGAATGATATTGTGCGCGAAATCTGTGAGATATGCATCTCGGTTAAATAATATAATATAATATTGCTTATAAGGCAATTCAACAGTAAAGCGATATCTCAAACAACTAAGGAGACTCTGTATAAGACCTTGATCATCCCAGTCCTGCTTTACGGCACTGAAACATAGACTTTATTCGCCTCGCCTCGAGAGCAAAATTCTTCTTAAGATTTTCGGTCCCGTTTGCGTTGATGGGTTTTGGAAGAGAAGATTCAATCATGAACTATACGAGCTTCACAGCGACGCCGACCTAGTCAAAAAACAGGGTATTGGACGTCTGAAAGGGCAAGGACATGTGGAGCGAATGGACACCAACGCTCCAGCCCGCAGAGTCGTCGAATCTAACTCCGAGGGACGACGCAGTAGAGGACCTCCTCGCCATAGGTGGCGCGCACAAGTTCAAGGGGACCTCGACCAACTTGGGGTGCGCAACTGGAGGCAATTCGATAAAGACCCAGCTAAATGCAGAGGCTTATTGGTTGAGGCCCAGGTTCACCCCGAACTGTAGCGCTACCTAAGTAAGTAAGTAATGAATATTTTTTGGTTATAAACGGGTATAACATTTTGAGAGCAATACTGACTTTCTTCAAGGTTTTTTGGTATGTACTTGGAAAGTTAACTTAGTGTCCAGCTGTATAGCCAAGTATTTTACTGAACTTTTTCTTGTGAAAAAGGTAGCTTGCATCTTGGCCGCATTCAATTTAATTTTCCACTTTGTGTAATACGTTTCCAATATTTCCATCGCTTTCTTTAAATTCGTCTCGATGTTGAGACTAAATTCATGTAATGAAAGAATGGCAGTATTATCAGCATAAATGGCTACTTCACAATCAGGTAAATGTGGAAAATTGGCTGTATATAAATTGTATAGTATGGCTCCAAGAATGGATCCCTGTGGCACATCTGCTGAAAATACACTAAGTCGGGCGCTTTATTATAAGTAGACACTAAAACAACTGTTTGACAAGAAACTTTATTTTACATAGATAGGGGGGGGAAATTATAGTTAAACAGTTTGTGCAGAAGGCCGTTATGTCAAACGGAGTCAAAAGCTTTTTCTATATCCGGTGGATTTCCCGAGTTCCCGATTGGCTTTAATGATATGGCAGATCCTGAGTACTTGGTGCAAGGTGCTGTGGTAGCACCTAAGACCAAATTGTCCATCCGGATATATATTTCTATCACAGATAATTTTGAGCATGTGTTCCTTAATGACCTTTTCATAGACTTTGCTAATCGAGCTTAACAAGCTTATTAGCCTGTAGCTTCCGGGACTTTCTGGATTTTTTCCTGCTTTTAAAATTGGCACAACTTTCGCTTTTTTCCAACAATGAAGAAAATTCTGCACCTTGATACAGGCATTTAAAATGAGCGCTAAAAATGTCAACCTAGATTTAGGTGGATGTTTGAGATATACGTTTCTTATATTTTTGAACTCGCAAACCACTAATAATGTGCCCTACGTTCTCCACCCGCACAAAAGAACTTGAGTGAGATTCAACTGAGATGGAGTTTAAAACGCGAACAGTATCCATTACTAGATTAGTTGTAACAGAGTTCCCTACATTTTGAGACACTGTCTGATTCCTACTAAATGTAAACGCCAGCTTTACGGACAAAGCAAAATACTTAGGGATAACCCTTAGTAGTAAACTCAACTGAAAACAGAACATTCTAAAGGAAATAGGCCCTAAATGGGATCTTCAAGCAAACATAGTCCACTGGTTGTACCTGGCGGTGGTCAGGCCAATTCCGCTTTATGGCGTTCTCGTCAGATGGCCTGCACTTGAGATAAAGTGCAACACCAACTCTATTGAACGAGTACAACGATTAGCATGTACGTGCATCACAGGGGCTCTCAGGTCCACTCAGCTGCCTTAGAGACTATACTACACATTTTTCCTATTGATATCTTTGGGAAAATGGTAGCCTCTAAAGCAGCCCTAAGACTCAGAAAATCTCTAGAGTGGTCAAATTCACAAATTGGTCACATGAAAATTCTTCAAAATCCAATCTTAAAGATAAAGTTTAGTTACCCCCATTAAACGATTTCAACATCAAATATAAAACCATCATCCCTGACAGATCCGCATGAGACAGCGGTTATATTCTAAATGACGCCGCAATTGAAATCTACACGGATGGTTCCAGAACATCCGAGGGTACGGGATTAGGTATATTATCCGTTGTACGGACTCTCGGACCGCTGCAGTATATTTCAAGCAGAAGTATCGGCTATTCGTGAAGCAGCGCATAGACTTTCTTTGTACCCAGTAGATGGTAAGTCTATCGTCCTCTACATAGCCAGTCAGTCAGCGATCAAAGCTCTGGAAACACCAACAATAAGATCTAAGTTGTTTAAACATTGCCGCGAATCTCTTAACGAGGTGGCGGACAGATGCAACATTACTCGGTGCTGCGTCCCGGGACACAGAGGTATTCCAGGCAACTACATGGCAGATGAACCAGTCAAAAGAAGTAGTAGAGAAGTACCGGCACCCCCAATACAAACGATGAAACTTCGCATGCTCAACGAAGCACAATCAATCGTAAACAACAGATGGAATAACTTAAGTGTTATAAGAGACTCCTATCTTTAAACAGAAGGAACATAAGCCTCACAGTAGAAATAATCACAGGGCACTGCCTGATAGGTACACATGCTATTAGAATAGGAGTCCCATCAAATGATGTCTGCAAAAGTTGCAGAGATTATTAGGAAGAGGAAACAACATTCATCCCCTTGGCACATGCCCAGCGCTAGCTACTCTGAGAATGAGACTAGGTGAATACTTCTTTGAAGGCCTAAGTGATCTGCCTAACATAGACATTGTAAATTTATATAGATTTATATGAAAATCTAATTGGTTTAGCTGACACAAAAGCTTACACTTCGCCCCCTCCTTACAACGAGAAATAACTCATGCGGGGTACTCATAGTCACCTGCAGCATAGCAATAGGTTCGATTGAATCAGTCCCCCCACACCGTATTGATCACCATCTACCCACAAGAGGCTTGTAATGTAGCACTCACCTCCCAATGACGACAGATAGCCCTCTCAAACCGTACCAGACTAGCACTGATAAAACACAACACCACAACTGCATATCAGTAACCCGGATTTATTGAGTCAATCAATTCTACTACTCTTATGCACCCTACTACCTACACGGTGGTACTAAGGGTTCGGTTGATTCAGTCACCCTACCTAGCCAGACCTATTACCACACAACCCATAGTTCGACTGCATAATAGTATAAAGGTTCGATTCAATCAGTCACCTTATTTACTCTTATGCACCCCACTACCTCTACGGTCCACTTAGATATGAAGGGTTCAATTGAGTCAGTCACCCGACCTAGCCAACTCCAAATGCTTAGTAGTACCAAGAGTTCGATTTAATCAGTCACTCTAATACTCTTATGTATCCCTACACATTCACGGTCACCCAGACCCCACTACCAGCCAATACAAATCACACAACAGTACAATGGGTTCGATTGAATCAATCACCCCAATACTCGTTTGCACACTCTACGTTTCCGGTCTACCTTGACTTTAAGGTTGATTGAGTCAATCACCCTACTTAGCCACTACAGGCACAGTAATTCTTAGCCAAGCCCTCCTGAGAAAGGTAAAGGTTCCCGAGTACCCGGCGATTCCTCCGGTACAATCAACATGTGGTATCACAATGGACCTAAATGGTCTAAGTGTGCCCTGACTCTGTCAGGTCAGTCACCTTACCTAACCTAACCTAAACTCCAGCTCCTTGGCTTTCGCTAGATCTGTGAAGAATATATTATGGGAAGATTTTAGACGAGGCATTTGTGTGGTTTTATTTTTTACTAGTCTAACAATATTCCAGAAGGGTTTTGCGCTTCTATCTAGAGTACTGAGTTATTTATTCCACTCTTTGCTGCGATGCTGGTCAATGAGTTTGAAAATCAACTTATTCAAGTTATAAACTTGATTTGGAAAAAAATGCTGTCGATACCTTTGCCAATAACGTCTATGTGCGATCTGAATTCTAATACGAGGGCAAGGTGAAAAGTTCTCGGCCTGACAATGAAAGACTGCGATTTTCAGTTAAAAAATGATTTTATTTTTCTAAATAATCTCCCTTGACTTCAACACACCTAGTCCAGCGTTTCTCCAACATCAGTATTCCTTCTCTTCGGAAGTGAGAGTCTGGAAGGCTGTGAAAATATTCATCTACAGCCCTCTCAACTTCTGCATTGGATGCGAAGCGCTTCCCAGAAATAAATTTCTTCAAGTTTGGGAACAGACGGAAGTCTGAGGGGGCCAAATCAGGTGAATAGGGGGGATGGCCGAGCAAATCGTACCCCAAATCCCGCAGTTTTCCCATCGCCAACGCACACTTGTGTGCAGGTGCATTGTCCTGGTGAAAGATATTTTTTTCTTCTTCAAGCCAGGCCTCTTCCCGCGAATTTTGGCATCTAGCTGGTCAAGAAGGTTGAAGTAATATTCGCCTGTAATTGTTCTGCCTTTCTCAAGGTAATCAATTAACAGGATCCCTTTCGCGCCCCAAAACACACTGGCCATGACCTTTCCGGCAGATGCGATCGACTTCGCTTTCTTTGGCGCTGAACCACCGGCTTCCACCCACTGCTTCGATTGCTGTTTCGTTTCTGGCGTGTTGTGGTGGACTCATGTCTTATCCATGGTGACAAATCGCCGCACAAAATCGGTCGGATCCCTATTGAATCGGTCCAAAAATTGCCGCGAAAATCATTTGCGCATTTGCTTTTGATCGGCATTCAGCAAATGGAGCACCCATCTTGCGCAGAGCTTTCGCATCCCTAAGTTTTTGTGCAAGATGTTTCGCACCCTCTCTTCCGATATACACACAGCCTCAGCTATCTCACTCACCTTCACTCGCCTATCGTCCAATACGGTATCATGCACTTTTTCGATGGTTTCGGGTGTGGTTGCGGTTTTTGGCCGTCCTTCACGTGGGTCATCTTCGAGGGAAGTGCGACCACGTTTAAATTTAGCTGCCCACTTTTTAACGGTTGACATGGAAGAAGCAGAGTTCCCGTAAACTTTTGTCAAATTTGAATGAATTTCCTTAGGAGTTAACCCATCCAAAACGAAGAATTTTATGACCGCACGATATTCAAGTTTATCCATTTTAACGAAAAACACACAAGACGTCTACTGCAAACATTCGTGTAAACATACTGCTTGAGCTTGGCTGGTCAAACGGTAGTGCATGCGATCATATGAAAACACAAGCGTTTTCACTCAGCTGAGGCCTACCAACTCCTACTCTCAACCTCCACGCGGTGATAGCCGGGTGCCTAGGACCTTAATCCAAGAAATGGGTAAGCAACCCCGTTTGGAGGATTCTTGCCGGCAGCAGATGAGAGAGGGGGGAAGAGTGTTTTCTCACTAGAGCACTTCTTCCTGTTCCAGGCGGCAGCGGACGAATTCCCTAGACGGAGTCTATTGGTGCCATTGATGTTGACGGGATCCACCCCTATTTTATAAAAATGATTCTACCGTACGTCCTTCCAGCATTAACTCATCTTTTCAACACAATCATAACAACATCCAATTTCCCAAAGTCCTGGAAAGCTGCAAGGATTAAAAAGAAAGCAACACATAGAGCCCCAGCAGAATACCGACCTATCGCAATACTTCCATATTTATCCAAAGTCTTAGAAAAAACTCTTCACTATCAGCTGTCTGCTTATCTTCGACAAAACAACCTACTTTGCATGTACCAGTCCGGTTTTCGGCAGCATCACAGTTGTACTTCAGCATTGCTTAAAGTAACCGACGATATAAGGGCAGCAACTGATAAAAACTATTGTACTTTTCTAACTTTGCTAGACTTTTCAAAGGCTTTTGACACGGTTGACCATAGACTTCTTGTCGCAAAACTTCAAAATTTGTTTGCTTTCTCCTCGTCCGCTGGAAAATTAATTTTGTCCTATCGCACAAGTCGCGTACAAGCAGTTTTCGTAAACGGTATTCAATCCGAGTTCTTAGCGTGTTTCACAGGTGTCCCCCAAGGATCCATATTGGGCCCACTGCTTTTCACAATATTTATTAATGACCTCCCAAACGTTGTTCATAACTCTGCTGTGCATATGTATGCCGACGATGTCCAACTGTACATAAGTAGTGCGCGTGGTCTTATCAATAATGCTGCTTATAAACACAATGAGTATCTCAAGAATATCCTTATTGGTCCAAGGACAATTTTTTAAGAATAAATCCAGATAAATCCAAATGCCTTGTAATCAGTAGAAATGGTCATGATCCAAATTTGTTACCCCCCATTTATCTTGGAAATGCTCAAATTGGATTCGTCCTCAAAGCCAAAAATCTGGGTGTTTGGTTCAGTAAAACGCTGTGCTGGGATAACCATATTTTGACGTTAATTGGCAAAATCTATGGATGCCTGCGAAATCTACCTTTATCGCAAAACTTCACACCGACAAGTACAAGACTAATTTTGGCACGAACTCTACTCGTGCCGCTAATTACATACAGCTGTCAAATTTTCTGTTGCAATAACACTATCATAACACGCAAATTACTAGTTGCATTTAATAATATAACGCGTTATGTTTTTGGGTTAAGAAGATATGACCATGTTTCCGCCCATGCTAAGAAGATACTTGGTTGTACATTAGAAAAGTATCTTGACTTTTGCACAATCAAGTATTTACACAAAGTCATAACCACCAAACAGCCTCAATACTTATACGAAAAATTAAAATTCGCACAATCACAACGCTCTTTGACGTTGGTTCCACCTCGCGTAACATATCAGGTCTCGGAACGCCAATTCTTTATTCATGCCATTCGCCTTTGGAACGCACTTCCTCTAAGCGTAAGAAGACTCCACGATGCGAATAATTTTTGTGATACTCTCTTTCGGCATATTACATGCACATAAATTGCAGATACAAAATAATACTATCTAAGATTATAAATTGTCATACTTTTCTATTGAATTTACTTTAACCGCAGAATTTAACATGAAGTTTTAAAATAATTCTAATTTTGTCATGTCATCTCAATTCTAATTTTAAAATAATGTAATGAAATGTCAACATTTATGCCTTAAAGATTGTTAAAGTCTACTGTAAGTGTTGTTGAAACGTTGAATAAATGAAAATGAAATAAATGAGTCAACGGTGACGTCTATAGTTCCAGTAAGGTTGAACTTAGTGAATACCTTGCGCGAGCTGCTTCGACGTATTCGGATCACAGGTCGGTAAGGAATTTCGAATGTTGGTCAGGACATTGGAATAGAGTTGGTGGCGGTGGACAAGCCCTTAATGGGCCAACGGCAGCGCTCATACTCCCGTAGTGGACTACTGGCACCGGTGTACCCGGCCCCTCGCCCTAGGGGAATAATTAAGGAACTGGCCCTCCAGGTTGGGGGCTGTGCCGTCGGGGTAACTTCCCTACCACGTAAAAAATGTATGGTTCCGAAACAACCAAAAGCCTCGGATAAGGATGACTCAACTAATGACGGCCCCAGTAAACGAAATAAGGACAACGACCTTCGACCGCCATCCAGGAAGTGCGATGGGATGGGCCGGGCAAAAAGAGGATGAAAAACTATGACATCTACTACGGTGATTGCTACAGAGGCAAGAGACAACGCTTATTCGGATGCGGATTTGTCATACGCGGCAGACTTAGGCAAGAAGTCTTAAGCTTCCGACACGTTAGCGAGCGTATTATGACTATCCGGATCAAGGCTAAATTTGCTAACATAGAAGAAAAGGACCCTGCCGCCAAAGAGTGTTTCTACGAGCTCCTCGACAAAACATACGAGCAATGTCCTAAATACGACGTTAAATTCATATTGGGCGATTTTAACGCTGAATGATTTTAACGGTAGAATGAACCATTCAACATAGACGATGATAGTCAAAATTTCCGTCTACCTGACCAAAACGAAGTGAGGATAACAATATCAATGTTTCGATGAGAAGTGTATAGCCACCCACTTACTTAGATGGCGCTACAGTTCGGGGTGAACCTGGGCCTCAACCAACAAGCCTCTCCATTTAGCTCGGTCTTTAGCTAATTGCCTCCAGTTGCGCACATCAAGTTGGTCGAGGTCCCCTTGAACTTGTGCGCGCCACCTACGGCGATGATTCCCTCTACTGCGTCGTCCCTCGGGATTAGATTCGAAGACTCTGCGGGCCGGAGCGTTGTTGTCCATTCGCTCTACATGTCCTAGCCATCTCAGGCGACCAATACGCAAATTTTTAACTAGATCGATGTCGCTGTACAGCTCGTATAGTTCATGATTGAATCTTCTCCTCCAAAACCCGTTAACGCAAACGGGACCGAAAATCTTACGAAGAATTTTTCTCTCGAAGCGACCAAGGATATCTTCATCCTCTTTTAATAAAGTCCATGTTTCAGCGCCGTAAAGCAGGACTGGGATGATCAAGGTCTTATATAGAGTCTCCTTAGTTGTTCGAGATAGGGCTTTACTGTTGAATTGCCTTATAAGCCCAAAAAAACAGCGATTGGCAAGAGTTATTCTTCGATTGATTTCTGCACTGATTTTGTTTGTTGAATTTATAGCAGAGCCAAGGTAGACAAAGTCCCTTACTACCTCGAAGTTATAGCTGCCCACGGTGACGTTTTGTCCAATTCGTCGGTGTTGGTTTTCCCTTCTTGTTGACAGCATATACTTGGTTTTGCCCTCGTTTATCGCTAAACCCATTTTGGCCGCTTCCGCCTCAATGCTTGCAAACACACCGGTGACAGCCCGCTGAGTTCTTCCGATAATGTCTATATCGTCGGCGTATGCAAGCAGTTGTACAGACTTGTAATAGATTGTGCCTCCGGTGTTGGCTTGTGAGTTCCGCACAATCCGTTCAAGTATAATATTGAAGAAGTCACATGACAGCGCGTCACCTTGTCTAAAGCCCTTTTTGACATCAAAGGTCTTGGTGAGGTCATTACCGACCTTGATAGAGCAGCGAGCGTTCTCCATCGTCAGCCTGCACAGACGGCCAAATTTGCCAGGGATGTCGAAACTAGACATGGCTCTATAAAGCTCTTCTCTATAGATGCTGTCATAGGCGGCCTTGAAATCGATAAAGAGGTGGTGAGTATCGATTTGGAATTCTTGAGTTTTCTCCAGGATCTGCCGAAGTGTGAAGATTTGATCGATGGTGGACTTTCCTGGCCTGAAACCGCACTGATAGGGTCCAATCAGGCTGTTGTTAAAATGTTTCAGGCGTTCACACAATATCGCAGAAAAGATCTTGTATGCGATGTTGAGGAGACTGATGCCTCTATAGTTGGCGCAATTGAGGGGGTCTCCTTTCTTGTGGATCGGGCAAACGATGCTGAGATTCCATTCATCAGGCATACACTCGTCTGACCAAATATTAGGAATGAGTTGGTGTATGCACTCTACCAATTCATCCCCTGCTGCCTTGAAGAGTTCGGCCGGTAAGCCGTCAGGTCCAGCAGCCTTGTTGAATTTTAGCTTGGATATTGCTATCCTCACTTCGTTTTGGTCAGGTGGACGGAAATTTAGACTATCATCGTCTATGTTGAATGGTTCATTCTGCCTGACAGCGGGATGTTGGTCTTCGTCGCCGTTATACAGTCTGCAGAAGTAGTTTTTCCATATTCTCAGCACCAACTGTGATGCTACTACGAGGTTTCCATTTTCATCTCTACAGGTTTCTGTACGGGTATTACCTCTCTGACACGTTCTTTTTACCTTTTGGTAAAACTTCCGTACATTGTTCCTGTATAGCCACTTTAGCCAATTTTTCCACACAAATTAATAACAAAACAAAAGTTGAGATAGAAGTGGAGATAATTTAGTCAGTATCTAATCAAAAGAGAACATACATGTTTACAAAACATGAATCTAAGATCTTGTTGACAACTATTCGTTTCATCAATGTTGATAAACATCAATTGTTTGCGAAAGTAGCCATGAAATTTTCTAAAACGTCAAACGAGTTAAATTCCTTTTTTCCTCTAATAACTGCAAAGACCTGTAATTAGAAAACTTATTGCTGCAAGAAGTTTGCAAACAATTTATTATTTTTACCTCGTGTTTCGTAATCTATTTGAGTTGGATTTTTGTAATTTTGAGTATTTTTTTTCATCTGTGTCGTCGACAGCTGACATCGAATCTCAGTCGTAAAGTGATTATAAAAGTGAGTATGCCCGTTTTGTTGAGAAGTGGCTATACACTTCTCACTAAAACACGGCTTTAATTGTATCATTATAGCACAATAATCTCACAAAAATAATCAAACCTCAATAACACTAAAAAAGAAAAACACAATTTTAATCAGCTGACATTATTTAACATTACTACGCACTACACCATTGTTGGCGAATTTTGCGAGTGTACCGCCGGATCATTTAACAGCCCTACGTACTACGCTACTGCTACGTCTCAGTGGCATGCATTGTGTTCAGCAAGTTACTCTCTCGAGAGCACTCTCTTCTATAAAAAACTGCGAAAATTCTCAGTACTCGAACAGGTTTTCCTAAAAATTCGTAACTTTTCGTAAAAATTCACCGTTTTGGGAGGGTATGCGAACAGACCTATAACCTAATAAAGGTCTGAAAGTAAATTTCCAAACGTATTTGCCCGATTGCAACACCAATCTCTATGTCTACAATTGAGTTGTCCACTAATTAAAAAGTCCTCTCTAAATAACTTTCTAAGATCATTATTCAAACCTAGTCTTCTTTCTATGGATGAACTTTTACCATTAAAGTAAAAGGCATAAATTGAATATTATTATAAAGTAAATTTTATTTTTATATTCTTAAAATACTTATTATTCTCGTGACTTTTAACTGCAGTCTGAATAATTATCATCTTGTATTTATAATTGTAAACCAAGAATAAAGGATTAAGAATCAATAATTTCCCAATCCCATATCATATTATGCATTTAATTATTTCACCAGAGAAAACGGAATTTTAAACAACATGGCGAAATACTTCGCGCGCTCACTGTCAGGAATAAATAAACAAAATCCTCCCCTGAAACGTCACTCGACATTCAATATAGAAAATTTCGTCGGTCGATCCGCTCGCCCCGGTCTCTCCGAATTTCCGGCTCAATAACAATTTCTATAGATTTAAATGTATAAATACAAGTGACGGCCTCTAAATCTATTCTAAATCATTCATTCTCCGCGTAAATTGCTTCGAAATTTAGCGGCATTTTCACACTAAATTGGTTCGCATTTCACAGCAGCTGATTGCAAGAACATGAGTTCCATTTCCATCGATTTGGTATATATACCCTACCTTATCGACTACAGACATCAAACTGTATTTGATATCTTTCACAGATTAAAAACTTTCAAACTTTAGGTTGCAATGACGAAGACAAGTGTGCCCTTGCTACTTACGTATATTTGGACTTAATAGATGGTAATATTCTGACAGCGGCTATATTTATATAAATTCCGTAAAAATTCAACCATTTTAGATATTAAAATCAATGGCTTGGAGAGATTATACGACGAAAACATGAACTTGATTTACTTCCGGGCAAAACGCGACGGAGAGCGACAAATTATAGTTCCAACATCAAGCACCGGGAAGATGAATATGTTGGAATTTGAAGAAATCCAACGGAGACTAAGCAATGGTACCAAATGGTAGATAAACCTACTTTTAGGTCCATATATTTTTAAAAAAAATGTCCCTTCATTTGCAGTGTAACGGTTGCCATCTGCGAGCCCACTTCAACGATTCTCTACTACAGCGTTATAAATGATTTTAAAGAAAAATGAACCTTACAGTTTGGTGTTTACTGGTGGCAGGTGAATTCCAATTCCGAACAAAATACAGCGCAACATACCTATAGTGGCAGTCAAAAGAAAACATACATTGGCGAATAAAAATTATTTCAAGATACTTACCAACAAAAAAAAAGTGTAAAAAATAAAACCACCTTTTAATAACTTTGTTAACTTTATTAGTAATAGCATCATAATAAAATAATTTTTCATAAACTTTTATTTAATATTTTTTGTATTTTTTTTTTTTTATCTTATATTTTCGTACTATATTTTCAAAAATACAAACCTCTTTATGTTCTTGAGTGTTTACATTTTTTTATTTTGTCATTCTTACAAATTAAGATGATTTAGTTTCATTTTGTTTGGCTTTCATCTTAGAAAATAAAAATTAGAAAAAATTGAGTACATTTGATTTCAACTTTTTTAGGCACATATTGTTTTCTTTTTTTTAATTGTATATAAGAGCAAATAAGTTAATTTTTGGTGTAATCCTTTTTAATTTGTTTGTTGAGTAGAAATATTTAATTTAGGGTAACAGTGTAACCTTATAAAGTTTAAATAGAGCTCCTACGAAAATTTTAAAGCTTAACAACAGGTAGATACTGCATTTATCTGCATTAACTAAGTATTAAAATAGGCTATATGGGAAAGAAAATAATTACAAAAGGAAAATATAAGGAACTCTGACGAACAGCTTGTTCGCATTTTTTTACAAATTTACTTAAATAAATATTAAAGTAAGGTTATTAACTAAAAATTGTTATAAAAGCACCCTTGTTCCGAGACTATTTTGAATCAGGTTTCAAGACACAAAATTACAAAACACCCTTCTTCGTTTTGGAGAGGCAAGTATGATAAAAAGATATCCGTAATAAGTAGGGCATTTTGAGATTTTGAGAAACTGTTATATACACGAGATACTAAATAATATGGGGCATTTGGAGGAGAAGATTCTTTTATTTCCTTTTGTCTCCAAAGTACAAAGGCTTTCTTAGACTAATATATACATTTTAAGAACAGAAGAAGTAATATACATAATTAACAAATAAAAAAATGAGGCAAACAATCATGACTGCACTGCTTCCAGTAAGGCTTTCTTAATACAAGAGATTGATTTGTTGAAATCAATTAAACTGACATTAGCATTATAGGCTGTCATTAAACCGTTTATTGAGGACGATCGGCCGTAATTACTGCGCGAGTGGAATATATTAAAAAAGCGATTGTTTCGTAGATTGAGAGAAGGAACGTATATGTTTAGAAGACTTAGGATTTCCGGGGAGTCAATTTCACCAGTGATTACCCTATGTAAAAAAAAAAAAAAAAACTCTTGCCACCGTTCGCCTAGCTTCAAGTGATTCTAAACTAATCAATTTTAACCTAGGTTGGTAGGATGGTAAATTATATGGATCGACCCAAGGGAGTCCCCTATGGTTAAATCTAAGAAATTTTCAATTCAATGACGAACTATACGAGCTGTTCATAAAGCGGCATCGACCCAGTCAAAAAAAAAAAATGCGTATTGGACGTTTAAGATGGCTACGCTCTGGCCCGCAGAGTCTTTGAATCTAAGCCAGAAGGTCAACGCAGGAGAGGGCCTCCCCGCCGTTGGTAGCGCGCTCAACTTCAAGGGGACCTGAACCAACTCGGAGTGCGCAGAATTATCTAAAGATCCAACTTAATGGACAGGAAGGTGAAGAAAAGAAAAAAAGTCAGGCGACGTTTCTCGTTAGTTTTGCTGGTTATAAAGATTCCGGAATTATATACAAGGCTGTTCGATAAGTCCATGACTTTGATGCAAGCTGACGCTCGGATCGCGTAGAGGATTTTTTTATGAGATCTTTGCATCTTTCTCGGCATAGACGAAAATAAATCAAATAGATCTGTCAAAAACTTAGATTTTTACAGTGATCGAAAGAACTTTGGTTTGTGAGATTTGGCTAAAATGGAAAAAAGTGAGTTTTGTGTTTTAATAAAGCACTACGTTTTGCGCGGTAGAACCTTTAACGGGACTGAAGACAGGTTTAAAAAATATTGTGAAGACTCTGCTTCCTCGTATGGAATAGTAGTAGTGGTTCACTAAATTTCGTTGCGGTCGTAGGAGCACAAAAGACACTGAGTGCGTTCAAATAACGTTAGAGCGGAAGAAATGGTTAACAAAATCCAGGATATTGTGTTGGACGATCGCCGGATCAAGGTTCATGAGATATATAGCTGATTGTAGCAATTTTAAATGACACCGTCATTTGAATCCTACATGACCATTTATGCATGAACAAATTATCGGCAAGATGGGTGCCGTGTTTGCTGACGGTGGAGCAAAAACGGATTCGGGTGAAGATTTCAAAACAGAAATTGGGACTCTTCAAGCGCAATCCAAGTGAATTTTTACGGCGTTTCATAACAGCTGATAAATCCTGGATATACCACTATACGCAATCAAAACAGTGCTTCTGCAGGCAACGTGCTCCAAGAAAGGCAAAAACAGTTCCGTCGGCCGGAGGTCATGGCAACGGTTTTCTGAGATTTTTTTTTTTTTTAATTTGGCGCAACAGCTCTTTAAAGTGCCAAGGCCAAGCTTCTCGCAACCACTCATGTTGTGTGCGTTATACTTTTTCACACGAATGGAAGGGACCTACAGTTTAATGCCGAATCCGAACGGCGATTTGAGAAGCTTATTCGTGACAACAATACTCTCGGATGTTTGTCAGACGCTCGCGAGAGGTGGGACCGTGAAAAAACTTTTTGGTGTTTTCTGGGATTCGAACTTGGAACCTCATGCGTAGTGATCCGACACACTAACCACTTACGCCACGGCGCCCACCGGGCAGTACTATTCCAATTTATTAGACAAATCTAATGCAGAATTGATGGAAAAACGGCCCATTTGAAGAAGAAAAAAGTGCTGTGTTATCACGATAATGCACCGGCTCATTCGTCCGCGTAGCAACAGCAAAATTAGCTGAATTGCGGTATGAACTGCTTCCTCATCCGCTCTATTCTCCAGATTTGGATCCGTGCGATTATTTCTTGTTTCCTTATATGAAGAAATGGCTCGGCGAAAAAATGAAATCATGACATTTCATCAAATGAAGAAATTGTCGATGTGGCAAATGCCTTTTTTGCAGGGTTTGAGATATCATATTTTTTGGAAGGGTTGAAAAATGTGGAATATCGTTGGGGTGCATCACACTGAAAGGAGACTACGTTGAAAAATAAATTCAATTTTGAGCAAAAAAAAACAAAAACAAGAATTTTATTTCAAAGTCACTGACTTATCGAGCAGCCTACGTATGACTGAAAACGCAGAGGACCGGTTATTTGCAGACGACAAAGAAATCCGCATTAGATGGGTAGGGTATTTCAGGAGCGTTCATTCTGCGGTTGCTTATGAGTAGGAAACAATAGAATTTACTATTGACGAAATGCTCAAAACAGTGACGAGAATGACTCAGGGAAAGGCACCCAAACCGGATTATGAGTATATACCTTCGGAAGTATGGTTAAAAATCGACAATAAAGGTTTTAAATGGCTCGCGACTCTATTTAATAAAATCATAAGCGGAGATCGGATGCCAAGTCAGTGGAGAGATAGTTTTATTGACAAGAGAAATCGTCACAACTATCTATCGGTGAAGCTAATCAGGGTTATTGTGAATAAATTTTCCCTTGGAATTTTTCCCCCAAACAAAAATTAGGTAGCTCCAAAAAAGAGGAAATAATTCCGCGGAAAAGAAATAGGTATCATGAATAACAATTCAGGGGAATTTTCAACGCAATCACGATATTTTATTTTTCCCCGATGAATTTTTTACTTATTTTTGAAGGTACCTAATTTTTGTTCGGGGGAAAAATTCCGAGGGAAAATTTATTCGCGATAACCCTGAATATCTCATACAATGAAAATTTAGAAAATTTACGAACGGGTCTTCGACAGTCGACAGCGCAATAAAGTACAATGGGGTGAAAAGTCCGCGACCTCACATATGTTTATGTTTATTGAGTAGTATCATTGTATATACATACATCTATATGTATCTAGATGTATTTTCAAGGGTAGTATCAATCTAAATGAATCTCCAGTCAAAACTTCACGACATTTCGTCGATTGGTTTACGAGTTAGTCATTAGAGTGACGCTGCTTTAGCTATTTGAGAAAAAACGGTTTCCAAAGAATTTCGTGGTCTGATTAAACATTGCTTTTCAATTTGAAAAAAACTATCCAAGCCAAGAAATAGGTTGATAAAAATTATTGCACATCTTCTCTATCGTATACAACGGTAAAGAACTCGTGTGCCTAACTTAAACGTGTACGTACATATGAGTAGACCGTTCAGGTGCCTGTACCACGAAACAACAAGTTTTGTACAAGAAATCCTTTTTAACTAGAGTTTCTGTACCTCAAAACAACAAAGTGAACATGAAAGATATCAATTTTTACAATTGTCTTTAACAAATGGGAAATTGGTGAATTTTCAACTTTCCGTGACTCAAAACAACAATTGTAGACGTCTTTTAGAAATAAGGCTGTTGCCATGCGATCTTTTGCAAAACAACTGCAAAACAAAATTTAAAATTTTTTTTTTTTTTTCAAAACTTAACCTATACATAAATATTTATTTATTTACCTGCATCTGATTTTTTTCGCGTTATTAAAGTATTTTAATCTTCTGTTCGATTAATGCAATTTTGTCGATTTTTGCAACAGAGTCGTGTTTTCATTTCTTGCAAAAATCGAGTCCGATCTATAACGAATAAACTCAAAATTATTAAATGAATATTGCTTCTTAATGACGTCGAATTAAAAATTTTGAATTTCCTATTGTGTTATGTTATCTCGGAGTGGAACTTCATAGATGAAAAAATAAATTTCTAGGAATAGAGCTCAGGCACAAGAACTTTTTCAAAATTAACCTAGGTTTGCACATATTAATGCAGTCGCATATTAAAGAGAGACAAATGTTATACATACACTGCTGATCTAAGATATAGTTATACATACACTGCTGACCAAAGAAATAGGTGTGTGCCATTTGCTTTCACAGTCGATCTGTTCGCATACCCTCCTAAAACAGCGAATTTTTACGAAAACCTGTTCGATTACGGAGAATTTTCGTAGTTTTTCACAGAAGAGAGCGCTCTCGAGAGAATTTTAGTGCAAGAAATTTCTATGGGCTAGTTGTGAACTGTCAAATCGCTGTATATGTGATTTTTGTTGGATTGTTCCTTCTCTTTCTTTCTTTCGTGTACAATTAGGTCCGAGGTTTGAAGTTTAAAAAGTGAGCAACTTTTGTGGTTCAACACGTTCGTTTACTTTTTCGTAATTTTACCTCTCTCTGAGAGAATTTTACCCCCACTCGTTGAAATTTGACAAACTGCGATTTTTGGTGCAGAAAGTACGAGAACAGACCTAGGTTTGATTTGATGCTATTTTGACATGATGTTATTTTGACATCGCAAAATGTGCAACAACATGGAAATCTTTAAAGATTGTCATTTTACGTGCTTATTCGTCTTTTGTTTGATTGAGCGTAGAGTTTATTTTTCGTACTCTTATAGTTGGTCAATAAAATAGGTGCGTGTGAATCCAAATCGAAGTTCGGAACATTATTGTATTAGTTTATTACTAATTATATAACAGTGAGTTTCTTTAGATTATATCAGATACTTGTAGCTAAAAGTTTTTTTTTAAAAAAAGCTTTAAGATAAGGGACGAAAAGCATGGCACCTGAGAAGAGCGAAATTTGGTAAGAAAAATAAATAAAATAAATATTTGGTGCAACAGCTCTTTAAGTGCCGGGGCCTAGCTTCTCGCAACCACTCATGTTGTGTGCGTTATATTTTCAAATCCTGATGTCAGCAAGCATTTATTTATTTCTCATGAAATATATAAAGTCAGACCGATCATTCCCGAAAGTTTGTGTGAACACTACTGCGAAGGCATAACACTGGCAGTAGCTGCGTCATGTGGCTGGAAAAATTGTTCGCTCTGTTGATGATGATTTGCCCTTGACATCGGTTATCGGAAAAAAAGTACTGCGAATCAGAAGCAAAGACAATAATAACAAAAAACTCACCAGTTGCCTGGACGCCACCCCCGGAGTATAGCTGAAGCATAAACAACTGAGCTTCAAGAACCACTACACCAAAATCTTTCTCTCTCTCTCTCTCTATCCATCCTTTCGAACGCCCGTACTGGGTGTAAACATGTTAAAGGTATTCATAACTCTTTGAGTGCGCGCAAATTATAAAAGAAAAAAAAGAAAATAAATATGGAAGGGACCTACAGTTTAGTGCCGTATCCGAAGGGCAATTTGGTTTGAGAAGCTTTTTCGAGACAACAATACTCTCGGATGTTTGTCAGACGTTCGCGAGAGGAGGAACCGTGAAAAAAACTTGTTGGTGATTTCTAGGATTCAAACTTGGAACCTCACGCGCAGTGATCCGACACACTAACCACTTACGCCACGGCGCCCACAATTTGGTAAGAAGGCTAAGGGATTCGGGCAAAACGTACAAGTTTATAGCTGAGGCACTAGGGCGCTCTGATAGCATTGTAACGAATGCCCTTAAGCCTTTAAAAGTCACGGAAAATAGGGGAAAGCAGAAAAAAAACTTCACCGACTACTGACCGGCGCATTGTGTTACTGTCCAAATCTCACCCTTTTGCGTGTTCAAGGACCATTTGTGCACAAATTGAAAATGTAGTGAGTGTGCGCACAGTTCGTCGAAGACTACAAGATGCCAATTTGCCAGGAAGAATCGCCAGGAAAGTTCCACTTTTAAGAGGTCAGAACTTAAAGTCTCGCAAAGAAACAGCTTTAAGCCAAAAAGAGTGGACCGGACCTGAAGGATTAAGAAATTGGTATAAAATCTCGTGGAGTGACGAAACAAAAATAAATTTGTTATACTCGGACTCTGGACGTAATGTGCGAATATCAAAAGGTAGGGAGTTGGAAGTGCGCTACACAAGAAAAACGGCAAGGCACGGAGGGGGCAATATCATGGTGAGGTTGCTTTTCGTGGCATGGTATTGGTCCTATATTTCGAATAAGTAACACCTTAACCAAGTTCAAATACAAGGACATTTTGGAAAACATAATGCTTCCATATGCCGAATAAAACATCCCCATTCGATGGCACCAGCAAGATAATGACCCGAAACACAAATCGGGCCTTGTAATGGATTGGTTTCGAAATAATGAAGTGTCTGTAATCGCGTGACCCAGTCAGTCCCCTGATCTCAATTCTATTGAGAACTTGTGGAATGGATTGAAGCGGAGATTGGCGGATCAGTTATGAGAAGCGGTACAAAGACAGTGGTATTCGATGCCCTTGGCAACATGTCAAAAACTAATCAATTCAATGCCACGAAGAATTGAAAACGTTTTAGCAAATGATGGAGGCTATTCAGGATATTAAGGTTAAGAAACGAAAAACGTTCGAATTTTGAAAAATATGTTTGTCAAAATAATAAATTTCATTGTTTCTGGTCAACACACCTATTTCATTGGCTAGGAAAAAAATCATGAAATTCAACTAATTTTGTCATTTTATTAATTAATTTCCTAATTTTAGATTGTTATGCAGATAAATCATTTGTTTATTTTATTTAAATTAATTTAAACCCGAAAAGTGCGAAGTGCACTTTCTTTTAAGGAGATTATGTTGGAAAAATAAAAATGATTTTACATGCAAAAACTGGTTTTATCATTGGTAGGCCGCAAACTTTTCACTCCATGCAGTAGTTAACCTTCATGATAGTTAATTCGACTTTGTCGGTGCGAAATCGACTTACTTTTTTGATACTATTTGTATTAGATAGTGTCAGAGCTGTAAACATTTCTATGTGCAGACCACCCTGCATGTGCTTGAAACCAATATTTTCCATAATTCTCTTTTCTTCCTTCTTCGAAATCGTGTGGTGATGTCTAAATAAATACATTTTGGGTGAATACATGACTTTAGGCATCCATTTAGCTCGATGTAATCCAGGAGGCACTCGAAAAGATTAGTCGGGAGCGAACCCTTAACGCTAGTATTATTCGACAAAAAAAAATTGCATAACTCTATCTTTCAGATAGAACTAAATAGCAGAATGCCCGGATATAATTTAGAAACTTTAATTTTAAGAAACACCCCAGTGTGGGGTGGTTAAAATGGGGAGAAAACTCCGTAGTCCTTTGTGACTGAAAAATGTCACTTACAATCAAAGGTTAACTTTATACGACGTACGTCCGGCGTTAATATACCCAACACAATGATGAACGGTGTATTATAACTGCAAACTTACGGTCTTACAAATGATGTGGTCCAAAATAGAGTGACCTCTAGAATGACAAACTTAGCCAACCCCAGAGACATGCACGTAACCCGTCAAGCGGGTATAACCGAAGAATAATAAAACACGAAGAGTACCATGCCTCTTCCGCAAGCCAGTCGGCTCTGCTTTAAAGATTAAGAAAAAGCAGTGAAAGGAGAACTCCAAGCAATACAACTGCGAAAACTCCTTTTAATTTCGTGCAGTCATTTTTGATACACAAAAACTGCTACACTTAGTTTTAAGGAACCCTCTCATCTCCTGAGATAAAAAGTATCCCTAATGTTGACCCAGGATATAAACTATCACTATACCAAGTTTCATCAAAATACATGCAGTAGTTTCCCTGTGATGCGTGTACAGACAGACAAAAACATTCGAGCCTCTATCGCTTTATTATATGTACGAGTGTAGATGCGTGCATGTATAGATGTTTTTTTGGCTTTCCGCCTGTCTGAGCCCAATTACCCACCGATTTTATAATCTCCGCTATTGCATTTGCAGCATCAAGTGTGGTATTTAATTCACTCACCATTTTTAGCTTTCTCGTGTGAAACCTTAGGCAGCTAAACAGAACATGTTCCGGGTCTTCTTCACATCCAGGACATACTGGGCATTATGGCGAGTCGTCGAGTCTAAGCGATGAAAGTATCGGCGATACCCACCATGACCTGATAAAAGTTGCGTCAGTTGATAGTTTACCTCTCCATGGTTTCTATTTATCCGTGATTCTATTCTCGGAATAAGTCTGTATGTCCACCTTTCTTTGTGTGAGGCGTCCCATCTTTGTTGCCATATCCTTATTGATGTTGCCCTTTCTTGGTTTCTTAATTCAATAGAGTCTTCATAAACAAATTTTTAAGGATCATCTTGACGATGTTTTGGCCGAAACGCATCTCCGACGAACAATTTTATATGAGAACGGGCCATGAACCTAAAAGCAATACTACACAAGGGAGAAAGTGGCAGTGGATTGGACAAACCCTACGTCGCGAAGACAATTCCATTGCGAAATACGCCATGCAGTGGCATCCGCTCACCCAGGCGGGAAGAATAGCGAGATGCCCTAGACAAACGAGGCGCAGAACAGTTGATGAGGAATCGAGCTCTTTAGGAATGAGTTGGATGCAGCTCAAACGCGTTGCAGAAGTCCGAACAAGACGGTGCGCAGACATGATTGACGCCCTATTCCCCCCCGAAGAGGTGTTAAAGGATCTAACAAGAAAAAATAAAATTTAAAAACTCCGAAAGAAAAACCGCTAAAAAAAACTAAATAATTAATCAATTTACCTCCTCAACATAACCATGCAAAATTTAAAAAAGCAATAAAATCGGAAAATGAAATTTAAACGCAAAATAATAATCAATAAAATTATTTTTATTATTATTTAACTTTATTTTTTTTTTTCTTCTTTTTCTTTTAATAACATTAAAATTATTTTAATCATAAGATTTGTTTAAAAATAAAATTTTTTATATATAATTAATTAATAATAATTATAAAATTAATAAGGAGAAATAAACTCAATAAAGTTAAAATAAAATAGAATAGAAAGTAAAAGAAAATTTCTCCGTAACTTTTCAAAATTCATGCAATTTTGCTAAAAAAAAAAAAAAAAAACACAAAAAAAGCTAGTTTTTTTCTTATAACATCGACAAAAAAAAAAAAAGATTTCATTCAAAAAACAAACAGGTGTACTCCATTAATGCAGCTAAATTTCATGAAGGTCCTCATAAAGAACCACAATCTTCCTTCGGGGAAACATATTTATATATCTAATAATATTATATATGCATATAAGTTATAGTAGTAAGTAGTAGTGATAGAGTAATAGTAGCTAATGAAATATGCTTGATTTTTTTTTAGATAAAACAAACAAATAAAATAAAAATTGTTATAAATTAATACATAGTAATAGTTATAAGTGTATAATAATGCGTTTCCTCGTTTTTTTTTTCTATTTTCTCCATCTTGTTAACTACTACACTCTTGCTAGTCGCTTAAAATCAAGCGCATTCTCGTCTTCGATTTTCTTCTTTAGAAATATTTTTTTTTTTTTAATTTTGTTTAAGAAATATAAACAAATGCTCATTTAAAAATTTTGTTTAAATTTCCTTTTGAAAAAATATCAATTTAAATTTAAACGCAATTGTATTTAAATTGGTGTTTTCAGTTTCTACGAAAATAAATTGTATATCTGTATTTAATTTAATTTAATTTAATATTAAAAAAGTTAGCATTAGTTACTTAAATGTTTATGTAAAAAGGGAGCTAAAAATGGGGGGAGAAGTTTTATGTTTTATACGATCATATTTTTTTTTTTTTTTTAGATTAAAAGTTCAAAACCTCAACACCAGTCGGCGGTGTAGGTGAAATCGTGGAAGAACATCTGTTCTTCGTCAGTCAAATGTCTGGGCTCCTTTGGCGGTGTCAATTGTGGTTTTTCTGATGTGAATTCTTCATCAAAGTTGGATACGTCCTCGAGGTGGTTCTATTAATGAAAAAAATATAAACAGAAAAGGGGAATCGATTAAAAATGAATAAACTGAAGACCAAAGGCGATTTTAGTGATTCAACTTACAATTGTCGGCACAAATGGCGGTTTCACCTTCCTCAATAGCAGATCATCCCAAGCAATCGAACGGAAAAAAGCTTGTTTCTTCACATCTTCGGCGTCTCGTTCTGATGAGCCCAAGCGTCTTTCTGGATTCTTTCGCAGTAGCTTTAAAAAAAATTAAAATATTTGATTTATTAGGCGAAATAATTTGACACTTTTCTACGGGGAAGATATGGTTTCTCCACAACTTTACATGGCTTGCAAAATTGTTCGTACTGATGTTAATGACATTAGGTGACCGGAGGAAAAATACTGTGAATCATAAGCAAGGAAAAAATTAAAAAATAATTCTTTACAATTATCTGGACGAACATCCCATCCCCGGAGTTTTTGTGAAACTTTACCTGAGTTCCAAACGACTACACCAATCTTTCTCTCTATTTCTATACTTTCTAAGTTACGTCGACCACTCTAAGGATTCTGCCTGACAGGCAAGCCCCGGGTATGGCCATCGCTACTTGTAAGTATTTACTAAAGCTGAACTCTATTAGCACTACCAACCTCAGATGGGAAAACGGCTCAAAGTGTCACATTTCGAGACAGATCTGGCCTAAGCTGGATCAAAAACGTAGTGCCGATCTGGTCAAGTTAAAGCGAACACAAATCAGCTGCGTTGCCGGTGTTCTCATTGGACACTGCCTTATAGGCCAACATGGCAAAAGACCTGGTCTCTTCTCCAATGACTTCTGCAGAAGCTGCAGGGACGAGGAGGAGGAGGAAACCATCCTTCACCTCCTATGAACTTGTCCAGCCCAGTCGCATAAAAGAATGCTCCATCTAGGGTCCCCCTTCCTTGAAGAGCTCGGCGATCTGGCGTCCTTAGACGTCATGTGCATCCATCGCTTTATCAAATGCTCCGGTTGGTTTTGTTAGTCACTAAGTGGCTTAATGGTTGATCCATGGTATCACAAAGGACCTTCACTGGTCTAAGTGTGTCTGCATTCTCGTGTGGACAGCCAACCTAACCTTACCTAACCTAACCTAACCTAACTTACGTCGATAAATCCTGTAATCACATTCAACGTAATCTTATACATATTTAAAAATAAAACTAGTCATATCCAATAAGTTTTAACAGACCCGAGTTTTTGAAAACCCACTTTTCTGTCGCATCCGACTGAGATATTACGTAAATTAGTCGTAAACCAAGAAGGGATGAAATAAGGCAAGCTTTGAATTTTGAATAAAAAAGAAAAGTTTATTTAATCTATCGATACACACTACACTTGAAGAATCCTGATGTAGTCCACATCTGCCGTAACGAAACAAACATCGATGGTTACCGACCACGATCCAGCGCGCAATTATTCGCTGAGAAAGCAGAAGACCCAAGAGTCTGAATCATCCTAGACAACGTGTGTAACATTAAATCTTAAAGCAATATAAAATGTCATCCTTTGTGAGAGAATCAATCCCTGTAAACGTGGGGTTTAGTTCAAAGCTAGGGAAGGTTTAAGTACCTGATATCACCTTACTTTACTCATTCCTTTGGCTTTGCCTCCACTATTTCAATGGACAAATATTCATTCCAACATTTGGATTTTAACTCGTTTCAATTATAATACCGACTCTTGGTGTGGCAAGTATTATGGTGTTTTGAAAAGAACTGAAAATCCAAATGGCGCCCAACGTAAGGCACACGACTTACTGCAATGGTAAAATGCAATGCCTTGCGAACCTGCTTTAAGATCTACCAAATTTGCTAATTTTCATTTCTACCCTTAAAACCCTGTATAGAAGGACATGCAACTAATAATCTTGAAAGTCTTAAAGAACTAAAAGAAGTGCAATGGTGACTATTATCCGCTTGTAGCAGCTCTTTTCCGACGGTATGTACAATACTTCGACGCCGCATACCATTTTTCACGCTTCTTTGTCCACATCTATAATAATTTAATAAGTGTAATATTGTTAAGATATTGTCAAGGGTGTTGAGATTGTCTTGGAACTCAACATCAATTTCAAATAAAGAGAGAGATTGCTATTTAGTCAGTATGGTGAGGATTCATCGAAGAACTTATTATTCAGACTAGCAAGGATATTTAAAAACAATGTATACATATGTATGTCGAATACAACTTCCATACTTCCATCTGCCTTTATTTATGTATGAAAGCTTTTCTAAATCAATCTGAGAGTGAGAGCTAGAATTGCCGATTTTGTTTAAGGTACACATAATACCCCGATGTTTTAAAACAGATAAATATTTATTTTTATGGTCTGAAATATATTATATATTCAGCAACTTTATAAACTTACCCTTCTCATAATAGCGATAGCTTCCAATGACAAGAATCTTGGATATCGTACTTCATCGTTAACAATCGAATCGAATACTTCTTCTTCGTCGTCGCCAGGGAATGGTGACTGAAATGAAAAAAATAAAAATAAAAATAGTTTTTGTTATTAAAAGTTCATCAAAAGTTTCATTCAGCTTACCTCCCCAACAAGCATTTCAAAGATCAGCACACCCAATCCCCACCAATCAACTGCTCTGGTATACGATGTTTCCGTAAGGACCTCTGGCGCTAAGAACTCTGGTGTACCACAGAATGTACCTGTACGATCACCGAAACCCATACCCTCTTTGCAAAGACCGAAATCGGCAATTTTTACGTAACCTATAGACAGAAAGCGTTCTCTTTAAAATTCCACCCCACGTTGGGTAGGGTATCCATCACTCACCTTCCGTGTCCAATAGCAAATTGTCCAATTTCAAATCACGATAGATAATTTTGTTCTCATGCAAATACTGTAGTCCCAGGACAACACAAGCCGCATAGAACACCGCCCGTGGTTCCGAGAATACATCCGTGTGGATGTGCATCATCAAGTCACCTCCGGCTGCATACTCCATAACGAAACAGACGTGTTGCTGTAAAATAGAGAGAGGAACAGACAACCAAACCGCCACCAATTAGATTACAACCCATCACAGTGGCGAACAGAAGAGAAAACACCTAATCCTTACCTCAGTTTGAAAGCATGCATACAAATTGACTAAGAAAGGATGTCGCATCGCGTTCGCCACCTCAAAGATACGCTTCTCACTAAGCAGTGACTCTACCTCGTCGCGTACGATAATGTCACCTTTCTTCAGTGCCTTAATCGCATAGTAGTCGTTGCTGGTCTTCAGCTGCGACAATATTACTTTACCAAAGTGTCCTCGTCCTAGCACGCTCAGCATTCGGAAGTTCTCAATCGATAGCATACCCGGCTGATGGGACTGTGATTGGCGGCGTGACTCATACGCAGAGTCTCGGTATTGTAGACCACGTGCGACTTGGCGACGACCACCTGCACCACCCACTGCCGCAGCTGCTGCTGCTGCTGCTGCTGCTGAGACGGTGGCGGCAGTTCCAGCATTCGACGGATGTAGATGAACATGACTTGGGGGTGGTGGTGGCATAGCTGCAGCACCGCCACCACCAACAACTCCCAATTCGAATTGATTCTGATAGATTGGCTGATGTTGTTGCTGCTGTGGCTGCTGCTGTTGGTAGTGCTGCCTCTGTGCTGGCTGTGGGAATTGCTGTGCATGCGACTGATATTGCGGAGTCGGTGGCTCTTGAACAATCGGCGTCGGTTGCACGTACTGCTGCTGTTGCTGATGATGTTGATTATTATTGACAGACAAATTACCAAATTGTGGTATAATCTAATTTTCGGTAGATACCCAGACGGTGTCGGGACGAGGAAGAAGAGAAAAGAGATTTGTGGATTAAACGTTAGTAAGATGGTTGACATCAATTTTGAAGGATTGCTGTTGAGAGAAGTTGTCTAAGTCAAGAGGCCGGCTAAAAGCATTCGAATGTTTTATTATTCTTTTAAAATTTATTTTTTAAAATAGATAGATAGAGGCGTGTGTGAGATAGAACAAGGCGTTCTATGCGTTAAAGTTGAAAGAAAACCGATCACTCTTTTGTGCTTAAATACACCATACACGCACACACTCGCACACAGAAGGAAAAAGAGAAAACTTTTTGAAAAGGAAAGATAATAGGATAATTTTTTAATTTTTTTTTTTTAATTTTGTACAAAGCTTTAGCTAAACTCTTTCTGTTTGCATCTTTTTACCTGTTCATTCGAAGCAGAAGTGGTTGCAGGCGTGTCAGTAGGCTGAATTGTTATATGTACAATGTTTATAAAATATGGTGCCTGTGAAATGCAGATACAGATGGGGTTTCATTAAAGTGAATCACTCATTTATTTTCATTTTCGCTTTGGAGGGGCATGTACAGGCATAAAACTGGGCTACACAAATAGGGCATACATAGAGCGTGAATAGAGATAATATTTGAAGTATTATAAGATGTTGAACATATATATGTGATATGCATTCGAAAAACGGTTATGGAATGGGGTACCATAATGATGAGCAGTGAGACCTTAACTTCTTATTAAAAATCTTACTCGCTGAAAGTACTATCTAATTGAATACATCGGCTGTTGACATGACATGACACCAGGTAGTATTCTGACGGTGACTTTTTTCTTATATCACAATGGAGAACTCTCTTAAAATGTTGTACGCATGAGTGAGACGCGGGGCAAATACTCCATAATATTTAAACCTGGTCCGCTTTTCAATATACATGCTATAGTCTTAGAACGAAGCCATAATTGAATAAATTTTACACTCAAAGCATTTACGATCAAAGTATGATGTTGAGAACAAATATCAGCAAAAAGTGGGCGTGGCCCTAAGCTGAGTTTGGGCAAAACGAGTAGAAAACGTTAATCTCGTCATATTTCGCAAACATAAATTTTCAGCGGTGGAGAAAAATAAAAATATTCTGGGTTATCGTGAATTATTTTCCCCTCGGAATTTTTCCCCCGAACAAAAATTACGTATCTTTGAAAGTAGGGAACAAATTCACAAAAATTAATATCGTGATTGCGTTGAAAATTCTTCTGAATTTTCATGCATAATACCTATTTCTTTTCTGGCGACTTATTTCATCTTTTTTAAAGATATCTAATTTTTTTTCGGGGATGAAATTCCGAGGGAAAATTTATTCACGATGACCCTGATTTATTTTTTTGAAAAATTTTTAGATTCGTGTTTCAAAAAACCTTGTATATACATATATAATAGCTCAAAATTTAGGACGTAACCATGATTTAAACAAGTCGAAGGGAATGTACCTTTATTATTCCTTCATCATTGTTTCGACAATGAAGGGGACCTAGAGTTTTCAGTTTACTTTCAAAATTGTGTCATTTTCAATGTTGTGAAATTTTTAGAACTTCGCTGTAAAGATCAGAAGGGATCTATTGTATCAAAATTTAATGATTTGAAAGCGGAGTTCAAAGAAAAGCAAAGTGCACTCATGCACCAAAAAATGCATGGCTACAGTTTCATTGTAAGTATGAGGCCATACACTTAGTCGACTTCAAAGGACGAACCGATTACTTTTTATTTTCAGAATTACTATTAGACCTCATCTATGCTAGTCTAGGAACACAAGAATCCCACTACATACCTATTAGCCAAAGCCGATGCGTAACAATCTTTAAGGATAGTGAGAAAAAAAAAAAAAAAAAAAAATGTCTCTTGTAACTTTTACTGAAACATACACATCATGTCATTTGAATTATAAGCTGAATATTGCCGGAAATGGTAAGAGGATGCAGTGGAACGGATTCCACGTAAAAAAAACCTACATATTGGAGCTTTCTCATTGTGTTTTTCTCCATTTGAAAACTCGTAGAGACCTAAATCTTTGTACGTTACATGGTTACATTCTTGGGGTCCATTGCCATAATTCCTTATAAGGAAATGTTTAATTTAAGCAGAAGTGTGTAGCTACCTTAAGAATTTAGGCCTATCAACAAAAATATCTACGTGCGATTAGCCATGCTTTATTGAAAATAATCTAAATCTGTATTGAGAATGAAGAGGAATAAGAATTTCAAGCCAATGCTGTTAAAAATTCAGATTTTTTAAAATGTACAAATTTGGGAAGCGCAATATTACCCAGAAAGAATTTCTGGGCGATAAAAACTGGGTGCCATTTGTCTAAATCAAAACAAAATAAAAAAATAAGCAGAGGCAGGGATTGAGTCTCCGATAGTTACGCTTTTAAACACCGCTAAGCAATTGCAAAACCGGATCCTTAAGAGTGCTTGATTTTGTCAGATATAACATACTTCGGGTACGAAAGCTTACTTTGCAGAATTTCATAAGCTGTTGTTGGGCATTGAAAAAGATTAACAAGAAATGCACTTATCAGAAAATTTTCGAAAATCGAAATACGTATCTTTTTCTGGCCAAGTACATATGTATGTACGAGTACACGTAAGTATATGTCATACCTGAAGTTTACGTAAGGGTGATAATAGGTAATCGAACTTTTTTTTACTGATCAGAAAACGCAATTTATTTTTGTGGATAGAAACATTTTTTTAAGAGTTTCAGGGCATCAGTCATTTAATCCAATATTTTTCAAATATCATGGCACTGTAAGGTGATGCCTCTCGTGTAAGGACATCGTTATATACTACCTACTAATCAGCTTATTTAACTGGTACCTAAATCAAATGCGTACAATTTGTCCGTGTGAAAAAGTATTTGTGTGTTAAAAAAATTATGTGTGCTATGTTTATATTAAACACTTTGAGTGTCACTGCCCGAAAATGGGATATGCACTTTGAATGTTAAAACCGCGCGAACCTACCCGAAAATTAGATACTAATCGCGCAGTAATTATATATCTTTCGTGCAAATTGAACATTAATATCGTGGAAAATTCATTTTACAACAAAAAAATGTAACACACATGTATCCGCGATCGTTATAGCACAAAAATTAATATTCAATCACACGGAAAATTGATGTCCACCATAACGTTTCTGGGTTGATGTAACTTACATTTTTTTCTTTAATTTTTAAATGACATTAAGAAAATATGTACATATATTAAGGTTGTACCCCACATATGAAAACTGTTTCCATGAACAAAAAAGATTGTGCAACCATGATTTGGCACATAAAGCACAGATTTAAATGCACATACATACATTTGGGTAGATGTTCGTAAAGGACACGCACCAAAAACATACTTAATATCTACCAAACCAATTTATTTTGATTCCAACTCCCTAAGGATAAATTGAAGGATATTGCGCTGCGACATATAAATGAAAACTCTGGTGTCGTTAACAAATGAGTGACCTTTTGCAAAACCCCACCTTAAAATGTATCTTTAAATGAGTAGTGTATATATTCGTGCAAAATTAGTGAGTGTATGGGTGTTAGGATAGCAACAAAATTCTGTACAATGCATGTGTATTTACAAATTGCAATTGCTCGACAACACAACAACAAACAAAAAAACGAAAGCAAATCAAAAAACAAAAACAAAAAAAAAAAAAAGATTTAATAACCAAACCTAACCTCAACACAACATCTATCACTGTCGTTGATAACTCGGCTACAGTCATCATCATCATCAGGATACTCAACAATTGGCAATGAACTTGGCACTGGGGAGGGCGGCATTTCAATAATCGGGCTACCATCTCCGCTGCCGCCAGTACCTCCTCCCATCAGGACCACAGGTGGCATCATGAGTACCGGCCGGTGAAACGCCCCAACCCCACCAACAAATCCTACCCCGCCGCCGCCGCTGCCTCCGCCAACACTGCCACCATTTGTATTATTGTTAAAACTATTACTTATACTACTGTTACGGTGCATCGGGATGTGATGGACGGCATTGGTGACATGAGTGGCAGTGCTGCTGGTAGTGTTGTCATATGGGATCTGCTGGTGCTGTGGGGGCGGCAGGACCGCTTGGGGGACAAACTGTTCGGCTTCGGTGTAATATTGCTGCGTCGGCGATTGATGATACTGCATCAGCTGTTGGGCAGCTGATGACATATATTGCTGCTGGTACTGCTGCTGCTGTTGCTGTTGGGTGCGTGGCGGCGGTCGCTGCAATGTTGAGGGCTGTGAATCCATTTGGTTGAGAAATTCAAATTCTCGTAAAGCATTCTGTAACTGTTGTCGATTATAACAAACAAGACAAGAAAGACACAAATCGTTTCGTTTGGTTTAACAAAAAAATTTTTTTCTGTACAAATAGGCATGCAAAATGAATTTTATGGATTTTTTTTTTTTTTTTTTTCGAAAAATGTATCTAGTTCTGTTCTTTTTTGGATCTTGTGTTTTCATTGTTTGCTGTACATACATATAAATATTTTTAGGTAGGTATATATTAGTATATATGATGACTGAGAATATGACCAAGTCATCATCATCCTGCTTTGCAATTTTCAAAAAAATTACGAGGAGGGATTTTAAGGGACTGGATATATTGGCATCAGATAGATTAACTTACTAGCAGATACGATGATTCTGTTGCTAGTAAAATGTGAGAGGAATGTTGAAGAGTTGGGCTTAGAAGAAAAAATTGGGTGCTTTATTTATTTTCCTTTAATTTGAAACGGAGAGCGGCCAGCGATCGAAATGCATTGGTTATCGAAGTATCTCAGGGAATTATCTGAATTTTGGAGGGGACTCCTGATGGAAGTTTATTGCTAGTCGAAAGACCGATGGGAGAGACATTGCTTTTAAAGCAGTGAGCTAGGCCTAGCTTCTTGCAACCACTCGTGATGTGTGCGTTAATTTTTCGCACGAATGGAAGGGACCTAAAGTTTTGTGCCGTATCCGAAGGGCATTTATTTATTTTTACTTTTTTTGTGAGAACAATATTCCGGATGTTTGTCAAACGTTAGCGAGAGGTGGGATAGTGATAAAAATTGTTGGTCTTTTCTGGGATTCGAAAATGAAACCTCACGCGCAGTGGTCCGACACACCAACCACTACGCCACGGCGGCCCACAGTCTATTCAAAAACAAAAAGTAAAAAATATATGAAACAGTGTTTTTGAAGACACCTCTTTTGTCGTCTGAAATCCCGCTTATCCGAAAATGATACACTTTTAATGGGATGATATACTGTTCACTCCCACATTCCCATTTTGGGGACCACTAGGGTAGGAAAAGTTAACCACAAAAGGTAACTGAGGGTGCTAATGGGCTGGGCCAATTTAAGAAAAGAACGCTCTTAAGTAGAACAGACCTATGCAGGGGCTATGGCAATATTCCTACATATGTGCGCGTCTATACGAATGCGCAATCCTTGACAAAATCAGAAACGATGCCATGGCGAAACATTTCTTCTGCTGTCTGGGAAAATTGTCAACATAGCCAATGAAAACTATCCTAAAATACGGATAGTTCGGGAATGCAATCAGTGAGATAGTTCTAAAAGCAAATCGAACCAAAATAACTTGACTTTCAGTTCCTTGGGTACAGCCAGAATCATTATAACAGGCATCATCTAATTGATACCAGCGAACCACCATGTTCACAATTTTAAATAGCTCGCCCCTACATTCGATAGACCTTTCCTATGTTGAGTTTCAACAGCCAAAACGTGACCCGTAATAAAATAGTTAACTTCGAGGGTATCCCTCGTTTGGCGTTCTAGCTAAAAAAAGGAAAGTATCTGTAAGTATACACAATGTTCGCACTTTGCCATCCTACCGTCCGTCTTGCACCATTCGCCGTGAAAAAAGTTTTCACTTCAAATTCACATCTTGTAGGCTGAGCTGTAAAAAGTAAAGAAACCAACGACGCAGTAGTGGACCTCGTCGCCATAGGTGGCGCGCACAAGTTCAAGGGGACCTCGGCCAACTTGCAGTGCGCAACTGGAGGCAATTAGCTAAAGACCGAGCTAAATGGAGAGGCCTGTTGGTTGAGGCCCAGGTTCACCCCGAACTGTAGCGCCACCCAAGTAAGTAAAGTGTTTCGTTGCATTACTAAGTCTTTGAAACGACAAATACTTGAATATGGATTGAATCCATCAACAAGAAATAAAGCATTAAGTGTAATATCTCTCTGATGAAACTTAAGTCGGCATTCAAATGCGGTATATTTATCGGTACGATGTCTAAAGCATCATCCGGCAATGATGTTATTGATGTTATTGATGTTATCCATAGTCGTTATCACTGATGCTATCTGTGCAGTTTCAGCAAGCGAAACCAAAAAATAAAGACACCCAACTTGGAAACTAAAACAAACAAAGTGAATCTGAGGATTAATACAGCGAAGACAAGACTCAGCCTTTCAATGTCTACTGCTCAAGTGAGCTTCGAAAGCGGAGTAAGGCTACGCCTTTGACGACAGAGGCACTGACAGCGATTTTCATTGAAAAAAATCTAGAAAACCAATTCATTCTCCAAAAAATCTTCTAAATTCTGAAATTATAACAAAGTTCTGAATAGATACAAAGTCCCTATCAGAACAATTTGAAAATAAGGGCCAATACGACTGGAACATTTGAAACGGATAAACTTCAACGCTTCGACCCTGAGACTGTCTGACCACCCAGAGGGACTGCGCAACAATAGATACCATACTTGTAGAAGTGTGTTGAATGAGGTGCAGGCCCACTTTAGACTGAAGCGCCAACTAAATAAATATAAATCACAAAATAAATCATGTATTTCTATAGAGCAAGAATTATGGTCTTTGGAATTAGTCAAGTCAAGCAGCAGAAAAAAAAAAAAAAAAACTACGTCCCACACGTCGACATTTTGAGCCCAATTTAAATCACTTAATTCGCATCTCTCTTCACGACTAAATGAAGAAAGAAATTAAGTAAGGAATTTCAAAATCGTCGGTTTTAGGTCTCTTGTCCACTCAGTACATTTATTCCTCTTTTGCTATATTTTTTCTCAAGTATGGACCAGCAAATTCTCACCTAGACAACGCAAGCTAGATCCGAATTTTCACCGACAAAAGAACAATATAAATTTACAAAAAGTATATGTATATGTACACTAAGAAGGAAAAAGTCAGTAACAAAAAACATTGACACATAGAAAAACAAACAAGGTCTAACTCCTCTACCTGTCGGTAGTCCTTCCGATTGACTGTATTTGACTTAATGCCGAAAATGAATTAAACATAGAAAACAATCTTACGAACGACATTTAAAGACAACACTTAAGGGTTGAATGGGAGGGGAACAAAACAACCTCCATTCAACAATCCTCTCACATTTCGAAGCGCACTCGATGACAACGAGATATATATATAGGTAACATAACAGCATACTACGGTAGTACTTAATGCAAATGCGTTAAACAAGTGTAAAATGAGTGTTCTGGTGTTAGTGTTTTCTGTGTGTGAAATATTATATTATATGTATATCAAATCTTTACAAAAACTTTTCAAAAAATCTATCTAACGTCTTCAAGCCATCACCTAACAGCTTGATCTGTTCTTTAAAAAGAACAAAAAAAAACCCTACACCTCTTCAAAAGCTACTTTACTCGTATGTACTCACAAAAAATTACAGTTTTACATCAAATTATACAAGGATTACAATAAGGACTACATCCTTGTGTGCTAGACTTACCTCCTGGTCCATCTTCTGAAGCGACGGTGGCGATGCCAATGGCACCTGAGGCGATGGACTTGGCAATTGACTGGTGCCGCCTTGCTTTTTACTTCCTGGTGCTGCCTTTTGATTCAGTTGCAAGTGAAGTCCTGTTGGCGGCACTGTAACTGATGCTGGTTGCTGGTTGTTGTTCTGTTTGTTCAAATTGGCTGATGGTGATACTTCTGGTGACAGGGCGGTAATACCCTGCATTGATAGAGGTCGGGCGCCACTTAAACCGCCCACGCTGAGATCTGGATTCTCACCAGGCGTAGCTACGTGCTCTGTCTCGGCGATATTGGGATCGTATTCCATATTCAAAGCCTGCTGCCCGGGAGTGTAAGGCTCACCATCTATCGTACCCGACGAGGGGGTGCGTGAGATTGGCAAATCGTTTTGATTGTTGGGTGTATTGCGTTTCAACAGACGACCCCAAGTGGCCACATTAATGTTCATTTGTTTGGCACGCGGGATGTTCTTCACTTGCTGCTTGTTGAAGATCATACGCTGACGCTGCAGCTTCGGTTTCTGAGAAATCATAGGATTCAGGAATTTGATTTCAGCAAAGAGCAGCCCTTGTGGCTCCAGCTGCAGAGCCATACCATGTCGCACATCGTCGATAAACTCCTCGAGGCGAAGGAATTTCACAGCGCACAGTGAACGCCAATCACGCCAATACACACCGATCTCGAGCTCACGCGAACGGTCTAGATCAATGGAGAAGCGTTGATCCCAAGCCTGTTGCGAGCATGGTTTCCATGAGGTTTGAGCAACAGTGGTGTTGTCCAGTTTAATGACGGCCATGATTTCGAACGAAGTTTCATCTTTGATGCTGTAGCTTTTCGATGAACTACGACTGGTTACGCCTTTGACGAAGCTGCGCAAGTCTCCAGGGCTAGAGTTGTTGTCTTTATCGCGGCGGGATCGCCCTGGAACTTCTTCCAACAAATCCTGACAGCCCATCAGACGAACTTCGAGTTTACCCGTCACAGATGCACAACGGCCGAGTGATGATACCTGGTGGTAGGGCTTACCACCCAGTCCACCCTGGAACGGTTTAAGCGATGTGTATGTAACCGGAACTGGCGACGAAGCCTGAACAATTTGTAACTCTGTTTTGAGTTGCTGAGCTGTCGGAGAATCGGGCGGTAGCTCCTGCCGGCGCAGGTCCAGCGAGAGACGCAGGAGATCGAGTTTTCTCGATGACTCGGATAATCGAACTTGAGCCTGGCAAAAATGAAGAGTAAAAGAATTCAATTAGTAAATTTGGTTCAAATCGATTAGTATAAGTAAAATAGATGCTATTGGTGTTCTTGGATATGTTTTGAATTAAATGTATACCCACCCTACTTACGTGTATTGCTATTCATAAGAGCTGATTAAAACTCTCTAATTTTAGTAGATCCGACAAGACCGTATAGCCTGTAAAAACCTCTGCACCAATTGCGTTCGCCGATGGTGAGTGTCTTAGCGTTATTCGAAGCATAGTACTGATACGATTCAGGAATGAAGAATTTGTTGTGACTTCTCGAGAACAGTCAGAGAATGTTCAAAATAAGGATAGCTTCGTAAAAATTAAGTTGAATACCGCATTGTTAATTTCAATTGTTTTGATAGTGATCGCCATCGATCTTGGTTGTCTACGTAATCTATAGTCAGCTATCCGCTTTTTGGGAAGCCTTTTTGTGGTGCTGACATCTACTGGCGACTTCTTCAGCTATTCATTTCGAACGGTAGTGACCACCATCTTTATATGGCGTGAACCACTAGATCGTTTCGATACACCTTACTCCAGTTCTTTAGTGCTTACCTATATTCGTTAACATTTCGTCACGTATGGTCCATATTCCTTGCTTAATATGGTCAATAAAGTGATGGTGACCCTTTAGGTCCATTAGACTATCTATTCAACTCAAAGAGCATACCGATCGTCACAATGTTTGATGTGTTTGGAATTTCCATACCGATCAATCGAAAACCAACACCGCTTTTGACAGACCTTCCGTTTATTCACTTTGTCAACTACCGATGTCCCATTTTATTGCAAGAATTTGGTCTATTTGAGGGCCTTTTGGATAGTGTCGCGAAAATTTAGCAGCATCTAGTGCCTTGTTTCAGGGCGAGGAGATGAGTTGATGTTGTTATGTCGTATTGCGTTGAAGGGCCTTGACTCACAGTGAATAAATAGGTGGCAGGATAAAGGAAGAAGCGATATAGAGGATATTGTTTTTATTAATTCTGATAGAACTTAATTTTAAAAATATAACACAATAAATTAATTTTTATCACAAATATTTTATTATTCGAAAGATCAACTCATTCATCATTCACATTTCGTCCGGATCAATGTCATCTATAGTTTCAAGGAAACACTCATTGATCATGGTTCGGTAACGATCTTCATTGACTAAAACAAGATCTCTGGCCTTATTTTTGAAGAAATAAGATCTGATGATGCCACCAGCGTTTAAACCATTGCAAACGGCACATTTTTGTGAATGTAATAAGGTATGTAGGATCTCTTCTGGATTGGTCTCATTCCACATAGCTCAGTTTGCAACTGCTCTTAAGCGAAAGAACGAGAAATGTTGGCCTCACGCTATAATACCTGCACAAACTGGACCTTAAACGGGTGCTGTTTAAGATCTTTGGGCAAAATTCTACACGTAGTAGGATGGATAGAGCCCCAACCGACGACGATTCGATAAATTTGGTTCCTCTTGTTGGTGTTCTTGCATCATTTAGACCGTAAGCGGTACAAAATCTATCCGACGACGGATGGCTAACTCAGATGGACAATTATATGCGCCAAAAAAATCAAAAAGTCTCCTACAGGTTTCGCGAATCGACGACTGATTTTCAGAGTAAATTTGGTAGCGTTGTTCAAGCATGAGACTTTAAAAATAAAAAATAAATAATAATTTATATAATAAACTTGTAAATGGCAGATTTACAGCTCGTTTTGACAGACAGGGACAGAAAGAGACAGAGGAGATGCCGGTGTGCGTTGGCTTTAAATGTTTGAAGGTTGTAATGATTAGGAAATACAGAGGCTGGCAGATCATTCCACAAACGTGTTGTTCAGCTTTTGACGAATCCCTATATTTGACAGTACGTCCGAAGGTGGGCTTGGTCACTGGCTATTTCGCTGGAGCATTTTTTATAAAAAAAAAAAAAAATGGAAAGACACGAGACATTTCTACGATGTTCAAGTGAGACTATGGAGTTCACAATGTCACTGTTACGTGCAGAACGGTCTTAGGTGCACCAGACCAGATGTGGGCGTTATATTCCAGCTTTGGGCGGATGAATGCCTTGTAAATCGAGGTCAGATCAGAAGAGGTAAAGTATTTCTTGCACCGTTTAAAGAATCCTAGGCATTTTGGAACATTTTTGGCGACCTAGAATATGTAATCGTTCCATCGAAGATTAATGCACATGCCGAGAATAGAAAGTCTTTCAGATTCAGCGATCCAACTACCATTCATGGATAATGGTTGAGGGTCTTGGTTTCGCTTGCGAGAACACAGCATTTTATTTTGGATGCATTATTTTCCACTCTATTGGTTGAACCCCACTTGGTTGTGCTGTCCAGGTCGGAATTAAATGTGTCTAACATACGTTGACGTTCCTCTTCTACGGCCGAAGAGCAGGGACGTGAGTTAGGAAACGAATACGAGAAACTGGGGGTTCTGTCATCATCGAAGGAATGGATTGGATTAGAAATGACAGACAAATGGTAATTTAAAAAAATGAGAAAGAGAGACGGAGACAAAATGGAGCCCTGAGGAACACCAGCATTTTTATGGTGAATTGCAAACTTAAAGCCGTTAAAGACAGCTTGTATTGAACGACCCGAGATGGAGTTTCTAATCCATTGAAGAAGAGACTCATCGATGCTGTAACAATAACATATTGAGGGATTTGTGGGTCTTATACTTTAATGATTGCCCATGGTTTATGTTCTTCTGGATTATTTTGTTTAGCTAATATTACTGATGCCAAACTCTGTCAAATGCCTTAGAAATATCGAGCGCAACCACCTTTGCTTCGCCGAAGTGATGGAGAGGTTGATTCCACTTCTCGATAAGATATGCCATCAAATCACTAGTGGACCTGTTGCTATGAAAACCGCACTGCCGGTCATAAGGAGTTTCCGTTAATCAAGGTTGTTGCACTATTAGTGCTTTTCAAGTTTTCAAATTTGTTTTGACAAACTTACCGTCAATTTCTTCGATACTCAAGAACTAAAACCAAACTTTTTTTTACAATTTTTTTTTTATAATTTATTTGGTATATGTGTGTTCATTTTCAGTTACAGGAACATTCGTTAAGTTTTTTTTACTTTGTTTCTACAATGGTTTTGCTTAAAAAAAACTATATTAACGGTAAACATTTATTTGACAGTTAATAGAATAATAGTGCACACCTGCAAAATGTAGTTATAGCATTTATTTTATAAACAAAACGATAAATAAATAAAAACATTTAATTTTAAATGCAAAAATTAAATTTTAGTGTTAACTGGTTTAGTTTGGGTTCGAGTATATTCTTGCGTAGTATTGGATCTGGCAGTGATTCAGTTGCTTGATCTGTCTTGTGTTCTAGTTTTTCTTGTTGTAAGTCGGTCTCTTGAGGACGACGGGCTTGTCTCCAACGGAGAATGCCCGACTTCTTATCTGGAATCGTTCAGTCAACCAGCGTTGACAATGCTCACACAGGCAGTTGGGGTTCTTCGTTGGACCAACGTGATGTCCTGGCTTGCGAACCGTACCGACTACGGAGCCAAATTTATGCGCCTTTTGGAGATGTTCGGCTGTGTAGCCTTGGATAACAGACACCCTACTGGATGCTTCGCTGCTTTCACGCTTTAAACGATCTGGTTGAGGTGATGGAGCTAAGCTGGGAGCAGCGGAGGGGACTACGCTGGGGCAGGGTGTCACTACTGGTGAGACCGGTGTAGGCGAGGGTGATAAGGTTTTTGTAGGCGTGGAAGGTACTTCACTGCCTGCTCGTTTGGGCATTTCTGGGGGCTTCAGAGACGATGAGTCGTCGGGTAGATGCTCACGAGCTTCACTTTTCCATCGCTGCAAGCCAGGACGGAAAGTGGGCAGATAAGAAGACTGAGGACTGGGAGGTTTTGGTACTTGCCCGTGGGTTGGTCCGAAGAATTGCATGTACCCTGGGGGATCTTGAGTTGGCGTCGCTGGGTAGGAGTAGAGAATTTTCGGAGGATGACTGGGCGATGCAGGTGACGGAGGATGATGGTAAGCTGGGTGAATTGGGGCGCTGTACCTGTGATACGGATAAAATACGTTGTCGGACTCGGAAAAGTTCTCCGATTCCGATGGAAGGGTGTCGTTTCTTTGGAATTGTGTGGCTCCCGTGTACGGTGAGCTTCGTTGGGAATTGTTACCCTCAGAAATTGGGTGTAGGAACACCGGCTGAGTGTAGCTGCGAGTGGGTACAAAATTCGCTTCATCTTGGGGACGGGACCATAGTGACTCCATTTGGCGAATTCGCAGACGGTCGACTGAATTGTCGTAGTCGAAACTGTCAGACTTAGCCAGGCTTACGTTGACTTCTATTTCTTCTGTTTCCTTCCAGGAGGATTCCTGGTCCTGAGACGCCACTGCACTGGAGATGCTGCTGTTGGTAGCATCGCGCATAGTTGACCGAGAAGAGTTCGGATAATTGGAGCTGATACCATCATCACTAGGATCCTTGCGGATGTATTTATTGCGAAGATTCTGCAGTTTGGCGGCCCGCTGATCGCCAATGTGTTTTCGAAATAGCAACTGTTTCGATTCAGACACCTCCTCCGCTGTACTTGACTTGGTTATACCATGACCGACATTCAAATCGGAGCGGGATGTACTCGAAACCGTTGTCGGAGGATTTGGCGAGTGGCTTCCGTATTTGTCCCGATGGAGTTGTACTCTTCTCGGAAGAGTATTCGCTCCAATTCGCTGATGACGAAGCAACATCTGTTCGTTGTCCAACACCGTCTGGGGAGTGGAATTAGATTCCATCTCATGTCGATTGGCCTCAGATGAGCTCGACGAATCATCGATATCCAACTCATCGTCGTCCTCCTCCTCATCGTCGGAGCCAGTGCAATAGACATCGATATGCACCGTTCTCGGTTTTTTTGGTTCTGATGATTTTGGCCCGCTGGCAGGTTGTTGCGTTTGATGCTGCTGCAATAGCTGCTTCTGCTGACCTGGAAGCGGTGGAATTCTTGGCAGGGAAGCTGATTTACACGTTTGCGTAGGCGATGGCGTGTACGAGGGCTAAAAAGAGATTTGGATTGGATTAGAATTTATTTTTAGCTACGCATTCGAGGAGACCACGAACCGTAAAAGAGTTTCCCTCGTCTACGTAGGCGGCTGCCGCTGCTCCTCCTACTGGCGATGAGGGGGGCGGCGGCAACAAAGTGTCTGTTGCTCGACGATATTGATCATAGGATCGTCGCTGTTGTCGACGATAATCATCGGCCGTTGATCGTCTATCGGTGGGTGGGCTACGGCTATAGTATCTAAACTCACTGGGACCGAAAAATTTCGATTCGGTGTCACTGGTTTGCGAGAAGGCATCACGTAAAGCTAGAATTTTACCAGATGTAAAATTTTTAGATGCCGAAGGGGAGGTATCTCCACCGGGCGGTGGCTGCTGTTGAGATGAATAAAGATATTTTTTGTTGTTTTTCCAAACTAATGGGTCAAGATGAAAGTGTGTAATAGTTGACGACGGCAAGTGGAAGAAGAAACATGAGCGTGGGCTATTTTTGAGTTCGGTACACCGCAGACCGGAAAATACTATCTAAAGTGGCAGATTGAGGTATTTTTGGGGCGAACCATGTGTGAAGTGTGAAGCAATCGGAATAGTTGTGGAGTGCATGCTATGTGCGCGCTATGCTTTCCTTCGACTAAATCGGAAACAGATGGTTGGAAATAATTCGTTGTAAGTGGCATTGAAATGGGTCTTACGAATGATGACTCAATTAGAGCAGATTCGAAAGTAGATTGGGAAATGATTAGAAACCGATACTTTGTATTGAGTTGTATAAGGTAAGTTTTATACTCAAAGAATGACGAACCAGAGGGGTAAATATTATTTTTTATTACTTAAAGGCGGAAACTATATCTCAATCTTAACCAAAGTAAAGTCAAGCTTCGAAGTAATTATGTACTACGAGTATGAGACTTCTGAATTGTTTGTAAGTAGGAATGGGTTAACACACCATCTTTTTCGATGGATTTAAATTTTGTTTGGTTTACTCAGGTTCTCGTAAGAACTTTTTGTATTGTATGTGTAAGCGTTGTCGAAAATTACTAAGGATTTTAACACGTTAAGTTGTATGCAGCTTGCCGTGCTCTCTTTCTCTATCTGAATAGTTGCTCAGTTCCAGATATACCTCTAGGTATCTTCTAACAACTGACACAAACATAGACCTCGTAACGAGTATTCTTGCTTTAGATTATTGATAGTGTGAATAAAAGCAATTTTTAAAAGCAGTTTGAGACTGCGTTATACATATCTTTGAATCTTGGAGAGACCTAAGGGTGGTTTTCATCCCCAAAATAGGTAAAACTTAAACACACTTATCTCAAGGATTTTAGACATTTCAACTTATCACTAGGATCTTAATTTCATTCAGATTCCCAATACTGGAAGACAAATTCTTTGTGCAGTGGTTTGAAGCTTACGTGTGCTTGGATGGATGGTGTCTGAACTAATCGGGGAAAGTTATTGGTATTTCTTCCCTTCGGTTCATAATTTTCAGTATTTCTTTCGAGAACCAGCAAGATTTACACCGACGATTCCAAATCCGATGTGAATATCGGAGTGTTTTTACACTCACTTCCGATCAATCGCTCGTTTTGGCTGCCGTTTAACTTCAGTATTTTCAGGTAAAAGCCATGAGGATTGAGAAGGTTGTGAGTTCTATCGTCTGCTATTAATATTTACATCGACATCCAGGCTGTCATTTAGATGATATATGTGATTGCAGAGTAACCAGAAACCTGCTCGCAGGAGCTTACCGAGCAACGCAGTCTGATGAATTACTGACAACAGAAGTTATAATGCCTTTTGAAACAATGAAAGCGTTGAGGCACAATCTTGACGTGCATGAATATGGCTTGGCTTTTATAGAACTAAGCGTCTAATCATGACGAGCAGAGCATACCTACGCCCGCTTTGGTCACCTGACGGAGCACTATACGAGTTTTATTGGCAGGCTCGGAATTGTTGCAAACCGTTTCATACTTTGGAATCTTTAAGAATTTTCGCTTTGTTTGGTTTTCTTTTATACTTGTTCACAATCAACGCTGAAACAGTTGATACTTGAATACTTGAGACCAATTGTTTTGGCTAACGGCCAAGGAGAGTACGCGCAATCTTTTCTTCTAGAAATTTTAAAGGTCAAGGAACAAAGAATCTTCGTCCAAAAGACACCTTGGGCACCTGCTTATTTTTTTTAGATACCTGTGTTCAAAGATTTTCGAATTTATTTCTACTCGCACCCATAGCGTGACACTACACGGAACTGTTTTGTCTTAAAGATAAGTGGAAGGAGGAACTTAATGGGTCAGGGTATTTGTCCTCTCGACCTACTCTGAATTGTATGGATTTGTCAACATTCTCAGTCTATGTATATTTGTTTGATGAGTCAGTGCATCTCACTGAAAATATCTTCATGTTCCTTTTAATTTCTTTTTGTCTAATTGATGATGAGAACACTTTTCAAAAATATACGAACAAATTGAACATGTTACGCAATGAGGTATCTCTCTAAGAACATAGTCTTGTTGCTCGATTTGTACTACGAGTTAAAAAGCCAAATAAGTCGTCTCATGCGTCTTAAATCGTTAGTTTTCGACAATTTTGTTCAAAACATCAATTATTCAGCTCACTTACATAATCAACTCCTACTCCAATCTTTGTTAATCTTGAAATTTTTTAAATTTTTTTCTATAAAATCAACATTTAAGTGCTCCTCTACAGCCTAATCTAATAATGCCGAAAATATTAATATTCCCATGCGACATTTTGACAGTATTTATTTAGTGGGCGATCTATTAAAATTTGTTGAAACATAACTTCTCCATGTGTCTACATAAATTCTTAAAAACCACCAATAGTTCTATTAAAAAACTAGAAATGTATTAAATTACACATAAAAACTATTTGTTTTATATAATTTATGTATTCTTTTAAATTCATTGACTAGACCAACTAAAAACTCGTTGACACTCCTTCCCTCCCATTTAGTCTGTTTTTGAAAAATTCTATTCTCTTTTTGAAGTCACAAGAATGTTTTTGTGTTGCGAAAACAGGAAAACTGACAAATATATCAAGATTTACTCTTTCTGCCAAAAAAAAAAAAAAAACTAATTTATGTCAGGTGCCGATCTCTAACTGCGTGGTTTTTGTCGTCCGCACTTACACCGCAGAGACACAAGATGACAATTTTTATTTTATTCATGTTTTATGGACCAGCCATATGGACTTATTATTGAAATGCGTTCCTAAAACCCCCTTAGGAGTACAGAAATACATTTTAGAAGTAACTAAATTTAATTTCTTGTAATGGCATTATGCCAAATTAAATTATTTTTGTTTTTTCTTTCATAAAAATGTATGTATGGCATGAACTGTGATTAACCTTAAAATATTTGTAAAAGTTATTTTCCAAAAAAAAAAAATGTTGTGTTAAATATAATTTAATTCAATATAAATACATTTCCACCAAAAGTCAACCTTGAAGGATTTATAGTTCATGATTTATGAAAATAATTTTGACTTATACATGAATGAAGGGAAGTTTTTACTTACAAAAACTTTTTTTCTTTTTTTTTGCTAAAAGACAGAAATTAGGTTAAGGCTAGCATTTTGTTATGAACCAATGGACATATTTTATTTTTTGTTGAGTAATTTCCGCTGTTAATGTCGGAAATAATTTCAGTAAACATGAAATAGATTCTCTCAGTGATGTGGTCATAAACATGAAATTTAAATGAATAGGTCTTAAATTTTGATAGGAAATATTGCATATTAATTCTTGGCTCCAAGTACATGAGTTTGGCTGAGTGAGATTTCATACGGAGGGACTAACAAAAGTTCGCTTAGTTGGTGTCAATTTAGTAGTTTTTGAAAAAAGATGCATTTCTGTAGCTTATAATCTAACAATATTTATTTCCAAATTTCAGAACAATAGGTAAAAATGGAGACGAGAAAGAGAAAAATTAGTGACGTAAGCTCGGTTGAAGTTCCACCATCAACACAGGAAGAATTTCGTTTTGCCATTTTCTTCAGATTTCGACGTCAACTCACGCCAGTCAAAATTCTGCACGAATGCTAAAATGTATACGGAAAAAATCCACCATCTCTTGTTACTATTTCAAAGTGGTTTCGAAGATTCCAGACTGGCCGCTTTTCTATGGAGGACGAATGTCGTGAAGGTCGGCCCAAATCCTCGACCGACGATACAAATGTGGCCCTGGTGAAGGCTAAAATTGACGAAGATGCCAGGTTGACACAGGAGATGATAGCGGATGAATTGGGCTTGAATGCCATGGCTGTGTCATGAATTTTAAATTATTACCTGAAATATATTGCTTGATGGGTTCCAAACATTTTGAATGGAGAGCAAAAAGAGGCTCGTGTTCGTTTTGCTCAATATTTCCTGGATAAGTTTGAAAATGGAGAGTCAAGCTGCTTCAATAAGATCGTTACAGGTGATAAATCTTGGTTTTACAAGTACGACCCGGACACCAAACAGCAGTCCATGGTATGAAGCCCTTGTGGGCGCCGTGGTAAGTGTTTAGTGTGTCGGATCACTACGCATGAGGTTCCAAGTTTGAATCCCAGAAAACACCAACAAGTTTCTTCACAGTCCCACCTCTCGCGAACGTCTAACAAACATCCGAGAGTATTGTTGTCATGAAAAAGCTTCTCAAATCGCCGTTCGGAATCGGCACTAAACTGTAGGTCCCTTCCATTCGTGTGAAAAATATAACGCACACAACAGAAACTAGAAACGAGAAACTAGGGCCTGGCACTTAAAGAGCTGTTGCGCCAAGTATTTATTTTTTTTACGGTATGGAGCCCAGAAGGTGCAAATCCTCTAGTAAAGGCCAAACAACAAAAGCCAGCGACAAAAGTTATGATGTCGATGTACTTCACCAGGGCGAAAATGGTCGCCGTCACCCCGCTTAAAACTGGTCAGACAGTCACTGCTAATTGGTATACTGAAACTTGCTTACCGCAAGCTTTCCAAAATTTACTAGGACACCGACAAAAAGAGGAGCTGCGCCGCTACTTTTTGCACCACGATAATGCGACAAAGTTAAAATTATTTTTGTGTTTTATTATTCAATCAATTAAGCGAACTTTTGTTAGTCCCTACGTATCAGTGAGATTTCATATCAGTGATGCCATTTTGCGGACTCTGTAACGGAGTCTTTCCGATGAAAAATCATTTTAGGAAATCTGGTGGGACTACTTCCTTATAGAGAATAAAATTATAAAATTTTAATGATGACAAAATCACCTACAGTGAGTCGAAGAGAATGAGTTACGAACTGCCACAGGATTAAAAGTAAGGTCCCCTGCTATTCAATATTTATACAATTTAGTTGTTGTGTCTTCAATAAAATAATTATTTTAGCATACGATGATAGCAGTAAGGCATCGATCCCTGAATACGACGAAGCAGATAGTGCGGACAGAGTACTATAAAACGATAAGACGGTGTCAGATAATTATCTGGTAATGAACGTGCCAATAACTGAAGTTATACAATTCGCAGACTGCATTTTCGACCAGTAAACATGTGTACCATTTAACAGAACAACATTTTTTCGCATTCATCAACCATTGTATGCACGGTAGGTGCAAGAACATTGAAAATCTGTGTCGAAAGCTAAAAATTGCAGTGTTTGCTCTGATATACCTGAAGAAATACTAGCCTAAACCAGCGCATGATTATTAATATGGTAGAATTTCAACTTAGGTTTTGAATTCTTGTGTGAAGCATATAGAAACACTGAACAATTACACAGCAGATTACTAAAAGTAATTGCGAACAGTGACGTTAAAGTTTTCATCGTTTGAAATACTCTCAATGTGTCAACTAACTTGACGTAGGCACTAAGTTTTTTTGGTTAAGTTTCGAACTTCTTGGTTTCCTAAGCTTCGAACTCTTACTTTGTGTGAAGTCTCAATACGAAACTTTATCGTCTTCGAAGTTTTTTTTTTTTGCCCCTAATTGAGGAATATTCGTGCAAGCTGCTTGTGTTGCACACAAAAAGGCTTAGAGATTTTAGTGTACTTCTCACTATCTGAAAATATTTTTACGCAGCATCCATGAAGACGGCTCCTAATAATACAATTATAGATTTCATCAGAACAACTTGGTGGGAATACGGGAAGAGAATCCCTAAACATTCAGCATGGCAGTGATGGTGTAGCGAAAGACTGCTCCCCTACACTCAATCCAAAAATTTAGAGATATTTACGACAACTACTCACATTCAATGATTACTTAAGTTCCATGGTTCCACTATTCTGATAAATTATGAGGACTCCTACGGAACGTTGTTATCGGAAACCATACTCAAGGTCATTGAGGGTTGTTTTTTTTTTTTTTATGCGGTAATTAACAATGTTCTCCATAATTTTGGTTGGCAGTCACGTTACAACTATGGGTACGAGTTTATAATTAGACAAAAGTTTTTATAGAAATATTTCGGAATTAGCTTAATGGAAGTGTTTAACGTAGAGGTTTCGCCAAGAGAAAAGAAGACCTGTTGAAAGCAGGGGAAGGTCTATACTTAATGATTTGTTCAAAATGAGATCTCTAAAGACTCAAGCTATTGAATGAGTAAAAAAAAAATATTTGTCATATATGTATGTTACATAATGTATAATATTGAACCGAGAACGAGGAAAGAAAACAGTATTTTGTTTTTAAGGAAAACATCGGTAGGACCTAGGCATGATTTTATAAACATTTTTAAGTGCCATACTGTTTATCATAATTTTAACTGCTTTTTAGTTTTGATTTCTTGTAAGTATTTCGAAAGGCTTATGGTTTTGCGATGAAAGTTAAAATTTAACCTTTCCAATTTAGAAACACTGTAAGAATTGTTTTTATGAAATTGGTTTACAAGTTTAATTTGGTGTTCCGTCTAAGAATCATCAAATATCATCAAACGTAAAATAGTTCAGTCTTTTATCTGGTGCTTAATCAGATCATCTCAAGAAGAAGTCAACGTGTAAGAACGTGTAAACGATGCTCGAAGTTTCCAACATAGAATGTACTACTCGCAACTGAGATATGATACATACGTACAAGATGAATCTTACTTTTTTAACAGCAAGTCAACCGACAAAATAAGCATACTTTTGAAAGTAAGAGGTGAACTAATCGCACTAAACTTTATTCCGCATAGTCGAAAACTGTCAATCCTTTGCGTTCCTTGTAACAACAGTACGAGAGAAGAGCTTTTTCACTTTGTAGCGATATGCTCTATTTTGAAAGAATACCGCATGAGATACTTTCGAGATACTGTGCTGGATGAAGAGAAAACGTTGAGCATTTTAAATAGGAACCATTCATTTAAGATGAAACGCGTTGTACAACTACTCTACGAATGTACTGATGTATAGAAAATGTATTATGGGGGAAAGTTTTTAAAATGGAAATGTTAATATACTCGTACAATAGCTAGATTCTTTATATGAATGTTTTATGAATGATCAATGAATTTTATGTACGGAGCCTAAATGTCAATCTGGTTGACGGCCAATAATGCCCAAACCTAAATAAGCCTGGAAAATATGTATGTTAATGTATAAACCTACCTCTTTATGAAATAAAAGTCTTAACTAAGTAAACTAATCTTTTCATTAAACAAAATTCATTAGAAACATATAGTTTGTATATATGCATATGATACTTCTAAGTACTCATCTTACATTAGATATTCCACATAATGAAAAACAAAAGTATTTAGCTTTCTGAGCTTCAACACTCCAGGAAAAAGTTCCTTGGCAAATATTTCTTCCAGGATCTCGAGGAGCTTTCCGGCGTTTCGACAGGAACTTCATCAAATCATCAGGGTGGTTTTTATGTAGAAATGAAGTAAGTGATTGGGTTAATAGTTTTTAGTTTCAATGGGTAAGGGATTACTTTTTCTCCCATGGGTATCACAATGGGTCAACGCTGACCTGAGTGTGGCAGAGAGCGTCCCTGCCTGCCAGCCCACATACCTACCTACAGTACGACCCCAAAAGTAACTTTAAAAAAGAATTTTTTATTTTTTTACAATTCCAGCTCTTTTAATTTTAAGATTGCAGGCATATGACAGACAGGATTGTAATCTTCAGGTCTGGAACTTAAGCAACATATGGACAAATCTTTACGTAATAACGCAAATTCATTTGAAACTTTCACGTTAATTCATTCATGTAAATTCATTTATTCCACTACACTACTACAAACTCAAGCATAAACCAAGAAATTATGTTCCAGCCCGGAAAATCTTCAAATCCACTCTGGATGGACGGCGCAGCGGAGGGACGACCTCAACCAACTTGGCGTGCGCAACTGGAGGCTGCTGGCTCGTAACCGGGCTGGCTGGAGGCATTTATTGGTTGGGGGACTGTAGCGCGTTCTTAGTAAGTAAGTAAGTAGAGGACGACTTAGCAAAAGAGTTCCCTGAGAAGCTGTGCGACCAAACGAAATTTGTGGAACCTTATACGATTGCACATAAAAGGAAAATGCACATAAAATGGTAAGGCTCAGTAAAGACGAACTCCGTGTGGGATGCATTGACTCTACCACCTAAGGGGTACAAATATCTTAGGAGATATTTCTATGGAGTTTATTTAAAACGATATAAGTCCATTTTTGGCGAATATGCGAATATGCGAATATTTTGGTTGAATATGCAGAAACGTTAAAAAAAAATTCTATTTTCGTTTAGTAAGAGTAACATAAGTTTTGGTAGACAGAGTTCTTATTATTATTGCATTACGACATTTGGTGCGTTTTGGTGAAACGTCGCTTCTCAGTGAAGTAAGATTTAATACGGAGTACAACAACACAAAGTGATTTGGAACCACTTTAGCTTTTTTTCTCAGTCGAAACTGAGTTGGGATGTTTACTTCGCGCTACTAAAGAGCTTTTTTCCCTGAGACAAGCTTTTTCATTCAACTTGAATGATTCAGTAGTATTTCACACATTTAAGCACAAGTTTTTCATACTTTTTACTTCAATTTCAATTCAATCACCAATCTTCAAACAATAAAAAAAAGTTTTTAACCAGATTGACTTAGAATCGTTTTGTTGAGAAGCTTTCACTTTGCTTTGCATAATTCTCACCAAAACGCACCAATTACTAAAACTGGATTTAGAACAAATTAATGAACTTTAAGAACTACAATTTTGGACATATGTCGTTTTGACCAAACTTCATAGATTTCTTCTATGATATTAAAGAACTGTCTAATTGATTGGAGACCTAAGGGCATCAGGATATTAGTGTACATTATTTTCAAAAGTGTTTTGAGAACACGTTTAGAATCTTTTAATACATTCCGAATGAACTATGTATGCATGGGAGTACAACTAATGATTGAACCAAACTCAAAAACGTTCGTTTCACATCCCGTACTAAATAGCGATGGCGTAAGAAATATTTTCACACGAATATATTCAACACACAAAATCACATGGTTTCATTCCCATTTCCTACGATTTACATGCCCAGGTAGTATGGTCGGCTATGACTCTGACTGCATCACATGATTATTGGCAAATGACGGAACACTTAATTTGGCGAAACAAATCTGATCCGTTTTGTGAATTTTTTTCTTAGGAAACAAAGCATCTGAACATTTCAAATTAAACTGACACAGTCGTACGTATAACAACTGATTTTCGCTTGCTATCGAAAGGTCAAGTACTGGTTTCGGAAAAGCAAGTATCTCTCGTTTAAATCGATATCAAAGACAAGTTGAGCAAAAGTCTTTTACAAATTCTGATTCAAAGTGCCAAAGCTTATTTAGACCGTAAATCCACTTCTATTCTTCCACTTGTCGTCGTCAAATTTAGAAAAAAGAAAATAATTTCAAAAACAAATACCTTGTCCGGTAGGACAGTGTAGCAAGCTGTCGTGTTAAATACAAATGGGTCTGGTTCCTCTGGAATATCATTACCCGCGTTGTTTGGTAAAAAATCAGCCACAGCTGATACAATTATATTACAAGTACTCCGACATCGTGTCCCGTACATAGGCTGTTGTGATTTTTGTTGCTGCTGTTGTTGTGGCTGCTGTTTATTTCGTGACGTATTCGACCCACTAAAAGCCGAATCCGCACCACCAAAATCCGCCGATGTTGTCGAAGCGAAACTTTCAGCATGTTTACCCTTTGTCTGAAAGATGCATTTCTTTGTTTTACATTCAACCTAAAAATAGTATCTCAAATCAGCAAGTAACAACCTTCGACGGCGTCGATTGTCCAGAGCCAACCAAAGTCTCTCGACTTGATTGTCGCTTCTCCTCTTCTGGTGGGCCAGCACCTTCTGCTGAACTCCATCTGTAAACGACTCTGACTGGATTCGGTGGATTTGCTGTAGTAAACTCTCTGGTAACAGTCTCTCCTGGTCGACCAATTGTCAAGTGAGCTCGTACTGTCCATTCGGCTGTTAGCTCTGGTATGCCAGGACGTTGTTGCCCTGTATCATGTTGTTGTTGTTGTTGTTGTTGTTGTTGTTGTTGTTGTTGTTGTTGCTGGTGCTGTTGCTGTTGGTGTTGTTGTGGCTGGTGTTGCCTTGATTGTTGTGAATGTGATGATGACTGACTTTTGTCAGTCATATTTCTTTACTATTCGTTTCGTGTGCCCGAAAATTTCATTTAATCTTGAATTTCTTTCGCCTTCGGCCCAAAATGACGTCGTTACACATCACGTGAAGTAGGACGAGCAACGAAAAATAATTCTCAACACTAAAATTCCTTCACTCTTCAAAAAAAAAAAGACATTTATTTTTTCTTTTTTTTTTCGAAAAATCCACCCACGGACGGAGTCGAACCGGTACACAACGCGCGCTAGATACCCCGTGTATCTGTTGAATTTACACTAATTTTATTAGACGAGAAGGCTGGCATAATTTATTGATATGCCGAAAATGTTATTCGCATCTGTATGTATACGTGGGGATTTATTTACGTCACACAAAAGACTATAAGGTGGTGGTCAGTCAAGAGGGTAGCCAGCCAGCTATCTAAGTGTGGGCTTCGCCCTCATTTTATACATCAAGACTATTTCAGTTCTATTTTGAAAAATATTTCCACTGTTCACCGATTGAAAACACCTGAGGAGGAACAGTAATTATCTTGAAAATTTTCATTTTCCTTAATTCAAACAAAAAAAATTTTTTTTTAAAAAAAAAAAAGTTCACGTTACACAAATAAAAGTTTGCTGCACGCGGGTTTTACAATTTTTTTTTTTCTTCGTCGTATATCTCGCCTTTGCAAATCTATTTTTATTTTCGAAAATAGAAATCAAAAGAATCGTTGTATTCTCAAAACTTCTTTTTTTCTATTTCGGGTTTTGATTGAGAATTTAAAAAAATAAAAAAACAACAAATGGTGACAGGTATATTCGTATAGCTATACTTCGGAGAAAATTAAAAAAAAAAAAATATGTTCAAAACGTCGTTTTCGAAATTACGCAATTTAGCGAACGGAATGATTTACTTTCAACAAAAAAAAAACTCCACACGATTCTCAAAGAAAAATGATTCTTTTCAAATTTCAATTCACGCACACCATCTGATCATATCTCTAACCCTTGCACACGAACATTATTCATTATTTTTATTTTTATTTGAAATATTTTTTTTAAATTTATTTTTTTTTTTCGAAAACAACACCACAACACGACACTCAAGTACAGCAAAGACAACACTGACTGATCGTTAGAAATTTTTCGTTTTTGGCCTGAACTTTAACGAGAAAACATTTTTCGTTGTTTTCCTCGAGAACGATCGTTTTTGAGGAAAATTGGAAAATATGAGTGAAAGTTTTCGAAAGAGAAGAGGCATGATATTCTCTTTTGCCTCTTTGAGATTGAATTAGAAAAGTGAGAAATTCGTCTCTGTAAACGTGTCATGAAAAACATAGAAAATTTGAGTGAAAGTTCGAATACAATGAGTGAGTTTTCAAAATATGTGTTGTTTTTGATGAGTTGCTAAGGGAAATGTCGAGGAATTTGAATACTGTTTAGAGAGAATTTTATGATGAAAACAATTGTTTCAAAATATGGTAAATGACGCATATTGAGGTTGCCAGAATAATTAGAGATGAAATTGTTTCACTGAACTGAGTTGACTGATTGTACTCATTAGATTAATTTAAAAAAAAGTACGGAAGGAGTAGTAAATACGTACAATTTTAAGAAAAAAAAAATCCGTTTCCATGCAAAAAACTGAAATGGTTTCATACCCTTAAAATTAAGGACATTCAAGGTCACCACCTAGTTCCCTTCACCTTTGGTCAAAGGAGTTTGTTTTCCATTTCCAACCATTTTCGAGCAAAATAAAGTGAACTTTTTAAAGGCCTTAGAACTTATTTCTAACATATATCTCCAAAACAGTATAATTTACTAGAGAATGGGTTCAAAGAAGAAGTTTTTTATTTTCTTTCTTTCGATTTGGCTCATATTCTTAAAAAAACAAAAAGGAACAGTCAACGTCAACAAACCTCACGTATTTCCACCGAGCTGATTCTATATCTTTAATCTTCGAAAGCAAGTGCAGAATATCCATTCCGGGAATGCGAATCAGTGCAGTTAAGTCGTTCGCAGATGTGCGGTAAGTTGTATTTCTTCAAAACGTTTGAATATTTTAAAGCATTTTAAGAGTTCATTCGGTAAGTTCTATGAGATATCAAACTGTTTTGATGTACATATATGCCGAGCTAATAGGACCGGTATCACTGACTTCTTTCAAGAACTTGGAAAAACGCCAGGTTTCCAACGGATTCGAACTACAGCACATAATCCGCACGGCAACTAAAATATGGAGAGATGGCATCATGGCATTTTGAAAGAGTTTCCAATCCTTGGCAACAGCATTAGTAACAACAAAAACCATCGGCAGCAAGTGCTTTTTTGAGACCAAGCCGTATTCTGTTACGCCGAAGTGTGTGCATTAAACATTATAGAGCCCTTCCACTTCATCGAGGTACTGTGTGCCATCCCCTTGGAGAATGCTTTGTGTGTGTTCGAATCTTAGCTGAAATCAAGATTTTGTAGGAAATTTTTTTCGAGCTGAAGAATAGGTAATATCAAAAGGGGATGTAAACTCTTTCGAAAATATTTAATTCTGGCTCGAGCAATGGCGAAACATTCGAACATAATTTGCTCGGCAGTTTCGGTGCCCTCAAGACCCCCAGTATGAGAGCTTTTCATGTTGTTCCCAGTGGTTTAACTATATATTTAGTTAGCTAGTAGGTAAACCACAGAATGGTTCAGTGCCAATAAAAGACGGTTGGGCGCCTGATACTTTTGAGATGCCTTTATGGCCGAACTAACTTAGACTCAATATCCAAGGACTTGGGAGCAAATTAACTACCTGACAGAATGTTTATGTGTAATTTTTGTATATTTTCTCTGATGCATTTTCATCCGCAGATTTCAACAGCATAAACCTCGGCTTGGAAAATTATACTAGTGCATACCTATGGTGCTTGATCGAATAAGAAGTTCAAGATCTATGAAAGCCTTCACGCCCAAGAAGCAATCTCAAGAAAAATGTAGCGTGACCGGCTCAATTGGTGTTATCATGTTCAAAGAAGAGATCATTTGAACCCTGTTAAACAAGTAATATTAATGACACTTCCAAAGATATCGGGAAAGAAAGGCAGGCCTTTAGGTGGCAATGGGCAGTGGATAGTGTGTTTGCCCGTTAACTGGTGTGCAGGTTCAGGTCCCAGGGGAGAACAGCAATCATCAGACAGACTCACCGGAGAGTCTGAGTGCTCTGGGATTTATTTGGATTTCCTTTAAATAAAAGGCAGGCTTTAAAACTCCGGGATCACACAAATGCAATAGCACCAGCATTTGGTTTGCCTCAGTAACAAAGTGATTCAAAATCGGGAAAACTGCCGAAACTTACTGAGGTCAAACAGGCGAACCCCAAAGGCAGATCAGTAGAAATGCAGTGAAGTGGAAGAATTATGATCCCTCGAGTTTAAACCCACAAAAATAGGAAGAAAAAGAAGTAATAATTCTTTGCTACTGGAGTGACGCACACGAAGATTAGTATAGACTTTGGCAAGTTCTTGTAGAACTAGGTACGTGTCTCACAATTCAAGCACAAAAGCAGTAGTTTTGCCAACGCGAAAGGATTTCTTCGCCCTTAATATATGAGAAGCAAGTGCAGAGCGTTATAGTAAACATTCTTGTTGTCAATAAGTTATCAGATTAAGACGCGTTTCCATGGTCAGAAACAGCTTCATCAGATTTGATACTGTTTTCCTACCGAAATAAACATTTTTCTTTTATGGTTTAACCAATGTCGGGAGGTTGATTTGTAGGTATTCAACCTAACCAGCTCAGTAGTACGACGCTCAAGCCATAAGACGGTTCCACGAACTAATGACTATTTAAAATTACTAAATTACTATTTTTTTTTTAATGTGGGAACTAAGTGATTTATAAAAGATAAACGATTTCTGGCCATCCTGGTCGTATCTGCTCGTATGCCTGCAGTATCCAGATTCAAAATGCTTCGAATGAACCTACACACATCACGTCTAGCTGGTTACCGTATAGTATGGGCAATTTTATAAGTTCGCCAAAATAAAACCTTGAAAACTAGACGGTGCAGGACTTACAAAATGTAACTGACGGAAAGCAAGGCGCTCCTGAAATAGTGGCAGCAAAGATTTTAACCTTAAAATGCAAGTGCAAGACCAGTCAAAAGTCCGAAATAGCTTGCACCTCGACTCCTGATCGAATACTTAGGTCTGACTACTTACTTACTTCACGTTTTCACACTTGCCCCTAAAATATGGCCTACAAATACCAACGCACAACATTTATATATCGGATTGATTGGCTATTAAACCTAGACTTACTGCAGAGGATACAGTACAGTATCATAAGGCAGCCATTTATTCTAACAGGTAGAATAATGTAGATGTTAAGATGGCTCCTTCTTATCGCAACGGCAAATACCATATGAAACAGATCACATATAATAGAGGACGTATGGCCAGTGATTTGGAAGATTTACTGGATAATCACTGTAAAGGAAAAAGGAAACAACAGAGTCGCTGAATAGGCACGCCTAGGCTTCGAAAACCCTTCTGTTCTATTTCGATCATATCCTATCATGTAGGTTAGCGGACGGAACAAGGTATAGTGCGACAGGAAAGAGTGTTGGTGGAATAGTCTCTCAGAATTTTAAGACCTTACTTAAGATTAACGCACAAATAGTGAGTTAAGTCGATGTTGCATTGTTAATGCATTACGAGTGTGTCAGCCTAGACCTTCACGTACATCAACAAATTTCAAGTTTCTTACAGGATGCACCAAAACATCGCTACCACCGACTTTCACAACTCTCAAATTTCTAGAATCTAGATTGTTCGATCGATACCGATAGAGTAGATGTTATTCCATATGATTAATTTCTTGTTTAGATCAAGGATATGCTCATAATATTTGTGGTTTCAGGCAACGTACCCTATCATAATGTAAGTGCAGCTAGCATTGCAAGAAACACTGCCAGAATGGTATGGCCATGGCATGTACCATTTTTACATTGGTATATGTAAAACTTTATAACCACATATCCATAAGTGTATGCAGGTAGCAATCATCATATCACGTCAATTAACAAATTAGAGGTAAATTAATAAGCACTTCTTATTCCTTTGCGAGGTTGCGCCCATATCTCATGGGTTAACAGTCAATTATCCGATAGACTGTGTCAAGACCACCGACATCTAATAACCAACCTCTATAGCAATTTTTTATTCAAATCATTTAATCTCTTTGCGTTCAACTTTAAACTGTGACTAAGTACAGTTTATAAATTTAAAAATAAAACAATAAATTCCTTTTCACACAGAACCCACATGAATATAAATTGGTGATTTCCATCTGACCTCAATTAAATGCGATAAATTTTCCACCTCTCACCAAAAAAGTATCTTCACCCTCACATAAGCTACAACACCCTACGGGAGACTTCAGTGTGATTTCACTGGCAACATAATTATCCTCGAATCAAAATATACACACTGCTACCTATTCTGCTCTCTTGGCAGATACATTAAAAAGTCAGGAGAGAAATTAATTAATTTCATCGAAGCGAAACCACTACCAGGTGTTTGTGCGGTGTACGTTTGGCCACTCTGCTGCAGATAGCGTAGACTGGTCCCAAATGTATCTCATCGTATCTGCATGTTAAAATTTTGCTCCTTTTACTTTTTAATTGTCGCAAATATGAAGATGATGATTCAAGCTATATGACTGACAGTATTATAGTATATGTAGCGGAAAGAAAATTTAAGTGTGCTGCTACAATGAATTAATTTCCAACAATTATTGTGACAGCAGAGGTGATACTCGTACTTTTAAAAATTTCGAATATGTGCCAGTCGCACTGCGACCTACATATTTTCCATATCGCGATATATACGACTACATAGATAAAGTGGCCGGCAATAAATTTTAGAATAGGCAGGAGAGACGCAATTTTTGTATCTACCGTCAATATTTAAACATTAAATTGTATCTTTTCCTTTTTCTTTTGTTTCGAGAGGAAAATTGGATATTTATTCAATTTTCTGTGTTTTTCCCAGCTGATAAGATCGCGTTTGTCATTGTTTCTATGAGGAAGGAGGAATTCGATTTGTATTCAATGTTCTATTATCTACGGGAGAGGTATTTATGAATGCGATAGAAGCAATTTATTTTGAGAGTATAACTTCTTTTCAATTTGGAATATTGCTCGTAAATATAAATTTAACGATGTTTAATCGATTTCTTATAGGATACTAGAAGCTTCTCCGATATTAGTGTTTTTATTGATAGGTGGCTCACTAGATATAAAAATAACAAATGCAATCGAAATATTATGTAAATGTTTATGGAGAAGGCTTTTTAAACGTGGCATATAGAGCTTAGGGCTTAGGGCTCCCGGACATTCGCGATGTGCGTGTTATATTTTCTTTTAACGATTGGAATAGGACTAAAGTTTAATGTGATATCAAAAGGTTGGCACTTGAGAAGCTTTATGGGATCCGCAATGGTCTTACGCATAAACTACTGAGCCACAGGGCGCCTACAAGATATAAAGGAGAAAAAAGAGAAATAAAGCGTGGATAAAAATTAGCTCTCAGTAACAAGAGACTGACAGAGCTTTTGTGGATCAAACGAATATACCATACTTACGGTACGAAGGAAATACTTCCTTAAAGCACTGCGACCTAGAAAGATCTATTGTGCTGCCTTTCTATTTAGCCGAGAGCACAACTGAGACACTTGATATACCTCAGTACGTTTCTCCGCTCTATGTTCCAAATATCTATTATTATAGACTGGGACAAGTGAAATAAAATATTCTTGGCTGCGGCATGATAGTTACAAAGATTATGTTCTGCCATTTCTTTTTGCTATCCTCAAAGTTGACAGGTATCTGATTCAGATAGACACATCTTGTTCAGATGTGCTTAAGCGGACAATGCCATGTTAGATAGCCAGTAAAGATCCTCAATTCTTCTTTGTTAAGTTCTAGAAGCTTTTCGATCTTGTTGTTCGGGTTGATGAACTTGTTCGCCTATTTTAGGACCTCGGTTTTTGCCCACTGATCAGTGAAGTTAACAAATAACTTCCCACTGCTTTATTTTGAAATGGGCATTGCTTGGTGGTATACTAAATTATGGTTCGGGACCATTAAATGAGCGACTTGCTCTTTGGTTCCCCTCGAAACCTTCATGACCTGGTTTCCAGGTTAGGGTGATATAATTGACATTGAGTACCCGGGTACACTGAAGTTTTCCACTCAATTCCTGCGAAGGAATCTCACTTTGGCAACTTTTGTTCGCAATTTTGTTCTTCGGTAACTACCCAGATTCAATGACCGTAGGTGACGAATAACTTATAAGTTCGTATAACAGACCGAATAAGATCAGAGGCGAACCCCACAAGCGGATCAGTAGAAATGCAGTGAAGTAGGAGGCTTATGATCCCTTATTTTCGGATCATAACCTCGCTGATAAAAGGAAGAAGAAGAACAGACCGAATAAGATCTCAAAATTGATCCAGCCTGACAAATTCTACAGGATAAGTCGACGATACCGTCTTCATCAATATGCATAGAGAACTGAACAATTCTACCTTTGGAAACGACTATCACTTCCATCACTTAGATTAGGATGGTTGTCCCTACATACATAGATATTTATACACACTTAGACCAAATTCTGATATAATTGATCACTGATTCAAGTTTCGATCAAATTCCGTTCATTCCTAGGATCGAGGAATGGCCACTGCAAATAAGCTTTTACACGAATTGCTGACATATAGGTTATAAGATCCACAAGAAAGGGGACCCCCTCAACTGCGCCAATTATAGAGTTATAGAGGCATCAGGCTCCTTAACATATAAGATCTTTTCTGCGATATTGTGTAAACGCCTGAAGCCTTTTAACAACAACCTGATTGGCCCCATCGATCAAATCTTCATACTTCGACAGATCCTGGAGAAAACACAAGAAGTCAAAATTTATACTAATCATCTATTTATCGATTTCAATGCCGCCTATGACAGCATCTATGTCTAGCCATGTCTAGTTTTGACATCCCTGCCAAACTTGTTCGTCTGTGCAGGATGACGATGAAGAACGCTCCCTGCTTCATCGAGGTCGATAATGACCTCACCGAGACCTTTAATGTCAAAAAAGGTTTTAGACAAGGTGACGCGCTGTCTTCTTTAATATTGTATTGTACTTGAACGGATTGTGCAAAATGCACAAGCCAACACCAGAGACACAATCTATCAAAGTCTGATAACTGCTTGCACACGCCGATGATATTGATGATATTGACAGTGGGCCGTCACCGGTGTGTTAAGAAGCATTGAAACAAAAGCGACCAAAACGAGTTTAGCGATAAACGAGGGCAAAACCAAGTATATACTGTCAACAAGAAAAAACAGACCGTCACAATGGACAGCTACAACATCGAGGTAGTAAGGGACTTTGTCTACCTTGGCTCTGCTATAAATTCTGAAAACGACATCAACGCAGAAATAAAGCGAATAATAACTCTTGCCAATTGTTGATTTTTTGTTGGGCTTATAAGGCAATTTAAAGCTCTCTCTCGAACAACTAAGGAGACTCTATATAAAACCATGATCATCCCACTCCTGATTTACGGCGCTGAAATATGGACTTTATTGAAAGCGGATAAAGATACGCTTGGTCGCTTCGAGACAAATTTTTTGTAAGATATTCAGTCTCGTTTGGGTTGACGGATTTGGGAGAAGATTCAATAACGAACTAACGAGCTGTACAGCGACATCGACCTAGTCAAACAAAATTAGTACTGGACGTTTTAGATGGCTGGGACATGCAGAGTGACTGAACACCAACGGTCCGGTTCATAGAGTCTTCGAATCTAACCCGGAGGGACGACACAGTAGAGGGCCTTATCGTCGTAAGTGGCGCGCATAAGTTCAAGGGGACCTTGGAGTGCGCAACTGGAGGCAATTAGCTAAAGACCGAGCTAGGAGTAAATGGAGAGACTTGTTGGTTGAGGCGCAGGTTCACCCCGAACTGTAGCGTCACCTAAGAAAATAAGTAGGGTACTCAGATGAAATATTATGTTAAATGCTGCGGAGGGAGAGGTTTTTTGTATAACGCAAACATCGCTTACCACTGAAAAGGAACTGAAGGTTCACGGGGAACTCAAACGATATTTTGAGTCCAAAAGGAAAAAAAGGAACATTTTGCGCACATATGACCAAATGTGGGCGCCGTGGTGCAGTGGATGTTTTTAATACTTGTTTTTAATAAAAGGAAACCCAAATCCCAGAGCACTCAGACTCTCTGGTTCATTGTACTACTAGGCAGGAACCTTTCTTTGGTGCAGTGGTTGGGAAAACTTCGATGTAACTCGTTTTCCTTTATATTCAGGTGGAGCAGTAGATAGTGTGTCGGATCACTGCGCGTGGCGTTCCAAGTTCGAATCCCAGAAGACACCAAACGTTTTTTTACGCTCCCACCTCTCGCGAACGTTTGACAAACATCCGAGAGTATATTCGTGCGGAAAATATAACCCACCCAACACGAGTTGTTACGAGAAGCTAGGCCTAGGCCTTTCATGAGCTGTTGCGCCAGACATGTACATATGTATGTATGACCCATATGTATGTATGACCCATATGTATGGGGTAACATTTTAGAAAAATATTTCATCAAAACTTAACCATATTTTGAATTACCAATAGACTAGAAGTCATGAAATGCGTTTACGCTTTCATACATTTGTTACATTATAGGGATCAGGTTAGACCCCTCTTTAAGAGTTTATAATAAATAATATTGGCAAATATTTAACAGCATCTTATATTCTAAAATATGGTGGGCAAAAAGTCTATTTCTGATTGAAAAAATGTTTTTTTATTTTTTTTTTCAGACATTAAACTTGGAAGATAACAATATGGAAAAATAATACACTATTGCAGAGCGAACGAAAATCGTGGCATTAACACAACGGCCGGCCAGTAATTGCCACTCAACATGCATACCGGCAATTTTATGGAGTTCGCAATGTTCCTACAGCTATGGTGGCCAAATTTGAGCGATATGGGAACGTTGGAGATATCAGACGTATGGGCAGACGTCGTTCGGTCGGCGATCGAGATAGGCAGTGTTGCAAAAAAAACCCTGAAACATCAGTAAAACGACGTTCAACACAGTTGGCCATACTGCGTGGCACAATTCGTTAGATTTTGAAAAAAGATCTGCACATATTTTCATAATGAATTCAGTTGATCCAACAACTCAATCCTGGTGACGTTTGGAGACTTCAGAGCTGTCCTAAATCTCGCCGAGGATGACTACCAATTTTTGGAAATTTAATGATATCCGACGAAGCGCACTTTTATCTGAGCGGATTTGTGAACAAGTAAAACTGCAAATTTTGGGTCACGCATAATCCCCAAAATCTCCAACAGCGTTCATTACACCAATTTCGTGTGACTGTTTGGTGTGGCATAACTTCGCGCAAGATTTATGGAACGTGTTTCTTCGTAGATGCTGCAGGTACAAGCATTGCGATTAATGGAGATCACTGCATAACAATGCTTCAAGACTTCTTTTTTCCACTCCTATGAGCGCAAAACAACAATGGCATAAAGTTTCAGCAAGATGATGCTACAGACTACACCGCTCGTGAGACAATGAGCTTGTTGCGTGAAAAATTTCCGAATCATCTCACAAAACGGTGACTTGAGATGGCCGCCGCGATCGACTGATCAAAAGACTCCAGACTGAAAGTCTGATGCAAAATGCACTGAAAAAAGCCGACGACGCGGACATGAATTCTAACGATGGACACTAAACCGATATACATTCATAAATAAATTAATGAAATTAACCTTTAATTTGTAACTATTATTTTTTTTTTTTTTTTTTTAAGTTTTTATCACTTCGTTTAAAAATGACTATATTTATTATTCGGAAAGGGACTTTTTGCCCACACTGTTTTTATCCAAGAACACCAAGTAAAAATTAAATAATTTAAGTGAAACAAGTTAATAGGTTGGAAAAAGAACTCACCTCTTGTAGAGCTTTTTTATCGGGAACCTTATTATTCTGTAAGGTTCGTATCACATTTTTTGCTCCGTCCACTACGGCTGCCTCGATACGTAATCGATGTCTCAACTCTTCGATACGGTCCTCTAGCGATGTCTCCAAGCGTTGTGGTCGCCCATCGCCGGTGCCACCGCCAAGTCCTCCGCCGCTGCCATTTTCATCGCCGGCTGCCTTTATCTTATGCATATGATCCTTATTCTGTTTCACTTTAAGGATACGCAATCGAAGGAATTCGATTTTGGCCTTTGAATCGGCAAGCATCTGTTGTGCCTCCGCTAAAAGTTTCTTGTCGCGGCCATGGTGGCCACTCGATATCGATTGGATCATATTCTCGGCACCGTTCTTTACTTTCATCTCGATGTTTAGCTGCTTCTCCAACGACATGAGCATTTTATCATTCGCTGTCAGTTCGGCATTACCACCACTCGATGGCGATAGCGATGAGGAGAAAATATCTAAAAAAAAATCGAAAAAGAAGTTCATTATTCATTGTGTCAGTGTGTTGGTTGGTTGGGCGAGTGACAGCATTGTAATGGGTTCTTAGCGTGTACACGCAATAGTCGGCATAAATCAAAAGGTACATCACCCAGGTTCCATAATAGATAGTTCCTTTCGCTTCCTTTCTTTCCTTTTGCTTTGGTAATGATGACATGACGTTGCAATGCAAAGGTAAGAACGAGCGTTGCAATCGAATGCAATGCAAATCTACTCAGAAGAATAAGCCCATGGGGTTCTAAGTGGATATTACGATTGAAAAACGGAGGTAGGTAGGTATACCCTCCAGAGATTGAGTTAAGAAAATCGACATATGAAAGGAATTCGAGAGTAGAAGTCATTATCCACGTGGGGTTTTTGTTACGCGAAGGAATGCAGGAAATAGACGAAGATTGAGTGATAGAGGTTATAGATACAAAATGGAATTTGTAAGGTATCTTTGTATCTACACGCATATTTGTTGCAATTGCGCGATATTACAAACGAAGGGGAACAAGAATTGTGAACTGGTCTGTGTTTTAACCGGAATACTCGTGGTACTCTTACAAAGTAGGCTTTCACAATTTATTATAGCTTGCCCTTAGATATAAAAAGAATATTATCAAACCAATAGAGAAAGATCAATAGAGACGCGGTAGTCCTCTTAGAAGATGAGGATCTTTAGCGAAATGTAGGCGCCGGAGGCCATCCATCCAAAAGCAGAACTAAAAGTAGAATGGATCTAACACTCTAGATACCAAGAGACTGTCACAGGAAGACCAAGCAGCTTGCATTTGTGTCTAGGCTATTTGAACTCTTTAATAAGATAGCGAAAGGATTGTTATTCTTTAAGAGGGTTAGGCCAAGTGCAAGATCGGATCTGAGAATTGGATGCTCCTACTGATTGGCAAATTCTAGGCGAGCATAACCTGCAACCATCAGATACAAACCGACGAAGCAGTAATGGTTGATGATTTCTGATTCCAATTTGAAACAAGATATACGAATTGTATAGTTACAAGCAACTGGCAGCTGGCCTTACCATATATGCGCAATGCAGTGTTTGGTGCAGCTAGAAAGTTGGAAGCTGAAACAACAAAGCCGCTGGCTCAGATGGCCTACGCTTTTTAAATACGAAGTAGATGCCTTGGTAGGGTGCATGCACCAAGTCATTGTCTAAGTATGAGTGGACGAAAGCATGGTCGATGACTGCAGTATGAGATCTATATTCTCCACCTTTACAAAAAAAAAAAAAAAAAAATAGAAGAAAAAAATGCGACCATATGTCTTGCAAGAATTACCGAGATATATGCCTGCTAAATGTCGAATACAAGATCCTATCCGACGTAATCTGTGAACGTTTTAAGCCCTTTTGCAACACACTAACCAGCATGTACCACCTTAGCAAGCTAAGAGTTTTCTTGATAAGTAGAAAAGGGAATGATCGTCGATCTTCCCACAAAAGCAGTGCGTTGAAACTGAGCCCCACTTCACCTGATATTCATCGATTTCAAAAAGACGTTCGATAGTGTCGACAGGGAATTTACTTGGCTGGCCGTGCGCAGGAGAAGTATACCCGATAAATTAATTGGTGCAAGGCTACATATGTACGATAGGCCCAAATGTCACGTTTTGCACAGATGAACGAAGGAAGTCTGAAGAGTTCGAAATCCAAAGTAACAAGGCTGCATTCTCTCGCCAATACTATTCCTTTTTGGTGATTAGCGATGTGCTTCATGCTATTTTGTCGACGGGATACTAAAACACATTGATTACACTGACGACGTATTCCTACTCTTTCATAGAATTATGGACCTCCACCAAATGAGAGCATCCGTGAAATAAGCATCATGAAACAAAAATGATCAGCCTCGGAATGAACTCATCAGCTGAACTATTGCTGGATAACCGGTTAAGAGAATAGAGAGTTTTCAATATCTTGGAAGTATCGTCTCAGCCGACGACGGTGGAACCGAACAGGATATCACAATTAGAATTGCCAAAGCGAAGTCTGCGTTCGGAATGTTGACCAAAATACGGTGAAGAGATAGGTACAATCACTTTTAACACTAGACTGCGACTGTTCCACTCCAATATGGAATCCGTGGTGTTCTATGCGTGCAGCACTTAGAAGGTGACCGCCATTATCACAAATATACCTACGGAACATTTGAAGGATTTTCTGACCGAACCGTATCTCAAATTAAAACCTATACCATAGATCTGACCAGGAACCTATAGGCGTCACCATAAAACACAGTGGATTGGTTACAGACTCTAAAAAGACGACGGTTCCACAGCAAAACACGCGATGCAATGTAACCCGTTAACCTGGCCACCCAAGAAGTACATGGCACAGAACAATTGAGAAAGAATCATGGCAATGGAAGAAGAGTTGGAGTGAGCTAAGATGTATAGCCAAAAACCGTACACGATGGATCGTAAGCGTAATCGGACGCCCTAAGACCCACAAGGGAAAAGAGGACCTAAGATGATGCGCCCAACTGAGAAAGAACTTAATATGTACAATTGTAGCTAACAGAGGATTGCACTAGCTATTTTAATTAAAGTAAATAAAGCATTTCATTAATAGTTGCCACCACCTGTTCTGGAATTTAGAACAATGCCTTCATTTGAAACATCAAATCCTTGCAACAACTCTCCTAGATCAGTGGTGTGTCTGTATGAAAATGATAATCGAAATACTGGGTGGCCATCAGCTCTACTTATAGCTTTATCGCCCATCGTGAGAAGTACCCATTAGAGTATGAGTTTATGTTCTACTTTTAAAATTACAAATCTTCTACAAGATAACCTCTCTTTACACAGTCCCTGCCAGAAGTCAAGTACCATTCAATTAAACGACGAAAACATCCTTTTAGTCGGGAGGGGAAAGTAATTAACTACCTCCACTCAGAAATTAAGTAATTATATTTGAAGAGGCAGTCAATTGTGTATGGGCCACTTACATTATGAGCACCTAGCGCGACCAGCCTCCCCATTTGCCACTACCATTGACCTGAAACAATCACAGTGTACGCTCCGCATGGATGTACCACACACAGAGCCAAAGTCATATGGCGCAGGCACAGTGTGTAATCAGCTAGTAACTGTGGCAGTACTTTGGAGCTCTTTCACTCGTGCAGGCGGCTGGAATGGGGGGGTAGAAATTTACATTTTCCTTTGGAACACTCTTGTACGTGTTGGGGTAAGTACGAGTACTCATCGTACTTTTGTTTGAGGTGCACGTCTTGTTGTGGTATCCACACAAGACCCCAACTGAAGATGAAAATAACAACTTTTAAAATGTGCAAAGGGGGCTGCCACTGCCAAGTAAGGCGAAACCAAGTAGACAGCCAGTCTGACGTGCAACGGTCCAAAATTCAATGAAAATGGGCACCACAAAGCGCTGCACGTTAGTTGACATTTCAATAACACCAAGCTGCACACTACACATGCACCTCGCGTCGTGTCATGGCGAAATAGTTTTAAGCGCGCTATTTAGGAACGGCGTGGAGTAGGAGTAAAGCCGAAGTGTATCTATGGAAGAGCTACTAGTTGGCTGTGCAGGTGAACCTGCACTGTCATGTCGTGACAATTGGAATTCCATAGTTCAGGGATAGAGTGAGGGAGCGGCTCAAATTGTCACATGCTAGCGTGTTTGCATGAAGAATGAAGATAATTAGTTAAACGGCGAAGTAGGAGGAGGGGGTAATAGGATTTAATAAGACATAAAACAATTAAGGAGGCTCGAAGTATGTGATCTTTTGGCGGCTGTGGCTCTGCACGTTGACCTTAGGCTTCTGCTTTCAGTAAATTCGGTGTGAACCTTGAAAATGAAATGAATTAGCACTATGACAGAAACCCTGTATTGACAAAATTACTTTCCTGTTGTCCCTTAAAATGTGTTCTTTCTTTCTCTACGGCGTTCAGATCTCACTGCTCACTTGCAGAAACAGTACACATTTCGCTTGGAGCAGTCAAGGCAAAACCCAATGATCTCCTAAATAGAACGTGTGCAGATATCGGCACAATAACAGCGATTAGCACGGGACATTGACCGATAGAATACCATATATCCAAACTAAGCATTCCTCATAATACACACTGTCACAATTGAAATAAAATCTGTTCCACTGTATATGCGTCTGCCCGGCACTAGTTAGAGCTAGACAACGTTCTTCAATTCACTTGACGAGGTCTCAGGAAATAATATTAGAGAACTTCTTCAATTCAACAGAATGGATTTAGAGACTCCTCAACAGCACACTTTCAACAAACAGGTAACGTGAGTTTGTGGTATGAAAATAGCACTCCAGTACTAATTGGGTTCTCTTTTCTGAGCCACCAATTCCACCTTCCTATGAACCTACGCACAGTGTTACAAAATGTCACATCAAATGCCCAAGGATGCTTTAACTAGTAACAGGGAAAGACCACAGAGCCAAAATATTGAAGAGAAAATAATGTATCTGCAACATTAAGGACGTCGAAGATTCTGTAAGGAAGCTTAGCTGCTCGTAGGTTGCTTTGAGCTCGAAACACAAATTTTTCAAGATAGGGAGGAATTTACACAATCAGGTTATGTTTACCGTATTTGTGCAGAACTCTTAACAGATTTTAAATGGTGGGAAAGAGTGGTAAGACTGAAAGAAAATTGAAATCTGGTCAAGGAAGACGTAGTCCGACCGTTGAATACAGAATAGAAGTAACTAACAAGTCGTCATTCTTCGGTTAACGAGGGCAGGACAATCATAAAGCACTTAACGGACAGATTCAACTTTTCCTGCAACTTCTGCATTTCTAAGGCGTCTAGGTTAACTAAATCGAACCAGAGAAAAGGATCTTTTCCTGTCATAGATCGGTCATAATGCTCTAGCCGTTGTGCATGAGTACAAGTGACTCTAGCGCCTGGTGGCTTTACTAATGGCTGCGGATTCATTTGACTTGTTTACACAACTAGTAGAAACTTTTATAAAAGGGGAGGCTTGCGAAGTTTCTTTTACTACCTATAGCTTCCGGTACGGCTAATATAGATTGTTCTCACAGTAGAATATACCTTAGAAAGACCAACGAATTTCAAGTCAAAACCCTCCATCTTTTTGGCGCATTTGCCCACGCATTTTGTGTGGTCCTAGTCAATAGAAAGGTTTCGTTTCCAAGAAACGAGGTTTCCGTATCGCCTCTTACGTGTGAATCAGCTGCTTCGTTTCCATTCACTCCTTCATGGCCTGGTACCCAAAAGAGAGTTATTTACAAGAAGTCATAGTTGTGCTGGAGTGTAGATATTAACCTAACGTGAATGTTAGGCAAACGACGTGGGCTTCGTGACATTTTCCTCGTAATGTCAAACACTCAAACAGGCGATCCCTACAGGCGGATCAGTAGAAATACAGTGACGTCCCTTATTTTCAGATCATAACCTCGTCGAAATAGGAAGAAGAAAATATGTACCTTACCTATATATGTATGTATATACATCCAACCGGGACCATTTTTCGAAAAAGACAGGATCGAGAGTTCAACTACTAAAGAATTATTAAAGACTGGAGAAAGCACAAAGATTAGCTTCGTTATGCATATTAGGGGCAGTGAGGTCGTGTCCCACAGCGTCTGAGATATTAATGTCATATCACTTCTATGAGATATTAAGTCAAAGATCGACAAAGACACTACTTGGAAGATTTACTGTGAGAAGTCTAAAACTTGCACCAGTACCAGTAGGAGCACGCTACGCTCTAACGAACTTTACTCTAGAACACTGTAAGATCGTACATCAAAGTTAGGAGGAAAATACTGTTTCTTTAATAAAACGTAAGAGGTTCCGAACTGTACCTATAATATATTCTAAGAAAATTTGGACATTGATCGACAGAATACGCTAGATGAGGCCATATTTGATACATTTGTAGATATTTAAATTTTTCTTTAGGGAAAATAAAGTGGAGCAACGTTCTTTGGGCTGAAAACGGCTTCTAGTATCGCAAGGACTGGACACAACACATCTTTTGTTCACATTGTGTTCGTAAGTTACTAAGTTGCTCGGACTAAGCGCAGAAACGGTATAAAGTTTCAATGTGAGCTTTCAGAATCTTTGAGATAGGATTAATAATTTTGTTTTTACGGATGACTCTTAAATGGAATGTGGATCGAGGTCTGGTATATTCAGTGAAGTAACAGGAGGTAACCTCTCCGTTAGCCTTGAGCAATAATGAACTATTTCAATTTACTTGTATATCCATGGCAAAACTGTCTTCATCTTAGCTGATAGTCAAGTTGAAATCAAAGCTAGTCCTGAAGAGTCGAAATACTTTCGGAATAAGCTAGGAAAAACTTGGCCATTCTGCATTTTATTCCTACACATGTAGGTCATCAGGAGAACGAAATGGTTCACCTGTTGGGCCAAAACCGGTGCATCATTTCATTTCTCTGGTCCTGAACCCGTCAGCAAGCTTGAAAAAATTCAAACTAGACCAAAACTCTAGACCAAAAATGTTCCAAGTAGTTGTTTCTGCTTTGCCACCTGAGAATATAGACAGGAACAACCTAAGAATATTCATCAGTGGCCATTGCCACCTTAAAAAGTATCTCCAAAAGCTCGAACTGTAATCGGAGCCTATCTGTATACTCTGCCAGGAAAACGATGAGACTTTTCTTTATGTAATCACAGAATGCCCATTTGGGACTCTAGGCAGTGAACTTATAGAAAAAAAGCTACCCGATAGGCTGCAGTTCAGAATAAGTACTGAATGGAAAGCTTTTTCACATATGAAGTCGAACACTATCATCCACTCTGCTCGGCCTAATCAATGGAAAATATAAACAAATAAATCCTTTGCCAGGGTTTATGCTTCAAACAATTCTTTCTCTTTCCCTATCATCAGAAAGCCTGTAGTATTCAATCCATTGATCGACTAGCTGCTGGAAAAAGACTTCAGCTTCCTGGCGCTTGAAAGTCAAAAGAACGCCGTTATTGGGAGTCAGCTCATGATAGAGTTGCTTGGAAGTGTTTTTTTTAATCTAAGCCCAGGTACGGTGGTATGATGTACGCCTACATAAGAAAAGAAATAATGTATAAGGATGGAAGCCACAGCTTCAGTGGAACTGGTTAACCGATTTAGAGTAAAATGCGACAATTTAGTGTGTGACAATCTCCGGCTGGAATCCGCAAGAACCTTCTATTCCCACACTTGCAAAATTCCCCTTCCAAAATAACACTTTCTATTCAACATCCGCCACCTAACCTCGAGCAAATCAATCCATGAGAGTGTGCGAAGTTTATTAAAAGTCCCCATGGTTCAACCATTCATAAATTGTATCTTTCTCCCCCACTCGACCTAATTCCCGGTATCAAAAGATACCACGATAGATACATCTAAAAATAGCAATCACAAGTGGCTGCCTACCTATTCAATGCAGCACAATACACCAATAACCCGTGGGACATCCGTCAATTCTAACAAAATTCATTCATCTGTATAGGTACGAGCCTATGCCTAGGGTGCCTATTACCCGCCCTCCCTTCGCCGACGCTGGCTATCTTTTGCATACTCGAATAATTCGAATAATCAAATCTGTTGTTATATGACGCGATAGGGCATTGTGTCGCATTTTTTTTATTGCATTCACTGTGTATCTCTGACAACAGAATCAACTTCAAGTTGACATAACACGTCGCCGAGAGTTGTGCTGAATGGAAACCTTAGCCCGGTAGTCTCGTTCATTCAAAGAAGTTGTCACAAAAGATACGAAAAGTCATCTCATGAGCCGTCGCGTCGTCGTCGCCGTCCGTTGTCATTGCCTGTCGCAGTTGTGCGGTGAAACAGTAACAACTATTGTTTGCAGTGACTCACCGATGACGCGTTGAATGCGCTTACCGTGCATCGTCGACAGTCTTGCCTTACTGGAGACTCTCGTAGAACACCTTTAGGATGAAATAGATTCTAGAGCCTGCCGCCTCCTATTCACGCTACCTAACAGATACGACGGCTTGTTGTTGAAGCAGCGACAACGTCGGCTGGAGAGGAACAGCAGCCAAGATATGTTTGTTAGCCGTGGTGTGGCACAAAAGAAAGTCATCGTGTCGTTGTGTTGCGCGTTTTATTTCAACTCCTCAATTGAATTTCTAATTTTAGTCCTCCTGCGAGTGGCTTCAGAGTTCATTTGTTGCCGTTATGCCCCAGAGCCACTAGCAATGGGCGGAGCGCAGTTAAATGGCTTAATTGCGAGTGCGGTTTTCACTGCACTTTCTTCTGGCAGCGTGGGGCGGCGCAGGCGGTTGGAGGAAGTTAAATGGGTGGTCATTACCATTTTTGTTTGTGCTATGCTTCAGTTGGTCGGGTGGCAGTGTTTTACCTTATTTTTGTCTCTCAGTGTGGTACACAAGTCAACTGGAACCTTGAGGGAAAGGTTAATTGGAGTCATACTGCAGAGAGTTATCTGTTTTTAATTAAACAGCTGATTCAAGATTAGAGCGAAGTGTAATTGTTGGGCTATTGTTTCGAGTAATTGTGGGGGAGGATTTGACAAAAAAAAAAAAGAAGAGGAATTTATGGTTTCCGAGATACAGTCAGTCATATTTGCATAAGAAAGTGGTTGTTGTGGGATGCTTACTTCGATTTTTAAGTGATAACGTTGCACTAAGCATTAATAAATACTTTTTACAGAGGATTTACTTAATTTGAACTTGACTACGTCTGTTTTATGGCTGTAAGAGCAAACTCTACCATTTTAAGGCTGATCCATCCATTAACTGTTCCCTACTTCGATCATAATATCTCATTATCGATAGCTAGATTCTTGAAGTGCTTACTATGGATCCCCCTTTCTTGGAATCGTCGCTTACTCCTACTTGTTCTCGTAGATACCCGGCGAAAATTAACGTTCGGAAGCGGCTCTTTCTTCAGTTCATTAGTACATCTAGACTCCATACATTCCGAGCCAAGTGTTGAAGCACCGGTCTTTAATCAGCGAAAGTTAAGTGTATCCTTCAAAACTCTGACTCAGTCTTGAAAATACATTATATGTGCGAATCTGAAATATGTCGATTTACTTATAGTTCGAATGTTCTTTGATTGAATGTTATGAGAACGTCTGTCTGGTGAGGTTGAGCAGAAGGAACAAGAGTATTATCCCCTCGTAAAGTACTGATCATCAGAAGCTCAGAAAATTGTCCAGGAAATTTCTGAATAGAGCACTTAAATCCCGCAGAGGGGTTGACTAAACTATGAGCTATCACTGTAAGGTGAAAGTGAGGACAGCCAAACTGGAATCGTATATGTGGAAAGTAAATGGATATGAAGGGAACCACCTTCAGAAATGGACAATAGAACTAGGCTGGATTCACTTTGAAAGCCCGATGGTTCCTACACTAGTTCAACGCAGGAAACGAATGATGTTTGGCTTGCGACGCACTTTCCAGATAGCAAAGTAGGGTGTTTCGCTGGCAGAAATCTCCGTATCTAGTCTTGGAATCAATAGACTCCCGGATAGTGACCGAAGAAACGATTAGGTATTTCTTTTCGTCTTTCGAGAACTAAATATATATCACCTGGTTCTGACGGCATATATCCAGTATTGCTAAAAAAAAAAAAAAAAAAAAAAAAAGCGGTGTCAACCTTATAACTGCTCTGAAAAGAGTTCATAGGGCTTGCTTAGCCCATGGGTATATAGTATATTGTTGGTGCGATGTCAAGGTGGGCTTAATTCTCAAACCAGTGAAAGAAGGTTATACTTACACATGGTGAAAAAATAAGTGAGAAATAGTCTTGAAAATAATTCCTCTGAGTAGACACCACACGCCTATCAGAGTGGTAGATCCTCCGAAAGTTGAAGGATGTAGCTTTCCAACTTCCCACTGCTGTTAAATATCTAGGAGTAACCTTAGATAAATATTCCACAGCGTACGCGCGGTCGGTTTTGCGAGAAGTTGGCCTGGCGCATCCTGTGTGTTTAGATTGTATCCTGATGTGACAAAAGCGCGTTGAGGTCTGGTAGTGTCGAAGAGCTTTCGATACGACATGGGATCTTAGGCCTGGTATAGTACTTTGGTTGTATACACGAGTAGCTATCATCAGGCCAATTTCATCATAAGTGTCTGCAGTATGGTAGCCTAGGTCGTTGGTTAAATCGGCGCTTAAAAATCCCACAAATCACTCAAAGATTATTCTAAAACGTAGAATCAGACGGAATAAGCTTTCCAAATGGAATGGGGTTTGTCTTATTTGGGTACCGGACCAGCAAGTGTTTTGTAAAAGGGATAAATAAAATCACAGCGAAATTCCTTCTCAATCTATAGAGCTATCGATGGGGTAATTACAGGACACAATGCATGTGGTCTTCATATTACATACCGCATGGGAATCATTGCAGACCCTACGTGCCTTATGTTGCCTCGAAAGCGAGGATACAACAGAAGACTTTCTTTATCAGTGTCCTGCTTTTGCAACACCAAGATTGCGCATACTAAGTCTTGATATCATGAGAATGGGTTCAATCCAATATCTTACCGTAGTCGAATTTTTGCGCTTCATTAAGAGTACACAGAAATTTGACTGGGTGCTTTTCTTACTGTGGTCTTAAGTACAATTGACCGCTTTTTGTATTTGCGCTTCATCCCCATCTGTTTACTTCGTACAAATATGACGGGGTGCCATAGCTCGGTAGTTAATGCGTTGGATTGCTCAAGGAAGAAAAGATATTATGTCCTCTCCTGGTGATACTAAATATCGTTCGCAGATTAAAGTATTTTTTTTAGCTTACATAACTTAGAAACCATGTATCTAGAGTGCGTCTGGAGTAGGTAAATGTATTTCGTCAAGCTACCGTACAACTTTTTCTGTTGCAAATCGAGTTTAGCTCGCACAAGAAACCAATATGACATTAACCAATAAAAGGAATTACGATTATGCTTAAAATGCTTTGACGTACATACATATGTATGTATGTACGTACATAGGTCCAACAGTAACTTGATAGAAAAAGAGGATGATATTGTTGATCTTTCTCATTCTGATAAATTTCTTCTAATCACTCCTTAGAGCTCAGTGCTGCTATGACTTGCCTGTACGATTAACATATGTATGTAACATATGTACCTTCCCATCGCTCATTTTTTGTGCTTCTGCATTTTTGGGATGGAGTATCGTTCTGTTAGTCATTGTCTCTACCCAAGCATATGGTATTGAGACAGAACTTAGAACACGATAGTAGAAACGGACGAGGATGTTGAAAATATCGAAGCGTCGTTTCTTTAACCGAACAGATATAAAAATCATATTCTTTCGACTTCGACTTCAGTTTGAACGATGGTCTACATACATACAGTCAGTCACGAAAGTCTACATATAGCCATGAAAAGTGCTAGATTAATGCTTATAGATAAAATTTCAATTTAAGTTCTTTACTAAATGACACGTTATTGTTTAAGAACATGATTCAAAACCAAAACAAATAATTTCCTCGTAAGAATTTAAGGAAAATAAGAAAAAAACCAAAAAACTGTCTCACGAAAGTGTACATACAGCTGCGTTCCAGACGAATAACCTTCGACGGAACAAAGTACCGCTATTTTTTTCAGCAAATGCGAATCCTTCTTGGTTAATACTCAGTTGCGTTTCTTCTGCTGCAAGTATTGCACCCTTTTACGTTAAAGTTTTTGAAAATGGTGGGTAGAAAAGAAATACCCGTGGAAGTTAGAAACATAATCATAAAACTTAGAAAGGAAAATAAAAGTTATGGTGAAATTTCACAAATCGTGGGTAAAAGTCCAGCAACTGTTCAGACAATAATAAAAAATTATAATGACAGAGGACACGTTTGGAATAAACCCCGTTCTGGCCGTCCGAAAAAGCTAAACAATCGCGAGATCCGAAGTATCATCCGTAAGGTTACCGATAATCCTCGAATAAGTGCTCCAAAATTGGCAGAAGACATTGCGAATAGTTCGGGTAAAGAAGTTCACCCAGAAGCTGTGCGTAGAGTTCTGAGATCGGAAGGATTTAATGGAAGAGTTCCAAGGAAAAAACCTTATATAAGTGAAGCTAACCGCAAAAAACGCTTAGAGTTTGCAAATCGCCACATATCGAAGGGTCACGATTTTTGGAAAACGGTACTTTTTACAGACGAAAGTAAGTTTAATATCTTCGGGTCCGATGGTAAGGGAAAGTTATGGCGCAGGGCTAACCAAGAAATGGAAGCGAAGAATCTGGTACCTACTGTCAAGCACGGTGGTGGGCATGTGATGGTCTGGGGGGCAATGGCAGCTTCTGGTGTCGGTAGGCTAGCTTTTATTGAAGGGAATATGGATCGGTATCAGTACCTTAATATTTTGCGTGATAACTTGCATGCCTCTGCTGAGGCACTAGGGCTCGGAAACAGCTGGGTACTACACCAGGACAACGACCCCAAGCATACGGCAAAGATCATAAGAGAGTGGCTGGTGTTTAGGGTCCCAAAACAACTTCATCCACCCCCGCAATCTCCAGATCTAAATGCAATTGAGCATATCTGGGATGAACTGGAACGCAGGGTTCGCAAATTTAAGATTACAGATCGGAGTTCCTTAAAAACGGCTCTTTCGAATGCCTGGGCTTCAATTACCCCTGACGTTACCGAGAATCTAGTCCTTTCCATGCCAAGAAGACTTGAAGCAGTTCAGGAATCAGACGGTGGTCCAACAAAATATTGAAATTATTTTATTTAATTTTTTTTATTAATGTATTTATCTCCTAATTTACATGTATGTAGACTTTCGTGAGTTCATTTTTTTTGTTTTTTCTTGTTATCGTTGAATTATTGTAAAAAAAATAACATGTTTTTCGTCTTGAATTATGTTTTTGAACAATAATATGTCATCTAATAAAAAAAACCTTAAAAATGTTGGCTATAAACTCTGATTTAGCATTTTTCAGGGCTATATGTAGACTTTCGTGACTGACTGTATGTATATATGTATGTACGTACATTGTACCAAATATCCACTAATCTGACTCTTCAAAGTTACAAGATATGATTTATAAGGGTTCATCAGTAACGTGTTGTCAGATGCGCAATTAATCAGACTTTTCTTTCTAAGCATCAGCATTGAGCAAACAATCAAATGTGGTTCATCCAAAGCACAACCCAAGACGTTGTATAAGCTAAACCTAAAGCTAAGAATAGAGAATCTTTCAGATTTTAGCCCCATCCTTGCTATAGATCCCAAGAACACAATCAACAAACTAATAAACGATTCCTCGTGATTTCTATTCTCTTGTGCCTAAGCAAGTAATCTCTGTCCATAACAAACAACAACTTAATAAACTGTTCCCATATTTTGATTGATTCAAAATCAAAATGCGTACATGATGAAGAACAAAACAAGTTTCTTTTTAGTTTTCGATTCCCTCTAAAGCGCGAGACAAAATGACGACAGACGTCTGCCATCCACCGCCACGAAAGTGCTAGTAAACGTCCCTGGCTCCTGGTACCACCCCGTCGCATTCCACACACATCAGCAACATCACCCATCAAATTATAAAAACACGACGAAAATTTAATTTTTTTTTTTTGAGAAAAATTATTGTTATTCCCGTCTGGATTTTAACCCATATCCACACACACAATGACCTCATATTTCACGATGACGACTTGTAGATAATTTTTTTTTTCTTTTTTTTTCGATTTTGATTTCAATTTCAAACAATCAACACATGCAACATGGGCAATGTTTCCATTGTAGTCGTTGTTTGGTGGTGCTGTTGCTGCTTGCTTTGGTGGATACCATACCGCGACGCTTATATCATCGGCTGACAACGCATAATTGCCAATCAAATAAATAGCGCACAGTGTAACGTAGATTAATCACCGGAATTCATAATAGAAACTTATTTGTGGGCTAATTTGTGTGCTGGACTGTCTCAAGGGAGAATCAGTTGAGATTTCATGTAAATCCCTCCACAGTCCCAGGCTAGGGGCTATTTTTATCCGATGAAGTTACCAATCTTTGTCAATCGATGAATTATCATCGATCCATCTGTTCATGTGTTCAGCATATGGTGATGGATGAGGGGAGAGATTTATTTTTAAAAATAAATACGACGGGTTTTGGATTGCCCCTCAGCAAACATTTTGCAATCAAATTTAGAAAAATAGAACTTAAGCTTCGTTGTGTAGTGATAGAGATGGAACCGAATGATGTATTCCTTTTGGAGTGGTCATGCTCAGCCGGTTTTTTTTAAATGGCCACTCATTGTATCGGATTAGGCGTCGAATCTAAAAAAAAGACGTCTAAGAGGTTTGATTGGAGTTTAAAGTATGGGTCGAGACTGTTAAATATTTTGCAGCAGGTTTCCTTTTTTTATTGGAAAAAGAACATTTAAAGATACGTTATATGAAATGAAGTGGATTCTTAGACAAAATTGAGACATCGGGAGTATCAATTTAGAATCTACGTCGCTAAAAAGCGCAGCTACTACAGTTCAGACTGAGCCAAGTCCCTACAGTTACAGAAGAACAATTGACATCACAGTGCGTAGACGAAATTATGGAAAACTCACATCGACTTGCATTAAGCAAAATTTGACAATGGATACGTCAATGAAGTTGATATTGACCTTGTTAGTACAGCATCTTGTACAAGGATGTACAAGCTTGACAATGATGCAATACTAGACATGTCATTGTATAGCTCGTTTCCATACACGCTATCACATTTTTTTTTTTTTTTCGGAAACGTAAAAAAGATGAACAAGATTGTTAGGGGAAAGCAGTGGAAATTTGTAACCCACAAGCCCCTTCAGTTTGTCATTATTGGAAACAAAGACGTTCAGTCAAAACTTAGTGTGTTATGCGGGTTATTGGTCCTACCCAAAAGTCAATCTAGAAAATATTAGGTTGTTCAAAAAATAATGTCGGTTCTTATGATACTCATTTATTTGTGGTTGTTTTGAAATAAAATTTTTATTAAGGTTCTGGTGGAGGCAAATCCACGTACAACAGTAAGAGAACTTGCGAGAAATTGAAATCAAAGAAGCTCGACAAGTGGGTTCCGCACGAATTGAACGAGACCCAAAAAAATCGTCGTTTTGAAGTTGCATCTTCGTTCATTTTGCGCAACAACAATGATCCTTTTCTCGATCGGATTGTGATAAGCGATGAGAAATGGATCCTGTACGACAACCGGCGTCGCTCAGCTCAATGGTTGGATCAAGGTGAAGCACCACGACACTTCCCAAAGCCGGCATTGCACCAAAAGAAAACAATGGTGACTGTTTGGTGGTTTGTAGCTGGTGTGATCCATCACAGCTTTCTGAATCCTGGCGAAACCATCACAGCTGAGGAATATTATCAGCAAATCGATGAAATGCGCGAAAAACTTAAACGCATGCGCCCGGCTTTGGTCAACAGAAAATAACCAATCCTTCTCCATGGCAACGCCCGACCACACGTCGCACAGCCGACCTTACAGAAGTTGAACGAGCTGGGCTACGAAACCTTGTCCCATCCACTATACTCGCCGGACCTTTTTCCAACCGACTACCACTTGTTCAAACATCTCAACAACTTCTTTCGTGAGAAATGCTTCAAGAGCCAAGACGACGCCAAAACTGCCTTCAACGAGTTCATAGCCTCCAGACACCAGAGTTTTATGCTGAAGGAATAAAGTTACCGTTGGCAAAAGTGTGTTGATTAAAACGGTTGCTATTTTGATTAGTAAAATTTTGTTTCACTTGAAATCTGTGCTTTTAAAGTTAAAGGTTAAAAACCGACATTATTTTTTGAACAACCTAATAGAAAGCATATTCAGATTGACGCAGACCCATTTAATTATTCTAATACATTATCTTAGATCAAAGGGTTTCGACTCTTTTAATGCTTTAAAAAAAAGAGATAGAGATGTTTGTGTGTTGTAATAGATGTAAGTAGATGCTAACTCCATGGTTTGTGGCCGAACTAGTCGAAGAGAATTTGCAGTTATTTTCGCATTTGAATTTGATTACTAGTATTTCGTTTCGATATAGTTACTTAGGCGGCGCTACAGTCCGGGGTACCGGTTACGAGTTGAGGCCCAACTCCACTTGTTTGCACAACCCATCGCGAGGTCGTCCACTACTGTACCGTTCATCCGGAGTGGATCCGAAGATTCGCCGGCTGGAACATTGGACTCCATCCGTTCTACATGACACAGTCATAGAACGTAGGTCACAGGAGTTATTTACCTAAACTAATTTATTCACTAATGGCACGACTTATTCATTGTATAGGCCATCTTTGCTGGCTCGATCTCAATACTCGTAAATGCCCCACTGACGGCTCGCTGAGTTCTTCCTTCAATGTCATTGGCGTAAGCGAGTAGTTGTACATACTTATAATAGATTGTACCTCCGGTGTGGACTTGTTAAAGGGATCGTAACCTTGTCTAAGACTTTTTCTGACATCAAACGGTTCGGTGGTGTTCTTACCGACTTTGATGGGGCAGCGAGAGTTCTCCATTGTCATTCTGCACAAACGGATGAGCTTGGCAGGTTTCCAAAGACTAGACATGGCTCTTTATAACTCGTCTCTATACACGCTATCATAGCCTACTTTGGAATCTTTGGTTCTCTTCAAGATCTACCGTCGTGTGAATATTTGTGAATCAATGGTGGGCCTTCCGGGCCTGAAACCGCAATAATAAGGACATATCATGTTGTTGACGATCGGTTTTGAAGTCTATCATCGAGTAGAGAAGCCATGGTATTTTGGATCAGTTTCATCAAATCCTGAGCTGACATATCACCTACAGCTATTTGCGTTTCTTTGGCCGGAGACTGAGAAAATGATTCGGCGTGCCTCCTTTTGTTTACCGGTGCTGCGGGTGCTTCTTTTCTGTTTGCAGTATTCTTAACCGGTGATCGTTGCATCTTACCGTAGTTTACTAACATTTTGTGCGATTAGTTTCAAGGTGGTTATAAACTAGGCTCTAGTTTACTTAAATGCTAGAACTTACGCAACCTTTTGATTTTGGGTGAAAAAGGAATCACTTGCAAGGCGTTTCCAACCAAAATTAGGTAATTTACCCCTAAAAACGGACTTTTTGTAGGAGCACTGTCTACTTTCAACCACTTTGACAGATGATCAAATGTCAATCTTATACCTTTGTAGATGGCGCAGTTAAGAGGGTCTCTTTTCTTCAGGAATTCAATTTTATGACTAGAAAAATTGAGTTGATAAGGTTGGTACTTGAACCGACAACTTCCATTCAGTAACCGAACACATTACCAATACACCATGCCGACTACAAACCAGAGTTAACTTTTAAAGGCTGCTGAGACAATCTGAATATACTTTCTTTGGATTGACGTATCCTCGTGTTACATTCAAGCTTGAAAATTCTCATATGTTAGTTGAGGTTCACATTAATTTTAAATTATGTGTTCTTAGTAAGAGCAACAACTTTATGGCTTTAATTTGACTAGTATACCTTTTGGCGCTGTCTCCTATGGCTATGGCATATCATATAGAACGTCGTTTTTAATACCACTGTCTCTGGATGGCATATCATGACTAAGTAAAACTTTAAGTACTTACATAAATAAAAGCCATGACCACAAGGTTTAGTTGCGTGAAAAAGCCTTGCAAAATCAATTTCACGCCTCACACTCTAATAATATCCGCAGTAATAAATCACAAAATAGTAGGTCACAGGAGTTATTTACCTATACTAATTTATTCACTAATGGCACGACTTATTCCACCCTGAGAGTGGGTTACGCATCATGCATGAAAAACCACCCAACAACCTATGGCACACTAAGCCTCTCTGCAACTATCAAATCCCATGTTTGACATAAAGCTTTTATCGTAAATTAAATTTCATCGCTCGGAACCAAAGCCAGAGCCGCCGAAAACTCCCTTCACGTTCTCGGCTCGATCGACGAATGTCGAATAGATAGTGAATTAAATAATTTATCCACATACTGTTGCCAGTGCAGTGGCACAGAGTGCCCATTGTATCACATTAATCACATTTTATCACCGTGTACGCGTTGGAATTCAATTTTCCGAAAAAAAAAATTCTACACACTGACTCAGTTTGAGATGGAAGAGGTGAAAAAAAAGATACAACCAAATTCGATGAAATTTAATTGCTAAAATGGCGGTGGCCACACTGTAGATACATTTTAAATTATTTATTTATTTATTTATTTATTTTTATTTTTTTGTGGATTGTGCGTCGAATTATAAATTCTCTTCGACTGGCGCCGCCACTAGTTGTGGTCACAAGCACAGAGACGCTGCAATCTAAACCGAAATATAGGGCAACAAACTGTTTAGATCTCCACAGCTTCAGTCAGAAGATATCACATGGGAAAATGTGCAGCACCAGTCGCCGATGTATTCAGTTGCGTAAGGCCGACCATATACATATTACATTAGATACTCGGTATCAGTTTCAATTGTCGTGTGTCTGTCTGGCGTTACTTTGTTCGGCCAGTATTGTGTCATAATTATGAAAATTAGTACAACACACGACGACACTGAAGGTAGTTTGTCATGTTGCAATGTGAGCTAGTGACATAAGTTCCCTACATGGTTACAGGTTTTTTTTTTTTTTTTTTGAATTGTTTTCCCTTGTTTGGGTCTTGATTAATTAGTCACATTCACATGAAATACTCATACATACTCGTAGATACAATGGGAACCTACAGGTTGAATTGCGTAATGGAAGAGATACACAGGTTATGCGAAAGATATTTCAAACTTACCACGTCCATTACTCGTGACAGTATTCCCTTGTGTGAGCAAAATTTGACTCTCCAGCTCTTGTAATTCTGACTTGAGCTCGGCTAACTTACTGTTACTCTTTTTTACAATCGATGCAACATCGTTGAGTGAACGTCTATCCGTGGCTACTTCACGTAGCTTTTCGGCGCCTTCTTTAATTTTGAGTTCTTTGCGAATTTCCCGCCTAATCGCCTCTTTGATCTCCTCGAGGCGATTTGGCAGCGCACTCTCCGGTAAGTTGTCCGTGAATCCATATTTATGGCTGAGCTCATACAAGACCGGATGTTTTATGTAATCACCCTGAAAATAAACAAAACAAAGAGAAAACTCTCATTAATAAATCAATTTTTAGTGTAATTTGAGTTAAGGCATCGTCCTCCAATTAGAAACATAAATCAATCGTCAGAGTAAATACTAAATTGAATTTAATCATGTCACAAGGTCTAGAAGGTGAACTCCTTGCCTCGTAAAATACACAAAATTCTCCTTTCTTTTTGGAAAGAAATAAAATATCTGTGAACACACCCTACACTTAACGATGATGAGATACTTTATTGCATTGGTGTTCTGCTCATATTTTTCATGGGATTTCAATTAGTTTGGGTTCATTGATCAAAAGGATGAAAAGGGTAAGAAAAAGGGTAATCGCATATTCTCCCACATGTGTATGTGTGTGTTCTTTATTATTTCGGATTACATTTTAAGCAAAAGAGGATCGGAAATAACTTTTCGGGTAATTTTTTTCAGAAAGAGGATTTTAATAATGGCTTATGGGAAAGTATTACATGTAATGAATGCGATTGCGATGCGATGAAAACAAAAAAAACTTAAACCGCTTAAATAGCTTATCATTTTGTTGAACCGTTGATTTAAAAAAAAAAAAAAAAAAAAAAAAAAATGCTTACAGGGAGATTTGCTGTACAAGGGCCGATGAAATCGATAAATGCTTTTAGGCCATCGATAAAGTATTCCGAAGTTTTGTCCTCAAAATGAACTAAAGTGGCAGTTGAAATTTCATCATCGCTATTTTCAATTTATTTTTATTTTCTGGAAGTTCAGACTTGTTGTTGATGAATTAAAAACATTCGGTAGAGGCCAAATCTGGGTTATAAGGTGGATGATCAATTTGCGAGAATCCACATTTGCATATGAACAACACATCTGTTCATTTTCCGCGTCTTTTTTCTATTATAGTCGTCCAAAGTTTATGCAGCAGTGAAGCATAACATTCACCAGTCATCACTATATTGTAATCTTCAAAATAAATCGTAACGATTACGTCGCAGTCACAAAAATGGTTGCCATTGCGTTTTTGACGGTGTTTGATAGCCTCTCTTTTTTGGGAGCAATGCTCATCAGGACGGTGTCCCTCAATCGAATCCCTTTTTGTTGTCTAATCATGATATAGCAATATTGTTTCGTCTCCGGTAACAATCCGCCTGATAAGTCCATCCTTGTCTTCACCAAAAAGCTCCAAAAGTCGCTTACAACAATCTAGCATTTACTGTTTTTGAACTGCACAAAGGATTCACGGTACCCATCTTGTGCTGACCATGTTCATACGTATCATGTAGGATCCTGTCGATTATCCAATTAACTGAACTGCGAAAAGTGATGCCTAATTCGGGATATTTTGACGATTAATGTTACATATATGGAACTGGAGATATGACAACATTCTCACTTACTTGCTTAGATAGCGCTACAGTCCGGGGTGGACCTGGGCCTCAACCAAGAAACCTCTCCAGCCAGCGCGGTTACGAGTCAGTTGCCTCCAGTTGCGCACGCCAAGTTGGTTGAGGTCCCCCTCCACTTATTTGCGCCACCTACCGCGAGGTCGTCCTCTACTGCGTCGTTCATCCGGGGTGGATTCGAAGACTTTCTTAGCGGGAACGTTGGGCTCCATCGTCTCTAAATGACCCAGCCATCTTAGTCGCTGTATGTGAACTCTTCTGGCTAAGTCGATGGCCTTGTACATGCCGTATAGTTCGGCATTGTACCTTTTCCTCCACTTACCGTCTATGCAGACGGGACCAAAGATCGCTCGAAGAACTTTTCTCTCGAAATAACCAAGATCATCCTCATCCGGTTTTGTCAAAGCCCATGCCTCTGCGCCATACAGCAGGACTGGGATGATTAGTATCTTATAAAGAGTTACCTTAGTAGTTCGAGATAGGGTTTTGCTACTCAATTGCCATTTTAGCCCATAGAAACAACGATTGGCAAGAGTAATTCTTCGTGTGATCTCCCTACTGATGTCATTTGCGGAGTTCACCATAGAGCTGAGGTAGACAAAATCCTTTACTACCTCAAAATTATATCTGTCTATTGTGGCGTTCTGTCCAAGACGCCGATGTTGGGTGTCCTTTTTTGTAGCCAGCATATATTTTGTTTTGCTTTCATTGACTGCTAGATCCATCTTTGCTGCCTCGATCTCAATACTCGTAAATGCCCCATTGACGGCCCGCTGAGTTCTTCCGATTATGTCAATGTCATCGACATAAGCGAGTAGTTGTACAGACTTGTAAAAGATTGTACCTCCGGTGTTGGCTTGTGAGTTTCGTACAATTCTCTCAAGTACTATGTTAAAGAGATCACATGGTAGCTTTGTCTAAGACCTTTCCTGACATCGAATGGTTCGGTGATGTTCTTACCGACTTTGATGGAGCAGCGAGAGTTCTCCATTGTCATTCTACACAAACGGACGAGCTTGGCAGGAATGCCAACACTAGACATGGCTCTGTATACCTCGTCTCTATACAGGCTATCGTAGGCAACTCGAAATCGATGAAGAGGTGGTGCGTATCGATTTTATATTCATGGGTTTTTTCCAAGATCCAGTATAAGGACTTATCAGATTGTTGACTATCGGTTTTAGGCGTTCACATAATACGGCAGACAGGATCTTATATGCGATGTTGAGGAGACTTATACCTCTGTAATTGGCGCAGTTTAGAGGGTCTCCTTTCTTCAGGATCGGGCAAACGATGCTAAGATTCCATTCATCGGGCATACTTTCGTCCGACCAGATTTTACAGATGAGCTGGTGTATGCCCCTTATCAACTCATCTCCTTCTGCCTTGAAAAGTTCAGCGGCAAGGCCGTCGGCTCCAGCAGCTTTGTTGGATTTGAGTTTAGATATCGCTATCCTCACTTCATTCTGATCGGGTTGACGGGAATCTTGACTGCCATCGTCACTGTTGAATGGCTCATTCTGCCTGACAGCGGAATATTGGTCATCATCGCCGTTTAACAGACTGCAGAAGTGTTCCTTCCATATCCTCAGCACCGACTGCGATTCTACTATTATGTTGCCATTTTCGTCCCTGCAGGCTTCTGTTCTGGCTTTGAAACCCTGGCATGTTCTTTTTAACTTTTGGTAAAATTCATCAAACATACATCATTCCTGCAATAAAGTCTCTCAATTTCCTCGATCGAGCGCTTCTCATGCTCTTTTTTCTTCTTTCTGAGAAGTCGATGTTTCTCTTTTCTCCTGCGCACGTAGAGCTCGTAAGCAGCTCTGGTTCCATCTATGCAGCGCCGCTTTGTACGCCTCTTGTTTTGCTGCATGTGCTTGCCGGCATTCCTCATCAAACCAGGGGTTGCGTTGTGGTGGGCGAGAGAAACCCAGTACATCAGAGGCGGCATCTCTGATGGCTAGTTGGCAACGCTGCCACTGATCTTCCGCATTTGCTGCTGGCGGCATAAGACTTAGATTAAGATTAAGAGAAACTCGATCGGCAAAGCCTCTGGCGGTCTCTTGCGATTGTAGCCGCCCGACGTCAAATTTCCTCACAGTATTTCGTTGATGTCGCTCCATTCTGGACATCCGCATCCGTACCTTGGCTACAACTAGGTAGTGATCCGAGTCCACGTTGGCTCCTCGGAAAGTCCGGACACCCAGAATACTGGAAGAGTGCCTTGCGTCGATCGCAATGTGATGGATTTGATTGACAGTTTTTCGAACCAAGGAGAGCCATGTTCCTTTGTGAATTTCGAGACGGGGGAACCGTGTACTAGCTACGACAAAGTTTCGCCCCGCCGCAAAGTCGATTAGCCTGAGTCCGTTGTCGGATGTGATGTCGTGCAGGCTGTGCTTTCCGACCACGCTACTAAAGACGTCCTCTCTTCCTAGCTTTGCGTTAAAATCACCTAGGATAATTTTAACGTCGTGGCTGGGGCATTGCTCATATGTCTTGTCCAAGAGCTGGCAGAAGTCATCCTTTGTCGCGTCGTCCTTCTCCCCGTGAGGGGCGTGAACGCATATTAGGCTAATGTCAGCAAATTTAGCCTTGATACGGATAGTCATAAGGCGCTCGTTCACATGCCGGAAACTCAAGACTTCTTGCCTAAGTCTGCCTCCAATAACAAATCCGCACCCGAATAAACGCTGTTCTTTTTGTCTGTAGCATTCGCCGTTGTAGATGTCGCAGTTTTTCATACTCCTTTTGCCCGGCCCATCCGATCGCACTTCTTGGATGGCGGTAATGTCTGCTTTGAGACACTCTAGGGCCTCCGCAAGTTGTTCGGCTGCACGTGGTTCGTAGAGGGACCTAACATTCCATGTGCAGACACGAAGATCGTTGTCCTTTTTACTTTTGCTTGGGTCGAATTTTTCGGTTCTAGCAAATATCTGAAAAAATAAAGTTCAACGAAAAATGATAACGAAAAATGATAACGTAAAATGATAACGAAAAATGATACTATCTTGGACATTTTTCACAAAATCTCAGTTTTTCAGAAAGTAGTTTTAAACTGTGAAAATTCAGAAAATGGAGCCACAATAAATATAATAAAAACATTTTTGAAAAATTTTATAAACTCTGATTCCAGTTTTGGAAATTTTTATAGCTGACGAAGCATTTTCCATAGCCCTTGCAAACTTCGTTCAGTTTGGATTTAGTTTCTGGGTGAGGATTACTCCTTTCACTTCGCAAAGTACATATATGAATGGTTGAATTACAATAAGAAATTGGGTTGATTGGCAGGATACACCCGTCATAACGTGCGTACTAAATACCACTCCTAGGTCGATGCATGTTCCGGATATCTAAAAGGCAGTTTCTAAGACGCTGTCTAAGTGTGATTTTTTCTTTTACTATATTACGGCAATATATTCAGCAGTGGGCATCCGAATTACACAATTTCCTTTTAAAGGTCGACCATTATTATTATTATTATTAGGGTTATTTTGCACTGCGACCTAGTGATCTATTGTGCCCTCTGCTAATACCTTGGAGAGGTTTGTTCCCTCGTTAGAGTTCTCCTCGCATTGCAATTCCTTCGGAATTGTTTTTGAAGGTCATACACTCTTACTTTGCCTTGATGAGAATAGTTCACCTTAGAGCTCTCTCTCCAAACCAGTTTCTTTTAAGGATATGAGAATGAGAAGTGGGTCCATGGTTGGCATATTCTCTTCTGATATTTGGTATTTGCCCAAGTATTTCAATCTTTTGTGGATCACAAGATTCCAGAAGGTGTTCCGGAGTCTCACTTGACTCATTGCAGAATCTGCAAAGGTCTTCATTTGTTATACCTAGTTTCCGTAAATGCTCCCTAAGTTTGCAGTGCCCCGTTAGGAAGGCTGTTAGGATTCGTAGGTTATTCTTGCTAAAGTACATACAGGCTTCGAATCTTTTCCGGTTGTAACATCCTAGTAGTTTCTTAGCTTGCCCCAGGACAGTGGTGTTGTTCCAGGTTCTTGCCCTGTCTTCTCTCTCCATTTTCCTGAATTCCTCGCGTATGGTATGTTCCCCCATTCGCCAGAATGGTTCAGGTCCAATGAAGGGTTCTGCAGCCCCTTGTCTTGCCAAGGCGTCTGCTGCTTCGTTATCTTTTATCCCGACATGACCGGGTATCCAGTAAAGCGTAACTTTATTGTCTCTGCCCAATTCATTAAGTTTGTATAGGCATTCCCACACAAGTTTTGACTTAATGACATAGGAGTCAAGTGCTTTTATAGCTGCTTGGCTGTCTGACAGTATTGCTATGTCGCAGTTGTTGTATCTTCTTTCGAGATTGAGTAGGATGCATCTATCTATAGCACATACATATTTCAGCTTGAAAGATGCTGGTACTCTTGCCCATGGGTTCTGAGTGCTTCGTCCTTGGCCCAAGCACGCCCGCCCCTGCGCCTTCTCCAATTCTCGAACCGTCTGTATACCACTTTATCGTGTGGTTGCCCAGTCCGTATATCGTGGATTCGTTGCGCCACTCTTTCTGGCTACTTAACTTTGTACTAAAGTTTTTCCCAAAGTTAAATTTTCTGATACTGTCGTCCCTGGGGACTGCCAGAAGGGGAAGTTTTTTGAGAAGTGCATCGTATTCTCTCGAACTAACGCATTTCTCCCTTCCAATACCTTCTTTTGCCATCCTTATGATCGTCCACTGCGCATTTTTCTCCACTATAAGATGGAGCGGTGTTAGCTCCAGGAGCACTTCCATGGCTGTAGTTGGACATGTTTGCATGGCCCCAGTGATGAAGGTCGACCATGCTGCTATACATTCAAACTTGACTTTTGATACAGATTTGTGAAGGGTTTTCATGCTACGGGGTTTCTGTGTGGCACTGAAGTACTCCACGATTATGGGAATGTCTAAGCGAAATTGGAAAAAATAATTAATTTTAAACGTTCAAAACCCCATCACGCTTATACCACGATAGTGGAAGGTCCCAATCCTTTTAGTTCGTAAGTATTGTTAAGATTTTACAAAGTCCACGCCGTGATGCAGTGTTTAGAATATAATCCGGGCTTTTAACAATTTGTAGTGCGCCCACAGCAATGTAGAGTGCTAAGCATTCGACGTTGACCAGCTTGAAAAACATACCTGTATTGCTTGTACATTACCACCAGCTGAAAACAAAATCATAAGATTAATTTTTATTTCCCATGAAAAGGAACCACAATACATATTACTTTGTCCCCTTCGAAGTCGTCAATGTACAAAGTACTTCCTTCCGATGTCACTTCTATCGAAAATAAAATATAAAAACCCCCCGTAAGCCCTACAACTTCCAATCGTTTGTCACACTGAAATTGATACTGAACAAACATCAAAAGGTACACAAAAACAGCATGTGACTCATCATCTTACACAGGTGACTCTGACATTGTTGATAAGCGGTTTATATACAAACAAAGACCACCACTCTTAAATATATATATTTTTTTAATAGAAAAATAAGCTTTGAAAAAATTTAAACATAATTCAATTATCGTTTTAAGATTACATAAAAATATCCAAAAACCCCTAACTATTTTTACCTGCGTATAGAATATGGATGAGGCATGTGTGCTGACAGTGACGCAAATAGTACCGCGACGTAACGACTTTATCGAACCTTTCGACAACTTACGGATACGTAATGATTTAGACGATTTAGAGCGTTGCAATTCCATTTCAAGGTTAAGGTGATTATTATTTATATTTTCGAGCAAGAACAACAAATCGCGGTTACACGCCACCTCCGTCACCGAGGAGAGCTCAAAGCGAAACGACTCACCGACTTTATTGCGTAAAAAGAAACACTATAGCGCGCGAAAATTCAATTTAGTACATGAATTCAGGCATGAAGAGCGCGCACTAAGTGCCGGTTAAGTGCCCTGATGTTGGCCACTTGCTGTTGTAGAGGTATTCCCAATGTTAAGTGCGCGAAGGAAACGGAAAATTTAAATTACTCAAGTTCAAGTGCAACCCGTCGCCGGTCGTCACTGATTTAACATGGTTTGGATTTAGTATTTCTTTATTTTTTATTTTTTTTATTTCTCACACGCACACTATGTAGCACTCTGGAAGATAAAAACAAAAAATCTGTTGGTCATTTAAAGACGGCGACGCAATTAATCACTTGAAAAAGGCCCCGCACACTAATCCGTCATGGTGGATTGGCGGACGGGCTTTGCTAGCAGCTAGCCGGTGTGTGTGGGAATGGAATGATTTTTCTTCTTCTCTATCTTCTGGTCTGGGTCTTTGGCGTCTTGGTTGTTAATTGGTCATTTATTTTAAGACATCACACCTAAGAATAGTTGCTAGGTTCAAATTAACTTACTTTGATGAGCTTTAAATGGAATACTGCTCACTAAGATGGGTTTACTTACAGTAAAGGCATGAAGCTCTGCAAGGCTGAGCAATAAGACCTGGGCTTTTACAGAGTATTTTCATTTTTAAGATCCATGGTTATAATTCTGAAAAATCTATCTAATCTGTGAGACCAAACTTAAATGAACAGTCTGTACTTTAAAACTATTCAACACTAAAGGACTTTTCTTTTGCAAAACATCTTGACCCTTTCAAGCACACGAAACTATACTGACAGCATGGGCTGGAACTTTAGTGCTACGTAACGCCAAAGAGTATGCAAACAAATCTGACTTTATCGTATTTATTACTGAATGCTTAGGAACTGGATGTTACTATGAATTCAGTTTGCAAAACTCTGAAACGTAAGATAAAGTTTACGATATGGAAATCTTAGCAAATCAAATTCTTTTGATACAATAAATAGAAAAGTAATCCCAGTCAGGCTTCAAAATATATGCAACACAAATCTCAATTCTCTTGGTAACTAAGTTTTGATGCTAAATGATCATGGAATGCCCTAAAGAAAAAAACTAAACTTTTAAACCCTGCTATGCAAATCTGCCTTTGCATTGTATTATTTACCAAATCATAGAAAGATTTTTGGTTTCACTGTAATCTCAATCGTGCTTTACAGTGCAGACACATGGGCTTTGTCAGAGCATTTTAATTCCTTCGGTATTACTGAGTACTAAGGAGGGCAAAATGATACCTGATTGTGTTAAAGGATTCACGATTTTTCGTCTGAGGTGGTTATATTGTGACAAACGAATGGACATCCACGGTTTGATGTGTCAAAGAGGAAGTATTTTGGTAAGCATTCAGCACTCTACAGACACTTGAATATTGAGACTCAGTTACATTCTGGACTGTGCCTACCAGTAGAGTGCATAAGTTTTACGAATACACTTTCGCCTATCCGAATTAGAAAAGGCAAATAATTCTGTCTAAATTTGCTTTATGCTGTCGAATCCGCCCTACTTCTTGAGAAGAGCATTTACATGGGCCCAGTATTCTAGCCAAAGATTAATTTTCTGATCACTTCTCTCTTTGTACAAAATTCGTTAAATTACGTTAAATTGAAAGTTACAAAAAATTTAATTCAATGGATTACTGACTAAAGCTTATAACAAAAGAGGTGCACAACATAAAACAAAAGCGACTGACCTTTCCAAAGTAGTAATAAATATGAGAAGCTACTGTGAACTTCAAAATGTTAATGTAGCGCATTCAAGATCGTCTGAATGCCTTCCGAAATAGACATCAAATGTCATTCACTGTGGAAAATAACCTTATTCTGAATGGCTTGTACATTGATAGTCCCCTCTTATATAACCTAATCACTTTTATTTACAAATACTATTCGAATCACGTCACACGCAAGTATAATTTTGAATGTCAGTGGAAGCCAAGCGCCGCTTATCTACGTGCATCAATGCCAAGTATTCATGCTGCTGGAGATGGGAGACATTTTGTCTGAGTCATGCACTAGAAATATGTACACATCTATGCACGAGTTATCGAATTTATAGTCACCGTAGATACTTTTTTTTATATATTTTAGTATTTCAGATAACGACAAGAACGTGATTAAGTTTGTGAGAGGTTTTAATGAGGTAAATGTACAGCACGTTGAAAATTTGTTAAAAATATCTATATGATGAATTTTTGTTGATCATCATGGGTATAAGTTGAAATGACAGAATAGATGAATGTTGAAGATGTGAAACATTCGCAGTCTAGTTGATAAACCCAACTATTATAGTTGACAGTAGATACAGTTCTATTCACGTTCAAGACCAGTCCAAGGTAGACCATTTAGCAGCCATAAAATATACTTCATTGTTTCCGCAGTTTTACCAGAAACTATTTGCAAATGTTTAAACAAATTCCTAGGAAATGCCTCAAATGCTGGCAGACAATCAATGCAGACACGCCTTTCCTTCATTCAACACCACCCACAGTGACGGCAGAAACAATACGTTTTCCAAGTGCGAAACACTTCTCAACTAAAATCCCACAGAAAATTTATTTAAATTTTAAATAAATTGTTTATATTCACAGGAAGTATAAACAACAAAACCCTGCGGTGTAGTGGCTGGCGCTTTTCAATTTTACGATACCCACGGGAGAAACGTAAGAGATTTTCGGCGCCAGTATCATTTATCAATTTAAGCTCCTTTCACATTATTGTGGAGCATTATTTTAAAAAGCGATCACTTATTTGACAGCTGTCAGACAGCGTCCCATCAAAAATATCATTGAAATCATATTTTTGGCTAAGTAAACAAAACATTTCCACTGAAAGATACTTTACGATAAGTACGAGTAAGAATTTTCACGTGAAATGTATCTTTTCGCTCTAGACTCGTGGACTTTTATTTGTTTTATTGTTGACGTAATATAATGCAGACTGAATTCCCACAATTAAAAGATAAGATACCAGGGCAGCCAGCAAAAGCTCTCACAAAATATAATCAGGAAACTCAAATGAAAATATGTAATCAAATGAATTAAATTCTTCTTAACCCCACTCCAGTTGTCGTTTTGTTTTTTTACGATGTAAGATAAAATGCAGTGCAATCTCTTATTTGATCATTTAACTGTATGTAGCTGCAGTCTCAGTTTTATGCTACACATTGAATTTTTTTTATGGGTTATGAGGTTTTGTTTATTTAAAAACAGCCAAGCATTTGAGGGCAAAAGTATCTTGGAAAACGTTTTTTAATGGCCGAGCTTTCTGTGTGGATCATAAAAAAAATATTATTAATGGCTAAATTATGTGAAAAAAATGACTTGCGTTTAAAAAAAAAAAATAATAATAATTAAAATTTCTGATTGAGAGTCTGGTTTGAAAGAATTCGAGATAAAAACGAAATTTGCAATAAATTCATCAAATCTTTTGATAAACATCACATAGGATTGCTTTTTGATGTATCGGAAATGTGCGCACATTTCAGACCGGAAGGAGGAGGTTTTTAAGTATTCCACTAACAAAATTATCATGCAAAGGCGCCTACACTCGAAAAACGATGAAGAAGTTGTGGGCAAGTTGTTAACATCAAACAATGTTATGACAGCAGAACGAATCTTCGAATATGTAAGTATGTATCTAAAGAGAAATTCTATAACGAATTCATGTCCGCAAACATATCTTCTACCACATATATGTATACGCGTGTTTGAAGACAGGCGGTGTTGCTGAGGGAAGTTGGCATTACCGTCGTGTACTACCTGCCATATTTCAAACGACGCCATAGGTTAGATTAGGTCGGAGTGCACCTATACTTAAACGATTATCTTGCGGTCGGTTCTGTTGTGAACCAGCCTGTGCTCTTTATGAAGTCTATCATGTTCCTTAGTGGGACTTGTATGAGATCCCCTAGTTCGTCAAAAAGCCCGTTTCCCATATGACGGAGGCGGCGGTTTTGAAGCGACACGATACGACACCATACTAAATTTCAAACTGATTTATAGGTTAGTTTTTATTTGACAGCCAGTTGCATCACACGTGTTTCGTGTTTCTCTATAAAATGAAAAAAAAAACAATATCGATCGGTAATTTGCTTTTTATTTTTGGATGGAAAAACATGGGAAGAAACGAAAGCGAAGTTGGATGCTGTCTATGGGGACCTTTCCTTGTCTATGACAACCGTAAGATATTGGTTCAACGAATTTATACATCTGTTTTTGATGAGCGCCAAGCCGCCCGGTAAACGTGGTTACCGAGGAAATCGTTGGAAAGGTCCACGACATGGAGGCCGGTTAAGGTGATGCGCAGTTATAACCTAGGGCAAAATTCGTCCGTCTTTGTGAGTAGGTGAGGCAGTACTGGGTTAAAAATTAAGGTAAGGTGGAAATGGGATTTGGAGACGATTCCCATTAACTGGCATACTCAGAATAAGGGTAAAAATCCGAAATAACTTAAAATATTCCACCCACTGGAAATTCGCATACAACCAAACCATCATCAACGTTTAACTGCGGTCATATCCAAATCAGCGAACACTTAAATTTAGATGAAACATGAGATCCATCCGGATGGATTTGTAGGTATTTTGCCCAATAATTCCTTTACAAGCTATGAACTTCGTTATAAAAAAAAGCTCAACTCCAAAAATTATTCTTAAGTGCGACTTAAGTGAGGTTTTTAGCTCAAGTTTTGATGCTTCAAAGTTAAGACAAAGCAACCGAAAACAGTTTTAATTTAGGACTGTGTTTGCCAAAATTGGATCGTTCAGGCTTGGAAATTGGGTTTGACAACAATTCTCTAGTAGTTGTCTCTTTTTCAGTGGCTTAACCTCAAATCATTCGGCAAGGAAGCCTATTCCTTGCCTTCAACAGCCACATACATACGTATTTACATAAAAAATGACACTATCATACTCTTATTATTTTGGCTTTTCTTGAATAGGTAGATGGGAATCAGAAGTTCTTAAAAAAGGAACATCATATTCCCTTTTCGTCTTTCCATTAAAAGAACTAGTTATATAATTCAAGTTCAACCACGAACATTTTTAAGCCAACAATTCATTCAATTAATATAGGTATTTATCATTCTATAAATGAGACTTTGTTTACCAATTTTCATCCGAAAGATTGCATCGCCAGTAACAGTACCAGAATCATTTCATCACAGAGCTATAGAAATGAGGTGGTAGGATACATAATGTATCTCAGTGCTTCAATTCTCTGATTCTCTAGGTTTGAAAGACTACAATGAGTCACACTCTAATCGTTGAAAACCACATCATTTCCATTTTGAGAGATACTAAAGTTGCGAGAAGCGAGGTGGAATATGTCTAGGTTGCTCTAAACTTTTTTAAACATTGTGAATCAATCGACAAACTATCTGTACAAAGGTTCCTCTTACAATAACCTTGGATCATCATTAAAATTAAATTGCAAGATCCCTCATCTTGTTTTGATCTGTGAATAATTTCCCTCAACTATAACTAATTGCAGACATATTACCCCGTCGTAAGGTTCAGTATGACACACTAATCACCCAAAATGCTCAATTCGTAAAGCCGGCATTCCCCAAAGACTGATTATAGTGATTAATCTCCAACCCAAGATGTATCCCAATAATTTGCATAAAACAACATATTCCAAAATAAATGACCAACCGCAAGAAGAGAAGAATACTTTTTTTTACAAAACAAAAAGAAAAGCAAACAAATTGCATCAACAAACAATACCACGCTGACCCCCTTTTTTCAACAGTGGCGGTGTATCACTGTCAAATTAATCCCGAAACGTGTAAAAAAAAAAAAAAAAAAACCCGCGCGGGATACACTTTTTGACTCATAATAGAATCGACAAATGACAATAAAAAAACAACTTGCAATCCACATTCATGACAACCTCCACGTACACACTTAAACCCGCGCGCACACTACATTTAAATTTATTAACACACGCAACTCAGCAGGTAGGCACAGGCAACTCTACATGAAAATTTTTATCTTGTTGGAACACTCGAGCACTTTTTGGCACTTTTCCGACTTTTTTTGACAATTGCTTTTTGGCAAATTCTTTTTTTTTTTTTTGTACGAGTATTTTTCTTAATTTTTCAATTTTCCTCGCGCTGTTTTCGTATTCACGAAGCGTATGTCGAAAAAGAAAAACTCTACAAGCTCCTACGTGTGGAAAATTTTCATTAGAAAAACTTTTTTTAATAAAATTTTTCCTCCGCACCGGCACGTAATTTAGGCCAGAAACGTTAACGACAGTTTAGGTTTTCCTTTTAGGTTTCGGTGCAACGAAATGAAAGAAGGGTTGCAAATTTTGAACTCTTTTTTTTTTTTCGAAAACTCCGGTCGCGACGACGACAACCTGCACTGCCGACGGTTTTAATCACTGACGACAGGTGGAAGTGAATTATTCCAACCACTAGCACACAAAGTATTTAGGGTGACACATACCTAATACAAAAGAGTCGTTTACTACTACCAGAGAACAGATATAAACAAGTAAGCCTTACCACCCCCTTAGCAGCCTACAGGCAACCCTTCAAGTGTATATAGCGAGTAGATGTTCGTTTGGAGTTGTTTTTGGAGCTTTTTTTCCTCATCGGTGGAGGCAATAAAATGGGATATAAAACGTACGGTGAAACTCGATTTTGATTAGGGTTGGGAGTGGTGTACCCTATCTGAGTGTAGTGGACTTGTTGCTCAATTTAAGAATATTTTTGTTAATTTCCTTTGCGACAAAATAAAGTTAAGAGCCGTTCTTAGCTTCTGGTGTCTAAAGTTGTGTTTCGTTATGCTTAAATAAGTAGATTTGGATGGTAAATGGTTTGGTAGGGTGATCAATTGACTTTGTTTGGTGCAAACCTGTTCTTTCCTGGCAGTTCTGGGGTTTTAGCAGTAGTATCTAAGCTGAATATAAAACGGCAGTAGAACTTTTTGCAACATTTTGATGTTTTTTTGATATTATTCATGATCAAGTCTTTCTTTTTTATAATTTGCGCGCACTGAATGGGTTATGAATACCCTTAACATATTTACACACAGTGCGTGCATTCGAAAGGATAGATAGAGAGAAAAATATTTCGTGTAGTGGTTTGAAGCTCTGTTACTTATGCTTCAGAGAAACTGCGTGGATGGCGTCCAGATAACTGGGGAGAGTTCTGCTATTTTTGTCTTTGCTTCTGGTTCACAGTATTTTTTTCCCGATAACCGATGTCATAGGCAAATCATCATCAACAGAGCGAACAATTTTTCCAGCCATATGACCAAGCTGCTGCCAGTGTTATGCCTTTACAGTAGTGTTCACACAAGCTTTCGCAATTGATCGGACGGACTTTATATATTTCATGACAAATAAATAAATAAATAAATGCTTGCTGATATCAGAATTTGAACCATGAACCATTAGCGTGGCAATTGACTCCGTTACTACACTAGCGCCACCCACTTAACAAATAATGGAGCCGAATTTAAGTATAAAATTTGATTTGAAATATTCTGAAATCATGAAAAATCAGCGGGACGAATTCACAATAGCGAAAATGAACCATTAAATTCACTCTGAATTCGCCTTTGTTAAACGGGACTTTAAAATTAACTTAAAACCACCTAAAGCGAGATTAGAAATGACTCTTAGAACTTCTATTTAAAAAAAAAATATTTGGCGCAACAGCTCTTTTAAGTGCCAGGGCCTAGCTTCTCGCAACCACTCATATTGTGTGCGTTATATTTTTCACACGAATGGAAGGAACCTACAGTTTAGTGCCGTATCCGAACGGCGATTTGGGAAGCATTTTCGTGACAACAATACTCTCGGATGTTTGTCAGACGCTCGCGGGATGTGGGACCGTGAAAAAGAAACTTCTATTCTATAGGTAATCTGATCTGAAGTAAAATTAAAAACATACAAAAAATTGTTTTGAGAAATGGGTGGTCTTATATACTCCGATGTAGTAGGTGATAGAGCATCTGAAGTGAACTATGCATATCAAGCTCTCAAGTACTCAACTTCAAGTTATCTCTAGTAAATGCTCTCTGAGAAAGACTAGAACTGACACTGCAGCGACTTAGGCGTGCGTCGTAGACGATATAATATTTCAGAGAATCACACAAAACCATAGCACATCAGTTTTTAATTTTTAGTGCACTACAATATTAATGTAAGAGGGGATGGATGATGCCACTGCGACTCAAAATATATCCTCTGTACTTTTCTCCTAAAATACGTAAGTGTTAGATTTGTTCATCTGAGAGATTGATGTGGTTAGTTTAATAATATCGGTCGGAGAGACGAACCTTCAACCGAGGTGTCTGATCTCCAGCGAGCAAAAGCAGAGGATTCAAATAAGATATTTCATACAGTTTTCTTGCAAGAAACTTCGTCAGGAGATTTATGTTACACTTGCTAAGAGATACCAGTCCTTGCCTACTTCTTTTGTCAGAGACGAGTCTATTGGCTCGGCGAAGTCCTTCAGTGGAGTATGATTGGTTTTGTTTTTCTTAAAGCTCCCAGGCGGCTAATAGATAGATCACAAAAGAATTCAGGGCCAATGAAAGCCGTTAGTGAATCTTATCTGGCACCCTAATCACACAAAATCCTATCTGCTGACTGAATCAGCCTATGAGAAGATCATATATGGGACACACCGATCAATCCAACAAATACAATTTCAAAAAATCTGTTCGAAAGTAGATTTTACAGTTGAGTTTTAAACGAAAAAAGCGATGCAATCATCATACAACAAGCATTCATATTGCATACGACCAGTTTTTCGGTCCGAAGCTTGATATCGGTGCACTCGCACTGTACAACCGTCGCCTACAAACGCAGTGGATCATGTGCAATTAAGACTTCATAGTACCAACCTGGTCTCTATGTCAAATGAATTGTTTGCCCGCCCATCCAACTGCGAGTTTATTATGCTCAAAGTTATCTTCAGAAGAAATTTCGCTTAAGGATTATCAAGAAAGAACAGAACAGGCTCATTATTTGCATCGACCATGCCATTATTCAGAAATTGACTGTGGAGTCGATACCGGTGTTTCTCGTAAACCATGAATGCAAAGTACTATTGAGAACTGATGTTTGCCAAATGTTAACGTCTTTCATGGGAAATCACTCGCAATCCAGGATAGAATACTAGGCTTATGAGCGCCAGGGTTAGTCAGTTGGATTACTGAGGTGAGGTTCAATGTTTGAATCCCAGAAAACACCAAAAAGTTATCGCGGTCCAAGCTCTCGCAAACGTCTGACAAACATCCTAGTGTAGAAAACTTTTTCCTTTTAAATAAATTGATCTTCAGTCGTTGCGAGAAAGATATCGCACATAACACGAGTGGTTGGGAAAAGTTAGGCCTTAGGCCTTTTGTGAGCTGTTTGGGTTGCGAACCTATTTCGAAAACAATTCATTTTACGAAAAAAAAAAAAAAAAACAACTTAAGTGGCGCCCAATGCAAGTCCTTCAGTTTCGGGGTCCTTTTGCACTCCAACACACGGCATTCATTTTTAGAAGACTACTTGACTTTCTTCTAAATCACCTCTCCACTATTTCTTTTTGTTACATCCACTGGAATCACCCTAACATACCCTATGTACTTTAACGTATAACTTATTGATATTGATATTAAACGCTTTTGAAGGTGTATGCGATAACACAAGCATGTGTTTCGGCTGAACACACGGTAGAGTATAAAATTGCTGGTGAGGGTGAGTTATCGCTTTTTTTTTTTTCTTATTATTAAAAAAAAAAAAAAACACTTTCAAGTTCGTTATCAATCGAGGCACGACAACGACCGCTGTGTTGTGGCGAAGCACAAAACAGAGTCTCTCTCTTACGTGCTCTGTAGGTATCAATTGATGATACGTAAACAATACACACATAGGCATAGTGTGTTTGTTTCTATTAATTGCATGTGTGATTGATGGTCGAGATTCGAATGTGTTCTGAAAATTAGAATCGTATGCCGGAAAGTGTCACGGAAATATAATTTAAAATAAAATTTATTAACTATAACTGAGAGGCTTCTATGATTTAAGTTCATAGTGAGGAAGAATTTTCTATATTTTATATATTGTATATATACCATATATGATATATTTTTTTATTTTTTTGTAACAAATAATGTAAAACTGTTCAATGAAGGGTTGTGTTTATCGCAAAATGATAAAATACTAATTTTCACATGTACGGTTCCCAGAAGGTGTACCTTACACATAGTTAAGCTGATCAATCAGGTGGGGGTTTTTGTCGGAAATATTTTACGCACTGTTTGGCAAAGGGTTGGCACGGTGGTGTTGTGTGTTCTGTAATAAACATTTGTACAGCATTTTGTTGTAAATTTATCAGACTGATAGAGATAAACCTAAATCAACTTATGTTAGAACAGCTCTTCTGAGTTGTGAATCTGGTTCGATCCTAAGTTGAAGGAGTATCAATGAGGCACAAAAATTCGATAGATTTCTGCGCTGATCTTGTTTGTAGAATTTATAGCAGAGCCAAGGTAGACAAAGTCCCTTACTACCTCGATCGGATGGATCAGTCAAGAAGGATTTCCAATTTAACCCGGAGGAATGACACAATATAGGGTCTCTTTATCGTAGGTAGAGCACACAAGTACAAGAAGACCTCAATCAACTTAGTGCACGCAAGGACAAGCAATTAGCTAATGGCCGAGCTAAATGGAGGAACACGTTGGTTCATCCCGAACTGTAGCATCACATAAGTAAATAAGAGGAAGATAAGATCTTTACGGATAAATCTATGATAGATGGTAGATCTGAAGTAGAAGTCTGTTCGAAAGCGCTAAATTTGTCGCTTCATTGGAGTCTGGTTACAAAAACCTTAGAGCACCAAGCCGAGATAGCTGCTCCGCTACATGCGCTGCATCACTTGAAAGAAAATTAGGTAATATAGAAGAACATCTTAATAGCACCGGGCAATCAGGCAGTGATCAGTCGCATGGACAAACATTATATTGGAATGTGGGCAAAATTTCAACGAATGAGCAATTCGAAACGAACTGGTCTGGGTGAAAGGACACGTGGTGATCGAAAGAAAATAAAAAGTGGACAAATTGGCAAAGAATAGGTCAACCTTGAAATTTCTTCGTCCCGAATTAAGAACTAAGCGGAGGAATGGTAAGGAATTTGATCGAGCAAGGGGCCACTACTGAACACCATAAACGGTGGTCAAATGTGAATAGATTTATCTATACATATTGACTAGCCAGAATGGCACTAAAAACTAAGAAAAGAGCTATCAAACAAGCATTGAGCTATGTAAGCATTGGAACTAGGAACACTGAAATGGTTAGTACCTTTGGTCACAAGAGACGGTAGCACATATAATTTGCCAATGTCCGGTACTCGCTATTAGGGGAATAGGGATATTAGGCTATGACTGGTTGAAAAACGAAGATAAGCTAAATAACCCCTGGAGAATCTCTGAAGCATAAACAACTGAGCTTCAAGAACCACTACACCAAAATCTTTCTCTCTCTCTCTATCCTTTCCAACGCCCGCACTGTATGTAAACATGTTAAAGGTATTCATAACCCTTTAAGTGCGCGTAAATTATAAAAAAAAAGTAAATGCTAACATTAGCACGGGGATTGAGGTCAAGGAAAGTAAGCCAAAAAGGGATCCAGCAAGGTATCTAGCTTAATCAACATAAAACCAATGCTTTTTTTTTTTTTTTTGGCGCAACAGCTCTTTAAAGTGCCAGGGCCTAGCTTCTCGCAACCACTCATGTTGTGTGCGTTATATTTTCCACACGAATGGAAGGGACCTACAGTTTAATGCCGAATCCGAACGGCGATTTGAGAAGCTTTTTCGAGACAACAATACTCTCGGATGTTTGTCAGACGCTCGCGAGAGGTGGGACCGTGAAAAAACTTTTTGGTATTTTCTGGGATTCGAACTTGGAACCTCATGCATAGTGATCCGACACACTAACCACTTACGCCACGGCGCCCACAAATACCAATGCTTGGTACCCAATTTATCAAATTTTCATTTTATCAAACAGAAAGTGTGAGTAAATGATAAGTTTTTTTTTGAAAAGTGATAAGTCACGTTTCTTTTCATCTCTATTCAGCTGTTTATTGAACAATTAACTATGTTTATCGCTGCCTAGGAATCTAATGTTCTGTTAGTCTTGCTTCTATTGGTTCAATCATTCTGTTCACTGCGCAACTCTGCCACTTGCACCAACCGTTTTCGAGACGAAATCCATTTCCAATGGGAAAGGGCCGAGAATTATAAAAAAATGCTCTGCATAGACACTGTTTCCGGTTGGAAGTCTTCGTACACTGAATTAGTCAAAAATCATTCCTAAATTCAGCTATCGTCGAGCAGTGCCCTTGTCACGACTGAAGGAAAAAAGTGGCCTAATAAGTGATTTGTGCATTTTAAAAAAAAGTCCGTTTTCTGGACCTTAAGATCTAAAGAACATAGCAGCCAGAACTAATAATGACACCGGATCTCACAGCAGCGTAAGTAGACAAATTGAATGACTCCGTTCAAATCATTGTCTTCAATCACACTTGGCGACCTCTGTGAAGCTTAAGTCGGAAACATAGGTTGGATTAGGTTAGATTGAGTGGGGCTATGAACCTTCACGACAAAAAATCTAAACCAATTCCCCCATGCACTTACTCGTAATTTCCTAACACAATTTTAAATAAATAATTTGTATGGTTCAAGGATCCAACCTCTTCTACGTTATTAAAGAAGTATCTTCTAAGGTATTTTAGCCTAGTCCTGGCAATGCTTTGACATTCACAGAGTAGATGTGTTATGTTCTCTGAGACGTGTAGATCATTGAAGTATCTCCATACATCTTTAGAAGGTAATAACCAGAGAGCATCCCTATCGTCTTGATCTACCTATTTTTATAATCTCCCCAGATTTGCTCCAATCTAACACGGGCCATAAGGCCTTTGGACACCCTATGCCCTTCTAAGTTGGACCATCTTAGGTTAACCATGTTGATGATTCTGTCGATAATAATTCTGTAAGCCACGTAGATTGGTGGTTTTATGACTACAGTTATGTTACTATGTGGGAGATCTGCTGTTTCGGCCAGTGCGTCCGCACTTTCTTTGCCCTCTATATCGCAGTGTCCAGGTACCCAACATAATCTGACACTGTTCTGCGTACATAATGCATTGCGCATTGTGCGGCAATTCCTGACGATTTCACATTTTGTAACGTAAGACTTTAGCGCCTTTAGCGCAACTTGACTGTCCAATGTAGATGGCGGATATTGATCACATTTAAGTAATTCCGCGGCTTTAAGTACAGCTAGAAGCCTTACGTGGAACACACTGCATGTGTCCGAATTGCCTGACCACGTTCCCTCACCGGTCTTAGAACTATCTGAACATATTGTAATGTCATTGTGGATGAAACATAACGCTTCACACTTTTGTTAGATTTTACTGTCATTACACTGCTGGTTTATGTAGTTATCCTTGCGAGCCGATCATGCAAGGTGTTAATTTTACCCGACGATATCTTATCCTTTTTGGCTGTAGAGGAGGTTGGAATGATATTTTCTACGTTAGAAATATGGGTATTGGTCTAACATTTTTCTGACTTAAAAATTATTCCTCTTTGTCTCAGCTTTTTTTTTTTTCTATCCACTGATTTTTTTATTCGTCTAATTTAATTCAGCTTTCCAACTTTCAAACTTCCTGTAAAGCTCTTTCAACTCCGCCTGAGTGTAGTGACTTCTCACTGAACTCCAACCATATGTTTGAATTTCACAGACCATTTGGTTTAATTACCGGTAAAACAAACCTCAAATATTTACACATAAAAAAAAAACGAGCACCTCGAATATAAACTTGCCCGTCGATCTTATAAATATGCATATCTGATGTTTGTTCAAGTCCACACCGCAAGTCCAATAACCTTTCTGTTCACAAGTGAGCTTCGGCGTAATGCCAACGGCTAGTTTTTTCACCATCTCGCCCCGCTATTGATAGTAAATCATTTTTATTTCTTTTTTTTTTTAGTTTTTCGCACAATGAATTTATCTTTTGTGTGCACGCATTTGAAAGTGGAATAACAAACTCTTGTCTAGCGATGTGTCTTAATGCATGCCGTTCGGTGAGTTCATAGTGTCGTAGTAGCCACAGTCAGCTGCGTGATAGTAATCTGTCTAAATGGTGTCGTGACTAATTGTCTTGTGATTGTGGATTTTTATTTTCGTCTCTCACTCTGATATATCTACTTGTATTTCTAGTGTTACGTGCTGTTATGTCACTATAATTATTGTCAAACAATTTGTTCAGTAGATTGAAAAAAGGGTTCATTACAATATATCATTCATAACACCAAAGGATCTATAACTTAGAATTTAGATAAAGTCTTCACTTCAAACAAAATTTATATAATCAGTTTTACGAATTTATCAACGAGTACACTCACATTCAACTTCGAAACTGTCTTTAAAAAAGGAAAAGATTCCAGAATAAAAATCGTCTGCAAATGATATTAGCAGGACCTAGATTCAATACGTAGATACGTACGAGTATATATGCATCGACTAAATATTTATCTTTGATTTTTATAAATGCAGATAAGTTTTTTAACCAGAAGATTCAACTTTAAAATTTCAACAGCGACCTAAAGCGTATACAAAAAAGCAGAGTAGTATTTTGTCAACTAGACATGGGGTCTGTTGTTGTATGACTGTTGAGTGGAAACTCAGCATCACTTGCCCGCTTTCTAGAGACCTACTATATGGTGTGTTTTGGTGAGAATTATGCAAAGCAAAGTGAAAGCTTCTCCACAAAACGATCTCCAGTCAATCTGATTTAAAACTTTTTTTATTGTTTGAAGATAAAAAGTATGAAAAAGTTATGCTTAAATTTGTAAAATACTACTGAATCACTCAAGTTGAATGAAAAAGCTTTTCTCAGCGCCATCTGAAATTTGTAGCGCAAAATAAACATCCCAACTCAGTTTTGACTGAGAAAAAAAATCTAAAGTGGTTCCAAGTCACTTTTTGTTGTTGTACTCCGTGTTAAATCTTACTTCACTGAGAAGAAACGTCTCACAAAAATGCACCAATAGTCTACACAACAGGCATATAAGTGCAATTTTAAGAGCTTAAAATCGTTACAAACCACTTTTAATTGAAGTTTAAAGTGAAATGTGATAGCGTTTATAGAAATGAGCCATATTTCGTGTTCGCATCCCTGTCAGGATGATGACGCAGAATACAAGTTGCTCTATCAACGGCAATGGCATCATCAAAGCCTTTGATGTCAAGAAAGCTTTAAAATAAGCGCCAAATATCGCACTTCTTCTGTAGTCAATCAATAATAATCAAATATATTGTCATTCAAAGCACTCCTTTGGTGTAAACGATGGAGTACCACAGGATTGCATTCTTTCACCAAATCTCTTTCTACTCCGCATTAATAACTTGCTAGATTTGACAGGTAACCACATTTTTAGTTTTGCTTATGATAGCACTACGGTATCTTGCTAGAAGAACATACCCGTGAACGTAAGCAATTCACATCTTCAGAGATGCTACTAAATTTAATCATTGATTGAAGATCTGTAAAAAAAAAAAAAAAATTTTTGGGAAAAGCTTAACACAGTGAACTGCGAGGAAACTCGATTAGCTGTCTTGTTTTTTTAGGAAAATAAAAACAATCTACCAGTTCCAAATGGATGGAACTGGATGGCAAACGACTAACAAAGGCCTCGTAGGGGCAGCATCTCCCGATAGGTGCTGGTCCGCTAAGTAACGAGTAGGAGCCACTGCAGCCGAAAACCTAGCAGCTCTGTTAGTAAGCCCTACTCCCACCTCCTCGTGGTGCCATCTGGGAATTTCGTCGGAAATTGCTAACGGGAGAGGACGAATGGCGAGCTTCCTGCGCCAAAAAACAGGATAAGTGTCGGTTGGTCTGTGGCCCAGCGAGCCGCAACCGTAAAAACAAACTATTGCTCCGAAACGGAAACATACGCCTCGGATACGGACTGATCATTTGTTGACGACCTTTGGCTATCGGACACGGACAACGATCGGATTCTGGAACGTTAAGACCCTCCTGGACTCACTCAAGGAAGGGCCTTATAACGCCAGATTCCTCCAATTGGAGCGCGAATTCGCACGGTATAAAATCGACATCTTAGGGCTGAGCGAGATAAGCTGGTACGATGCTGGGGAATACATCTCCCCAACAAAAAGCACTGTGATGCTCTACTCTGGTAAACCAGCTGGAAGTGCACGGAGTTCTGGCGTAGGACTCATGCTAACTCCAGCAGCACGTAGTAGCCTCATATCCTGGAAACCCCATAGTGACCGGATATTGACGGCTAGGTTCCAGAGTAGAGTTAGAAAAATTACCATCATACAGTGTTATGCTCCGACTCTAGACGCGACTGAGGATGAAAAGGATAATTTTTATAGTCACTTAGGTGCCGCCTACAACCAAACGCCTAATGGGGACATCGTAATGGTAATGGGGGATCTCAATGCCAAGGTGGGTAGCGACAACACCATGCTTAAGCACGTGATGGGAGTTCACGGCGTGGGAGACCGTAATGACAATGGTGAGCGGTTTGTGGACTTCTGCAATACCAACCGCCTAGTCATCGGAGGTACGCTGTTTAAGCATAACACCTGCCATAAGATCAGTTGGGTCTCTACTGATAGGCAACGAACATCCAACCAGATCGATCACATTGCGATCAGTCGCCGCTTTAGAAATTGTCTCCTGGTCGTCCGAAACAGACGTGGAGCTGACGTCGGACAAGAACGAGATCACCATCTTATGGTAGCTCATTTACGCCTTCGTACTGCATCCGTCAAAAGCAACCGCTCAAACCTGCTTAACATCACCAGGTTTAATATCGACAGGCTCAAGGTTCCCCAAGTGCGCCAACAGTTCAGGGACCATCTTGCCTTAGAAGCAGAAGCAATCAGCAGCATAGAGAACATGGATGACCACTGGAGTGCTGTGAAAAATGCTTTTGCGACTGGGGCACGCACTTATGTCGGTAAAAAGCAGAAACACCACCGCACATGGCTTTCTACAGACACCTGGAGACGGATCGATGAGCGTACAGCAATCAAGGCTCGGATTGCAGCGGCCTCAGCAGTAGAGAGAACCGAGCTTGAAGCCCAATACCGTGCGAAGAAGAAAGAAGTGCAGCGTAGTGTGAGACGTGACAAGCGTCAACATGTCAACTCACTGGCCTCAAGGGCTGAAGAAGCAGCGAGTAGGTGCGACAGTAGGACTGTTTACAACATCACTAAGGAGCTCATTGGTGGTCGAAACTCCAAACAACATCCAGTGAAGAGTCTAGACGGTGACCTTCTGATTTCGGATGAGGATCAGCTCACTAGATGGAGAGAACATTTTGCTGCAGTGCTAAATCACTTAGACGACGGCGGTATGATCTTGAATCCGAATGAGCAGTTCGAAGCAACAAATTCCCGAATTCGCACCGTACCTCCCAGTAAAGCTGAAATAATAACAGCAATCAAGTCCCTCAAGAAAAACAAAGCGGTGGGTATTGATGGTGTCCCTGCCGAGCTATTTCAAGCGGCGCCAAATACATCGGCAGATTTGCTGCATCCGCTAATACGGAGAGCTTGGGATAGTGAACAATTTCCACAGGAGTGGAAAAGGGGGATGATCATTAAGCTTCCAAAGAAGGGTAACTTGATGGAGTGCGGTAACTGGAGAGGTATATGTGTTCTTCCAGCTGTAGCCAAAATAATAGCTAGAATAATTCTAGAACGAATTAAAGATCATTTAGATTCAACTCTCGATGTCGAACAGGCAGGCTTTCGCGCTGGATCCTCCTGCATCGACCACATAAACACCTTACGGATCATAATCGAACAATGCGTTGAGTATAGGTCTCCGCTACATTTACTGTTTATCGACTTCGAGAAGGCTTTCGACAGCTTGAATCGAGATGCTATCTGGCTGGCCTTGCGCAGGAGAGGCATTCCAGAAAAGCTTATAGCTATTATCAAGACTACATATGAGGGCGGCAAGTGTCACGTCGTGCACAATGGTAAGGTGTCGGAGGACTTTGAAGTCCAAAGTGGAGTACGTCAAGGGTGCATACTGTCCCCACTATTGTTCTTGGTGGTTATCAGCGATGTACTCCGTGCAGCATTGACGGAAGCTAATTCTGGAATTCGTTGGACTATGACATCTTACCTTAAACACCTAGATTACGCTGACGATGTTTGTCTACTTTCACATCGGATAATGGATCTTCATTTGATGGCCCAAAATCTAGAAGCTGAGGCAAACAAAGTGGGGCTAAAAATAAACACAGCCAAAACAAAAGCCCTGAGTACTTCCAATACCCGCGCTCAACTTAACATTGCCGGAAAGCAAGTCGAGAAAGTTGATGACTTTCTATATTTAGGAAGTGTCGTCTCGGCTAATCGCGGTGGCACCGAACTGGATGTGTGCAGCAGAATCGGGAAGGCTAAAGCTGCGTTCGGAATGCTGTCCAAAATCTGGAGAAGCAATGTTATTAGCTTAAGAACCAAGCTACGACTGTTCCGCTCCAACGTAGAATCAGTGCTGCTTTATGGGTGCAGTACCTGGAAGGTGGACACCATTAACACACGCAAGCTGCAAGTCTTCGTAAACAAATGCTTAAGAATCATCTTGAGGATTTTTTGGCCGAACCGCATCTCCAACGAACAGCTTTATCTGAGAACGGGCCAAGAACCTATAAGCATTACTATACGAAGAAGAAAGTGGCAATGGATTGGACACACCCTACGGCGCGAAGACAACTCCATTGCGAAATACGCTATGCAGTGGAATCCGCTCACCCAGGCAGGCAGAATAGCGGGACGCCCTAGGCAAACGTGGCGCAGAACAGTTGAGGAGGAATCGAGCTCTTTAGGAATGAGTTGGAGGCAGCTCAAACGCGTTGCAGAACTCCGAACACGATGGCGCGCAGGCGTGGTTGACGCCCTATGCCCCCCGAGGGGTTAAAGGACATAAGTAAGTAAGTACCAGTTCCAAATGGACGGCTATATACTCATATACTCCAACCAAAAGCCAAGCATCTTCTTGGCATCATGATCAATCCAAACATCCAATCTACAACCACTAGCTCATTGAAGGCGGATATCAGACTTATGCAGATACTACCATGGAAGATGTTTCGAAGACTGATCTCTATAAACATAATACGAGTATTTGGACTTTTGAAAACCTGATACCCACGTGAACATCTGTCTATCAAAATTGATTCTGTTAAAGAACAAGCAATCTTTGGTACTCATACAGTGGAAACATATTTCTAGAACCAAAAGACATATGCAGACATTTCGGCCCGCCCATCTTAGAGAGGCATAGTGCCTGTTGCAAAAATATGGTTTGATTCGTTCGTAATTGAGTCAAATTTCGGAAACGCGTCCATCAAATCCAATAAACCAGTGGAACGCATTATGCAATACTGGCACAGGCCTTGTGGATAATCCTTAAAAAAAATATATATGGTACAAATAAAATGCTGCGATCTTTACACAACTACTAATAAATGCATGGCACCTCACTTAGGGCATACCTAAGTAAAAACTGCTGAAGGGTTTTCAGCCTAGCCCAATTCAACCAAAGGCATTCGGTTTTCAATATATCAGAGTATGCAGAATGTTTATTTCTGTAGACGCCTTGTGCTAAAGATACATCTAACTTACGACAGTTACGACGCTGTACAGGGAATTATTTATAATATGTGAAAAGGGTATATTACACTGCGACCCAATGGTATTTTGCAATCCTTGCTAATTCTTTGGAGAGGTTTGTTGCCTGCAATTCTTTCTGGAATTTAAATAGAGAGTCGAACACTCTTACTCAGTTTCGGCGAGAATAGATTACCATCTTCAGTCCAGTTTCTCGGTCGTCCCTAGGGATTGCTAGAAGAGAAATTCCGAATTCTTTTGATCCGATGCACATTTCTCTTCCGAAAAATTTAATTTGTGACACAACTACCTTTTCATAGTTTACTCTAACAAATTCCGTCTTTGTTTAAATATAGTCGCCAAAATACATTGCTTTCTCAATAGAACAATCTGTCTTCCCATATAACTTATTATCTCACACTTAACGAGATGATAAAACTAATCTTAATCTGAAGCTATTCCGCACTATGACTTCATTTTTCGTTGGATTCGTGTGTGTAACGATGAAATCGGATAGGATTACCCAATCAAGCGTAACTATATTTTCTAACAAACTAACAGCATGAGATATCCGCAGCAACAGTCATGTTATCCATCTTAATTGGAAGAACTGTTACAAAAGACGTGTTTCTCGTGCGAGTTGGTCTTACAAAATCTCGAAACTCAATTAAAAACTTCCGGAGATTCTTTTTTTTTTTTTTTTTTTGGTCGGTTTAATGTTTATTTTTGATTTCCCCCTTTTCGTTCTGCATGCCTCATTTTCCCTGGATGAGAGAGTAAAGCTTGTAAATCTGGAAGAGATACAAAGTATCTAGCTACAACTCATTCCATGAATTGTGGCCTCTTCTATGTCATTTGTTAGTCTTTTTCATTATGATTAGTTGGGTTTTTTTTTTCTAGTGCATGAGAGGCATAGAGACTGCAAATGCAATGTACCACTGCGGTTCACAGTTCGTAAGCGCCTTGGTATGGTTTAGGTGATTAATGTTTACATTAGGTAAGCGGATGGGGCAAATGTAATTAAGGCTGAGGTGAGCCCCTAATCTAATTTGGCTAGGAGGGCGCACACACACACACATACGGCAAATTGATGGAGAAAAATGTATTTGTTTCTAGAAGACGATGGCGTGTCAGATTTCTTTGTAATATTCGCATAATGACCAAGAGAAATGCTAACTTTCACTTGAATTATGTGAACAATAAATTAATCAAACGATAGCTGATGAGCAGGCTATACAAGCACGTGTAAGTGGGTCAATTCCTTTTAAGAGCATTTGATCCGAATTGGCTACTTTTACTTACATCTTTCTACAGAATAGTTGTTAATTGCATGCAAAAATTAGACAGGCAATGATTGATTTCGGAGAAGGATAAGATGGAAACGAGATTAACCGCTCTCGGATAGTATCATATGTAGTTTCTAAATACACCTCTGCAGCATGGTAGTTTCCATGTACCTTCCTTACACATGTAATAAAAATCGCGCCGAGTGTAAAATATAAAGTCTTTGAGGCAGTCATAAGGTCAATCATGTGCTATGCGGGACAAGTGTGATGATCTGTCAGTTTGGGGAAGTTGAAAAACTTTTGAGATACTTCCTAAAGAAAATATTCAGAATGCCAGAAAATACGCAAAACTGCATGTTGTATCTGGAAACGCGGTTGCCACCGCTGTGTGTATACGCTTAGACTTCACTTCCTATACTTATTGAAGATTCTATCACAACCAAGTCATCGTCTTCCCCATAAAATTGCTTTGCACCTCAAAAATAGGAACACAATGTAGCCCTACTTGAAGCACACGTAGACGAAATAAACCTAGGAAAGGCACTGCAGGAACTTTTAATTAAGATCGAAGGATCCACGTGGCAGTCTTTTCAAAGGCAAAGCGAACAAAGTCAAGTAAGGAATATTTATAAAGCTTAAGAGCATGAACTTGGGGAACTGAACTATTTTCATGATTGCAACAGTGTAGATCTAATCTCAACAGCATTCAAAGCCAGGGACGAAATATTGCAATTGAACTACATGCCACACAGAACAGATGGAAGTGATGAATGTACACTGTGCAACCATAGAACAAGAGAAGACAGCCTTCATTTCATTTTAATCTGCCCTATTCTGAGCGCAATCAGAAGATCCTTTTATAGAAAAAACACTCTCTCTTCCGATGAAGTCGTTCGCATCTTAAAAGGAGAAAATTGGACTATATTGTTTAAATATATAAAATCTGCTCTAAAATACCGGCTCCAAATTATAAACCAAGCTTCCTAAAAAAAAATACTAGGTATATATAGGTATGAATTAATTCTGTAATTTAAAAACTCTCTTTTATCGGCTGACGGTAAAAGCCAACGCTTATTATTGTAAAACTGTAACAACTGATTTTGTTCTGCATTAATAAAGGTACACACTACTACTACTACATGTAACTCTCGGAATTGTTATTGATAAGTGATAACGTATCCGTCTTAACCTTCCCTTTGGTCACTGTCATCAATGTGCTCATAAATTCATTCAGTTTCCAATTCCAATTTCTAGTGGCAGAAATCTTTTAATGCATTTAAATGACACATAAGTTGAAAATGAAGTAGAGACAGGAAAAATACATATTTGTGATGTAGTAGTTTGAAACTCAGGTGAAGTCCAGTGCGTACTTACTCCATGGGTGGTGTCCAAACTAGTCGGGGAGAATTTGCTGCGATTTTTGCGTTCGGTTTAGGAAAATAATGGTTGGCACTCAAACTGACAACTGCCATTCAGTGACCGAATACATAAGAACTGTTTTCTTTGAATAAATAGGGTGGATCATGGACGGTAAAGTGATGGACCCCAAGGTACATCAGTTATTCTTTGCTGACGATGGAGCCATCATAAGTGAGGATCCTACATCCTTGCAACGAGAACTTGATGTGTGGGTGGACGCTCTGGAGGGAAATGGGTATGGGTAATGGCAGGAGTGACAAAGCTTGATCGAATAAGAAGTTCGAAGATCCGTGGAAGCTTTCACGTCAAGGAAACCATCGTACAAAAAATAGAGCGCGACCGGCTCAGCTGGTATTGCCGCGTTCAAAGAACAGATCATTTGAACCTTGTTAAAAAGGCAATATCAATGCACGTTCCAAAGACATCGCGATGTAGGAAAGGCAGGCCTATAAATGCCGCGATCAGACAAATGCGACGACATCGGCATTTCGGTCAAATAGGCGAACCCCACAGGCGGATCAGTAGAAGTAGTGCTGTGAAGTGGGAGGGTTATGATCCCTTATTTTTGGATCATAACCTCGCTGATAAAAGGAAGAAGAAGATAGGGTTGATCATGTGTAAGGAAGAGAAGAAGTTTCTCTTTCCTCCTCGTCCTTGCGACTTTACGCATCTTCCAATAAAGCAATGCTTCGTAATGACACCTACTATTGAGATGATATATAATTAATCTTTTTATCGAGACACGCTGATGATGTAAACTGGATCAAGGACAAATCTGTCTAGTGGCGTGATCTTACCATCTGCATTTGGTTTCACTGATTATTATACATATCATATTACAAGTATTCGTAGAGAGTGTCAACTCTCATGTAATCTTTAAATTTATCCCACTCATTATGGCTTCATCGAGCATACATACCAGGGTAGTTTAATGGAGAATTACGCAACCATATCATTAATACACAAGTGAGAGTCCAGAGCGCTCTTTAAATTGAAAAAGACCTGTTATAGGTTATCGCATCCATTACAATTCACTTTATTTTATCCCAGGCAAGGCTTTTTTGGTCCCCAAAAAGGACTACTTGGAGGTAGCGTCAAACCGAATGACCGCTCTAATCTGCTCTCTGTCTGTCTAAATAGGCTAGACGTAGGAATGAAACAAAACACTTTGCTTTTAGCTGCAAAAAGTCGATGACCCATTCAATTTCGTCAAGGAAGTGAAGATGGTATGATTCACCGAATTAGCTTAATATGAGCACACTTACAGTAAGGGTTTGCTCTCACCCCCTGGTCTGTAGACTGGATGAAGTTATTGAATGTTTCTGGACGTTATTTGGTTGTAAGCCAATGTATTCGAAATTGAGTCAGCATGAAATAGCAACTAATAGCTACGAGAGCTTAAAAAATGAGAAACACATAGCATCAACATTTCTCTAACCACTCGAACAAAGGAGGATCTATGCCTGGTCGAACAACACACCGCAGCGAGTTTGTAATGCTCCTAGCTTAAAAAAGAAAATGTCTTTTAGTAGAAAGTGTTTACACCTTCAAGAGTTATTTAATGAAATAAGTACTCCGATGATATCCACTATCATTCTGTGCTTAAACAAAATTCATTCGAAGGACATTTGAGTAGCTATAAGGTGAAGCCCCTAATAAAACCCTTGAACTTTTTAATATTTCGAACATCAAAGACTTCTTTCGCAGCTGACACTCTTAATATTCAGAAGCCCTCAACAAGTGAATGCTGCTGCTCTACACACAAGTTCTGACCCAATTCTTTTCCCGCAGATTCCTAACTTCACCGTTAAAGATTAGACAAAAACAAAAAGAAACCGAAGCATTTGGACAACGTAAGTAGAACTTCCAAAAACATAATTCCCACCATCAATTCGTTTTACGGTGTTTTCCACCTCTAGCTTTCCCGAAAATCTCCCACCGCAAACCAATTCAAATTCACATTCCCCCCTTAAAAGAGGGCAATAAAAACACCCAAAGTTTGTCAGACTTTTATAGCCCCATCAAGAAACGAAATGAATGCGCGCTCGTTCACTTCAAATAAATAAAAACTAGATATCCCACCAGCAAACAAAAACCAGACCACTTCCCCCTACTCGAATGGCGAACACTTTCAGGCGCAAATACGAGAAGCTATAAGTTCACCCCTTCTCCAGAGCAAACACCAACTAGAGCTCACTCAATTCATTTTACGATCTAAACACAGAAAATTCCAAAAAGGATTCATGCATAAGCCCGACCAGCCACCAATGATTGACGTCTTCATTGTGCATCACAGATGTGGAGTACTTAACGAGCCGGATGAATGACCGAGCACGCTCCATACTCTACCCAGCATGGTGCCGCGTTGCATCTCGACCATCCAATCCTACCAAAAACTACCCGAGCGTAAAACGATATGCACAAAACTTTTCTCTGTGTGAAGTACATGTCATGGAGGTATTTTGGTAGTCCGACAATGTTTTGGTTTGTTTAGCAAAAGTCCTAAGCCTACCCTGCCCGTCGGACAACAAGCATTAACACTTAGCACAGACAGACAGACATCGCCTTATGAGCCATGAAATGGAGAAAAAGCAAATGGACCGTCTGTCTACGGTTATTAGGCAAATACATACATTCCTCCTCTGGTCGGAGCAAGCTAATTAATTCTGCAAAACGAAGAGTGCTGTGGTTCTGGGAACTCCGTGCTGTTCCACCGAAGATGACACACCATTTGACGAGTGTTCGCACTCGCTCGCTCAAAACCATTGACAAATTCGTAACAAGTCGTGTAGACAGATGACACATGGGTAATGGTTTGTCAGTATCGGAAATTATTAGAATTACTAGCCCAACAAGAGGTGCATACCTTGGAAAACGTATTAATGCCTCCAGAGACAGAAAGGCGGGAGAAAAATCGCCATAACAAGTTGCGAGATAGTTGCAACAACTAGAACATTGTTTATGGAGCGTGTTACGTTACGAGAAATGAAAGACGGGAAACGCAGGGATATAAACTGCTTTTTACTGTCAGATGGGATACACCGAAAGAAATTGGCAGAAAGAATGTACAAAAGAGGTAAAAACTAATTGAGTGCTGGAAATTAAGGCGTTATTAAATATTCAAGGAGTGAAGAACAGTTGACGAATCTTGAAATATACATATACACTTTGAAGAAGTCATAGTGCAAAAAAGAATATCTAACTAAAAGGACTATTAAAAAGAGCAGGCGACTTTGGAAGTAACAATCAAGTTACAAATAAAAATTCCTTCGTTTCAGATCACAGTGGGAACAAAAAATTAAGCAGTCAAAAAGAGCAGTTTAACACTTTGACTGCCAAGCCATGTGGGTCACGCCAGACCCGGAATTAACTTTTAATTAATTAATACAAAATTATTCTACGGCCATGTACTATATGCTACACCAATATTTCAGCAGAGGCCAAATCGGAATCCCATATAAAATTCAACATATTGTCGCACAAAAACGTACGACATGGCCCGAGCTGAAGTACTGAAGTAGGTGTAGCACGAAAACGTGCATTCGACATGGCAGTCAAAGTTTTAAGCGAGAAGACGTTTTAGTAAATGACTGATGTTCTGAACACAACTGAAGGGGAAATATGCCTAAAATATTTTGTAAGTAGAAGCTCTTCAAATTACAAACTCTTAGAAATAGCAGGAACTCGTAAAAATAACAGGGACTCTTTGAAATTTCCATAGATTTTAAGAAGTCCCGACGCAGGAGGAAAACAATAAAAAGCTCTAGGTATACTATTTTTTACAACTGCTTCCAAAAGAGACGTTTACTTAAAAAATGCTAAGCCGAAACGTTCCAGAAATAATAAAATTTAGATCGCTAGAGTAAAGTTTGGATCAGATCATAAGAAAACTTAAAAGCAATGAACTGTTTAAAAGTAGCTACCAAAAAAGGAAAAAAACACAAAATAAACTTAACCAAGATGCGTAGTTTTTACAAATAACTAGGCGTCGCTGAATAACTACTGGAATGAGCATTTTCTCGTAAGGAAAAACATTTCTTCTAAAGAATTTAATGAAATTGACAGAATCAGCGACACGCAAATAAATCCAATTACTAGTAAGTCAATGACATACTTTCTACAAATAAATAAATTCAAACAACTTGATAGGCAGCAGAAGATGAGCAAACAAAGAGCTCTTTATAAGTAGGTGTGATTAAAAGCAATAATAGCCTTTCTATGGGAAATCCGTAAGAACAGCAGACGTCTATAATGGAAGTCATAAATTAATGGGAACTCTTGTTTCTTGATCTTGAACAACTTGAATGGATTTTGAAAGGATTCTATGCAGCAGTACTTTTAGATACATATCGAAAGAAAGAAAGAGCAAAAGGTCTGCTGAATCGATTTATTACATATTTTGTGAAGCATGAAGAAGTTCTTCAGAAACAGTTGGAGAACATAAGGGAATCATTTGACAAAGTAGTACAAAAATTCACAGTTCTTTTTAACTGTGCTTGTTCTAAACATAAGTGGCTTTTAGATACAGATAACTGATGTTATAAAAGAAAAAAAGTGGCTATAACTGGAGGGCAGAACTGCTGTCCCCGAAATGAACATATTGTAATTGCATATTAAGAAAATATATTGAGAAAAAAAAGTCGACTGATCGGTCACTGGTTCCTTTTACTACGAATCATGCCTTAGAGTCCGCTCGAAATCTATCCACTGGTCTGAATGCGTTTTACGCTTCCAAAGGTGACTCTTTTAATCCATTCATAAATCCTTTCCAAATCACCGGTTCATTTACAAATGACTGGTTCTTTGCATCGTAAATAACTTTATACAGAGGGTCTGATATTTATTGGTCGACTATTGTACTTAAAGAGTATTTAAATACAACCGTGAAAGCTCTGTGGAGATCTTGTGTAACGCACAACAGAACTTCTATGAAATAAAATGTTCACTATTTTGAACGGTTTGGTGAACGGTTTCACTAAAATAGATCCTCAATCAACTTGAAGCGCAAAATTATTTAGAAACTAAACTAATTGTTTATCAAAGCTTTGAGCCAGCACTCTTTAAACGCTTCAATCATTCTGCTTTTTATATCCCTTGCAGCAAAAGTGAGGATTTGTTTGTTCTAAGCCTCCTGCCACACGAAATACTCCTAAGAGCTGTCAGGATATATGTTTCGCTTATGATAGACACATTGCCTCTGTTCCTTTTTTCAGTGTACAATTCCATTGAAATGCAATCTTAAACCCACCGTTCGCGTAAATTTCTCAAAAATACCTCCGCAGAGGTAAGACTACCATTTACAATGTATACAATGCCTACTTTGGACACCCAATGTGCAGGCCGCAAGAAATCAACCAAACAACAACCAGTGGCCACATAAGCAGCTTGTTCCCAATGTATCACCTAATGTGACCAATGTCTACGACACTCCGTCTCATTGGCGAGTCCGGAAACCGCCGCTAAACAAGGTTTTCACTAGTATTGCTACCATCGCTGCCATAGTCATCGTCCGACGACGTTCGTTTGGCTTCTTTGAGCATAAATATGCTTTATTTGTATCTTTTTTCATGTTTTTATGGGATAGGTACGGTTCGGGTGTTTATATCCGATCATATACGCCCAACCTGGTAATGGGCATAATCGCCTCGTTTAGCGGCCGATTAAACCGTGTGTAATAGGGGCGCACATACAAGACCGACCGCAATCCTTTTGTTGCGCACAAATTGAAAGTGCACCGGAACATTCCAGAGTGTTCCACCTTTAATCGGTGCGCTGTGCCGAGCGCGACTTTCTCTTGCAGTAGCAAGGTAGCAGCAGGCTTTGATGGATTTAGAAGGAAATTGATGATAAATCGCTTTTGGAAATGAAAACAGTGAGTGGTGGTAGTACGTAGGCCTAACGAGGTAGCCGACCACATGTCGCGATTGTTGTTGATAGCTTTCGCTTATGAGATATGAATGACATTTTTGGAATTAATAAATATTTTGTTTGAATTACGTAGAATGGGGATAGGTACATACGTGTAGTGCGTTCTAGATAAATGAGAGATTTGTTACCGGTGTCGATGGTAGAATGAGATTACATTTGTTTCTGTAAGCTGTTGATGGAGTGAGGAAAGTTAAGAGTTTCTGGTAAGTTGAAACGAGAACCTAATGATGTGAGAGATGTCTTGTCAAATGGAGGTCAATTAGTTAGACAGACGGCTTTGAATATAGGATCTTTTGAATTGTTCTGGAAGACATTGCATGAGCGCCGTTTGTAGTATTTTATGTCGATCACTTCAATTCAATAACAGAACACAAGATTAATGCTCCTGAGTCTTGAATATGCATTGCTGGTGCGAATGCTTAGATTTCACTGACTCCTCAGGGGCTTTGCTGACTAAGAGAATTGAAAGACAGGCTATTAATTAAGAGGTAGATGAACCTTCCTTACGCTTTATAATGTAATGTATGGATCGGAAGTGAGACTGATGTTTCCTTGATATTTCCAATGAAACTTTAGGTCAAACGAACTGGCTTACATGCCATAAAGGTGGAGTATATGCGGTGTGGTGACGAAGAAAGAAACGAACACTGAACACGGAACAACTATCGGTACTTAAACGCCCTATGGAGAGGAACAAGCAATCCATTAGAAGTTCCAATTTGAATTTAGATTTAGAATCTATAGGTATATCTGGAGAAAACAAATCCATGACCATGACGGTTGGACTGAGTTCTTTGAAGAGCTGTAGGACTGCAGGTGGCAGTTAGGGTAATTCGGGATGAGGTTTACACTAGCTGAACTACTATAGATATCTAAATTTTGAAAGAAAAGTAGACTGGGCGATGTGTTTTGATTAAGGAGCATCTTCAGGTTTACCAGTAAATCTTATCAGGGCCAAGTAGAGTAGAACCTCACTACAGGTTCCACAGGTGACAGAACCTCGCCAAACGGCTTCTGTGCCTTTTCTTAACCTATTTTTTTAATGACTTCACTTTGAACTATTTTATGTCCTATGTTACGGAGCGAAACTAAGGTGCAGTAAACTTCTACCTAACTCAGTTTCTTACAGGACACGGATATTTCAACGCGTACCTGCTTAAGATGGGGAAAGTGGGAAACCCAGCTTGCCAGTACGATCACTCTCCACATGACACCGTAGAGCACACGATCTTTAGCTGCACACGATGGACGGCAGAGAAAAGCAGGCTGCAGCTCGAGATAGGCGACATAAGCTCAGAAACCGTTGTGGGGAAAAATGCTATCCAGTAAAGACAAATGGGATAAAATATGCTCCTTTGTGGAGGTAGTATTAAAGGCAAAAAAGAGATAGGAAGATCAAATCATACCCTTACAAGATATATAAGCCTAATGAAAACCTCACCGGTAAGAAAGAATAAACCCGCAGAAGATAAACATGAAAAAGCCGGTCCCCACAGGGGAAAGAAAACACCGCCATTTCGAAGTAATGCATAAACGGTTCCGGAGTGGATGGTGTCAAGTAGAAAAAAAGGGTTAAAGGTGGTTTAGTGATTACCAAGTCTTACACTACTTAAAACGGAGCAGGACTGTTTTTCATGAGCAGTAGCGTTTTCCACCACCCGTTAGAAAATAAAATCTCCTATGTTACAAACTCTGTTGGTCCAAGTGATGTCACAATACTAAGAGAATGCTATATTGAGATCCTAAGAGGTAACAAATCAATTAAGCGCCTGAGAAGAAGTTTTATTCTCAACCCTCATCTTCTATTATTTTAGTTTAAGTGATTACTATCGAAACTCTCACCAACAACTTTTAGTTGCGCTTACAATTCACAAGTTCATTTGCTGAACTACAAAAGAATGTAAACAACAATTCCAACATTCCTCACATGTCCCGAAATAGAAAAACTTCTAACACGTCATAAATTATGACAAGTATTCAAATGGATAGTTCAAATTCTAAACACTGCCGCGACCGATCACCTAGAATATTAATTTAAGAACAACTTGTCATACAAACGCCAATTACACAAATTAACATGTCTCTGCCAACATTGTAATGTCTGTTTACCAAAAACAATCAAATGACCGACGAGACGTGTAAAATGTTCATCAAATAGGTTTTCAAAAAAAGAAAACACATTTTGTGCTAAAGAAAAACAGCGCTAACACTTAAAAAAAATTTAACGCCAACACCTTGTGTCATTATATTGACTCTACAATCGGTTCCACTCAGGATTGCCATATCGGGACGGTTTGACACTCAGCTATGGACAAAGATATTCGTCTCATTAAATTCCTAGCATAATCGAAGCAAAGTTAATTTATTCCAAATTCAAAAAGTATCCCAAATTTGGATTTGCGTGTCGCGTCCGTGTGGATGGATTTTTTAAACAGCAGCCTCTGTCTGTATCTATAGATTCTATTGTTGCTTTCCAAGAGTGGGAAGTAGTTTACTTTTTTAAACAAAAAAAAATATGAACAAATTTTTATTTAACTGCATGACAAGTTGAACATGTCTTTCATGTTTGTTAAGTTTTCTGATAAGATACGAAACCCGATTTATATTTTTGCCCACCGTCTCCTACAGATATGAACTTCCAAGGGCAGTCGCAGCCGATAGTCTTGGTCATCGTGTCCAAGCAAGTTTTTTTTTTTCCTTTTTTCGGAGAGGAGCAAGGGCATCCAGCGAGGCCCATTGCCTCTGGGTCGATAAAAACGCTAAAAAATGTGGAAGTGCTGCAATAACGTTTCACATTATTACAGCATTTTAATGATAAGGAATTCGAGTTGTTTCCGACGACCGATGGGCTTCTAGATATAAATAGTTTTTGTTTTCTTATGTAAGGGGAGAGGTGGTGGTGGTAGTGGAAATCAAAGTGATAGTTTATTTCTTTTGACGGCTGGCATGGCAGGAATAAAAGTGAAAATGGAACTAATTTTTATGACACACTTTTACTTTTACAAACACACGAGCTGTGAGGCACATTTGCAGCAAATTAAAGTCGAGGGTTTTGATAGAATTTTTATTTTTTTTCGTCGTCTCGTCGATGTTAGTTGGTAGTGTGTAAAAGTTTTGGTTTATTGAGCTATTTTTGCAATGCGACTTCTAAGAAGTTTAATGTTTATGTGTTTCTTTTGGATAAAGGTTTTTTTTTTATTGCTATGCGTAGATTTATTTTTTCTGGACGTTTGGCTTTGTTGACTTTTGGACCATATTTTATGGAAGTATTTAATCGGATAAGGCATAAGGTATTTATGACGAAAATTGAACCATGTGTTGGCACACTCAGGGTATTTTTTATTGAAAAGCAAGACACAACTGAGAGAATGATCGAAATTGAAGCACCAAATTGTATGCAATGGAATTTGATCTCATCGCATTTGGATATGCACTTTCAGGCGGTAGCTATCGGTGCAAAGCTCAGTAAAAACTGCAGGCACTTAACTAAATACTTGTTAGTTTTGCAAAAGTGTTCGGCAAGAAACAAAATGCTGGGTCTAGACTATTCGTGGAAAATGAAAAGAAATAGTTTCTTGATATCTCCTGGATTTTATTTGGCGTTATTTGGCAAGCCTAGTAGTTTGTTTGTTGTGTACACGAATTGTGTCTTTGTTATAATAAGCGACCATGTGGTTGTGGCTTAAGTAGAGAATACCCATGGAATGAACCTCACGCAAGTATCCAGGAACTTTACATATCGTGGCCAAGAATTTCATGAGCCGAGTCGAATAGCTTTACATATGGAGGTTCGCAGCAGCATTCCTGGATTCACTAAAATTGAAAAAGGGTGCTAAGAAAGACGTCTAAAGATGTGCTTTTCTAATCGGTTTTACGTTATTTAACATATGTTACATGCTGCAATAGGCATGTTCGACGTCGCAGAGAACCCCAGAAAGAGAATTGTCAGTCTTAGGAGAAAATGTAGGTTTTTCTTTTTTTAATTTTGGAATTGGTTTCTCATTCTATTTTGAATATAGAGATCAATATTATGACGTTTAAATACGAAGAGTGACAGATCGGTTTTACTAATAAAAAGGTTGAACATATGGTATACCAATCATTATAAACAAAAAAATAGTTCCATACGCTAATACAGTGAACTATTTAGGTATGACACTAGATACTAAGCTGCGACGGAAAGAGCACATAAAAAAGAAAAAAGAAGAGTTAGAGATCGAATATAGAAAATTGCACTGGTTGACAGGAAGAAACTCAATCGTATCAATTGGAAATAAAGTGATTATATATAATCAAATTCTGAAACCAACATGGACATATGGAATCCAACTATGGGGTTGTGCCAAAAAGAAAAAAATAGACATAATACAACGATTCCAAAGTAAGGTGCTCATAAATATAGTAAATGCACCTTGGTTCATAAGGAACACAGACTTTCATCAGGACCTGAAGATAGAAAGTGTAAGAGGAAACGGTTCAGAGATCCTCGGACAAGGTTAATCATTACATGGATAGTTTCAGATATTTACATTCATAATAAGGACTTCTTGAAACCTTCTGCACCGGATTTTAAATCCTCATAGTCTAGGCCAGGCTATATATCATGACAGTCAGACCCATCCTTACGTATTGGGCTCTTGTGTGGTGGAAAGCAACGAATACGAAAAACACACGGGATATGTTGGCCATGGTACAAAGATCAGCCTGCATTGCCATCACAGGTGCTCTTCGCATAACACCTACGGCTGCACTCGAGATCTTTCTATATCTTTTACCACTAAACCTACAAATTAAATTTCAAGCGGGCAACAGTGCGCTTCGGCTCACTAACGTTGGTCTCTTCAATACTAATAACAAAGGACATAGCTAGAGGGCACGGGGTCAGGTATTTACTCGAGAGATACGAACCTGAGACTTCCGAACACATGCAGTGTGTTCCAAGCAGAAGTTCTAGCGGTGCTTAAAGCTGCGGAATTAATTGAGAAGGGATCAATATCCGATAAGAATATCGCCATCTACATTGACAGTCAGGCTGTGCTAAAGGCACTAGAGTCTTACGTCACCAAATCTGAGATAATCGGGAATTGCCGCACAATGATTAGGGCATTATGTACGCAGAACCGAGTCAGATTATGTTGTGTACCTGGACACTGCGATATCGAAGGCAACGAGCAAGCCGACGCGCTGGCTAAAAGAGGAGCGAGGCTCCCATGTAGTGACTTAATTGGTAGTATTAAACCACCAGGGTGCATGGCTAAGGGAATTATTCGTGATAGAATCATCGACACGGCTAATCTTAGATGGTCAAACTTAGATGGTCACAGGGTGTCTAAGGCCTTGTGGCCTGTGTTAGAACGCAGAAAATCAGGGGAGATGATTAAATTAAATAGATCAAGGCTAAGAACAGCGATAGGAATACTCTCTGGCCGCTGTCTCCTAAGGAAGCATGATATGAGACTAGGGTTATCTGACACGGATGTTTGTAGGTACTGCGATGACCTACATGCCTCAGAGGACATAACACATATACTCTGTGAGTGCCAAGGAATTGCCAGGGCAAGGATAAAGCACCTTGGTAGATAATTCTTCGATAACCTGGAAGATGTGAGGTCCTTGAACCACAACAAGGATCTCTTCAAATTCTGTAGGAAGATCAATTGCTTGGGAGAATTGGTTTAGCTCTTCTACCGTGAAGGTTCCCTAGGGATCACGATGGGCCCACTTTGGTGCCTAGTGTTTTATGATAACCTCATAACCCTACCTAACCTAACCTAACCTAGGCGGAATGAGCGCATATTATTTCGCGACTAGTGTTCACAAATCTTCAGCTAAAAAGTGGATTTCGCTTCTTTTTTTTCGCGAAAAAAAGATGAAGCGCACATGGGAAATTAAGAGTCAAAGATCAGTAGTATGTAGATCAGTACTACTACATTCAAATTGCATAGAAACAATTGGCTATAGTTGCGACTATTGTGGACCAGAGAACTGCATGAATCCTTTCATTTGCAGTTGTGAATCATTTGCTAAAACACGAGCCGTCCACAGTCTCGCGCACAAGGAAAACAAGCAAGTATGAATCGACAGTCATGAATATTTGAATGCGTAGGCTCGCGCTCAAAGTATTCCCTCAATCAGAGAATTCACAAATGTATAAGTGATTGGTTGAATTGTTTCAAGTAGCTCGTATTGAATAAGTGTAGAATCATTATTATTTTATTATGGTGGCAATAAAGTGTAAGGGTAGCTAATCATTTCTTGGAATGGATGTGAATGTGTGTGAAGGCAGTGAACGTTTCGAGTGCCTCATAAAACAAGCTACTCGCTGCAGTTTTCTCGTGTGGACCATAAAGTACACTCTTATTACAATAAAATTGCTACACCACAGTTGGATCTGTACTATTCCATATTTCTCCTTAAAACAAAAAATAAAAATAGCATTAAAAAAAAAAAAATAATGAAAATATACCAAAAATCATATTGTAAGTATTGAGAACCCTTCAGGGCAGATAGTTTAAGTTATAATTATTGCTGTAGTTTTTGGGTTTATTTAAACAATAAAATATATAATAGTGTATAAGTGGATAAATAAACAGATAAAGAAAAAAAAATATAAAATATGCGGAATAGTGCACAAAACGTGTCATTCTTAATTTGCGTCATTATTCTTAGCGATGGTAGCATGCAAAATGTCTCTGTATCTAATAAATTTGTCATAGAGTCACAGCTATCTAACCTTAAATTAGATTGCATTTCATTGAAATAAGTCGTGAACATCTTTTTGAGCTCGTGTCTATCTCTCACATTTGATTTCGTCTCGTAAACTAGTAATCCATGGCGAATTGTTAATAGACCGAAAAAATTAAAGAAAACATTCTGTCCTGCTTGAATCTGACAAGTGGTAAATTATTATTTGCATTTAGCAGTATTGGCTACAGGCCAGCACATTATTTTTAATTTAAATTTATATACCATTTTAATATAAAAGTCCCCCGTGTCATCAGTGATTCCAAAACACAATATTTCACCTCAAATCTACATAAAGTTAAAAATAAATTTAAAAATAAAAACATACATGAATATATCCTTTGATTTTCGATCGCAAGTCCTTGAGGAAAACCATATTCATTGTCATGGACGTCATTTGGCGATATTAATCCTATATCCGTTTTTGGTTGTTTTATTTAAACAAAAACTTTGTTTATTTACATGCATAGATCTGTACATATTCACTGTGTTCATCACACCAACTTTTCTTTTCCGACGTCAATTGTTTACAAAAACAACTTTTTTTTTTTCTTTGCATATAATTTTTTTTTTTTTAACAACAAAACATTTTTATTTGATTTATATATTTTTATTTAAAATTATTGTTTACTTTTACTATGAATAAATTCAATAGATATTTCTTTTAACAGGTATTTTAAAAAAAAAAAAAACTTTCACGAGGGACAACGACGTTAATTTTTTGTGTTGATAGCCGGTCTTAGCCAAATTGGGAACTGAACCACCTCGACGGAGAGTGGGTGTCCCCACACTCTATGTACATTATATATTTCCAAAAGGAAAATCGGATTTCTGTGCTGGTGTGTCAATGTGGTGGCAGTTTTTCTTATTCTCTTTTGGGGGTGTTTGCTGTTCGTTTTTCGAGAAAAACGTCAAATTCTTGTTTGTTGATAAAAAGAAAATTTTCAAAAAATGTTCAACGAGTCGGAACGAAAAATGTGACGTATACGCCTTCGAATTTCGAAAGGGGAAATTAGAAAGAATTTTTTTTTTTCTTTTTTCGAAAAATAATTTTCCAAAATCTCATTAAGATTCTTCGCCTCAGACGCAATAGATACAAAAATGTCACCGAAAAGTACAGAAATTATATTTTAGATTATACTATGAGTAGGTATACAAAGACTGATGACAGATGCAATTTTATTTTGAAAATTGATTTTATTTTTGAATTTGCGTGCTTTCCAATGTGCTATGCCTGTACCGTATCAAAAATAGACATTTTTGTTCTAAAAATACGAAAGTTTTTTTTTTTTTAATAATAGAACATGCCTCGGCGTTTCAAATAAAATTCAAAAGTCTGAATATTATTATTTCGGTTAATAGCGTGTTTACGATTTTGTAGGGTAGTTTGGAATTGGTTTGGAAAAATATTTGTAAATATTCAGAAAATACTATAACGCTACAATATTACGCAGATGGCTTATCTGATTTTTGGAGTAAAGTTAGGAAAACGTGCTGCCGAAACATGAAATGTTTTGTATCACAAACCTGAAAAAAATAAAAATAAAAAATGTTAGTTAAGACACAAAAAAATGAGGTTTACTACTAATAATAATATGTGTGCTCGTATAGTAGAATTTAGTAAATATTTATTTTAGCAAACAATTCGAAGTGTAAATACGGAGGGATTAACAAAAGTTCGCTTAGTTGGTGTCAATTTAGTAGTTTAAAAAAATAATAAAAAATAGATGCATTTCTGTAGCTTGTAATCTAACAATATTTATATCCAAATTTCAGAACAATAGGTAAAAATGGAGACGAGAAAGAGAAAAATTAATGACATAAGCTCGGTTCAAATTCCACCACCAACACAGGAAGAAATTCGTTTTGCCATTTTCTTCGAATTTCGACGTCAACACAAAATTCTGCATGAATGCCAAAATGCATACGGAATAAATGCACCATCTCTTGTTACTATTTCAGAGTGGTTTCGAAGATTACAGACTGGCCATTTTTCTGTGGAGGACGAATCTCGTGAAGGTCGACCCAAATCCTCGACCGACGATACAAATGTGGTCCTGGTGAAGTCTAAAATTGATGCAAATCATTTGAAGTCTAAAATTGATATTCCAAGAAGTCAGCTCGATGGGTTCCAACAATTTTGAATGAATAGCAAAAAAAGTCTCGTGTTCATTTTGCTCAATATTTGCTGGATAAGTTTGAAAATGAAGAGTCAAGCTGCTTCAATAAGATCGTTACAGGTGATGAATCTTGGTTTTACAAGTATGACCCGGAAACCAAACAGCAGTCCATGGTATGGAGCCCAGAAAGTGCAAATCCTCCAGTAAAGGCCAAACAACAAAAGTCAGCGACAAAAGTTATGATGTCGATGTACTTCGACAGGGAAAAAATGGTCACCGTCATGCCGCTTAAAACTGGTCAGACAGTTACTACTAATTGGTAGACTGAAACTTGCTTACCACAAGTTTTCCAAAATTTACTAGGACACCGACAAAAAGAGGAGCTGCGCCACTACTTTTTGCACCACGACAATGCACCTGGCCTGCGCACACTGCTGAAATAACCAACAACTTTCTTGCGCTATTGGGCATCAATGAAATTTGCCCAGCACCTTATTCTCCGGATCTAGCGCCGTGTGACTTTTGGCTATTTCCGAAAATAAAAAAAGACTTGACGGGAAAAATCTTCACATCTAATGAGGAGATTATTAATGCAGTCAATGTCAATATCGAAAAGCTCCAAAAAGGGGATTTTGAAAGCTGTTTTGAAAGATGGATCTATCGGCTCAGAAATATCCTCGTATTGAATAGCTGAAGCATAAACAACTGAGCTTCAATAACCAAAAATACAAATATTTGGCGCAACAGCTCTTTAAAGTGTCAGGGCCTAGCTTCTCGCAACCACTCATGTTGTGTGCGTTATATTCTTCACACGAATGGAAGGGAAAAAAAAAAATAAAAATGGAAATTATGTGGAGAAATAAAAAAAAAAATAAAGATGAAGATTAAATATCTTAAGTTAAAATGATTTTTGCGTTTTATTATTCAATCAACTAAGCCAACTTTTGTTCGCTACTTATACCTTCCCTTTGCAAAATATGAATTTTCTATAATTTTTCCTAAAATTTTCTATACACAGCGTGGACTTTTTTAATATAAGAGCACTCGTGCCAACTGTCTGTTATGGTGAAACTGAGAATTACGAGTATACGAACGCTGAACCCTTACTACGAAGCAAAGATCCCATTAGAGTTGATTCAACACATTTGAAATGAAATGAGAGCCGACGAATAAAAATAAAACCAAATCCACAAGATCCAAAGTATGCCGGTTGAACATAGACATAGCTCTCGTACAAAAGCCATGAATCTCCCGTGGCAAAATTAGTGGGCTAAATCATAAAGATTTAGCACTGTACCGCAGCGAACCGCTAAACGCGGACCGTAAGAACAGAACTTGTATCGTAGCTAGGAAACACATTAACTTATTTCTTCTATCTACCTACAGCAACTCAGACCAGACGGTAGTAAGGCTTGACCGGAGGGGGCTCCCCCCACTGATTATCTCAGCCGTGTACATGCCTTACGACGGAAATGATGGACCGCCATCTGAACTCACCCGCGCCTTAACCAGGAAAGCGGAAATCGAGAGATGGGACCTACTACTAGGCTGCGATGCGAACGCACACAACGCGCAATGGGACAGTGGTGATAAAAACCCACGCGGTGAGTTGATTTTCGAATTTATTATCGAACATAATCTTTTAGTAGCCAATAGGGGTTCTGAACCCACTTTCGTAGTTAGAAACAGGCAGGAGGTTATTGACATTACACTAGCGAGTAACTCAAATACCCTCTCCATAGACAATTGGAATACTTTGGAGATAGAATCCTATTCCGATCACAGATTTATTGAATTTAATCTCATTGATAGATGCGACTTTCCCAAACCCCATAGAAACCCAAGGAAGACCGACTGGACTACCTTCAGTTACGAGGTGCGGAGGAAGGCGAATCTACTACAAGAATGTTAATTACATGAGCCAGCGGACATTGACCGAAAAGCCGAGGAAATCACTGCTGTCTTCAAAGAGGCTTTCCAGAAGGCATGTCCCGTATCTAGACCTAAGACAAAAGTCTCCCCCCATGGTGGACCAAAGAACTAGCCAGAATAAGGAGAGAAACAAGGAAACTCTTGAACCTGGCGAAATCAACGGGAGCTGACTCTGACTGGGAGCTATACAAAGCCAGTCAGAGGAACTTCAAGAGCGCAACACAAAAAGCCAGAAGACAGTCGTGGCAACGCTTCTGCGACGAGATTAAGGGTACAACAGAAACGGCCAGATTGAGGAAAATCCTCTCCAGAGAATCGAAGACTCTAGGTTCCCTAAAGAACACTGAAGGAAACTGGACCGAGTCCTGTTCGGAATCCCTTGAATTGCTTATTAAAACGCACTTCCCGGGGTGTACTACCGTACCATGTAGCAGTACTAATAACAATCACAGCGAATCGGAACCCCCTGCGGATTTGGTAACAGAGGACAGAATAGAGTGGGCAATAAGATCATTTTCCCCCTTTAAATCCCCAGGACTTGATGGGATTATACCGATCATGCTGCAAAAATCTGCACCAATCATTACCCCAATTCTCAAAAAGCTATTTGCAAGTAGTCTTAAACAATGTTACATACCAAGAACATGGATGGAGGTAAACGTGGTTTTTATACCCAAGGCGGGCAAGGCTAGTCACACCACCGCGAAGGACTTCAGACCAATAAGCCTTACCTCTTTCATCCTGAAAACTTTTGAAAGATTGCTGGCATCTACATAGGTAGTAGAATACGCCCGGAGGACTTATCCCCAGCCCAACACGCATACACGAAGGGTAAATGTGTGAAAACTGCCCTACATCATGTTGTCGGCTCTATAGAAAAATCACTAAAGGATAAAGAGTTCACACTAGCTGCTTTTATGGACATTGAAGGAGCCTTCAATAATGTAAATACCGAAGCGGTTAAAAGAACCCTAAGAAACCTAGGCATCGACATCAGTCTAATTAACTGGATTCTTAGCATGCTCGAGGAACGACATATAACCACCGAACTTAAAGGTTCAAAGCTAGAAGCATACGCCTCGCGGGGTACCCCTCAAGGCGGGGTAATCTCCCCACTGCTCTGGGTCATTGTTCTTAATGAGGTACTACAACAACTAAGGTACAGTGGTGTCAGAGCTACAGCGTACGCGGATGACGTCGTGCTGCTTGCAACTGGTAAATTCCTGCCTACCCTCAGCGAACAACTTGACGGAGCCCTAAATACTCTTAGCATATGGGCCAGGAGCTGCGGTCTAAGGGTTAATCCCCAAAAAACCGAACTCGTACTTTTTACGAACAAGAGGAAAATACCGGAGTTTAGTACACCTTCTGTTGATGGTATCCGACTCAGATTGTCCGATAGCGCAAAATACCTGGGCCTTGTACTTGACAAAAAGCTCAACTGGAGATTAAATATAGAGGAAAGAATTAAGAAAGCAACAATAGCCTTTTACTCATGTAGTAGAATTTTTGGTAGAACCTGGGGACCCTCCCCCAAAATCATACTATGGATGTATACGGCTATAGTTAGACCCATACTGACTTACGGCAATCTAGTATGGTGGCCAGCTGTCAACAAATCCACCAACTTAAAGGCAATCACCAAAGTTCGAAGACTAGCGTGCATTGGCATCACCAGTGCAATGAGGACAACCCCAACCGCAGGACTCGAGGCTATTCTCGACCTGCTGCCGCTAGACATCTTTATACGAACATCAGCAGCCATTAATGCTATGAGAATAAGTCAGTCAGCGAACTGGAAACCAAGCAGAACAGGTGACTCGATGATCCTACTCGATTACTTTGGCCTCATGCCCGTAACGGATTATGACGCCATATTTAGACTTTACAAGACCTTTCTCTACCGCCTACCCCAGCAGGGAAGATTGGAAAAGCGGTCATATACCTAATGCCAAATCTATAGCCGTCTACACAGATGGTTCAAAAATGAGCACTGGTGTAGGATCAGGTATCTTCTCCGACCCTCTAGGTGTATCAAAATCCATACGACTTCCAGACCACAGCAGTGTTTTCCAAGCAGAGGTCTTAGCAGTGGCAACAGCCGCCCGTGAGTCTGCGATAAGGGCAATACCGCCAGAAGGTATTACCATATTTATCGACAGCCAGGCAGCTATAAAAGCGATTACTGCCATAGAAATTAAATCGAAGCTTGTGAAGTGTTGTCGAGAAGAGCTCAGGGTTCTTGGAACACAGCACAAGGTATCGCTCTGTTGGGTCCCTGGACACGAGGGTATCCCAGGCAATGAGAATCGGCTCAGCAGCCCCAACAGAACAAGTTGACCCCCCTGTGTGTATCCCGCCTTGCACACTCAAGCTCGCTGCAGGGAATAAAGCCACTGAGGAGGCGAACACAAGATGGAACTCCACGGAAACTTGCGCCATCACTAGGAAGCTATGGCCATCTTTCGACAAGGCAAAGACCGAGAGAATCATCCGTAAAGATAGGAAATCCCTTTCCACCCTCGTGGGCATCATCACGGGACACAACACTCTGCGGTGTTGTCTCGTCACCAGAGGCTGTGGTGACCAGGAAGTTTTTGAGGACACAACCCACTTCCTGTGCCACTGCCCGAGTCTTCAACACTCCAGGAAAAAGTTCCTTGGTAAATTTTTCTTCCAGGATCTCGAGGAACTCTCCGGCGTTTCAACGGAAAAGATGTTGAACTTCATCAAATCATCAGGGTGGTTTGTATGCAGAAATGAAGTGACTGAGTACGTTTTAGTTTCATTGGGTAAGGGATCACTTTTTCCCCCATGGGTACCACAATGGGTCAACGCTGACCTGAGTGTGGCAGAGAGCGTCGCTCCCTGCCAGCCCACATACCTAACCTAACCATGCCGGTTGAATACTTCCAATAATGAAAAACTGCGTAAAAGACAAAAGAACTATGAGATGACCATACTCAGGGTGGGCTTAAATTCAAACAGCCTTAATTATTGTAAACGGTCCTATTTGTCGATTATTTTTTTTTAGCAGATGTAGACTGAAGTACTTGGAGATTAATAATGGAGTGAAACACAGCTCAAAAACGTGTGGTACAGTATGTCCAAACCATCATAAACCTCATCGAAGAGATTTCCGGTTTTAACGAGAAATCTATCATTAGCGATGAAGCCCATCTTGATCTCATCGGATTTGTCAACAAGCAGAAGACGCTCACTTTGGGAACTGAGAGCCTACATACATACATATGTGACAACAGCGACACTCAGTCTAAAAGGAAAATTCGCCCAAATCAGCGTTATTTGGGCACACTCCACAATGAAATGATGGCAATGAGTAACACCGGGTCCCGTCGAAGAATACTCAAGGCAATTTGATGCTCATCTGATCCAATAACGAAAAACCACATTTATCATATTGTGATCGATGAACAACATGCAGGCCTTGTGCAGGAAGGAGCAGTGGAAAAGAGGGAAGAAGCGGACCAGATAAACAAATGTCTGTGGCAAAAAAAAGGGAAGGTTCTGTCTCCAAGTTCTACTGTTTATAATGTGAAAGCACCTAATCCTCAAACACTATTTGCAATATTCATCAGCGGTGCAGCAGAACCCCTCCCTCCGCATGCCCCTAGATTAATTCAGAAAACGAAAGGCCGCTAGAGCAGCTATTCATCTAAAAATCTCCATAGTGATTTAGCTGCGAATCCGACCTCAATTCTACAAAAGATTAACTGAACTTTACATTTGAAAACACCGACTACACCCCTTCGAAATTTTTTTTTTTTTTTTTTTTTAAGGTAAATGGGGAGGAAAGGCAGAGACTGACCCCCGGAGCACTGCGACCTAAAAAGATCTTTTGTGCTATCCCCTGGTTGATTATTTTTTTTGGATTTGTCAACTAGCTGAAATTAATTTCAATAATGAAGCTAAGAATCGAGATGTAGGAAAGGCAGGCCTATAAACGCCTGGATCAGACAAATGCGACGACATCGGCATTTCATTGGCTTTGGTAACCGAGTGATCCAAAATCGGCAGGCCTACCGATATTTTCTGAGGTCAAATAGGCGAACCCCACAGGCGGTTCAGTAGAACTGCGGTGAAGTGGGAAGGTTATGATCCCTTGTTTTCGGATCATAACCTCGCTGATAAAAGTAAGAATGAAGCTAGGAATAGTTCGAGCTGAAGAAGGGGTGACATCAGAAGGTGCACGTTTCCGATTGAACACGGCCCATTTTCCTGAGATGGTAGTTGAGAGAGCAGTGTCCAGTTAGGAAGTCAGTAAGGATCTTAATATTCTGTTTGCTCATTGAGATTTGAACGAATCTTCAGAATAACTATTTGTGCCCTTAAGATGGGGTGAGTGGTTGTATCTTCTCCGAAACTATCAACCACCTATAGTAAGTGTCAAATCAAAGATGCATTCTGGAGAAACTGCAAGGCTGACGAGCTCGCCATTATCCTAAGAATTTTACCGACACGGCCGAATTAGGATATGTGTCTCGCTATGTGTAAATATTTACTTAAGGTTGACGCAATCAGCAAGAACGACCACAGATCTCCAGATCGGGTTCAAGCCGAATCAGGTACACTCGAATAGTTTGGTCTCGCTAAAGCAATCATAGACCTGCATCGTTATCGGTGTCCTCACAGGATACTGTCCGATAGGCTAACACCCCATAAGGTTTCAAACGACTTCTGCAAGTGCTACAGGAAGAACTATCCTGCATTTTCTGTGCCCCTGACCGGCGATGTGCAAAAAAAGATTGCTCCATCTGAGTGCTCCTTTATCCGATGACCTGGGAATATTAACGTCAGAGGCATTCATAAAAAGCTCTGATTGATTCCCTTATTCCGTTGGGTAGCTTTGATTAATGATAGATCCCGTTGTAACATAAGGGTCTAGGAACCAACAAGTACCCTACTCAACTCTGCAAGAGCATAGGTCTGTCAAGAGAAACAACCCATTGCTATGACATCGAAAGAAATGCGAACATTCTAAAAAAGTGAAACTGCATCTGCTTGTTTTGTGATAGAAGCCCAATCCTAACTTTCACTAGTGAAGTGATTCGTAAAAGATTCATAGATACAAATTCACACCCCTATTATGGTTAGCGAATCGAACGCTCGACTCAAGTCGAACTGCCAGCAAATTTCTTCTGTCGTGGTATTGCTGTTAGCGAACATTTTCATTCTAATAAAGAATAAGTGCTGACAAAGGAAAAAACAATTAAATGTCATCTGTGAAGTGTCAAAAGCGGCAGAAGTAATTAGCCTGGCAGTTCGACTTGAGTCGAACGTTCGATTCGCTAACCATAACAGTGGTGTCAGAGTATTGCATTGACATTTACTGTCAACCAGCTACTCATAAGAAAGATTTGCGATCTATAACACACAATTATTGACAGTAATACCATTTAATTATTTCATCTATAGAAGAACTAATAACACTGGTCAACAAAATAAAAAACATTCAATTTTTACTCGGAGATACAATTTTGTGATTCGTAATCGTTAGAGTTTATAGAATTAGGAAAACTGATCAAAACAGCCAGGTCCCCGATATTATATTTTGGGATTTTCAGCAATAAAAAACTGGTTGCAGATAGATTAGCTCGCCAGTAGACTCCAGTTTTGTTCATTTAATTTTGAACTGACTTCATTTAACGAAAGGCTGATATTCCCCAATAAATTCTCCTAATCGCGTTTAGTATGCGACATATTCCAGTGACAGTACACAAAGTACATGCCGCATTCCGTTCGATTATATGTGGCACGTAATTCAAGCGAAGAAGCTCATCTCTAGCCTTGAAAATATAAGAAATTACGTCTAAGCTGTTTTGATCGTGAAAGTAATTTTTCTCTGCGAGGTCGTATTCAAGTGCGTGTTAGACTTTGCTGCGCTTTCTCTCTAAAAGTGGCACTGATGAATAGTTCGATTTTCATCGGAGAGTCTCTCTGCAAGATGCTGCATTGTTGAAGTTTACGTCGTAATAAGTGCATTGCACCTACTTGAGGAGGCGTTGACTCAAGAGTAATATTACTTTTAAAAAAATGTAGAGAAAATGTAGCCTTATTGTTAAAATATACAAGGGTGACAGTGTGACCAGTTTCCAAGTGGAGCATATAGTTCGGTGTATTTTCTGGTAATATAAAGATGTTTTTTTTTTTTAGCAGTTTTTCGACGTCTTCATACCGAAAAATATCCCATACCGGGTCGCACAGCACTTTGCGATTGATGGAGTGTTCTTTTTACAAAGGATGCCTCAACAATTTCTATTTATCGTCCTTTTGGATTCTTTTCGATTTATTGCAGTGGTTTTTTAAAGGCGTTAATGTGTTATCGTGACTTCGAGATATTTGTACTCATTCACATGCTCTGATTCTTCGCTTTGCCAAGTCCATTTTTCATCCCTGGCTTAGCGACCAAGCTCGTTTCGGAATACCATTATTTTGGTCTTGGCTGTATTTTTTTTTTTTTTTAAGTGTAGAGTGGGGTGATGAGAGGGTTCTCTGGGAAATCAAGCAAAGTATTTCGACCTACAAAGTGATCTTTTGTACTAACCCCTGAGGGAAAGCATGTTACGATGGTGTCCTAACTGAAATCAATTTCTCGAAGGAAGCTTAAGATGGCTTGGGCCAAGGAAGAGATTATATCAGATGTGGTGATAAACCCTTTATGAAAAATGTTTTGTCTGCTGCGAGCGATGGTGGGACATTCACACATGATGTGCTCAGCAGTTTTAGTGTCCTCAAGACATAGTCTGCAAGTGTCATATTGACTAATGCCAATTTTCTTGACGTGGTATTTGAGAGAGCAATGATCAATAAGGAGGTCCGTCAAAAACGTTGCAATGTGTTTGTTCATTGCTAGAATTTCTTTCGATCTTTTACTGGAGAGATCAATAAATTTCTTTGCGTATCTTAGACCTGTTTGTGAGTCCCAGTATTTTTTTGATTTCACTTATAGGTAGGCCGCAAAAGGGTTTCGGACCAATGAATTTGAGTTTGGAACCAGACCCAAGTGAGCGAGAGGATGTTGTGTGCAGCAAGATGCTCGAGAGTGGTAAGACAGTTCAAAACTGACAGCTGAAAGATTTGAGAGCTTTTAGAGCTGCTTGACTATCTTGTAGAATGATTATGTGTGATCTTAGAAGGTGTCTTCTGATGCTTTCTCTGGCGCATAACTCTATTGCATAGACCTCTGTTTGGAAGGCAGAGGTGTTTTGAACTAGTGGTACAGCAGATTTAAAATTCGGTTCACACATTCCTGCACCCACACCATCTGCCATTTTTGAGCCATCGGGGTACCAGTTGATTAGCTGATCCATATGAGGGAACTGGGGGGGTTCTCCTAATATATTCGATTTGGAATGTTGATTTTGAAGGGATGCTTCAGGTTTTTTTTTTGGGCATGCAGTCAGATACACATACTACTGATGAAGTAAACAGCGGAATTTTGTTCAGAATCTTTATATGCCCTGTTAAGTCACAGTCCTTCACATTACTGGGGAGATGAAGCTTTTGACACGTCACCCATATCGAAAATGAAGTTATTGACCTCTGTTAGCTTTCCCAAGAACTCGTTCGTCACGTATTTGAAGAACTCGCAGAGAATACAATCTTCTCTTGGGAATTGCATCAATGTATGATTCTGCAATAAAATCGTACGTGGAATAGAAGTGCATAAGGCAGTTGGTTCGTGCTGCAAGGTGAGTTTAGGAATTATTCAAAATACTCAACTAGTACAGATACTTCAATTTGAATACCCCATGCGAAAAAAATGTAGCAAAAGTTACTGTCCTTGATTCCTGCCAGATATTGAGTGTACGTTTTTTGTTACGCTGCACTATTCAACGAAAAGAAGCATCGAGCCATAAGAACAAAGGGCACAGTCCAACTATGAAGAAGCTAAATATAAAAGTAGTTGATTCCAAAACCCTTCCATGCCAAGACAGCAGAGAACTAGGCTTTCATTTGCATAGACCTTAGATATTGATTATATCTTCTCAAAAGCTCCTTTCTCGCAAAAATTAGATATTGTACAAGTTGATATGCATGCATGCATATGTACAATGCTTTCCCCTGTGTATCTGTAACTACCCAGATGCTAGATCATAGTTAAATTTAATATATTTCTGTTTCGGAAACATAAGAAAACGGAATTCCTTTCCGTTTCCTTATAAGCACCTCTGAATTATGAGCCCAATAAACTAAAAAAAAAGTACCTTGCTTCCTAAAAGACGTATCATATCTCACTTTTTACGATATCCACACATAAAACAAATCAAAAATGAATTCCTTAACACGGCACAAAAAGTAAAGCCACGGGGGAAAAAACGCACTGTGTACAACAAAAGTGCAAACTTAGGAACGCGCACACCGTAAGCGTTAACAAATAACCATCGAATTATGTAGATACTTTTTTTATAATTATTATTTGCACACCGGGTTAATGCACTTGGAATGGGTTAAGTGAAGAGAGTTGCGCTGCTTGATGGTGTGTGTGTGCATAGCGGAGACCCCTATTCATACAGCTTGACGATAGATTTTTCTAATATTTTTCCGGGGGACTTTTTATTCCGGAGAAGTTTTACAAAAGATTCCAAAGAGCTGTTTTTTTTTATATACGCCTCGTAAATGAAACCAGTTTTCTGTTCATCTGCGACGTGAGCCCCCTGAATACAATTAACATCATCTGACGAGACAAATCGTCAGCAATTTATAACGAATATTGCGGAGTGTACGACCAACTGATGATGTGTGACTTAGGCAATTTAAGAAAAAAAAAATCATATACGAGGCCTATTAAGATACTTCGTGTGATGGATGTGTACTAACACCATATGTAGTCCGCGCTCAGCACTTGAACGTGAGTAAATTAACACTTTCTTTATAAGTGGGCATCTGTTTATATCAGCTTAAGGACAGTGAGTCTCTTATGAAACGCAATAGATACCTACAACGCATAGATGGGTGGGATGTACTCATCTTGTCGTAAAGATAGATTTTGCGTAATGACTTACCCACTTGGAATTCCATGGAGAATTTACATTTTTTATTACTTCAAAGTGAACGAATTGTCTCAGAGTGTCGTGTTGGGTTGAAGTGTGCCTTCGTCGATGCATATCAGGAAGTTTTATTGAGTTTATGCAAGTTGACAAGCTTGTTATGTGTACTCGGAGAGCAAATATTAAGAAAGAGGTATGCAATTTGTGTGTCCACACACCACAGTGGGGTCTTGATGAAAGTGTGTCATCTAACATGCCAAACAGGTTTTCCGTTTGTTTCTGTTTTGGTAATAAATAGTCCCATTTATACACAAAGAGGAAAACAGTAATGGTCTTGAGCTAGTTGGAAACAAACTAATATTCGAAACGTATAATACGTTCGTAAGTTCTATCACTCAGGCGCTCCAGATAGAGCATACTCCACGCACCTTCCCCAAGCAGAGACAAGGACACAAATTTGCAAATTTAGCACAAGGCCGTCTATCTCAATATTAGGTGATGGTATCACACTGGTCATTTTACGATAGATTTTGAAAGCAAAAGAACGACGAACTGAAACATTCCATTCCATGCTGAAGATTTTAAGTAATCATTTCAAAGATATGAATGGTATATAAAAGCCTCCTAAGCATGGAGGAAAGTTAAAGTCATCTTCATATCTAAAGCCGCCCCACACGAACCAAAAAGACTTCAGGCCGATCAGCCTGTCATCGTTAGTGTTGAAGACTTTCGAAATACAAATAGATCTACACATTAAGCCCTAAAGACATTTCCCCAGCACAACATGCCTATACAAAGGGCCGATCAGTCGAAACAGCCCTGTACGAAGTGGTAACAATGATCGAGCAATCACTCTGCCACAAATAATTCACTCACATTAGCGGCCATTTTAGACGTGGAAGGAGCCCCGAATCAATAAGACTATCACTAGATCGACTCAGAGTAGATTTCACACTCTCCAACTTGATATTATGTATGCTCAAGACGAGACACATAAACTCGGAGCTGGGTGACAGCCAAGTAAATATTCTGGCCTCTAGAGGAACACCGCAAGGAGGCGTCCTATTTCCTCTACTATGGGCTCTAGCCGCAAACGAGATCCTTTTAAAATTAGGACATAGCGGAGTAAAAATTGTTGCTTATGCAGACGACATCGTCCTATTTATGTCCGACAAATTTCTCGACACAATTACTGAACTTCTGCAATCGGCACTGGATACATTTGGATAGGCCAAATTCAAAGAAGCAGGAAAATGGTGCTATGACAATGACCTAGTAATCAATGGGTCGAAAACGAAGCGAGGCATCACTAATTGTACTGAGTTCTGAGTCATCTGTTGGTTCAGATGATGTCTCCCCCATAGTGTTGAAGAGGTGTTCTTGCACACTGACAAAACCTCTGCGTAAGTTTTTCGGTCTGTTCTGCTCTTCTGGGCTCTTTCCGAGAAGATGAAAAAAAATAGCATTTGTTCAGCCCGTCCTTAAAAAAGGCGAATCTTCATCCCCGTCCAATTACCGACCCATTGCAACTACGTCTCATCTTTCCACGGTCATGGAAACGCTGATAAACCGTCAGCTTATAAAATACCTTGATTCACGGAAACTTCTTAATGACCGGCAGCATGGTTTTCGTAGCAACATGTCCACTGGTGATTTAAAGGCATTTCTCACCGAGAAGTGGAACCCATCTCTCCATCACTTCGGCCAAACAAAGATGGTTGCGCTCGATATTTCTAAGGCATTTGACAGAGTTTGGCATCAGGCTCTTTTGTCGAAAATGCGTGCATATGGCATGGATGAGTCTCTTCTTCAATGGATTAGAAATGATGTACCTTTCGGTACGTCCAATACAAATTATCTTGGACGCTTCAAATCTGGAATTCACCATATAAATGCTGGTGTTCCCAGGGTTCCGTTTTGTCTCCGACTCTCTTTCTCATTTCTATAAATGACCTCTTATAAATGACTTCTAATCCCATCCATTCATTCGCTGATAACAGTACCCTTAGTTTTTCATATTCGTTTCCTAACTCACATCTCTGCTCTTCAACCGTAGAAAAGGAACGTGAACGTATGTTACTTACTTACTTACTTAGATGGCGCTACAGTCCGGGGTGGACCTGGGCCTCAACCAACAAACCTCTCCAGCCAGCACGGTTACGAGCCAGCTGCCTCCAGTTGCGCACGCCAAGTTGGTTGAGGTCCCCCTCCACTTGTTTGCGCCACCTACCGCGAGGTCGTCCTCTACTGCGCCGTCCGTCCGGGTTGGATTCGAAGACTTTCTTAGCGGGAAGGTTAGGCTCCATCCGCTCTAAATGACCCAGCCATCTTAGTCGCTGTATGTGAACTCTTCTGACTAAGTCGATGTCCTTGTACAGGCCGTATAGTTCGGCATTGTACCTTCTCCTCCACTCACCGTCTATGCAGACGGGACCAAAGATCGCTCGAAGAACTTTTCTCTCGAAATAACCAAGGGCATCCTCATCCGGTTTTTTCAAAGCCCATGCCTCTGCGCCATACAGCAGGACTGGGATGATTAATGTCTTATAAAGAGTTACCTTAGTAGTTCGAGATAGGGCTTTGCTACTCAATTGCCGTTTTAGCCCATAGAAACAACGATTGGCAAGAGTAATTCTCCGTGTGATCTCTCCACTCATGTCATTTGCGGAGCTGACCATAGAGCCTAGGTAGACAAAATCCTTTACTACCTCAAAATTGTATCTGTCTATTGTGGCGTTCTGTCCAAGACGCCGATGTTGGGTGTCCTTTTTTGTAGACAGCATATATTTTGTTTTGCTTTCATTGACCGCTAGACCCATCTTTGCTGCCTCGATCTCAATACTCGTAAATGCCCCATTGACGGCCCGCTGAGTTCTTCCGATTATGTCAATGTCATCGGCATAAGCGAGTAGTTGTACAGACTTGAAGAAGATTGTACCTCCGGGGTTGACTTGTGAGTTTCGTACAATTCTCTCAAGTATTATGTTAAAGAGATCGCATGATAGCGCGTCGCCTTGTCTAAGACCTTTCCTGACATCGTACGGTTCGGTGATGTTCTTACCGACTTTGATGGAGCAGCGAGAGTTCTCCATCATCATTCTGCACAAACGGACGAGCTTGGCAGGGATGCCAAGACAACGTATGTTAAGAACATTAAATTCCAACCTGGACAGCATAATCAAATGGGGTTTATCCAATAGAGTGGAATTTAATGCATTCAAAACACAATGCTGTCTTGCATATTGTATTGGTTGACTTTGAAAATGCATTCGACAGACAACCACGAGATCTGATATGGGTGGCGCTAAAACATCGAGGAGTTCCAGAAACCTATGTACAGATGATCATGGACAAGTACGAAAGAGAAGACAAGAGTAAGATGCCCCGCTGAAGTACCCCAAGAGTTTCGTATCAAAGTCGGGGTACACCAGGGAAGCGTCTTAAGTCATTTGCTCTTTATTACAGTCCTTGACTATCTGCTTGAAGGTAAAGTGACGGACCCCAAGATACATCCATTATTCTTTGCTGACGATGGAGCCATTATAAGTGAGGATCGTACATCCCTGCAACGAGCACTTGATGTGTGGGTGGACGTTTTGAAGGGAAATGGGTATCGCATTAGTTAAAAAAGACAGAGTACTTTTGCTGCCCGTTCTCTGATCCACTCAGGCCTATTCCAGACATTTATTTGAATGGAACAGTGATGACGACATCAATCAACAAGGCGGATGAAGTGGCGAGAAAATTCCACTATCTTCTGTGACAGAAAAATGCCACCTAAGTTGAAAGGAAGGCTCTACACTGCAGTTGTCCAGCGCTCACATACGGTTCATAATGTTGGACAATGTACAAAAAGTATGAGAAGCAGCTGAGATGAAGATGCTTCGCATGACAGCAGGAATCACAAAGCTTGATCGAATAAGAAGTTCGAAGATCCGTGGAAGCCTTCAAGCCAATGACACCATCTTACGAAAGACAGAGCGCGACCGGTTTAGCTGGCATTGCCACGTTCAAAGAAGAGATCATTTGAACCTTGTTAAAAAGACAATATCACTGAACGTTCCAAAGACATGGCGAGGCAGGGGAGGCAGGCCTATAAACGCCTGAATCACACAAATGCGACGACATTAGCATTTCATTGGCCTCAGTAACCGAGTGATCGAAATCGGGAGGCCTGCCAATATTTTCTGAGGTCAAATAGACGAACCCCACAGGCGAATCAGTAGAAATGCGGTGAAGTGGGTGGGTTATGATCCCTCGCCGAAATAGGAAGAAGAAGAAAACAATGCTGTCTTTTGTCTCTTAAGCGAAATTAAGACCTTTAACCGTTATCCATGGATGGTAGTTGGATCGGTGAATCCGAAAGACTTTTCATTCTCGGCATGTGCATTAATCTTTGATGAAACGATCACATATTCGAGTCTGAGGAGTTTTGTGTTTACATAAGCTTCCTTAGGAGGAGGAATCGAGCTCTTTAGGAATGAGTTGAAGGCAGCTCAAACGCGTTGCAGAACTTCGAACAAGGTGGCGCGCAGGCGTGGTTGGCGCCCTATGCCCCCCGAGAGGTTAAAGGATCTAAGTAAGTAAGTTAGTAAGATAAGCTTCCTTACGTCAACGTTGCGGTATAGCATTCTAGCGTGGGCAGGTGTGACAGAAAGCACATTGCAAAGCCGCAAGACATTCAAGAGAGGACAACTAAATTGCTATCGAAAAGAAACACCATGACAAATTCGGTAAACATCTTGAAAGTGGAGCAAATCTATGAGATGACTGTGGTGTTGGGGTGTTATAACGATCCTAGTTTCTTGGTATCAATCAGCAATCATTTTAACACCAGAAAGCCAGCGGAGGGAATGTAAGACGACTGATATACAAACAAAAAAAAAAAGATTGAATGAGTAAGTATTTTCTGGGCGAAAAAATAGATTTCACCTTAGCTATGTACCTATAGATTAAATTGCATTTAAAAATTTGAAAATATTGACTCTCGTATCTCAAACATTTAATTTTTAAGCAAAACAAAGTAAAATTTGTATACTAGTAATTTGTATAAACAATATTTTATTTAAATAGTAATTTCAATGAGAATAAACAATTGAAATTGTATATGACCTCGTGCAGGTCAGCCTTGTGGTTTCGCAGATCAGTAATTACAAATAAATTGAATTTAGAGAAGATAAAAGCTATTTCAATACATTTATAAATGAAAGAGAAGCGAGAAGCTAGGCCTAGGCACTTAATGAGCTGTTGCGCCAAATTTCTATCATCGCTACATAGTATAAAAGGAAGTCCCCAAAACGTGTATGAATGCGCTAATCTCGAGAATCATGAACGGATTTAGATGCGGTGTTCACTGTTATGATCGTGTATTCAAAATTGCTCTACCACTTACAGGAACTGAGTATTCGTCGTCTAAGTCCCAGAAAGGGGGTTAAAATCAAATTTACATGGTTCTAACTCAACAATGGCTTATTGGATTTAAAAACAAAATAAATCATTTTTAGTTAATTCGTCTAAGATTTATTTGAGCTATACGTCATCCTTCTGTGTTATCCTGAAGCTGAGTTATGCTCAAAACAATTCATGAAATCATCGCCACATCAGTGGAGACTGCATGGCTTTTGGATGCGGCAGTGGGTGACTTCTTAATGTGTGTATGCGCGCTCTGCACATTGATGTTAAGCAAATGATCAGTTTATAAAGCAAATTTTATTTTCTCTATGTGTGTATATGTATGTAATGTGCCAAATCCTAATCTATTGAACGGATTTGAGTGGGTTTTTTTTTTTTTACTAACATTGCGATAGTGTGTGTTTTTCACGCGCGATGTGTGCTTTCATTTTGAGAGCTGAACACTAACGGTATTAGTGAATCAAGTCGAGGAAAAAGTTTGCTGCCAGCGCGCTCTTATGAAATATGCTGACTAGAGTTATAAAGTCTGTGGTAGCATATAACATAACTCGGCTGCACGGGAGATTTTCCGAGTACGCTTGGCTCTGCTATAGATGCTTTGCTGAACTTACCTCCTCTTGATACTTACATATATCATGGGATGCACTATCAAAGCCATCCATCATCCTAGGTGGGGTAGTTTTTAGTATACCCCACACTAGAATTTTGATGAACTTGCGCGACACTTATAGTACGACTCCAGTCTCATGGATATGTCGTCTGACATAGAACAACAAAATAATAGAAACGTAAAGTAGCCCGGGGATTTTGTTCAATAATCTCGATAAAAGTTCACAAAGTTTAGGGGTTTCCAGCTACTTGCTTGTAAGCCGCAAACCAAACGTGAAGATAATTTTGAAGGTTGAACAACTTCTACAACAGCTTACTCTGGCTTATGTCTGCTGTAATTCAAACACTTTTATGTCTAATAGGTTTCGTTGACCTTAGCAAACAACTTTAATTGGTTTTTTCTCTCTAATTCAAGATCTAAAAGAAAACTAATCAGGAAACAAGTGGCAATTGAATGATTACCACACACGCCTGTCTTTTACGATCCAACTCGTGTGTACAATACCAATGCTTCCCCTTTTCCTTATGCATTTCATGTACTATCCCATAAAAAAGAAAATCTAAACTTTCGCACTACTTATGACTACAAGATGATTTACGAAGCACCAGCAAGCAGTACACTAAACAAATATATAACGCCTGGAGGAGCTAAAAATAGAAATTATCTGTTATGAGGCTGCAAACAAGTGTCTGTTGTGTTCGTCGGCCACCACGTACATCTCTCTACCCCAGAAGCCAACAACAAACAGAAGCAATTCCCTGCAGATCCATCCAATTCACTATTCATAATTGTGATGATGGCAGCACTAGACATCATGCTTGTCCCGCGCGTCGTTCACTTGATAGCAATGCGTTTTATAGAGTAATCAATTCTTTAATGGAACTCATTTTGAGGAAAATGGGCGGAGGGCTTGGACTGTGAGATACTATATCTATTTAGTCAGTTTGTGTGTATGTACTCGTGTTTAACTTGGCTGTAATGTTCTGCAATTATAATAAATTGGCGCGTGTTCATATGGAATGCTGCGCGCTGTAGTGAACGCTTCCGTGTCAATAGTCAACATTATGCACGGATGAAAAAAAAATACAAATTATCCACTCGTTTTGAATGAATCACCTCACCAGAAATTTAAATAAATTTAAAAATATATATAGCAGACTGAGATTGTTTTAATTTTGTTTAAGAGTAATTAAAGCCTATGATTGGAAAATTAAAAAAAAAAATACACTATTGGATACATATACGTAAATGCTGGTAAAGGCGTAGGCCTAGCTGGCTTGTCATGGTCTGCAAAGCCTACTTGACAACTTTTCAAATTCAGGTGTGTACTGAACTGGATTTTGATAGTGCATTGCAGACTAGAGACAGTTTGCTACTAATGACACTTGCTTCCTATCGATGATGATGATTGACAAAGCTAATTGATCAAGAATTTGGTTAAATGCTTTCCGATCTTATATGGTGTAACACATGTCATTGATAAGTCCTGTTTACTGAATACTAGAAGACTACATTTGGATACATTATATCAACCTGAAAAAAATCGATTAGGGAAGCCAGTTTTCGAAGAAGTTATTCTAATTTATCTTCCAACATATTTAGATACTTTGAATAATATCCCTATCTGACGTGTGTTTCATAAATTTTCAATTAACACACAGCATCTCTAGTTTTTCTCACACGCTCTACCGTACCTTGCCGTGTTGTATACCAAGGTGATCGAAGAAAGTGTCACAAACATCGAATAACACCTGATAAATTAATTATAAACCTATTGTCCAACATCACAAAAATCCATCAGTCGTTTCTCGGTTCCTAATGAACTCTAATTGAATAGACACAAAAATTTCAAGATGATCATCATCATCAGCATCGTAAAGTCCCAGCGCACCAGGAACTTTCAGATCGCACCTCATAATTTACACATTTACCTCCCCCCCGAGTGCCGCCCTCTGCGCTGACCAAAAATAAACGTTCTAACAAATTGAACTTAATCTGCTTAGAAAAGAAGTTAACTTAATAAATCACACACAACACAGTATGCCGCTGACAATGACGACGACGACAAGTCAGGCAGGCAGGCACACTGATTCCAATTTTCTAATCGGTCAATTGCCCCACATCTTCTCTGGATCAATTCACTCAAACAAGGTCGACAAAGCGGAGAGCCTCATTGACGGATTGAACCGACCGATGCGGATGGATCAAAGTACTTCGAATCTTTCATTGAAATGACAAATTGTTTAAATTTGTACTGCGAAACTGAAGCAAATTTTCTCCGCATCTGGGCGCGCAGATACATTTGTTTATTGTTTACTTTAAATGAAAAAAAAAAAAAAAAAAACTTTGCAATTTGCAGCCACAATTTCACGCGAAAATACGCAAAGAATGCGGAGAAGCAATTTGTTATGCTTTTTGGTTGAACACAAGTAAAACGAAAACAAATTGTTTAGAAGAAAAAAAATATTCAATTAGAAGAATCTCAGATACGCGTATTAATGATGCATTAAGAGTGATGTGGTTAAATAGATTCTTTTTAATGACTTGTGTATCTATGAGTTTTTCTTCGACTTTTTGAAGTTTAAGTTTGATTTGCTTTGTTGAGATACACGTTGCGAACGGGTTTACTGTACCACATATTTCAACTTTAAGATGAGATACATTTTTCTGTGTCTTGTTGTGTGATGTTTGGTGGATGAGTTATGAAGATTTTCTCTAAAAAAAAAATAATAATAATAGTATCTGTTTGAAGAGAAAATTAATATTTTTTGTGGAAATTGAATGGCGCGTGTAGAGATCACACGATCGTGACTAATCGAGATGAGAATATTCTGTGATGATGACGCTTAAAGAATTTGTGTACTTTTTTGAAAGAGCGACACTTGGATGGGGCTCGTGATGAATGTCAAATTGAAGGCGATGGCTACTGCGCTTTAGACGACTTCTAAATACTTACTGTACAGTCCGTGAAAACATTGACATCGTAAGCAACTTAGTAATAACGTTGTAATAGCTTAGAAGTAGTTCAGGTATGAAAATTTAGTAAATATTTGTCCTTAACCACTGGCTGCACAACTAACATAGAGTGATCTTTCCGTTCGGCAGCCGAAGCAATCGAAGGTAGCAGCTGGAAAAGAGGTATAAAGCAATAGTCTCTTTCTATTCTGCTAACTGGTGTCACAACCTAAGAGTTTTATAAAGCTTGGGAGTAATCGATTACTCTGCAACGATTATATTTGGTTATTTCACAAACAGGTTGCACATTTATAGGTATAAAATCGATGCTGGTATTGGGAAATAAGTACAGTAAGACCCCACTTAACGCGGGAGATGTGGTCCAATAAGTTCCAGTGCTACTCGAAACAGCGTAACACGAGATGACCTCGTAACACGTAAATAATAGGGATACTATACTATACGACCTCAAAGATTTATTTTGCCAGCCCGTTGTTTAGCCGAGAACTGTTGATAAACCTCAACAAAGCTCCAGGCTCAATCTTCGAAAAGTCTGAGGAGCTCATTAAAGCCCTCCCGAGGTGAAGAAGTATTTTCCTTGCGGCCATGGGGCATTCACAAAGAATATGTTCTGCCGTCTCTTTTTGCTCTCCACATAGCCGGCATACGACTGTATCCGCTTCCCCGTTCATTGCCCTGGAAGCCTTCGTGTCCTGGTATCCAGGCCACAGTAACGGTGTTTTTTGATGCAAAATCTTCGAGCAGATTGAGACAGTCCCATATAAGTTTAGAACCTACCGTTTAGGAACTCAGAGCCATAAGTGCTACCTGGCTGTCCGATAGGATGTAAATACGGGTGCCCTTGACCCTTCTTCGCAGGCATTCTCGTGCACAGAGTTCGATTGCATGGACTTTCGCCTGAAATACTGTTGGTGATTTCCCAAGCGCTGTTGCACATTGGAACCTGGGTCCATAAGAACTTGCGCCAGTGCTACCATTTTCCAATTTGAAACCATCTGTGTGCCAAGTTTAAGAGTTTAGTAAGACAGCAAGCCCTTCATTCCTCTATGTGTGACGGTCACTTATGACCACATTGAATTTTCTGGAGAACCGGTGTAATGGGGATAAGCGAAATAGAACATAGAATAAGAAAACAGAACGTAGAATACAAAAACAAACAAACTTATTTATTGCTAATATCGATTTTTATTGATAAAACATTAATGAAAATCAAAAGAAGTTCGAGTAAAGAAGTTATGTTTGTGATGAAGATGGTTCGTCTCTCATTTGACATCTTTTGTTTTGTGAAGAAGTCATCCAACGTCATTTACGTTTTCCTGTTTCATTCAGCAAGCAGTTGTCGATGGCAAGACATTGCATCAATGACACCTCGTCTTGCCTTTGACCTTCTATCAAAATGTAAATCATTTTGTATAAACTGATACATAATTTTCGGTGTAGTGGCTAAACTTTTTTCTTTGTAATCAGACATTGTCAAAACTAAAAATTGTCTTTTTTATCACAATGAAATAAAATACTATGTTTATACGAATATCTTTATAGATACACACACTAACGTTGATGACCGAACATCAAAAGCTGGTCGCCCGGTACTTTGTAGAACACGATCGAAAAGGTGCCCCCTTTTCAGCGCAGTTGAGAGAAAGCTGGCGAGAGTTGAGGTACATTGCCTGGAACCGAATTTGATGGCGCGTAATCGTGGTAGATGCCTTAAGACCCATAAGGAACCCATAGGTTTCAATCCTAGCTATGTAAATCCTACTCACGGGAAAATAAATTTCACACGGCTGGTTCAAGCATCACTTGTATAGTTGACACCAAGCAGTTAGTCCATTTCCATTTCCATTCTTGATCTCAGTGGTACTTGACAGAATTTAGCAGTGGTTCTCTCGGTAGTCACTTCTTCAATGACCTTGTGCGCTTGCTAAACCCGAATCTTCTAATACCATTTTCAATGTATATGTGGTATCCACCCATAGTAACCCAATTGATTGACCGGATCATTGATTACCGATTAATCTAACATAACCTACGGTAGTAAGTTGTTCAATACGAGATCATGGTAGACTCATAGAAATGCCTACATAGATCTACATCTTCGCCAACTCGGCCCCTCAATCGGTCTCTATGTAACTAACCCATTCAAATCCGATTTCGTTTATCTACTGCTGCGCTTCATAAATTATTTATTCGATTCAATTATTTGTCAGCCGAAGTCGAAATAAGACAACGCTGATAGGTCTCTATATTCCTAAATCAATCTATCACACATCGTGGCCGCCGTACATTATCGCACGTAATACTGGCATTGATTCAATAAATTACGCCAAATTACCAGCCGGGTGAAGCAATCATTAGTGTATCTCATTGCATAAATACGGTATAGATACGCGCTAAGCTGTATGCCGAACGAGTATGTAAATTGAGTGTGTTGAACAATTTGGCTGCTAATTAATTACTATTTAAAATTCGCTAACATAATAGATATAATCCCAAATAGGATTAGTTAGCAAACACCAACAGCATCAGTAGCCATAGCCGTAGCAGTCATTGTTATTGCATCATCTTGGTGGCGCGAATCCAACAAATGATTCCAAAAAAACAAAAAAAAAAAAATGGCAAGTGTAAGTGAATTGCAGAAATCTGTGTAATTTGCTTTTGCTGATGTTATTGTTTGCTATTTTTGTGGCTGTTGAACTGAAAATGTGAAAGTGTAAATTTGGCGCCCATTCATGTATCCATTCACGTATCTACTAACCATTTGCGGCAACAGCGGAGACTTAGGTGAGAAAGTTGTAAAATTGTTACAAACAAGTGACAGTAATGTGACGAAAATAGTGTAGGCCCCGCGACAGAGTAAGTCGAGGGCATTATGTACTCATCGGCGTAATTGTTAATTTATTTTATGAACACAAACATAGATTTATGGGTGTAAATGGAACTAATTAGTTTCAAGACTTTTGCCCGGTATTCGTACTTGAAATGAAAATAGGGAAGTTGTAAATGAAATGAAATTGATTAAACAGGATACGGAAATTTGTTATGTGATCTACTCGTACTTATCCAACTTATTAATGAATTAAAGTGATTGCAGACGTACATTACCTCCAAATGCTTGGGATGCGTCCTCGACAACTGCTAAATATATTGAGCCATAATGGTTGCACACTCATTCGGCTAGTAACCTCTAAGGAAATAGCCAAAATTATAAGGTAAAGGACCAATCCAAAAAGAAGTTCCAGGACTTGATTTTTTCACCGGAGAAATGCTACATTTTCTTTAAACCAGGTAAACCAACAAGTGAAGTAACCTCTTATCATCTGATTTCGCTACTCCGCTTTGAAAAAATATTGATAAAGCGGCTGCATCCGATAATAGAAGGAAATGCATTGATAACAAACCATAAATTCGGATTCAAAAATAGGAACTGTAAAAATGTAGGCCAGTACCTTAGAATAACAGACCTTATAGAAAAAAAAAACATTAGAAGAGAAGAAAATATGCTCTTAATGCTCTGTAGTATAGCGTTGATCAACACAGGAATCTAGGACTTGAAATGGTAGACGATGAAGTCAAAAAAGTTGTAAGGAGATATGAGACTAAGCTTCACAACCAAGACAAATATTCTACAGAAAACATGGGGTTACTTACTTAACATACGAGTATACAACTTACTTAACAAAAGCAAATTGCTGATTAGTCTAACGACTAGGCGAAATCATTAGAAGGGAGGTTCAGGTTAAAGTCCCACACTATTGCAAGTAATCGCCGCTTCGATGAATTTCACCTTCCAACGCAAAACAAAAAAAATGGTAGCACCCCAATAAAATGTATAGCGGGTATTTAAAGTGTAATTCGAATCAAGCAAGTGACCCATTTTTATTCGCCAAATCGCAATATAAGAAAAGCCGATGAAATCATTTCTAAAGGATCCACAAAGCGCATGCAATCAAATAGTCTACGTTGCTCATGAGGCTAATATTAGTGAGGACCACTTCCTTCTGGCAGCAAATTTTGATGTATGAATATCACAACCAATAACCAAATATACGTTGAAGCACTATAATCACAACAATTTACCAAGGTATACCCATATCAAGGAAATCTGCTTCAAGAAGTGCAGATGACTTTGTGGAACCAATGCGGCCAACTTTTTTCAGTTTATACTTTCAGGTACTGGAAATCAATATGATACTCTTTCGAAAACGCCGAGACGCAATAATAACGGCCTAGACGACATCTAGACGACATTTGTCTGCTACCCTTAGACCTCTGATCCTTGGCTTAGAATTAATATGACCAAGCTACATTTGAGAATAAAAAATCATGTCAGTATACCGAATATGTGCGTAGCCATGCTGCGCATTCCGCAATGCTTTAAAAGATTCAACGTCAACACTGGACGAGGGGCACTGATAAAGAGCAAATTAACTACGCGCGGAACCCGGTAAATATCAAAAGGGAATGCCTTTGAGAAAGGCAGGTGGACTCACCGACTACACCAGCCATGGATAGAAAAACGTCAACGTGAATTGAAATATCACCTAACCCAGTTCCAGGCAATAAAAGAGGGAAATACGGCTGAAAATTAGGACAGCAAGGGCTTAAAGCATCTTAATATCGAAATGTCTAGACTTTTCAGGATATGCTATAGTACGCTGTAACTTACACTGTCTTTCTTTACATATGACCTGTATCCCCTTGTGGGTCCTAAGGCCTCTACTAGGCCTACGGGTCATCGTGTACGGTTTCTGGCAATGTGTCTGAGCTCTCCCCAACGTTTACCCAACTGCCGTGCCTCCTTCTCGATTGTTCTGCGCAATGTTCTCGTCGGACCGCCAGGTATTCTGCCATCCTGAGTTATAGGGTTCGCTAGGGAACTGTCACGTTTTCGAAACGTGTGACTAATCCACTGCCACTTCCGTCGTTGGATGGTTGTGCCTATTGGTTCCTGACCCGTTCTCTCGTAAAACTGTTCGTTAGAGATACGATTGGGCCAGAAAATTCTTAAGGTATTGCGCAGGCACCTATTAACGAACGTTTGCAGCTTTCTGGTGATAGTAGTGGTCACTCTCCACGTGCTGCATGGATTTGACATTGGAGCGGAACAGTCTTAGCTTGGTGTTCTAACTGATTACAATGTCAGACACACTGTTTCGAGGAAAGATCTGGTTAAATTTGTTCCAATTATATAAACAAATGCAGTCGAAGTCATAAATTCCAAATTCATGCTCGGACTAACATCTTAGAACTGGGAATGGAGGACTGGTTTATCCGTATATAATATATATATTGATGCAAATAGTCCATGAAGGGCCTAGATCTAGCTTCTTGCAACCAATTAGTTGTGTGCGTTATATTTTTCGCGCGCACTTCAACTAAAATATGAATGACAAACGAATGTTAAAAATATGTACTTGGAATGCAAACGGACTTTTGCAAAAACTCGACGAACTGGAAATATTCATGCGTGAAAAAGATATTGATATTTGCTTGATTTCTGAAACCCACGTAAAAAAGGAATCGCGTTTAAAAATAAAAGGCTATAATGATTACCATGCTTGTCACCCTTCGGGAAAAGCGAGAGGCAGATCATCCTTGCTTTTTAAAGACTGCATCGAACAATCCGAAGACCTAAAGATAGAGCTTGAAACTTTGCAACTCTGCACGATTCGAGTTAAAAATAGTCAGCGTACTCTTAAAATCTCATCTATCTACTGTCCACCGCGTTCCGCGCTTGAAAAATCTGATTTTACTAACTTGTTTGAATCGCTGAAACCTAATTTTATCATTGGCGGCGACTTTAACGCGAAACATACGTTCTGGGGCTCAAGATACAGCTCGAAAAAAGGTAGAATGCTTTATGGGGCAGGTATGGAGTACAGTTGTGATTTCCATTCGACGGGTAAACCGACTTACTGGCCAACTGATACTTCGAAAATACCTGACATGATCGATTTTTTCGTTGTGAAAGGAACATCTACCAACCACATAAAAGTCGAAGACAGCTTTGATCTGTCGTCTGATCATTCCCCAGTTATTTTAACAATCATCGAAAAACTAGTCTATAACCTAGAGCCAGCGAGATTAACTGGTCGAACAACTAACTGGGAAGGCTTTAGGAACGAAATTGAAGATAATGTTGATCTGAGTGTTCCACTTACGACACCCTATGAACTTGAGGTTGAAGTTGATCGCTTCGTTGAGATCGTACAGCTCGCCTCTTTGAATAATAAGGAAAGGATCCAAGGAAAACGCCGGACAGATACGGTTTACGATATCCTCCGGAAATAAAAGAATTGGTCAAGGAAAAAAGAAAAGCGCGTAAAAAATGGCAACGGGGACGTGCTCCGCAGCATAAAGCACACTTGAATCGTCTGTGCAATTTGTTGAAGAAGACTATTAAGGATTTTAAGAATCGTGCAATAGGCTCTTACCTTGAAAGTTTAACAGCGAAAAAAGATTCCAATTATTCACTTTGGAAAGCTGTAAAAGGCACCAAACGGCCCAAAGTCTCCGCCCCGCCAATCAAATTAAATCAAAATAAATGGGCGAGGGAAGATAAAGAAAAAGCGGACGTCTTTGCGGCCCACCTGGAAGAAACCTTTAAACCGTACGACGGTCAAGTGGTTTACGATAACCGCAATAAGCTAGATTTACCATCTGACGATTTGACGCTCACAAGTGCAACGCTAAGGGAACTTAAACATGAGATCGAGAATCTAAAACCTAAGAAATCTCCTGGTTATGATTTGATTACCGGAGAAATTCCCAAAGTTTTACCTAGAAAAGCATTGATTAAGCTTCTCCATATTGTAAATGCTGCACTCAGATTAAAACACGTGCCGTGCCAATGGAAAGTTGCGGAAGTCATAATGGTTTTAAAACCAGGAAAACCACCAAATAAAGTAAAATCGTATAGACCAATTTCGCTTCTTCCAATCATATCGAACATTTTCGAGAGGATATTATTAAGGCGTCTCCAACCGGTTATAGAAGAAAATAATCTTATCCCTGACCACCAGTTTGGGTTCAGAAGTATAAACATTCGACGATTGACCAGGTGCATAGAATTACCGACGTAATCGAGAAAGCACTTGAAGAAAAAAAGATTTGCTCAAGCGTATTTCTTGACGTCTCGCAAGCCTTTGATAAGGTGTGGCATGATGGCTTGAAATGCAAACTACGACAAGTCCTCCCTGTATGCTTATACGATATTCTAGAATCATATCTCGGGAATAGACTCTTTCGTGTTAGACATGGAGTCGAATACTCCGAGCTCAAGGAAATTTCGGCCGGCGTACCGCAAGGAAGCGTTCTTGGGCCGCGTCTCTATTTGCTATATACTCGTGATATACCGAACGAAGATGGCATTATCCTTGCTACGTTTGCCGATGACATCGCTATCCTAGAAGTAGGTAAAACAATCGAAGAAACGACTGCAAAACTGCAAAACGCACTGAATAATGTAAATGAATGGACGAGGCCCGAATACCTTTTGCAAACGAGGCCAAATACCTGGGAATGACACTCGACGCAAGGCTGAAATGGAATTCGCACGTGAAAATGAAACGTTAAGAACTCGAAATCAAATATAGAGAAATGTACTGGTTACTCGGAAAACATTCCCAGCTCAGTACTGAGAACAAACTGCTTTTATACAAGCAAGTGCTAAAGCCGGTGGGACCTACGGTATACAACTTTTTATTTCATGATAGAAAAATTGCTTGATAAATTATTACTTAGTTGCGATATCTAACAAATTTATATCGAAGAGTGGTGTTTTTTTAGTCAGCAAGAATCTGACACTACAATGCTTGCACTACTACGCGCTTGCTATTCTCATAGTGTCTATGGAAGATTTTTCACCTACCCTCAAAAAAAAAAAAAATATATATATTTTTCGCGCAAATGTAAGGGACAGTTTTACACCGTGTCCGACGGATCTTTTTTTTTGACAAGCTTTATCATGACAGCAATACTCGTTGCTGTGTTGCTGGATTCAACACCAAAATCCCGGTACTACTGGGTTCATGTCCTCTTGTATTCCAAGCTGAGATCCATGCCATTAGGATCTGTTTTAGCGCTTTACATTCTCTAGACAAATATAATAAAGTTATTCTGGGTTGGGTGCCCAGTCACCAAGGTATTGCAGACAATGAGTTAGCTTATAAATTAGCTTAGATGGGCCTAGTAACTAAATTCGTAATTGGACGTTGTTGCTATTCGAGGATTAGGTTGGCGAGCATGAAGTGCAGAATTAATACTAGAGAAGTACAAATATAAAACGCAACGGCTGGTTCTTCAATAAACTTTGAGAATTACCACCACCATTTAGTTTGCATTCCTTTAAGTCAATACCATACCATGGAGTCTTGCAAAAATCCATGGCTCTATAGCAAACAAAAGAAGCCGCAACTATATACGAGTATATCACTGAAAAGATCTACATATATCTCAGTAAAAATCCAAAAATACTTTCTTTTGGAACATTACTCCCCTTTTTTACTACAGCGTTGTTTCCAATGAATTCATGTAGATTCGAGGGAACCAACGTCGAAAAACTGGACAGAATAGACTATGTAGTGTGGACCATTCAAGCGTATCTGCGATACGATTGCAGTAAGAAGCACAGACATTAGCGACGAATTCAAAGCAAAAAGATAACATTAAGTGATTTAAATCCATTCCAAGAAAAACACATACCACAATCGTCCTCAATACCCTTATTAACCGATCAGCAAAAAAAGCAATAATAGGTACGCTTCTGTGATCTATTAGTGTCGCATATGTGTAAAGATTCAACAGATATCCGATACAAGATCGTAATTTAAAATGCTGACTGTGTAGAGTTCAAGCTGAGAAAGTTTGACAGTTCAATCCAATGGATAGAACGAAACCATGAAACTATGGAAATCCTGAAAATACTATCAAAAGTAGAATCTTGATTGACTGAATGCTAGACAGAATCACTGATTCGCAAATGCGGAACAGCTTTTTCTAATACTGATCTAGATCTTCCACCACTGAACTGAATACGCAAAATTCGCACACTATTCATGTATTTATATCTTTTTCAGTAGAATTCGCATTTTATACTTCTCCGTATCTAATTCTAACAAAAAGATTTAACAAGCACTTAAATTGCATGCAATTTCCAGTAAAAAACAAAAAATAAAAAATTTTCAAATACATACGTGATTCACATAATAAGTCCTTCCACTGGCACTGACAGGCAGTCAAGCAAAAACGTCCTCTCACTGCACTATACTGTCACACTCGTAGGTATGCATACGAGTATATATGTCGAAATGCAAATTCCAGTATACTGAATGCGTTCTCGTGTTCGAAGATAATAACTACGAGGAACGCTTAATCCATGTGTATGTAGAAAATAACTCCCAGCACTATAGCAGCACAGAAGAACCACAAGGAAAGAACCACCATGCACAGGCAGTAAAAACAAAAAGCAAATTCAATTGAAGACCATAAAATGCTGCGCTATCTAGGTAACTTATCCACCAAGCATACTAATTGTCAGACAAACAGCAGCAAAATAAAATATAAAAAATTGCGCATAGTCAAGAAAGTGTATCCAAAAAATACAAAAAAAAATTTAGGTTAAATACAGAATCAACAGAAGATCTTAACTAAAAAAAATTGTCATGCATTAAGGATGAACTCAATTCCCAAATTCGAGGCTGCAAGACCGCTGTCTACAGAGACGGGGCACACTTTTTATTCTATTTCACTTTGATTTACTTTTTCCCAACGAAACACAGATACACTATCTCGAGGCATCACTTTGGGTGATCGAACTTTCTCCTCGGCGGGAGGATTCTTCTTCAACCGACGACGACTCTCGACAGGAAACCACATGTCACGTAAACAAACCGATCCGAGGATTCACGTTTAATGACGCGTAGGCGTTTGACTCCTTTTTTTCCAACGTTCATGCCGGTTATCACTATGGTAACGGGACGAGGAGCAAAACAAAAACGACGTCAAAAAAGGTCATTGACGGACCGTATACCATGGTGTGGGGGGCCATACATTTATCGGGATTCGTGTCAAAGGTATGCGTCATCAACTTGAAAGGAATTCCGACAAAAAAAACCGAGACGAAAAAATCCTTAAATTCGTACCGGTCGTATCTGCTACTTAAAAACTCGCCTCGCGTCGATTCGCGTGACGCCTCAAAAGCAAACTAAAACTTGGAAAAGCTACAAACTACGATTGAAGCCAGTTCGGTGGCTTCATTATTGACTGAGCCACAAGTATGAGTTCGACTCGTTCGTGTTCGTTATGCGTCACTTGGAACACTTGTTCGGCCCCAATATAGTGGTGTTGGTCTGGGGGGCTCTCTTTTCATCTTTTCTTTACATTCTGCTTCTTCTGTTGGTAGTAAGTCTTTCTTTGGTTTTTCTTTCAATGAAAATGAGAAGAAAACAAATTCCTAGAGAGTCGCGTGCCAATTGTAATAATGCACAAACAGTTCACTGTCTGCTGCCTTCAGGAATAGCCACAGATACTCACTAACACACCCGCAGATACTCCATTGCTGTTGTGTGGTAGATAATTGCTTTGTAGTGGAGTTGGCTATTTGAAATTAAGGCTATCGAATTGCATTCTTATGGATTATAAGAGTGCCTGTGGGGATACGTTTGGTGTATGCGGGGCGGCTTGGGGAGACCGTGAACATGTAGATAAATTGTATCTTAAAGATACTCATACACACTGTGAATGGTAGAAAGGTATCACAGAGATATTATTGGTGATTCCTTTGTGTTGTCACATTTAACAATTGGCGGTGAATGGGTTTGGGACGGTAATGTTTGTATGTTTAGTTTGAGAATTGATGAGGGAACTTAACTTGTGCAGTGACAGAGTGGAAATGTCTTTTAATTGCCGCGGATAATAGACGTTGGAAAAGCATTTAATGATCGATTAGATATGTTGGCTACCAATCGTTAGAAGGTATGACTTGTAGGAATCACATTTTTATATCAACTAGATGATGCTAGTGGTCAAATATCGTTTAGCATTATATGGTACCCCGTAGGAGTACGAAATGCTTAAGAGCAAAATAATCAACTCCGCATTAGGTGAGAGTATCGTAAAAAAAACACTTACAAAAGGAACCCCGCCATGAGGAATAGTTTCTCCTTTGCTCTGGCTCCTTGCCGTTAACAAAATTCTGAAGATTCTCAAAACCAAAGGAATAAAAACATATTGCATATGCAGACGACATAGTAATCATGATCAGAAGGGGAAATAACGGGTGCGCCATATTTTACGTCGGTATGTAAACATTGAATAACTTTGACATTTATCAACCGATTGACTTCAGTAGACATGTTTTTGAAACGTCAATTTTAATCATGAATCGCTTCACACCGAAACAACGCGCCGAAATAGCGACGCTGTACATTGAAAATAGTCGTTCAATTATGTAACTCAACGTGCATATCGCCGAAAATTTGGTGGCCAACAAGCACCATCTGACAACACTATTCGCCGTTTGGTGTTGAATTTTGTTGAGCACGGGACAGTGGGAGATCGTCAACATGCCGTTCATCAACGCCGAAGACGTTCCAATGCGGTAAGAGAGTGTTGCCGAGAACCCACATGTGTCGTATCGTCACCGCGCTCAGCATTTTGGCGCCAGTGGAACCACCTTGCGCCGCATTTTGAAGGATGATTTACATTTGTTTCCGTATAAAGTGCAATTGACTCAAAGAATATTGCCGACAGACCGTCCACGTCGCTTGAAATACGGCAAAACAGTAGCTCGAATGGTTGACACTGAACCTGATTTTTGCAAGCAAATTTTGATGACCGACGAGCTCCATTTCACACTCTCTGGTGCCGTTAACAAGCAAAATTGCCGCATTTGGGAAACGGAGAATCCACACGACATCCATGAAACACCATTGCATGTGGGCCGGCGTTTGCGCCAAAACCATCATTGGGTCATTTTTCTTCAGAGAAGGCGAAACAGTCAATGGGAATCGATATCGGTAGATGTTGGCTCATTATGTCTGCCCACAATTGTGTGAAAAAGGTCTGGATGGTTACTGGTTTCAACAAGACGGTACGCCATGCCACACTGCCAATCAAACAATGCAGTTTCTGCAACAAAAATTCCCTGGACGTGTGCTGTCAAAAATGGCGACATTGACCAGATCTTCAGATTTGACCCCTCCTGACTTCTTTTTGTGGGGTTATTTGAAAAGCAAAGTAAGCCAGCAAGCCTAAAACCATTGACGAGCTCAAGGCAAACATTCGTGTCGAAACCATCGCTATACCGCCCGAGATGTTCGAAAAAGTGATGGAAAACGCAGCAAAAAGGGCACATTTTGCTTTGGTCAGTAGAGGCGGCCACTTGATTGATGTTGTATTCAAAAACTACTCCAAATAAATTGTAAAGGTCCAAATTAAATAAAAATACCTCATATATGGAAAACTTTTTTTGTTGAGTTATTCAATATTCACATACCGACATAAAAGATGGGGCACCCTGTACTTACCTACAATCAATAACCTCATGGAATCTGCACTAAAAGAATTGTTCTCTTGGGCAAAATAAAACGGCCTACTGGTTCTTTTTACTAAATGAAGGAAAATAAACGAATTTGACCTCATAAACTGAACGGAATACGTCTACAACTCTCTCCAACAGCAAAATACCTGGGAAATATCCTGGATTCGAAGCTTACTTGTAAGAAGAACAGAGAAGAAAGAATAAAGAAACGACTATGCGCATCCTACACTTGTAGGATCCATAATCAACTGGATGTATACAAGCAATTCTCAGACCTACACTTACCTATGGTATCATTGTGTGGTGGAAAGCAACGGACAAGACCAGCTATCTTCTTCTTCCTTTTATCAGCGAGGTTATGATCCGAAAACAAGGGATCACAACTCTCCCACTTCACCGCATTTCTACTGATCCGCCTGTGGGGTTCGCCTGGCAAGACCAGCTATCTAGTAAACCTAACTAAGGTACAACGACTGGTATGCATAAACGTAACAGGAGCATAGAGATCAACACCGTAAGCAGGCTTGGAGGTGATGTTAAACCTCCTCCCCTTGGGTGAGTACATTCGAAGCACAGCTGCCAAGAACGCGGTTCGCCTCAAACAATCGGGGGCGTGGAAGCAAAGCTCATATGGATATGGTTCTACACTACACAGGTAAAGAACAAAACTAAAAAAATAATACCTTAGCAATGTGTGTACTGGTTTGAACGCTTTGAGGATCATTTACAAAATAAGAGGAAAATTTGATACTTCATACACTAATAAATCCGTCCAGTCGTTTAGGCTGTGGTCAGGTATATATGTAGGTACGGAGAAACAGATGGACGGACAGACAAAATTGGTGGTTAATTTCTTTTTTTTTTTTTGATTTTTTGTTTCTCTATTATTTTTTGTATTCTCTATTGACCAAACTCTCAAGAACGAAAATATTCATGAAAGCAATCCTTGCCCTTATATGTATTATAGGTGCAAGTAAAAAGTGGCTAAAACTGAGCAACCTTTTTTAAGAGAATTCGAAATAGGCACGGAGTCTCGCAGGATGTGGGAAGTGAAGTTCCAATTTTATTAATTGAGAGAAGTCGCAGAAAATGTCTCCCTGAGTAGAGTACAGATCGGCAACACTGTGCACAGCATATATGTACACAGAATCATACCTACATACATCGTAGTGTTAAAAGCACATAGTAGCACATACTCGTAGTTCTTGAAAACACTGTGCATTTAAATTTGTTTAAGGTAAGTTCTTGCGTGTCAGCCTGTATTACTCTGTCAACTCATCAATCATTTTCGCTGTATGTACTTTTTTTCCACCAACTTTACAAAATAAAAGTCAACAACCCCACCTCACTAGTAATTTTGTGGTAATTTTCGCCACCAAATGCAAAACACAAAAACAAAGCCTAGAGTGGCGCAATTACCAATGCGTTCCAATTGCTCAGTCAGCTGGCTTTTCAATTTGCAATTCGAATATAATACACCGAGAGACAATTAAATTCCACTTTTATGGTTTAAAGGTTTTCTTTTCATTTCACTTTTGTTTTTGCTCCTCAGTTGGTGTTTTCCATTTTCTTTTTATTTATTTTTTATCATTTATCACACATTTGCTATTTTTATGCCTTTTGAATCGAAAGTTTTTGCATTTTCACACCACCACACAGTGAGTGTATCCGCGAGACAGATGCGACACTAAAAGTAGTTTCTCCTTGTAAAAGTTCTATTATGCAGCACGCAATGCAAAATAAGTCAATAAAGTTGGTACATGTATGTATGTATGTTGCTTATAGCGCGCTCCGTTTTGTGGTAATGAAAATAAAAATGAAAAAAAACCTCAAGGGAATCACCCGACCCGACTATCAGCCGTGCCATGTTGTTACCTTGTATTTGAAATTATTACATTTATTTTTTGTTTTATTAGCTTGCACAGTAGCGAACGTAATAGAGTTGCAAACGGCTGTACACGCAATGTTAGCATTAATGAACGATGTAATTCATTACAACAAATTGAATTAATGACATCTAGAGTACCATCTTTTTTGGCGCTATGGTGGTGCTCGAAATGAGGTTGGCAAACATGCAATAGCTTTTGGAAGGGGTGCTTTTTTGCCAGAAGTACCGGTGTGATCATGATTAAATGGCTTGGAGAGCACTGTTCACGCTATCTGTTCAAACTAAATTAGACTACCTCCGCATTGCGCAATGATGAATGGACTGAAAGAGTCACACTATTTAGCCAGTGAAAAAAATTAGAGCATTTCACTTGAGAACTGAGGAAAAATTGAGGGTCAATTGATGACCGGTTTTTGGGAAGCACATTTCTAAAAACACAATTAGTATATCCGTACATGTTTTTTTAGTACTAATCTCCATCTGAGAATTTAACTCCTTTCATCCAATTACAATAGTTGGAAGTGAGAAAATCAAATATGCGATTTTGATGCGGTCTTTAAAACTCGGGTGGTATTGTATTACGGATCGGATATGTTTCAGTATAGACTTTCTCTATGGTGGGTGTCCAAACTAATCGAGCAGAATCCGCTATTATTTTTGCATTCGGTTTTGATTCACAATACTCATTAAGTATGGTGTGCAACCGTACTATACCAAATTGGCCAAAAGTATTAGACACTCCTACTAAAATTAGTTTTTTTTTTTTTGGAAATATGAATGAATCAAAAAAAAACAACACATAGATGTGTTTTTCCTTATGGGGCTGCAGCTCGTTAATGACTGAGATTTCATAAATATCCTCTCACAGCACATAAAAACACGATTATCCGCGTAATTGATTTATTTCCAAATAAGTAGCTTTTTTGAAAGGTCAACCCCTTGAGTATGTGAAACTATACGTTAATTTTTAAATCAGTTTTGTGCAATTTTGTGTGTAAGCATTAGAAAAATGCCAAAAACAAAAGGATATTCTGAACAATGAACATGGCAAGTAGAACAAATTGATTGCTCGCACTCTACTGTTCAAAATACATTCAAACACTTCAAAGAAACGGACAGCAACCAAAATAAACTCCGCACAGGTAGAAAAACATTGGTTACTGGGAAATTCCGTTCCTTATGTAAAAAGTTCTAAATATCTTAGACCAACAGATACCAACTCGAAGGGATGAATAAATTCATTACATGAAAGGCCTGTGACAAAATCGACCGAAAAGATATGGGTCCTTACGAGCAGCAACTGGTTTAACCTAACATCATCATTTGAACATCGTTCTTAATACCTTTTCCTAATTTATATCCAAGCTTGCAATGCATAGCCATCTGTTTACATTGAAGGGTCCAAGATGAACATGGACGTCATCGGTGAGGGTGTATTTTCTAAGGCACATCCCAATATGTAAGCGGAGGTCGTTTTTTATTTTTTTTTTATTTTTGCCAAAGGGGTGGAAAACGCTACTGCTCTCGAGAAACACGCCAGCTCTGTTTCAAGTAGTGTGGGACTTGGTACTCACTAAAAAACAACCTTTAACCATTTTATTCTACTTGACACCATCCACTCCAGAACCGCTTTTGCATTACTTCAGAGTAGTGTCGTTTTCTTTCCCCTTTCGGGGCCGGCTTTTCCATATTTGTATTTCCGTCCCTTCCATTCAGCGATGTTTCTGATCAGCCCCGCGGTCCATCGTGCTCTGCTTTCTGAGCTCCATCTCTCCTGCCATTTCTGTTTGGTAAGCTCCTTCGCCTCCTCGGTTGCCGCTTCCACTCCAATTTCCGCCTTTTCGTCGTAGACGTATTTCCTCTCTGCCGCAATAGGATCAATAGGGATCACTCCCGCTACTATGAGGACGGCTGGTTCCGACACCGTTCGGTACGAACTTGCAAACCGTAGTGCCGCACGCCCTTGTACTGCGGCCATTTGTTTCCTGTATTTCTCTTGTCTTAGTACGTCGGCCCATATCTCGCACCCATACAGGAGAATGGTGTGGGTGACTGTCATCAGCATCTTTCTCTTGCTAGCTGTTGGGCTTCGAATGTTTGACATTAATCTGCTCAGTGACGTGTTGACCTTCATAGCTCTTTCCGAAGCAGATCTTATTTGGTGCCAGAAAGTGAGCATCGTGTTTAGGTCATCCCTAGGTACTTCACCGCTTCCTTGCTGGTTATTACCTCAGACCCGACTTGGAAGTCGACAATAGTTGGAATCCCCTTCTTTGTCAAAAGGGATCCGTCTTTTCTGTGGACAAACCTAAGCCATGTTCATTCATCCGGAGGTGCACCCACCTCATCACCTGGTTGAGTTGAGAATCCAGCAGTAATCTCCTCTTTTTGAGGTCCTTCTGCGATGGAGGTCATAGCACTGACAGTAATAAGACTAAAGTGAAGGCAGTACTACACGCGGCTTTCACCTCTTTCAACTACCAATAAAAACAATTTTACTATAGAAATGAAAACGTCGCTTGAAGTGTGCTGTCTAGAAGATGTTGCTAAATGAGGACATACCGAAGAAGGAGAAAGCTGAGGAATTGTCAAGAAATTGCTCTTCGTCGGATCTAGACCTAGCTGATCATTCAGTGAAGGTAACTTCACATCCTGCAAACTTCAACAGAAAGCAGTGAATACAATTTTCTGCTACTCTGCTACAGCAGGATGCAATTGTACAGCAAACTCCTATATACGAGTACCTCGTAGGAATGATTAAAAAATGTTTTTTTTTGCGGTGTAGGGACTGTGGTAACGAGGAACGATATGATATGATGATGGTATCTGTAACCTTAGATATAAATTCCCTGAAGGATATTTCTACCAACCAGATACTTAAAGGTTGTCCCGCAGAACGATGAAGGGTAGACGAGCCTAACAATGGTCTACATTTACGTCAGTGTTGCGTAGAGGCTCTTTCTCCTCCTCCTTTTGCCAGACCAATCTACTGATGCCTGAATCGTATTGACCGCATTATTATTCTCAGTGACTTTCCATGATTAGGCAATTCATAGTGTAGCCACAGATTGACACCTATGCAGATTCTTTTCATTTGACTTGAGGAAATTCGATCAGTGCCGACTATCAATTCGATCCCCATTAACGTACTCGTAAATGGCGACAGATCGAATGATAACTTGTAATTTTTAATTTCAGATTGAACTTCCTTACGAAATTTGGCAGCACTTGATTCAACTTCAATGAAAAGAACTTCTAAGTCATGTAGATGGTCCAAAATATTATTATGGAATAGGCTTTGATATGTAATACAAGTTTCCGGGCTGAAAGGGAGCACTTGGCAACACCGATTGCATGGAATGATGAGGTAACAAGCAAACCAACAGACCGAAATCACCCGAGAGCATTGACTTTCTTAAAATATGAAAACAGAATATAATCACAGAGATCTGTTATCTGCTAGACAAACTAACGTTAAACTTGTTAACGTCTTCCAGGGTCAGCTCTAAGTTGCTTGTTCAAGTGTGCTTTCTATTTTACTATCGTTGAGGTCTTTAAAATGATAAATGACATAATGCTCGGGTAAACACATCATTTGTAACCCCCTCATGAGAGAATTTAACTGTAGAGTGTGCAGTAGACCAACTAATGTGAAAATTTGAGGAAATACCTAATAAGAAAGATAGATATTTCTAGGCAGCAACTCATGAAAAATCACAAAAAAATATTTTTGAATCAAAAGTCTGAAATCGGAAGCAGTGATCATCATTCTCATTTCAAAACATTGCACAACTGGTACGAGTATATTAACAACGGAATGTATTGAAAACCATGAGGTATCCTTCAAAAATCTACAGAATGCGTTTGTTTATACATTCTCTGCTTACCATTTACAGATTTATAGCGAATCTTTCTCTAAATAAAATTCCATTGATTCCAAAAATTTTCTTCGAAAACGAAGAATCCCCCTCGAAACGGAAGTGCACCAATTCCATTGATCAGTTGCTTAGTTTTTCAAACAATATCAAAACAAATCAAATTTCCTAGAAGAAACATTCGTTCGTATTTAGGTTAATTTTTATACAACATTTTGCAAGTGCCAAGAGATACATAAATTTGATCTCCAACGAGCGAGGAAGACGTTAACAGATACAAGTAAGTTGTAGATAAAAAAGAAAAAAAAAGACGAAATATCTTGGGCCGAGGAGATGATTTTGTTTTGTTTTTTTACGGTAGAAAGGTCCGTGCAGATCTCCCACGCGATAACCTGGTTAAACATGGGGTAATTATTCATTTACATTCTTATCTTTTGGGACTTGGGACTGAGGAGACAGTGTTTTGTTCGTCTTTGCCTTTGCATAGATAGTTGTCGTCGTCGTCGTCGTCATCAGAGTCCCATCATTTTCATGAAACAATTTCCCTTTGATATATTGTACTCGCAAAACATTTAAGCAATTTAAGTTGGGAAATATGTGATAAAAGGGCGGCAAAAGAGTCTGGCGTAGAGGAGTTAAGCACTGTATGTAACCGTTCCCGTCTATGTACTCGTTTTACTTCGAGTTGGTGCCACCTGGTAACTGGGTTGTGTAAAACTTTATAAAGGCTTAACCTTTCGTGGTTTTACTTAGTGAAAGTTTTAGTTACCTTTTAGAAATTTATTTTTGTTACAGTATACGATTATGGAATGAAGGTAACAATGATTGGTATTCGCTTTTGGAATGTAAAAGCGAAACATTAAGGTTTACACAGAATGTTTTTGAATTTAGATGATACATATCCTTTGACGATATAAGAAATTCTTATTCATAATGCGGTGTGGTTAGTGTGTCGGACCACTACGCGTTAGGTTCAATGTTCGAATCCCAGAAAATACCAACCATTTTGTGCACGGTCACACCTCTCGCGAACATTTGACAAACATTCGAGAGTATTACTATCATTAGAAAGCTTCTAAAAAAAAGAATTGTCGTTCGGATACAGTATAAAACTGTAGGTCCCTCACTTTCGTTCGAAAAATATATCGCACACAACTCGAATGGTTGCGAGAAGCTAGGCCTAGGCCCCCCAAAAGCCAACCTTAACTCTCCAAGAACTATGAGATGATGCCTTAGAAAGAATTGGAGCGAACCTAAAAAAAATATTGTTTTTTTTTTTGAATATTCGACATGCAAGGTTTTGTAAAGATTTTGTTTTTTTTTTTCTTTTCGTTTGTGATCAGATCATCAACCGGCTTATGCTAAATGTATTTTTTTTTTTTTTTTTATAAACATCATAAGGAATGAAATATAATTTTTGGGAGGTCTTCAATCGCCATCAAATGCAACCTAACCAAAGCTTTGGAGAGGGATGACCTATAAACAAATAGTCAACATCGAAAGAGTATTTCTTTCGACCTACAAGATGTACTAGTAAAATCAAAGTATCTGTTGAATCTGATTTGCTATTAGAAATGAAGAAACCCATACAAAATACACGGTACCCAATTTCACACTTATACAAATTTCGACACACCTAACCTCATACATTGGATGGATATTGACTAACAAAGGCCTCATAGGAGCTGCATATCCCGATAGGTGTTGGTCCTCCAAATTACAAGGAAGAGACACTGCAGCCGAAAATATTACAGCTCTGTTAGTAAGACCTACTCCCTCCTTCTCGTGGTGCCATCCGGGAATCGGTAATTGCAAGCCCCCTGCGCCACAAAACAGGACAAGTGTCCGTTGTTCTGCGGCCCAGTGAGCCACAACCGCAAATCAAATAAATTGCTCCGAAAAGGAAACAAACGCCTTGGGTACGGACATACAATTTGTTGACGAACTATCGGATAAGGACAACGATCGGTTACTGGGACGTTAAGACGCTTCTCGATTCGCTTCAAGAAGGGCCTCAAAACGCCAGATTCCTACAACTTGAGCGCGAGATCACGGGATACTCGGTGGACATTTTGCGGCTGAGCGAGATCAAATGGTTCGATGTTGAGGAGAACAAAACCCCTCAAAAACACTGTCATGCTATACTCTGAAAAGCTAGCTGAAAGCGCGCGGAAGTCGAGCAGCGCGAAGCAGCCTCATTTCCTGGGAACCTCACAGTGACCGGATGCTGATGGCTAGATTTAAGAGTAGAGTAAGAAAAATAAACACCTTTCAGTGTTATGCTACGATGAAACAAACCACTGAGGATGAAATGGACACTTTCTATAGCCTTTTAGGCAGCGTCTGCAACCAAACGTCTACTGGGGACGTTGTAATTGTGATCGAGGATTTCAACGCCAAGGTAGGAAACAACAGCATAATGCTTAAGCACGTGATGAGAGCATACTGGGCGATTTGTGGATTTCTACAATACCAACCGTCGAGTCATTGAAGCCACGCTGTTTAAGCACAACACCTGCCATAAGATCAGTTGGATAACAACTGACAGGCAGCAGCAACCGCTCAAACTTGGTCAGAATGAACAGGTTTAATATCGACATGCGCAGGTATCCCCAAAAGCGCCAACAATTCAGGGACCACATTGCCTTAGAAGCAGAAACAATCAACAGTGCAGTGCAGGAGAGTGTGGACGACCACTGGAATGATGTGAAAAATGGTTTTGTAACTGGGGCAAGTACATACGTCAGTAAAAGGCAAAAAAGCCAGCGCACATGACTATCGGCACACTCCTGGAACGATGAGCATACAACCATTAAAGCTAGGATTGCAGCGACCTCAACAGTAGAGAAACCCGAGCTGAAGTCTTTCGTGTAAGGTGCTTCACCACATCAGCACCAAAGATCTGCCACCTGATCCTGACAACCAAAGACAGGATAATCGCAAAGGAAATGTTCCGTACTATCATCACACCCTTACAATCGTCGCAGACTGTAGTGTCACTTAAACCTAGCATATTTACATATCTAGCAAATGCATAATGACCCCTAAGAACGCCAATAAACCGTGTGCAGCCTGTTCTGTCGATGCTACTGATTAGTTACAGATGCTTGGGAGCATCCAATTGAGACAATTTTATTCGTAAGAAACCCAATGGTCAATCCCCTAACCGAAGATACCGCAGAACCCAGCGCAAGTTCTAATCCTGAGAAATCCTTCTCTAATTTTTGTCTAGCAATCTCATCGCATATATCATTTCCCATGGTCGTAGTGTAACTTGGGACCCGATTAAGAAGCAAAGAATTCAACCTTGAGACCGAATTTAGAGAGCCGTTGGAAGCGCAGCCTGGCTATCGCTACAGACATAGATACTCAGACCCATCCACCTATTCCTTACCATATAGCTCCACTTGGAAGACAGATACAGGTGCAGGATTGCCTAACGAGTAATGAAGCCTTATGTTGTCCCAGCATCGGCCCTTTAACTAGTTTCACAGTCCATCAGTGGATGTTCGAATATAGTCCATTCCTTACTAACAGTTTAGACCAAGGTAGTCCTATACACAAGGAAAATGGACTTCAAATTCACGCAACAGCCGAAGATTTTGTGTTATTGCGTCAGACGGCTTAGATAAGTGCCGCGCAATGACGTCAAACCTTTCGCCATTGTTATTGTGAATGCCTAGTCTGTGCTTCGATGAAATGCCCGAGCCCTTCGCTGCCTTTGCCAACCGTGGCATACACCTTGACATTCAACATGACAATGTTCCCTTTTGGCATTGTGTTGAAAACGGCGATTAGTTGATTGTAGAAGCTTTCTTTCTCTTCAACAAGCGAACGCTCCACGTAACATCCTATCATGGTGAAACTAGGCGCTTGCGGTCTGTTGATATTAGCAGCAGTCCCACTCCATATTCCCGCGAACTTCCAGGATTAGACCATTACAGTGTTACACGTTGGGGAGTGGCACTCGCCTGAATCTAGCCATCTTATTTCACTTACCCCCAAAATGTCCACTTACATTGCATGAACTATTGCTAGAACTGGAGAGATGTCACGTTGTGAGGGCTTTCGTTTCCGAAGTCGAAATGCGTCTGCACATTTAAGAAACCAATCGTAGCCCGAGTACAATAGTCAAAAGTCGTTAACATGTGGTCATTCCTTATCCGAGGCATAATGCCAGTTTCTGTAGCGGACAATTTTCGGTAATGCAGGAGGCCAACCCGTCTTACCTACCCTACATACGCTAGACCGGTCGCACTTCCGATTTCAGCCTAAATTTATAAGATTTCATTGTGCAAAATAAATTATTATTAACAAGACCGACAACGTATGCTAAGAAGAGGCTCTACCATATTCTATCCAGAGCAGCAGTTTTGTGTTTTTCGGACGATAGTCTTGGTAAAGCCAATAGTTTACAAGGTTCCCACAGTTTGGTGTAACTAACAAAAATAAAACGTCCAGCATATCTACTTCAATAGTCTTCCTCTGCTTAACAGCTTAATTTAGACCGAACAATGTCATAAAACGAAATCGGTAAACGCATTGCCGGCCACCGCTAATCCATGGCGAATACCCCACACAACCCCATAGAAATTGAGGTTAACCCCAATTTAAAAGGCTACACTGTTAAGTGAAAATTAAAAGTTAAAGGAAAAGTGAAAATTGCATTAGTTTGGTTTTTTTCTTCTCTCGTTCGGAACGTGTCACTTCCATAGGCTAAGACCTTAAATTTCGATCGCATATATTGATTTAGTATCTCATAAAGTTATTCATATGCCACCAACAATACCGCTATAGTCTTACTAAATGGCGGACTTTCTATCTCTTGTGAGGTTTCCCTCTAGAGAAAAACAAGACCGAAACGAAACGAAATAAATAAAACCAAGCTGCTTCAATGATCCGTAAACAACCGAAGCCTTACAGCTGAGCACAATAATTGGCGGAGTGTAATGCTGAAATTCGAATTAAAGAGAAATAATGGCTTTTCCACTGCTACTACTACTTAATTATTGAGCGTGTGCAGTAGGTACAGTATGTAGTTAAACAAAAATCGATATCTGCACTTTGGCTCACTTACAAACTCTGCACATACCATGTAGGATTCGTGTGTTTTCTGTGGGTTTATTTGTATCGTCGTCGCGTACGTACCTGGAAAGAGCGAAAAGAAAAAGGCAAATGAAATTAGTTAAAGTACTTAAGCAGAATGCTGTTAAATTTTGTTAAATGTTAAATTCCACAGCAATTTTGTGGAACTTAAACTCAGGCCATAAAACGGTTTCTTTAAGATGAAATGCTGCAAGGTAAATTGATTGCCAGTTTAGTAGTAGCACAGTTGTCAGGAAACTTATCTTTAGAAACATCAAAATGTGAAAATCAAATAGGAGTTATTCTGGATGGCAGACAACTGACTACAGTTATATTGTAAAAATAGCGGAAGCCCGAGAATAAAAATAGTTCTAGGTCAGATTAAAGCCTAAAAGCAAACCAAAAATACGACCTCGAATATTGCAAAAATAAGAATTTTCGGTAAAAAAAAAGAAAAAAGAATCAAATACGAGCCTGATCCCACCACTGTAAAAGGACTGAATATACCATATCGAATATACCATATCGAACAATTCTTCAATTGAAGACTATGTGGCGGTTCTTTCGGAAACCAGGACCGGAAGTATCCTTTTATATACTTTACAGTTTTCAATTTTCTGTTCGTTAGCGCAAGACATTTGTTCATATTCAACAGACCCAACTTCTACTTCGTCCCTGTAAGTTTTGCAGTAGGCATTGCGGAATACACCGAGATGCCGGCCGGCATGACGCGTACATTTCTGCGCCCCAGAGATAGAAATCACTGCTCATTGAAGACTGACCAGATCTCACCTACATACCACGGAACATAAACTTCATAAGCCAGACTCTCGTCGAGACTCAAGAATGACCATAGTAAACTGTTTCTACTGCGGCTTCCACAGATCGTTGTTTTATGCAAGTATAGCAGATAATACATTAATTCGAAAGGAAATTTCTTCGTCGGATATTTTGCTTTACTATCACGAAAAAGAGGAAAAAAGAAACATTCACCTTATTGTACAATAAGTTTCTGCCTTGTAAACATCAAAGTCTTTATTGTCATGATCCTTCACATCACTCGTAGGCATACACACATCTGTTGGCCATCCGTCCATCTACCCATCCCACCAACCATTGAACAGTAGGTGTTCGACATCAAAATGTTTATTCACGATGCATCCAGCAATTAATCCACTCTCAACTAGCGGCTATTATTCTGCTCGCAAACGAAACCAACAAAAAAAGACCAGCGAATCCAATCCAAACACAAACTGAGCGCAAACCGGTGAAAATAAATTAGCATCAAGTTTTCCTGGTTTCACAAACGAGTTTCCTTCTCACATGAATCCATGGATACGCCGCACCGCAGTAGTACCAGTTAACAGTTGTGCAGAGTTGCACCTTAAAGCCACAAAATCACGAACAATGTGGAACTGTCCGTTAACAGGGGATTTCCATGTTCACGTCTGTCCACTTGCAAGGCAACTGACCGGAGTCGGGTGTCTGACCAGCAGTGCAACAGCTGCTCCTACTCCTAGAGGAGTCATTATCTTCTGATGACTGTTGTTGTCTCCTCGCTGAGATCACCGATCGCGCAGAGCATGTAGCGCCAACATCAGTGAAAGTGAAAATTGTCTTTCCGACTCGTGGAGAGGTGTTCCGCGGTGTTGTTTGCGTGTGGGATCCTTTTTTTTGCGAATTTTTCAGCGCCAAGGCGACCATAAATAATTAAGGTTTTGCACGGCCTTTGACATGGCTCGATCGCGCACGTTGTCGATCTATCCGATCGTTTCGTCGATTATTTGAACACTACTCGCCCGGTGGTGGTGGCTAGGCAAGCTGCCCCAGCGGGGCGTGCCTTGGCTGTCGCTTGAGAAAGTCACCACGGTTGGTCGGGTGCCTTGTTTTTTACAGCTTCTTGGTTATTTGAGTTATTAGCGCCCATTAAGTTGTTATAGATCTACGCGAAAAGAGTAGTTGTTACTGATGAATTTTCGAGGAGCAATTACTCTTTCGACGAACCCATTCTCTTTAAGCAGCCAGCAACACAGAGTCAGATGGAGCCTATGCTGTCAGTAATTACTGCCAATTGAAAATTGATTTTTTTTAAATTAAATTTTATGCAATGCCATAAAATTGGTGCAAAAAAGAGTGGCAATGGTGCACACGATTTCTGATGGTTTAGGCAGATTTTCTCCGGCAATTTCTTCGTTTACTGAAAAAAGAAAGTGGAATGCACTCTTGGACAGACTTTAAATGTTAAATTATCTGACGTATCACAGATCGTCGTGGGGCGATTCCCAGGATTAACTGATGGAACTTGTGGGATATGTAGTCGGATTAACAGATTTTATTGGGTCATGTATCCTGGCAGTACAACTTGGTGGGATTTTATACCATATGTTTGGATGGAATTTATTTTAGAGTTACGTTTTTGATAGTTGCTCTAGGCGAACTTGTGAAATTACTGCTCTAACTAGTTTTCTAACCGAAAAATTAAATACAAGTATAGCTATTTCTAGAATGCCTGCATTGCGATTGATCGGGAAACTACTGACTGCCCAAAACTTGGCTTGGGCCAGTAGCGCAACAATCAAGTTCGTGATGAAGTGCTTACTTTACCTCCTAGTGGTGGTCCCCGGGCAACTATACGTATAAACCCTTATACGTATAGGCCAAAATTGTAAGTGCGGGTTGTCTAGGGCCTTGATTCTAGGCTAGGTAACGTGGGCCAGCAACCTGCGTTACTGAAACCAGCTCGCTACAGAAACCGACACTATGCCTCGGATAAGAACTGATCACATGTTGACGACTTTTGGCTATTGTACCCGGACAAAGATAGGTTTCTGGAATGTAAAGACGCTCCTCGACTCGGGAAGAGAAGGTCCTTACAATGCCAGATTCCTCCAACTGGAAAAGGAATTCATGCGATATAAACTGGACATTTTGGGGGTAAGTGAAGTAAGATGGTTAGAAGCGGGCGAGTACCAGTCTCCAACGCGTAACACTGTACTACTCTATTCTGGAAGACCATCCGGAAGTCCGCGGGAATATGGAGTCGGACTACTGCTAACAACAACAGCACGCAAAGGCCTGATTTCCTGGCAGCCTCATGGTGATAGGATTTTGACGGCCAGATTCCGGACTAGAGTACGACGCGTCACCATCATACAGTGTTTCGCCCCAACGAATAGTTCGTCTGAGGACGAAAAGGAGAGCTTCTACAATCTCTTAAGCGCCGTCTTCAACACAACACCAAATGGAGACATTGTCATAGTGATGGGGGATTTGAATGCCAAGGTTGGCAGCGACAACGAAGGGCTCAAGCATGTAATCGGGAAGCATGGACTAGGCAACCGCAATGACAACGGCGAAAGGTTTGTGGATTTCTGCAATGCCAACCGCCTTGTGATAGGTGGCACCATGTTTGAGCACAAGACCTGCCACAAAGTCAGCTAGGTTTCCAATGACAGGCAAGCAACCTCCAACCAAATTGACCATTTTGCTATCAGCCGCCGCTTTAGAAGTAGTCTCCTGGACGTCCGAAACAGGCGAGGGGCAGATGTGGGGATAGTACGTGATCACCATCTTATGATAGCTACTCTCCAACTACGCACTGCTGCAGTTCGAAGATCCCACGACAACACAAGAATGCCCAGGTTCAACATCGATAGACTTAGTGATCCCTCAGTGCGCCAACAATTAAGGGAGCACTTTTCGCAAGGTGTGGAAGCAATCAGCAGCTCAATGCCCGCAACCATCCAAGAACATTGGTGTGCTGTGAAAAATGTTTTTACATCTGGTGCTGAAAGAATTGTCGGTCGATCGCAGGGAAGACATAGGGCGTGGCTTTCCGAGGATACCTGGAGACGGATTGACGAACGAAAACAGCTGAAAGCTCGCGTTGCAGCTACCCCAGCAGCAGGAAGAAGCGAGCTAGAGTCCCTATATCGCATGAAGATGAGAGAAGTTCAGCGTAGCGTACGACGTGACAAGCGCAACTACATCAACGCGCTGGCTATAGAAGCAGAAGAAGCTGCACGGAGGTGCGACAGCAGGACTGTTTACAGAATCACGAAAGAGCTGACAGGTGGTCGCAGCTCCAGCCAACACCCAGTGAAAAGCCTAGACGGCTCCTTGCTCATTTCGGATGAGGACCAGCTCAAGAGATGGAAAGAGCATTTTGCTACGGTTTTGAACCGTGTATTCGCTAGCGATATGCTCCCAAATCAGACTGAGATGCCTGAGGTGAGAAGTTCCCGAATACGCACCACGACTCCCAGTAAAGATGAGATCATTACCGCGATCAAGGCACTCAAAACCAACAAGGCGTAGGACTTGACGGTATTCCTGCAGAGCTCTTACGAGCAGCGCCCACAACATCGGCTGAGCTTCTGCTTCCACTTATAGATAGAGCTTGGGAAGCTGAGAGCTTTCCTAACGAGTGGAAAAAGGGAATGATCGTCAAGCTTCCTAAGAAAGGAAATTTAATGGAGTGCGGAAACTGGAGGGATATCTGCGTGCTTCCTGCTGTAGTTAAGATAATAGCTAAAATCATCCTTGAGTGAATCAAACAACATCTCGAAGCCACACTCGATGCCGAACAAGCAGGTTTCCGCTCTGGATCCTCCTGTGCCGACCACATCAACACCCTGCGGATTATCATCGAACAGTGTGTTGAATATCGATCGCCACTGCACCTGCTGTTCATCGATTTTGAGAAGGCGTTCGATAGTGTCAACAGGGAGTTTATTTGGCGTGCCTTACGCAGGAGAGGCATTCCCGATAAACTAATTGCTATTATCAAAGCTTCACAAGTTCTTCACAGTTAAAGGTTGTCTGAGGAATTTGAGATCCAAAGTGGGGTAAGACAAGGCTGTATCCTTTCACCAATATTATTCCTATTGGCGATTAGCGATGTGCTTCATGCAGCTTTGTCGACGGGCAACGGAGGAATTCGATGGACTCTAACATCTCAACTGAAACATCTTGACTACGCAGACGATGTATGCTTACTCTCCCACAGAATTATGGACCTCCACCAAATGACAGCAGATGTGGAGAGGGAGGCAGGTGTCGTCGGGCTGAAAATTAATACGACAAAAACTAAAATCATCAGCCTTGGAACTAACTCATCGGCTCAAATATGCATTGCTGGACAACCGGTAGAGAGAGTAGAGGATTTCCAGTATCTTGGGAGTATTGTCTCGACCGATGGTGGAACCGAACTGGATATAGCCAACAGGATCGCCAAAGCAAAGTCCGCGTTCGGGATGTTGTCCAAAATATGGCGAAGCAATGCAATCAGTTTGAGCACCAAAATAAGAGTGTTCCGCTCCAACGTTGAATCCGTGGTGCTATATGGTTGCATCACGTGGAGAGTGACCACTACTATCACCAGAAAGCTGCAAACGTTCGTTAATAGGTGTCTGCGCAATATCTTAAGGATTTTCTGGCCCAATCGTATCTCTAACGAACACCTTTACTAGAGAACGGGTCAGGAACCAATAGGCACAACCATCCAACGGCGGAAGTGGCAGTGAATTGGTCACACGTTCCGAAAGGGTGACAGCTCCATAGCGAACCATGCTATGCAATGGAACCCTCTAACTCAGGATGGCAGAAGACCTGGCGGTCCGAGGAGAACATGGCGCAGAACAGTCGAGAAGGAGGCACGGCAGTTAGGGAAAAGTTGGGGAGAACTCAGACACATTGCCAGAAACCGTACACGATGGCGCGTAGGCGTAGTAGAGGCCCTAGGACCCACAAGGGGATACAGGACATAAGTAAAGTAAGTAAGTATTTCTAGAATGCGGGTCACCAGACATGCTTTCCTACGCCACAATTAATAAAACATATTTAAACACACTAAGTTAGAAATTCAATCTGAGTATTTGAGTATAACGAGTCAAAACATTAAGTTGAATTCAAATTGAAGCGAGGTTGAACTGATAAAAAGAAAAAAGCGCTCAAAATACCACCAATTGGAATTAAAATGTCACAAGAAAGGCTCAAACTTCAAGCAAAAAACGCATTTCATCTTAATTTCAACTCGCAAAGTGTAGAGAGTTGAGTCACCAGTTCAGACTCGACTTGCGTTTGTATTGAATTAACCTGAATTCAAATAACACATTTCCGTACGCATTTTCACAATCTAGCGTACACTTCCGTTCGCTTTTTTGTTTCACTCGAAAGCTTACATATTTTTGTAATTCGTTCAGGCTTACATATTCGTGGGACGATTTGCAAATATGTAAAATATGTAAAATATGCATTTAAGGAAGACAGTCTTAGCAATTATCACAGAATGCAATTTAGGAAAAGACCAATCAGAAGTCCATAGCAGTGATTTAATCGCTCTTAAGATCACTGTTAGCATTTGTGATAATTGCTTTGTTCTCTTTGGTGCACAGTACAGGACGCAGCTTAAAACAAAACAAACAAATCGCACCCTGAGCAATAGAACAATCACAATCAAAAAAAATGAACCCCTTTTATTTCGTATGACCCACGCTGAAGACTGAGTAGCTTAACAGTTATACCAAAGAGCAATCACAATCACAGTTATCCCCTTTGATTTGACATTTTATGTCACAGATCAATCACAACTATGCCCTACTCAAAGGCGGAAGTAAATAGTACTGTGCAATCATAATGCTGGATGTCAAAAACGCCTTCAACACCGCAAACTGGAGTAACATTCTGCGAGCACTTACCGCCAAAGAGAGTACCGGACTACCTGCAGAAAATAATGACGGAATATTTTAGAAATGGAATACTGCACTATTACACCGACGACGGAATGAGGCAGTATAACGTCACAGGCGGTGTCTCCCAAGGACCCGTACTAGGTTCACTACTGTGGAGTCTAATGTACGATAACGTTCTCAGACTTCGAATCCCGAGGGCCTTGAAAATAATTGGCTTCGCCGACTACATAGCGATCGTTGTAGTGACCAAATTTCTTGAATAGTTGGAGCACGAATGTAATGAAGCTATCGGGATGGTACAGGACTGGCTAATAAACATTGACCTAAAATTAGCAGAGGAAAAGACCGAAGTAGTGTTCATCAGCAGCAAACGAGATATGGAGACTATAAGAGTAACTGTGGGCGACCACGTTGTAGTTTCCAAACGAGAGCTAAAGTACCTTAACTTTACTCAAGGTTATCGTGAATAAATTTTCCCTCGGAATTTTTCCCCCGTATCTTAATAAAAGAAAAAATAATTCCGCGGAAAACAAATTGGTATCATGAATAACAATTCAGGAGAATTTTCAACACAATCGCGATATTAAATTTTTCCCCGATGAATTTTTTCTCTATTTTTGAAGATACATAATTTTTGTTCGGGAGAAAAATTCCGAGTGAAATTTTATTCGCGATAACCCTGACAATAGATACAAAGTTAACTTTTAGGCAACATCTGTAACACGCAGCTGAGAAGGCAGCAAGAACAACGGCTACCCTGACAAGGATCATGCCGAATATTGGAGGACTTAAACAGAAGAAAAGACTGCTCTTAGCAAGAGTTTCGACGTCAAGATGCTTTACGGCTCCCAAATACGGGCAAGTGCCATGAAGACGAAATCGTACAGAAGGAAGACGGAGGCGGTCTACAGAACCAATGCCTTGAATCTATACAGCGCCTTTCGAACAACCTCCTACGACGCGGCATGCGTAGTGGCTGAAGTGGTGTCAATAGACCTCCTCGTTAAAGAAGCTGAACAGAAATATCGTGCCAGCAGGACACTGATGTCAACAGCGGTGAGTCGAAGTGACACTGAAGTACCACCAAGAACAAGCCTCGAAGAATGTCAAAGATGAAACTTTTCTGACAAAGGCAGATGAACGCAGAGATTGATCCCCAATATAAACCCTTGGATAAATAGGAAGCATGGAGAGCTGAGCTTTTACCTGACGCAAATGCTTACTGGTCATGGATGTTTCAAAGCCTACCTCCACAGATTTGGACACGAAAACAACCCTTATTGCCCAACGTGCAAAGAAGCAGTCGAGGATGCGGAACACATCATGTTCCACTGTGCACGATATCACGAAGAACGTAACTTGCTGGCGAACAGACTTAACGCCAGAGAACATCATCAAACAGATGCTGAGCACGCAAGAAGCTTGGGAGGCAGTAAGTGAAACAGTGGCTACCATCATGGAAGAACAACGAAGACAGGAGCGAGAGCGAAACGCGGCGCAGGCGACTGCCAACACGAACTAGGCGACTACGTAAGACTGAATCCCCCTCGCGATGAAATGCTTTACGGCAGTGCCGCGAGGACCATGGTTAGTTGGGGAGGTGGGTTCAGTGGGTGTAAGTCCCACACTATTACTGAGTGCAGGTTCAGTTTCGTCTTTGAAAGATTCCCACCTACTATGCCCTACTCAGTGTGATAAACAAATGTTCGGGGTATACATACAGATAATTTGTGGCAAGAGTGAAGAAGACAGGAGGCTGCGTTGCATATACTCCTATACTGCGGTTTGGTATATACCTAGTGGATGTTACCGTAGCAGTAGGCTTTGATTTCACGGATACGTAAGTAGAGGTTGGTTCCAACACAGGATCAGAACTACGAAAACCATGCGTGAATTTCTCTCGTTACTCGATCATCCAAGTGCATTTCTTGATGAGTCTTACAGCACGACAGTTAAGATAGAGCGGTTGCTTTCATACGATACACTTAACCTAAAGTTATTTCTCAATCATTTTTGGTACTTGCCCAACCAACTTTGTAATCCACCTGGAGCATCTGACCTCAGTACTTATATTATCGAAATCTTACAAATGCGTCAGCAATTTTAGAATCTTGTTCTTCACAAAAGATATAGAGACAAAATATTGGCACGTAACTCCAGAAGGTTATCAGAAATGTAGCAGCGGATTCAAGGAATAACATCGTTTGTCTTACCTTTAATCTAAAATTCAGGCGAGGATCTAAGTGCAAACGCAACAACGCTTTCATTGTCTGACTATACAAACACGAAGATGTGACGTTAAGAGAAAGAACTGCAGAACAGGATACAGAAGAATAACTGTAACATCCCCTTTTTATTTTCTTATTTCGTTAATCCGTTTCTACTTTCTCCAGTCATTACTGCAGGCATCCTTAGAGTCGCTGGTAAGCCTACTTTCCTAGAATTTTACCAGTCGGTTTTTTTTTTAATAAAAATTGGATACGTCACCCTTTTCAAAGTGAAATCCAAATTATTAAATTTAAGACGAAACAAAAATCGTCATAAATGTAAATTGCTCTCGCAAGCCAGCTATGTTCTACATGATTAAAGACAAAAACACATCCATTCAGAGGCCATAAATGATAAAATTAGATGGTTTTAGTTGAATACTTCCCAAAAGCACGCCCACTTGTTACTATAAGCAATTGACAAATGCACAAGAACACAATTTAACGACGCAAACAACAATAGTTGTCTCTCTGTGCATCTCTCATTTAATTAAAATCACATATGCTCAACTGAACTGGAAATCATTTTCAACTGAAACTGAAAAGTTATGTTCCCACCACCTACCACCGCATACAATAGGAAGAAGAGGGATTACGAAATGATTTAATTAAACAACAAGCCATCAAAACTAGGTCGTCGACGGCACAAAACTTCGCGCGTACTCGAAATTGTGTCATCTCAGGGCACATCGTCGTAATTAAGTCACAATCATTCGTCTTCGTCCCACCTTCTGGGAAGATTTCGTGTGTATTTTCGAGAATTACCAAATTATCTCTGCACCACCACCCTCCGGCAATTAATTACGCTGCCGCAACAGGCAATCCATATGCTACGACACGGAATCAGAAGAATTCACATCACATACTTCAATTATGAATGTGTCGTGTTCTGCAGATGCAAATTCTGGAACCACATATCATTTGGAACGCACACATTGGCAACAAGGTTGCTGCAAGTGGGCTTATGGAAATGGGAAATGACTGTGTCCATCCGTGGCGAGCGTCCGGCCCCGTGTGCGGTAAGACTCTACCCGATAGATAATGGAAAACTGAGAAGCATCTCGTCAGACGTAATTACTTTCTTTTCTTTGGCTAATTAAATTTTACATCACCATAACCATCGTGAGATCAGCCAGTTGATGATGATTTTGTTTTTCGTTTTTAATTTCCTTTTGATGTTGTTGCGCATCTCTGTGCACGTAACATGCAACAACACCCATCAGTTGCAGGCATCGCACTCGGATGTACAATTAAATTCCAGATGAGACTTAGCTGCGAGATACGAGTGGTATTTTGGAGATGCTGCTGCTCCTTTTTTTTTTTCTTTGTAAGATTTTATCATCTTTCAGTGGAGTTGAGGAACAAAAATTAATTAGCTGTGTATGTGATTATGAATGCTCACTTGGTGTTCTGCAAGATGTTGTTGAGTTATTTCGAGTGCAACTTCTTTGGGAAATTGCAAATGACTAAGCTTAAGGTGGTGGGAAACAGTTATGCGCCGGATTAAAAAAAAAAAACGATGGTCATGCAAATTTGTAGATACAACAGCAAGATTATAGATTACCTTTCAATTTTGTGAGAGGTTGGTACTCCTGTAGAAGATAAGTCTATCTAAAACAGCCGATTTAAGAGCAAGAACATGAACCATTCTGCAGGATAGAACCACACAAAATACGAGGAGAGCCGAAAGCAAACTTCCCAACTGAGACCGGTCAAGAGATCAAGGACACTTTCGTTCGCAGAAGCAGTCCAGATGCAGCCCGGATTGTAGCGCCTTCAAAGTGAGCAAGCATCAATGTTGAAAAATTAGCATAGACATTACATGATTGATTACCAAGCATTTATGTATTGAGGGCCGTTCTCCGTTCTTAAGTTACATAAACTTCTAAAATATGTTCACTCTTAAATTACAGAAGAATGTTTTCTGTTCAATTATTACCTTGACAAGTAGGAACTGAAAGAAACTGAAAAAAGTGCTATCAATATGGTAGCAATCAGGGAAGTGAGATGACAGCCGTACAGTGGTTGCAATCGCACATGCGTAAAAGCCAAGATTTCAATCAGTAGTCATTAGTTAGTCGTGGTTAGCGGTTAATAATCACTCATTATTCACATTATCAATGCTAATGGCTACAAAGTAGGTTTAACATATATTTAAGATCTAACATTACTTAATATTTATTTTTCCTGTCATGTTACATTAATGTCACCGATGTAAAATACTGCAATGATCCCCGTCTTATATCTTTTGTCTAAAGGGGTCCTCCTCAATTTATTCGGTATCTTGTCTCTGATTTCACTGCTGTTGAACTTACTTGTGTAATATCTGTGCCATTTCCTTCATATTCATCTTCATGTTTTGTGTGTATTGCGCCTTAAGTCTTGTTGTACTTTGAAGCTATTCATTTAAGTTCCTCAATCGATTTTCCTTCCTTATGAGTTCAAAATGTTTACAATAACAACCACACCATCCGCGCCTTTAACCCATAAAGCTTAACTGCTTCCTAATAGATCTCCATGAGTACGGTCTTATATTCCAAAGAAAATAATTGATTTATGAAGAGACTTATGTAGACATTTAGTATCTTTTGCCGGCTAAAAATCAAATGGGCACCATTTAATCCCAAATAATTGCATCAGCTGAAGAACTATGTTCAATTGTAGACTTCTACGATTCACAAGTTACTCCGTCGAATTTGTTTTATTCCCAGTGGTACTGCTCATATATGTATATTTTGTATCTATAATAGTACATCAACTCCCAAAGGGGCATATAACCATTGATGCATGCCACCCCAGTTGAATGAGTACTACACCCGTTGAGATACACCACTGAGATGGACGGCTTCTGGCTGTGACTGGCAAAAAGCGGATGCAACATTTTTGCTACAACCACTTTCGCAAAGGAAGATAAATATTATTACAGCAAATTATGTAAGATTCTTCGTTCAGATAAAGCAATTATATCAGTTGGCAGGGTTGGGAAGAATAGACCTCAGACAGATGGACACACAAGCACTGGATGTCAGCATGGAGAGTGAGGAAGGAGTAAACAAATTCGAGATGTGCAATGACAAAGTCAATAGACTCGAGGCCAGGAAGACAAAGAATCTCATTTAATTCGGAGTTTTGTTTATTTTCTCTCTCTAGGATGTGTGTGCCGTTGCACCATCACTGGCTGCTCACAGAAGCCGCTTCATGTAATTTTAATCATTCCCTAGTGTGTGTACTAGATGCAAATGCCAGAACGACTACGACGACGACATCGATCGATTGAAAGTGAAATGCTCAAATGCATCTGAACTCTTGTGTATCTTTTGTTTACGAAGGGAATGTGTCTCTGTTTAAAAATAGAATAGCGATTGTATATTCTCGGACTCGAAGAGTAGATAACAGAGTTAGATGTCCGGGTCTTTTCTCTCCAAATAATTTAGATACTGAGGCGAGTCTGGCTGTAGACCAAAACGAGTTTTGTAGATACAATGTATGTAAATATTGACTTGTGTAGCACAGTGGCTGTATATGAATTTGCATCTCTTATAAAGTGAAGTAGGGCTTTGTTGGTGATAAAAAAAAAGGAACAAGGAGTAGGATTCAATGTAAATTCTTCTAATTAAATCCAGTTATATCTGGACATGTTGCAGTCTATGCCGGTTTTATGCGGCCTTGGTGAGATTACGGAAGATGGTATGTGGCAATAAGGAATGTGAGGATTAGCATGTGCTACCCAAGTATGATTTTATTTAACTTGGACAAACATGCTCTTCGAATTGAGGAATTGAAACAACATCAACAGCAACATCTCTTCAAGTGCCTGGACCTAATTTCTCGCATCCACTCGTGTTGTATGCGTTATATTTTTTCACATGAATGGAAGGGACATACAGATTAGTGCTGTATCCGAAGGGCAATTTGTTTTGAGAGGCTTTCTCGTGACAACAATACTCTCGGATGTTTGTTAGACGTTCGCGAGAGTGGGACCGTGAACAAACTTTTTGTTGTTTTGTGGGATTCGAACATGGAACCTGACGTGCAGTAATCCGACACACTTGCACCACGGCGCCCACTTAACTAAAGCAAGGACTTAATAAAATCCCTTAATTTCAATTTCATGCATTCGAAGTAATTTCTTGCAGTCCAATGCATGCATAACAACTTTATGCACCAAATTACGAGTGATTCGAGCCTATTACCAAACAAACCTAGTCGGCTGTCAGCTGAAAGAGACTGAAGGTAAATTCGAGTAACTAAGAAACCTGATCCTGGAAATTGTATGATTTCAAATCGAAGTAAGAAGAATTACCATTGCTCAGCGTGACGCCCCGGCAGAGCAAAGTGAATGAAAAGGTTGCCTTTGTAGAAAGCTAACAGTTGAACAAAATCGAATACCCAATAGAGTCACCAAAATGTTAAAGGAATATATCAATGGCAAGGAATGCGACAACACAGTGCTCAAGCACGTAATGAAAAGGTAATGCATTGTTAAAAGAAACTGCAATATTAAGTCAATATGGTAGGTTTGAGGCCTAAACATGTATGTAGATGTGTGGTAGATGTGGTGCAGATGCATTGTGACCTAAATAGATCTATTTATCTATTTCCACTTACCGATGTATTTCAAGAAGATTCAGCGAAGATAAATCAGTCTCTAGCAAAAGAGGCTCCCAGGTGGTGTCTACTTTTGTGGATTAATGTTTCCATAAGGTATAAAGGGTTTTCCGTTAAGCGTTTCCTATCTTTAAATTTGAATAAAACAAACTGTGAGTGAGATATCATTGACATTTTTTTATTTATTTAGAAGGCTCATGTATGCCATTATGTATGGGATATAACATCATTCAAATGTCCGCCGCGGCTTCACTGGGTGGCGCGCATCCGAAACTTCCAATTTTCCAAAACTCTGGCGCATAAATCAGGCTGAATTGGACCAATGGCATTCATTATGTTGGCTTTCAGGGCAGTGGTGATTTGTGGTTTATTGGCATAGACCTGTGACTTAAGAAAACGCCAGAAGAAGAAATCTTCTGGGTTCAAATCGCACGATCTCGGTGGCCAATTCACATCGCCTCCGCGTGAGATAACAATGTTGGGAAATCGCTCGTGCAGAATGTCCATCGTGGCACCAGCTGTGTGGCACGGAGCGCCGTCCTGTTGAAACCACATGTCGTCGGTGTCCATATCAGCCAATTCGGGCCAAAAGAAATTGGTTATCATTGACCGATAGCGCTCGCCGTTGACGGTGATGGCCTGGCCAATGTCGTTCTCAAAGAAGTATGGACCAATGATGCCACCAGCCCAAAATCCACACCAAACAGTGGCTTTCTCCGGATGCATTGCAATTTGGTGGATCTCGTGTGGATTATTATCGTCCCAAATTCGACAATTTTTCTTGTTGACGAACCCATTCATCCAGAAATGGGCCTCGTCACTGAATATGATTTTTCGACCGTAAAATGGACGAAGCGCGCGAAATGTTACACGAACAGAAGACCCACTTTCATAAAACAATTTAATCATTTGCACATGTTGTTGAACGCTATAACTCTCCATGTCTCTTTGGCAAGACAGACTTATTAAATGACAGCCAATCTGACAGATGTAGCTTCAGCAATATGGCCGCAATCACCTGTCAAAGTTCAGAAATCCCTATTGGAAACCCCTATATTAGTCCCTACATAATCTGCAGTATCTATTAACTTTAAGACAGGCCGATTCTGCTACTTTTCTCGTTATACAAAAAAACGGTTTCCGAACCGTTTCTTGTTAGTGCGTCAGCTGCTTATTTCCCTTAGCAGGGTTGCTGAAGATTGTGGTTGCCCGCTGGGAGTTGAACTTGCACGCATCGGTTAACGAGCAAACATACTGTCCATCGCCCCTACCCCTACATAACTGATAAACAGTAGAGAATTACTTCATTAGTCTGGCCCAGTTTGTTCATCTTAGTGAAGCATTCCCATATCAAACCAATGTAGATATGATATCGTTGGAGAAACTGTAAGCAAAGCTGGCGGAGAAGGACTAAGTACGAATAAACATCATTTATAGAAATAAAAAGAAACACTTTGCAAATCCCCAAACATCTACCGAAAAAGTTACATGATATGACGTAAAGTTGACAGCACCGCATACCATGAGAGATACTTATTTGATATTATGTATAAACCGATTTTCCAACATTTTCTTAACCTTTCAACCTAAACTAACCAAAAACGAAAACCTTTTCGGAAAAACTAATATTTGCCTCATTAATTCTGCTAGTCTCTTTCAAGCATAATCAAAAAAATCTTCTTACTCACATGTCACACTGGAATGATCTTGAATTCAAATAAATTTCCGCTTCATAAATCACAAAAAGGTAGATATCTCACACCGAAGGAACAGAGGCAAAAAAACATGAGAATCAAAAACTTTTTTCGTATGTCTTTTACTCTCCACTCTAAGGCAGAAACTTTCTCCCCAAGTCGGGCAGGAAGTAAAAAAAAGGCAGCAAACTTAGGGCAATAAGGAGAAGAAAAAACTCAGAGAGACACCCATCACCATCCTGCTGGTTTGGTTTTCCACTTCTTTTGCTTTAAATCTCCTCTGCATGCAGCAGAAGCAGCATAATTAATGGAAATTTTCCCTCTTTTTACTGTCAATGAATTAATGCAATTCCCTCCGTCCCCTTCGCCATTCCTACACAATTCATCTATCGTTAAATGCATGAATTTAATGATTCATCATCGCCATCATTCGCATAGTCTGCGGTGGATCTACTAGTATCTCCACATATCCATACGTCGCACTTGCCGTAGATATGTAAGTAGATACTCATAGTTTATCCTTCGTTTTCATATTTTAACTCAGATATAGACGTTTTTATTTTATACTCTTTTTATTTCCTTCCACATTTCGAACAAAGCACACTTTGCCATCTAAGTGGGGCATATACGATTAATACCTTTCACTATGGGGGGGCAGGTAGGTAGGACGGTAGTTCCTTTGTTTGACATGACATGCAAAAGGACATATTTCATAGATACACATGTACAATGAATGAGGAGAGAAAAGAGTGCTCCAGTTGGCACTTTGCATGGAAGCCATGGGGACGGGACAAATGTCAACAACGGATGCATATGGGGAAAAGGGGATAAGCAGGGAAAACATGGTTCTTTCCGTCTTGTTTTTGTTTTTTTCTTGTTTTCATGAGAATGTCATGTCATAAACTGAGTGATGACGATGTGAACTACTTGTTACCGCTGCTGCAAGTGGATCATAGACATAATTAAGTGCTGCAAGTTGCTTATTCTTGTTTTTAAGTTAAGTCTTGTGTGAGAATACACAATGTAAAGGCTTTTAAGGCTAATGTGATATGGATATCGAAAAGTCTTCAAAGTGTTGTGAAAGTGCGATAATCCTACTTAAAAGAAAATATTGCCAACAATATGCGAGCGGAATGGTGCGATGTCGATGTCGGTTCAATTACCAATCATAGCTATTAAATTTAATAATAATTTAATAAAATTAAAGAATACATAGAGAAACTAAAGACGGATTCAAAAAAAATACTAGGAATCAGGACTGAATGCAAAAGTCACACCAAATTCTCCCCAACTAGCTCAGGCACCATCCATGGAACAAGCATATTCTGGAACCTAACATCACCTGAGTTTCAAACCACTATACGTACACCAAAAATAACTGTTTCCTATCTATGCTCTTCATTTTCAACATACGTTGTGCAATTTCATTTAAAGAGTTAAATTTTTAGAACTTTATTATATTTACATTTTACTGTATATTATTGTTATTTCTGTCACTTCTACCTATCTCTTTCTCTTTCCCTTCCCTACTACCTTACGCGCAATGTCTTTCAAACAATTTACGCACACTCTCGCTCTCTTCTCCTGTTCTTTTACTGCTGCACACTCTTTATTACTTTTTGTACCAAATCATTTTTGCAGTTTGCGGTATAGTTTGTATTTTTTTTTTTTTTTACCTACAACCCATGCCCGCAGGGCAACGACACAGCGACCTGAAAGATCTATTGTATCGGAGGGTTGGAGTTAACAGTGGGCGCCGTGGCGTAAGTGGTTAGTGTGTCGGATCACTACGCATGAGGTTCCAAGTTCGAATCCCAGAAAATACCAAAAAGTTTTTTCACGGTCCCACCTCTCTCGAGCGTTTGACAAACATCCGAGAGTATTGTTGTCACGAAAAAGCTTCTCAAATCGCCGCTCGGATTCGGCATTAAACTGTAGGTCGCTTGCATTCGTGTGAAAAATATAACGCACACAACATGAGTGGTTGCGAGAAGCTAGGCCCTGGCACTTTAAAGAGCTGTTGCGCCAAATATTTGTATTTTTTTGTTGGAGTTAACCTAACAGACGACCTCCCTTATGAAAGTGGGTATGTCTTTAGTAGTGGAGCATTTCAGTTCCACTGAAGTGAGTATCTACTTGTTGAAAATACGTTTCCTTAACCAGTGTAGTGCCGGGCATTCAGAAAGAATGTGTTCGGATGTTTCATCCTCCTCTAGGCATAGCCGACAGTCCTTCTCTTGGCACAGGTTCAACTTGTTAAGGTGGTATCTTAGGCCGCAATGGCCAGTTAGAAAGCTCACTAGCTTCCTAATGCTTTTCCTATCTAAGTTAAGGATTTCCTTATAGGAGTAAGGCTTGATTAAACGTTTGGATTGTCTTAAACCTGGCCCATTAGTCCAGTGATCTAGACGAAGTTTGTTCTCCCATTCGTTTATCAACGCTGTAGCTGTTGTCCAGTTGACGCTACAATAAGGTTCGGGACCTATAAACGCAGATTCTGAGCCGGCCCTATCAAGCTCATCTGCAGATTCGTTGCCCACAATTCCCTGGTGTCCAGGGACCCAACCGAGCATTACTCTGTTGTGTTTGGCAAGATCTTGTAAAGCATCGTAGCAGCATTTTACAGTTATGGAGTCCATTTGGTTGGACGATAATGCCCGAAGTGCTGCCTGGCTATCTGATAATATATGAATCCTAGCGCCCTTGATTCCCTTAGGGAGATTGTGTCTTGCGCAGATCTCAATGGCATGGATTTCAGCCTGAAATACAGTGGGAGTCGTACCCATAGGTACCGAAATTTTTGTGTTGGGTCCAAAGCTCCAACTCTAGAATTCATTTTCGATCCGTCAGTGAACCAGACGAGACTTTTGGGGTCCGGTGTTGGAACACAATTGGACCAATTTCCGCGGCCCAATATTTCTACCTCGAATAACCTTCCGAAGCAATGTTGCCTGACCATAATATCCGGTATAGTACAAAACATGTCTCTTTTAGGGATCGAGTTGAGTATCTTTAGATGCCCCACTAGGTCACCTGGTTTATACTCATAATCTAGCTGTAGGTTGATGGCATATCTAGCAGCCATCTTCCTAATGAAGATTGGTAAGGGTGTTAGCCCGACAATAGCTTCAAGAGCTGTCGTGGGGCAGGTGCGCATCGCACCTGTAATGCTGAGACAGGCAGTTCTTTGCAACTTCTGCAACTTGTTTGCCATTGTCTGCTGGAGGGCTTTTGGTCACCAGACGATAGCTGCATATGTGATAATGGGTCTTACCATCATTATGTATAACCAATGTATCATTTTAGGAGAGAGACCCCAATTTCTGCCGTATAGGCGTTTACTAGGCCAAAGTGCTCTCGTAGCACGTTCTGTGGCGGACTTGATATGTGAATTCCAGTTAAGTGTTTGTCAAGAATTACACCAAGGTATTTGACCTCGCTGGAATAAACTATTGTGGTGCCTTTGATTGTGATGGGTTCAAGGTTGACCTGTGTCTTCCTTGTAAACGGCACCAGAACGGTTTTACTAGGATTGATGGATATAGTCCTTCTTTGTTACACCATTCTACAACTTGTAAGAGTGCACTTTGCATGACGTTAGAGATTGTCCTGCCGTGTTTACCACTAATACAAACCGCCAAGTCTTCAGCATAACCGACGGTGGTGTAGCCTGATCTGTGAAGATCTGCTAGCAGGTTGTCGATGACTATTGACCATAACAGGGGGGAGAGAACTCCTCCTTGAGGACAGCCTTTCGCTGCCGTTACAGACACCGACACTCCCCCAGAGGAGGAGGTAATGAATCGGCTTACCAGCATGGCCCTAATTCATTGGTTGGTCGATTCTTCGATACCTCTACTACTAATCGGCCTTGCGATCGAGTCGTAACCAGTGTTATCGAATGCGCCCTCGATATCAAGAAATGCACACAAGGCTATTTCCTTAGAACTAAGTGTACCCTCTATCTTTTTGACGAGATAATGAAGGGCTACTGTGGATTTGCCTTTTCTGTATGTGTTTTATCACGAAGGATTGAAAATATGCCATATTTACGCACGAAGCCTTAACCAACGCAAACTTGATTTTTGTACGGTATTTGCTTTGTAATTCTTCTATTGATATTATTTGTATTGACGAGACTTGGTTCGTATCTCTAACGAATATCTTTACGAGAGAACGTGTCAGGAACCAATAGGTAAAACCATACAACGACAGAAGTGGCAGTGAATTGGTCACACGTTCCGAAAGGGTGACAGTTCCATAGCGAACCATGCTATGCAATGGAACCCTTTAACTCAAGATGGCAGAAGACCTGGCGGTCCGAGGAGAACATGGCGCAGAACAGTCGAGAAGGAGGCTGTATTGGGGAAAAGTTGGGGAGAGCTGAGACACATTGCCAGAAACCGTACACGATGGCGCGTAGGGGTCGTAGAGGTCCCATGACCCACAAGGGGACACAGGACATAAGTAAGTAGGTGTGATGGTTGTCACAAATGTTTAGTCGCATGCTGCTACAATCCTGATCGTTTTTCCACCGAACTATTTTTTTCTGCACTTTCAGAGTTTTCAGCAATTTATGATAATATAGGCGTTTCTGGGGACGCGGATTTGCTAAAGAAAGACTCACGCGCTCACCAAATAGACAACTTTGTTTCATCCCTTGGTCTTTGTCTTTCAATTGTAAATAATTCCAACCCTATTTGTTTCCGTCCTAATGCACCACCCAAGCGTCCTTGACCTCATCATAGTACTTGATATTTCCTCCATTCTCCATTATGGCCAACTCTCGTTAAAAGGTGTCTCTGAGCACGATTTGCTTTTTTGACTTACGATATTTTACTCTCACACAATAGTACTCCGATGTCATTCAGCTTTAGGGATTTAAGTTCAATTGAACTAAACTCATTACATGTTGCAGCGTACTCAGCTCCTTGGGAATATTGTAGCCACAGTGCTGATCCCAATGAAAAACTGTTTATTGGTCACCTTTATAACCAGTTTGTACCCACAAAAACAGTGTCTATTCACAATTAAAGCTGCCCCTGGTTTACATCAGAAGTTCTAAGTACGCTTAAGGTCGAAACAGATTTTACAGGAAATGGAAACAAAATGGCTCCACATCAAACTGGAACGCGTATAAAATTGCACGCAATAACGCGACATGCATTGTCCGGGACTCAAAAAGAAATTACTACTCATTTAAGTTAAACACCGCACTACCCCCTAAAGTACTGTGGATAAGTCTTCGACAGATTGGAACTAAGAACAGTAACGTTTATGCTTTAGATCCAGAGGATCTCAACAACTACTTCCTTTCGAATGATGAAGCAACTAATAGTTTTGATTTTGACACCAGGCCTGTTATTCCCGTACAACAATAAGTGCGTTCATTGCAACAATTAAGCCTAATGCTATTAGTGAAGACGACGTGACACTTCGCTTTATAAAAATTATTTTACCTCAAATCATTAACCATCTGACGCATATTATCAACTCCATCATGACATCAACTTTTCCCCAGGCTTGGAAATGTGCTAAAGTAATTCCCATGATTAAGAACCCAAGTTCTACCATCGCTAAAGATTTTAGACCCATTAGCATTTTGCCGTACTTGTCAAAGGTCTTTGAGAGAGTGCTGGCAAAGCAAATACAAAGTCATTAATCTGCGAATTCCTTGTTGAATGCGTTTCAATCTGGTTTTAGAAGTAGCCATAGCTGCTCAACTGCAATGGTTAATATATTGGACGACATCAGACGGGAATTTGATAAGGGTTTTGTCACTTTGCTTTGCTTGCTGAATTTCTCACAGGCTTTCGAGAAAGTTAATCATCGCATTCTCTGCTGGAAACTGCAACACTATTTTGGCTTCTGTGAAAGGGCGGTGAGGCTACAAAGTAGCATTCTATCTAACAGATCACAAAGAGTCGTTGTTGGAGAAAGATGCTCAACACTAAAGCCCCTCAAATAAGGTATGCCCCAGGGTTCAATCTTAGAGCTCATCTTGTTCTACATGTTCGTCAACGATATGCCTCTAGTATGCACTCATGTCCCCGTTCATCTATATGTAAATGATGTCCAACTCTACTTTTCCCGACCTATGAATAACATCGACGAACTGGCATTATGACTCAATGAGAATTTGGTTTTATCAGCAAGTGGACCGTGTATAACGGTCTACTTTTAAACCCAATTAAGTCTCAAGCCATAGCTATCGCCAATAAATCTTTTGAACAAAATCTTATTCCAGAAATATGGCTTTCTGATACTAAATTGAACTTCGTAGGGTCTACTACGATCATTGGGTTTGTGATTAATCGCAGCCTGTCCTGCTTTAATCATGTTAACTTGGTCAAACATCGGCTTTACGGATGTTTGCCCAAGCTTTGGATTACTGCTAGTCTTACGCCTATTGAATCTCGTCGAAGGCTAGTAGGAATGCTTATTTTATCCATTATTACTTACGCCGAAGTGGTCTACTGTTGCCCTGATTCACATTCACTGCATAAACTTCAAGTAGCCTTTAATGATGCAGTTCAATATGTACATGGACTACGTAGGTACGATAGGATTTCAATATATTCCAGAAGTCTACTTGGCTGTTCGTTACATTATGTTAATGCGAGAAATTGTATATTCCTGCATAAAATTATAATATTGAAATTTATATATCAAATTATAACATCGAAACCCTATCTATTTTTAAAACTGAAATTCTTTCGTATTCGTAGAACATTTAACATCAATATACCTAATTTTAATTACCTTAATTCCTCTCGAATCTTTTTCATTCACGCCATTAGTTTATGGAACTCCCCTCCTTTGCACATCAAAGGTATGTCAAGACCCGCAAACTTTAAAACTACAATCTTATATGATTTCTCCTTGCAGCAATAATATTCTTTTCTTTATCTATGCCTTTCACTTCCAACTCCCTTCTTACTCTATTCCTATTCCCATTTTGCCAAGAAAACCCGGAAATATGCATCACCACAAGGACAGCCTTTCATCACCATAAAAGTTTGGAATCCTGAACATTAACAATATTTAGTTGCCATAGTGCCCCAAATAGATTGCAGGAACTCAGCCAGGCCTTCTCGTGCAATCAAAAATTATATGCTGACTGGAAAACTTAAGTGCTTTCAAGGAATAACGGTCATCAGTTTTTTTTCCAGACTATACTCCTTTCGAATACTTTTTCTGTTTATCTCGCAATAAGTTCACCATGAAGAAGTTTCTCCATAAGACTTAAATTATTCACGACATACCATTTGTCCCTAAAAGCGGGCATCACTCGTTTAGTCCAAAACAATAAAACGTGAGTAATTAATTTTTGTCTTTGCAACATAGTGCCACCATTTCATTAATCTCAAATGCATTGCCTTTCACTTGAGACGACCGACATTGCAAAGGAGACGAACACCGTTCTTTGGCCACATTTAAGCTACAAAATAAATAAGTATCAGTTGCACGTCCCCATCCCTTACCAAGTCAAATAATTAAATGTGAGTACAACCACTATTCAAGCAATTGACATCTGGGTGGAAGTCAACACATACAGATACAGTATCTCTCTCTAGACTTGTATTGTGATGTCCTTTAGTAGACTTCTAGAGTTGGATCAATTACTATTTGCACTGTCGCGCACAAATTCATTTCACATACAACATTGTTGCAGGACAGACACACCCAGAAAAAGTAAATGTTGTCAATAAACTCTGTGTGAAGCAAGTGTGATGCACTTGCGAATGATATGTGGTGAGGACAAGTGCTCAAGAGAAGTGTGAAACTATTTCAAAATGCAGAGATGTGTATCTCTAGAATATCTCTCGTATACTATAATGCATTTCTATTGTTAGTTGGTTAATTGAAGTTAATTGTTTGACACTTGGGGTAGATTTCATCGATTTTTGCTCACTAGGAGAATCAAACTAAAGGGGAATTCAATGAAAGGCACTAAGCTTCATATAAATCTTCTGTCCACTTGCAAAAGCTCACCAAAACCGCATAGATATATTAATCAAGAATATTCTGCATGGGGATCTATGCACCACAACACTGGTGCAGTAACCACACGTTGAAAATGCGAGAACATTTTCGACACTACTACATTACCACCACCATTCTTAGGGCGAGAAAGTATATTTCATGCCCAAATCGCGCAATATTTGCGCGCCGTGTTCCCGCGCTCCATTAATCTGCCGCGCGACGCACAACAATTGACCGCAGAGCGCAAAACCGCACAAGTATCTTTTGTCTTTAATGCCATTCCTCCCCGGGAACTATTATTTTCCCATTATTGCCAAACAAACGCGCGGCCAAATGGTTCGCAGAGATACACTCTGGGATTGCTCTGCATTAAGCCTTTCGTGGAGCTTGAGCGTTTTTTTCTTCTTTTTTTGTGTCAATTTATTGCTAGTTATCAAGAGACCGGCTGGCTTCCCATGAACACAGTATACTCGTGGTTCGGATGAGCTATATCTTTTTGGTGGAGATGGTGTGGTGATGATGGCGGCGCAGCAGAAGGGTTTGGTATCTGGTTTTGCATGTCATATATCTTGTTGTTTCGACGCGCAACTGCTAGAGAAATTGCGGTATGCCACGATATAAACCATAAAAAGCTGTCGAAATGGCAACATAAGTAGGTGGGCGTTGCGTGTATGCAATGTGTGCACGCTTGGGGACTTAGGCTACCATGATTTTCAGTTTTATGCAGTAAGTCGCAAATGCTTTGGGGAATGTGTGGATTTGTGTTTGAATAGCCGCATGAGTTTGGGAAGACAGTGGCATAGCATAGCATTCTATTCACAGGAAGGCATTCAGATTAAATGCTGGGTATCAATGGTATTTAACGGAAAGTTACTCTTATTATGGTATTAAGTAGACGAGCATTCATAAATATTGATGCAAAAGTAGCGGGATTGCAATCTAAGAATTTAGTCTTAAGTCTAGGATGGATTCAAAAATATGTTCTTCTAACGTTCTCTTATGGTCTCTTAGGGCGAGTAGGGTTAGATTTGAAGACTCTGCGAACCGGAGCGTTGGTGTCCTTTCGCTCTGCATGCCCTAGCGAAGTATTTTTTTTTTATTCTGTCTATAGCGCTGTATAGCTGATATAACCTGCCATTGGTTCTTCTCATCCAAAGCCCGTCAAGGCAAACGGAATCTTACGAAGAACTTTTCCATCGAAACGAATAAATGCCATGGTACAACGCGTTAAAAAGGACTAAATCTAATGATTAGGGTCTTATACAGAATCTTCTTTGTACACAGAGTTTTGCTGCCCTCGAGATTTTATGCGTTTGCAACCATTTATCGCTCTTCACAAAGTCAAGACACTTGATTCTACGTGATGATTGTGCGAAGTTCAAAATATTACACAATATTGTGCTTTTTAGAAAATTTAAGGGTCTGTGCGTGCAATGCGCCATAGCTATGGTATAACTATTCATTTTGCCAATGTGAAGTTCGAAGATGATGCACACTTTTACCAATTCTAAGCCAAAGATCGGATGTCGTACTGACGGTAATTGTTGGCCATTAGTAGGAGCATTCAAAAATGTTCGCTTTTATTTTCGTGATTTTTTTTTTAAACATCCGACACACTGTCACTCGTAATTTCCGCGCACTTTCAAGTCCATCATCGTCAACATGCCAAATGCATATAATGACTACGTCCATGTCTTTAATTGTTTCCTCCTTCCGTCATTTTACCATTTAATTCCATTATCCTTCGCTAATCTAAAACATTTCTATTTATAATCCGCATTATCTTTTTTTTTATATCAAACAGGTCTTACATAACATCCCTGCTCTTAATGCTTGTCATTGGCTACGGCCATAACACAGTGATCTCTCATTGACAGTGAAGCCAAGTCACTGACTTTTTTTTCTCCACCCAGTTCGAATATTAAATTGCCTCCAATTTATAACACTTAAAAATGTATACATCAAGGGACACGCAGCCAAAATCAAAATAATGCATACCACTCCTTTTTCCCACTTGTGAACTAAATGTAATTTCCCGTGAAATTCCTCACATCCGTCATGTTTTTGCTTAAATCTTCGCTAAAGTTCAAAATGTATGTTCAAAGTCACACACAATGCCGCACACATTTTCACGTCAATTAAAAAAAAAAAAAAAAAAAAAAAAAACGAAGAACAAGACAAAACAAACATTATTTGCGGCACATTACTTGTTGTCAGCCAACACACAGACAACACATGAGAAGTTGCCTCAGGTTGGTTCTTTTAAAATCTGCCCCGCGCGGGGCACTAATCCAACACTCTCCCGGTCAAATCCCTGGGGCACTGTTTTCTCTCTGAACTCCAAGAGAGGGAGATGGCGAAAAACAGGTAATTAAACGAATAAACTGGATGCGGTTTACATAAACGATGGCAGGCATCATGTTTTGCCTGTTCAGTACGTTTATTTTACTCAAAAACGTGACGTCCTGTGACAGGCTCTCGACCGTTGTGCTCAAATAAAATATTGACGCAGGAACTAGAAATCAAAACGAAAAGTGCTTCGTGTGCCCAATTGACTATGTTATGGGTATCATTTTTGCGGCGGATTAATGGCTAAGAGCATGTCGCACTCGTTTAAAAAAGCAGGAAGACTGCACTCGTGCGATCGCGTCTTCACATCGATTGGCTTAGATGTAACCTATTAGGTCTTTCTCCCCGTAATATGGCCAATTGTAGAGTGCGACCAAGACGTTCCTCTGTCGTATTCTCTGAATATACGAGTACGTATGGCTGATGGTCGATGAGAGATGCATGATTGACGGCGAAACCGTTTTAATAGCCGACAGGCAATCTGTCCGTATTGTGTCGATAGATTTCGATCGTACATTGATGCGGACGATGCTTGACGATGGTGAGGATGATTATAATGACGGTTGTGGCTTTGCATTGATAATTGACTACTAGTGGCAGATACTAGTTGCACCAGAAGCTAGAGCAGCTGAAGCACTGCCAGCGAGTGAACAAACTGAATTTTCTAGTTTTGCTCTTGTTTATATTTTTCGCTTCCTGCATTTGAAAGTAGAGTTGCATTTAGATGTGCCTCTTTGCGTGTGTAATGGAGGCAATTTGGTGGAATTTAATTGCATCAAATGAATATGTATTATTCTTGCATGGGGATCTAATCGATTAAGACCACAAATGTGTAGGATTAAAATTGAACGGTTGAAGGAATGGTAATTTGAACATAAAATGTGATGACTTAAGCACGTTTGTTTGTCCTCGGGATACAGCGACTACAGTCGTTTATCTTTCATTCTAAGAACATCTGCCTATCAATGAAATAAGGAAGCATGATTTAAATTATCTAAATTATCTGCGCAGTATGCTCCTTACTTACTTACTTAGGTGGCGCTACAGTTCGGGGTGAACCTGGGCCTCAACCAACAATTCCCTCTACTGCGTCGTCCCTCGGGGTTAGATTCGAAGACTCTGCGGGCCGGAGCGTTGGTGTCCATTCGCTCTACATGTCCTAGCCATCTCAGACGTCCAATACGCAGTTTTTTGACTAGGTCGATGTCGCTGTACAGCTCGTATAGTTCGTGATTGAATCTTCTCCTCCAAAGCCCGTCAACGCAAACGGGACCGAAAATCTTACGAAGAATTTTTCTCTCGAAGCGACCAAGGATATCTTCATCCTCTTTTAATAAAGTCCATGTTTCAGCGCCGTAAAGCAGGACTGGGATGATCAAGGTCTTATATAGAGTCTCCTTAGTTGTTCAAGAGAGGGCTTTACTGTTGAATTGCCTTATAAGCCCAAAAAAACAGCGATTGGCAAGAGTTATTCTTCGATTGATTTCTGCGCTGATTTTGTTTGCTGAATTTATAGCAGAGCCAAGGTAGACAAAGTCCCTTACTACCTCGAAGTTATAGCTGCCCACGGTGACGTTTTGTCCAATTCGTCGATGTTGGTTTTCCCTTCTTGTTGACAGCATATACTTGGTTTTGCCCTCGTTTATCGCCAAACCCATTTTGGCCGCTTCCGCCTCAATGCTTGCAAAAGCACCGGTGACAGCCCGCTGAGATCTTCCGATAATGTCTATATCGTCGGCGTATGCAAGCAGTTGTACAGACTTGTAATAGATTGTGCCTCCGGTGTTGGCTTGTGAGTTCCGCACAATCCGTTCAAGTACAATATTGAAGAAGTCACATGACAGCGCGTCACCTTGTCTAAAGCCTTTTTTGACATCAAAGGTCTCGGTGAGGTCATTACCGACCTTGATGGAGCAGCGAGCGTTCTCCATCGTCAGCCTGCACAGGCGGACAAGTTTGGCAGGGATGTCAAAACTAGACATGGCTCTATAAAGCTCTTCTCTATAGATGCTGTCATAGGCGGCCTTGAAATCGATAAAGAGGTGGTGAGTATCGATTTGGAATTCTTGGGTTTTCTCCAGGATCTGCCGAAGTGTGAAGATTTGATCGATGATGGACTTTCCTGGCCTGAAACCGCACTGATAGGGTCCAATCAGGCTGTTGATAAAAGGTTTCAGGCGTTCACACAATATCGCAGAAAAGATCTTGTACGCGATGTTGAGGAGACTGATGCCTCTATAATTGGCGCAGTTGAGGGGGTCTCCTTTCTTGTGGATCGGGCAAACGATGCTGAGATTCCATTCATCAGGCATACACTCCTCTGACCAAATATTAGAAATGAGTTGGTGTATGCACTCTACCAATTCATCCCCAGCTGCCTTGAAAAGTTCGGCCGGTAAACCGTCAGGTCCAGCAGCCTTGTTCGATTTTAGCTTGGATATTGCTATCCTCACTTCGTTTTGGTCAGGTGGACGGAAATTTTGACTATCATCGTCTATGTTGAATGGTTCATTCTGCCTGACAGCGGGATGTTGGTCTTTGTCGCCGTTATACAGTCTGCAGAAGTAGTTTTTCCATATTCTCAGCACCGACTGTGATTCTACTACGAGGTTTCCATTCTCATCTCTACAGGTTTCTGTACGGGTATTACTTCTTTGACACGTTCTTTTTACCTTTTGGTAAAACTTCCGTACATTGTTCCTGGAGTATAGACTCTCGATATTCTCAAACGCGCGCTTCTCATGCTCTTTCTTCTTCTTTTGGAGAAGCCGATGTTCTTCCCGTCTCTTTTGCTCGTAGAGCTCACGAGCAGCTCTCGTCTTCCTTTGCAGCGCCGCTTTGTATGCCTCTTGTTTTGCTGCATGCACTCGCCGGCATTCTTCGTCAAACCAGGGGTTTCGCGGTGGTGGGCGAGCGAGACCCAGCACATCAGTATGCTCCTGCAATGGTTTTTATTTTTTGAGGATAATCGATTAAGTTAACTCCATGACTATCCCAAAAAACAGTTGTCATCACTTTCCCAGCCGAAAAAACAGTTTTTATTTTTTTTTTTTGAGCCGATTCTCCCTTCGCAGTCCACTGTTTTTTTTTCTTTTTTTTTTTCTGGTCAATAATGGTGTATCCAAGTTTCATCTACAGTAATTAATCTACGCCAAAACTCTGATTTTTTGCGCCCAAAACTGCGCCAACAGAGCGTTGAAATGTTCATTCGAACACGTTTTTGATCTAACGTGAGCGAACGCGGCACCCGACACTCGGTCAGCTTTCTCATGCATAAATCTTGATTCAATATTTGACAAACATATTCTTTGGACATATTTACAGCCTCTGCTATCTCTCTCACTTTAATTAGAGGGTTGTCTAACACCATTTGATGAACTTGAACGACCTTACCGTCAGTGGTTGCAGTTTTTGGACGTCCCGAACATTCATCGTCTCCTAAGCTAGTACAAACAAAACAAATAAATATTTGGCGCAACAGCTCTTTAAAATGCCAGGGCCTAGCTTCTCGCAACCACTCATGTTGTGTGCGTTATATTTTTCACACGAATGGAAGGGACCTACAGTTTTAATGCCGAATCCGAACGGCGATTTGAAAAGCTTTTTCGTGACAACAATACTCTCGGGTGTTTGTCAGACGCTCGCGAGAGGTGGGACCGTGAAAAAAACTTGTTGGTGTTTTCTGGGATTCGAACTTGGAACTAAGCTAGTACGGCCACATTTAAATTCAGTTGTCCAAAATTTCACGATGGTAAATGATAGTGCAGTCCCTGTACACAGCGTCCAACTCATCTTGGATTTGCGTAGGCAAACAACGTCAAAAACATATTAAATGACAGTTCGCTACTCGATTTATTTCATTTTCACAAAAATACTTACATCGACTTACTCAAACGATTGTCAAACAAAAACTGTGCGTCCAAAATGGCTGTAATTTTCGTGAGTACCTTTCAAAAGATGCGCAAACAGATTCCCTAGCTTTTGTTGAGTTTTCAGACCACTCTCGTACTAAGAAAGGGAGCGGAAGGGGAAGGTACATAGGGAGGAAAGGTTCACAAGGAGGAAAGGTAAGAGAAGATCGGCTAATTATGTGTTGTTCACGTAATTGGCAAAGCGCAACAGTCTGGACATGGGTTTAAAAAGACCGTAAATGGTGCGCTGGAGATCGAGACGAAAGGGGGATACAGACCGAATGTTGCGAGGGTTCGTGTTAAAGAAGATCTTTTGAAGTAAGGCAGGGGAATCAATTGTACCGACTAACAACTGATGCACGAAGAGTATGTCGGCAGTTTGGCGGCGTTTCTCCAGAGTTTGTAAGCTGATCAGTTTTAGCAGGTCTTCGTATGGAGGCAAGTTATATTTATCAGCCCAGAAGAGACCACGTAAGGTAAAACAGATGAACCCTCGCTGCACAGTTTCAATTGAGAATGAGTACAATTGCTTTAGGTTCTGCCGAAGATGTGTCGGATAATTTGAGAGTGGAGGGAAAGCTATCGGACTTTCTTTTGGCGTTGATGAATTGGTAAAAACGCTTGCAGTTTAATCAGACTCAGCTGCATCCGGTCAAGATATTCATGATAAAGGGATTCACAGAGCGCGGAGGAACGATAGTATGCTTGCAGATAGTTGGAGTAGTCTAAGACAGACCTAGACTTCAAGAAAGTAAGCCAAAGTTTGTTTCTAAGATTACGGAGAGTTCTTAATTGCTTATTGTACCAAGGAAGTGATGACGTACAGTTTCTTCGAGCCATATAAGCGACGGATTGTATAAGGCAGTTAAAAATGTCGGTGTAGAAGAACTCGATAGGAATCTCAATAGGAATATGCTTTCCTGAGAGGAGGTTGAAATTTATGTTGCCAAGCAGGATATTTAATTTTTCGTCAAGTCAGCTTTGCGAAAGTTAAAGAAGAAAGAGTTCTCACTATCGATGGAAATGTTATCATAATCATACGAAAAGGTGAGTGATAAGGGAGGGAGTGGTCTAGAGTGGAAAGTATATGGTTACTCTTGATAACTAAGGTATTGTGAGCATCGGACGAGAAAACAAGGTCTAAATGCCTTTCTAGATTATTGCAAATACAAAAGTTTCATTCAAAGTTTCAACAACGCGCCGAAATTGCTAACAATTTTTTCTAGAAATTCGTGCTCTGCTCGCCAAACGATGGGCGAGCTACATTGAAAAAATCGCCTTCAACGACGAAGCGCATTTTTGGCTAAATGGTTTCGTAATCAAAATCGTCGGATATAATAGGCCTTAAAATCATTGGACCATAAGTCTTCCAAAACGAGAGGCGAGGCGTATACGTATCGAAAGATACCTGATTTTTGTTGGCCCAAATTGGATGATATGGACATGGACAATATGTGGTTCCACAACAGCGTTGTTAAGCGAAAAGTTGCATAGTCGCGCTATTTCGAAAAGAGACGAAGTCAACTAGCCGCACACCATCGTGCGATACAACGCACTTTTTCTTTAAGACCGCGTTAAGTCTCTGGCCTTCCCTTCGTCGCATTTCTGCGAAGTTATGATCTGAACTCAAGCGAACATAACCCTAAAACTGCCTTTCTTTCCCGAGCGTGAAGCCACTGGCCTATGCCGAAAAATTTGACATAGAAGCGTATGGATTGAACACACGCTGTCTGTCTATTTGTCTTTCAGCCTTTCACGCCCTTGTTACCCTTGAACTATTTCACATTTTAGGATATAAATATGTTTCTTGGAAACTGGCAAATTATGATAAAAAAAAAAAAAATTGTCTGTAACTATTTGGGGGCACCTTGAACCAAGGGCAAAAAAAGTTCGTCATTATGTGACATATCGAATGCAAAGTTAAGCCGCGTCAAATGTATACAAATATTTGTTTCTAATAAAAAAAAATGTACATGCGCCAATCGCTTGCAATAAGTAACATCACCCTGCAACCAGTTATATCATAGCAAACCCAGATAGCTATGGAGCCTAACTAACTTATTTACGACACAAAGTTATCTGTATCTGTCATCTAACACTTGTTGCATCACTATACGGAAATATTCTGGAACACGCTCAATGCAATCTTTACAGCTTCACTGCCCTGCTGATTGCATTATTTAGAATAAGCATCGTTTTGAAAAATATACAATCTACCAGTGCAAGTTAGTTAATTCCCCGTCTGCTTCGCATGCAGTAGAAAATTTGCGACAACATCATTTCAAAGATGACATCACATCATCTTTTGCTTTTTGTTCTCGTTATGTCAGTTTATGTCCGCCTTGTTTGACATGAAACAATCTCAATCAAAAGTAAATCCATGGATTACATTCGAAATGCTTGCTTTTATATGAAAACCCATTGCTTTTAATCAGAAAACCAGATTACGGGTCTTGAGTCCACGCATAGGCCAGTCTGGCGCCATGCCATTTGAGGCATGGCACTCGTGCCTGAAAACTGGAATTCTTTCTGGGTCACAAATTCCAACACGAAAGACGACAAACCAACACTGGGGATGCAATTGCTGCCTTAATTAACCACGCTGGATTGGTCAATTAAACAAACTAGGAAGCGCATAACCACTCACTAGTTGATCCACTTGACACATGCAATTGATGAACGAACACACATCCTTACAAGCATAAGCTTCTTATTTGATTGATGGAGGGAGAGACTTAAATACAATGACTTGACACTTTCACTTCAAAGAGACCGGAATTTAAAAGTCATGTAAAGATTGCAAAGATTTCATATGATAAATCGTACGCGAATGCAAGGAAGTCCTTTGTGACAATTATCCCGCATCAATTGATGAGAAAGTCACAGATGGGATTTCAGTGATGGATGTCGGAATACATTTACATTAAATTTTCGTTTTATCAACCACATTAAATTGAAAATATCACTGTTGACAGATATTATTAAGTGCACACTCAATGTACGTGCCGCCATCAATCGTAATCAAATTTCAATGAAATGCCATTTAATCCAATTTCAATTGTGGCAACTGGTCGCAATAACGCATTCAATTCGAATGTTTATTGTGAATAAAGGAATACCAATCCAGCACCAATTCCACTAATCGGATTTCAATTTAATTGGTGCTAAGTACCATTCTAAATCCTGCCGCTCGGCCTCAAACCCTGATCTTCTGAATTGCCACATGATGTGCGTAATGAGTGCGCATTTGAGGTTTATTTTTGCCCTGACGAATATTAGTTGAGTAGAGTTTAGTCGAAGAAATTTTAAATGCATTTATAATCATTTAGTTCAAAAAACATTAATAGGAACTCAAGTTTGTTTAATAGAAGAAGTGCAAGGTCGGCTATCAAATTTTTCTGACTACGATTTTTATACCTATCCCCTACTAATTTTGATACATTTGTACGTAGTATTAATTCAAAACGTATGGCCATACCCGCCTTTTAAGGACGTTTTCTACATAAAACCTTTGAAGCAATTTTTGAAAAATTTACGAAATTACGATCAGGTATCTAATAGGTTGTGATTAACACGTTGAGTGCCACGTGAGACCAACGTGGCTTCACACGAATTTCGGACACCTGTGCCGCGTGAGACCAATGTGTCACCGCAAAATAATAACAGTCAAATTCAGGTATAAAAGAGCAAATAAAAATTTCTAAAATCAATTTCCAATTATAATACCTAAAGTCTAAATGTTAATACAAAAAAAATGAGGTGGCCTGTGGGAACTTTTTTTCGGATTGTATGGTGGCACTCAACGTGTTAAGTCACTGTCTGCAAAGATGCGGATATCTCTAGCAGATATCACGTTTCCTTAAGACTTCTTTAATCGTCATTATTTCCGCCTGAAATACGCTACAATGATTTGGAAGACGGAAGGAGAGCTTAAGAGAAAACACCTGCACCAACTCCATCTTTGGTTTTTGATCCGTCCGTGTAGAAGTGAATAGATTAATCTTCCAAAAATGCAGCACCCTCCCAGTGATCTAGAAGAGATGGTGACGAGGAAGTTCTTATCAAAATTTAGACGTGGGATTGTGTAGTCCGTGTTTTCGGGAGGGATTTTGAATTTATTCAGAATGGAAGCGTGGCCAAATTCTTTTTTTGCGCACTGTTTGGTAGCTTCAAGGTGAACGGGTGCATTTGCTTGCTAAATACGCGTATATCGAGGGATACTCGTATCAGATGAAACATAATACCCAGTGCAGCAGAGAAAGTTGTACGTAGTGCTCCGCTTATGCACAGACAGGCTGAACGCTGGACCTTACTTAGATAATCGCGATTTATATCTTTTTCTAAGGCTGTGCACCAGACAATCACCCCGTATGTAAGTATCGGTCTAATGACCGAGATATAGAGCCAATGACTGATTCGAGGTTGTAAACCCCATTTATTCCCAATAGCTTTTTTGCAAGAGAAAAGTGCTACGGTAGCTTTCTTTACTTTTTCTTGAATATTAGGTTTCCAGCTTAATTTCTTATCCAGGATAAGACCCAAATATTTTGCTGTGTCAGAGAAAGTTAGCTGATACCATTGAGAGAAGGAAGGTAAAGTGTGACTTTACGCATTCTGACATATTTTGGCCATTTGTACTCGCGGTTGGTGCTAATCTGTTTCTACAAGAAAATGAATGACTTTCTTCGCAACGACTTCTACCAAATGAACAAGCAAGAGTATACAAGAAATATACAGGACCTGCTTACGATATCGTTTCGTATCCACTGAGTGCAGCTTAAACTAAACGCGTTTTTCTCGGCTCTGATTTTTTTGGGCATACATGTAAGTATGTAACACTTCGTATGCTCTTGTATGAGATCAGATTAAAGAAGATGTGGGTAGAATGAGTTGTATACACTTTTGGTCTCATGAACTGTGGCATTGCCTTTGGATTGACGGTGACATACCACCTTGATCAAAAAGTTCCCGGAATTTATTCAGAAAATTAAAAATACAAGTTTATTCATCTTCCCTTCAAAGTAATCCCCATCGACTGCAGCACACTTATGCCAGCGCTTGATCCAATCTTCGAAACATTTTTTATATTCGGTTTTCGGTATGTCCATCAGTGCTTCCTGCGATTTTTCCATTACTTCCTCTCGGCTGCTGAAACGCGTTCCCCGTAATGGTTTTTTAACTCGATTGAACAGAGAGAAGTCACAGGGAGCCAAATCAGGTGAATTCGGTGGCTGTTGGATGGTATTTGTTGCATTTCTCGTCAAAAAATTACAAATAATGATGGCACTGTGCAACGGTGCGTTATCATGGTGCAAAATCCACGAGTTTTCTGCCCACAATTCTGGTCTGGTAAAAAATCGCCAACACACACAGAGATAGATGTACTCTTGGCTACGTAACTTTTGCAAATGTCAAGCTATAACGCTAAGATTTAGAGGGAATATCAACAACAGATGTACTAACTTAAAAAAGAAAACAGAATCGGAACGATGGGAGCGCCACACGGTTTTTATTCCGGAAACTTTTTGATCAAGGTGGTATGACATGTATTTGATCCGTCGACTATCAGACATGTTGATTATTACGGAAAATATTTTCAAACGAAAGATTTTAATTAATAAGCTGAAGGCAAGGGTATCAGTTGAACGGGAGGTGAGGTCCTTGTTTTTTTCCAAAGCAATGAGTATGACTTGCATGCTCGGGCCTGTCAAGTCATTCAAATGGATCTGCGAATTTCATTGTGCTTCGTTTTGAATATTATGTTTAATCTACCTATCAGTTGCGTGCAATATTATGCCAGCAGAATGCTATACTCGCTGACATGTTTCGTTCTTTATTTGACAAAGCAATTTTGTTACGAAAAGAATTAGAATAAAATAATAAATTGTATAATTCCATTACAAGATTTATTTTCCCGGATTCAGTAGTGAACTGTCAGTTCATTGCTTTAGATTAAAAAAGAAGCTGGTATCGAATAAGGAGGGGTCTCACAGCCGGAGGTGATTTCTCCTACTTTCTTCACAGCAAGCCGAGGAGTAAGCCATACGCTGGTTTCTTAGACGGGGAAAGAAGCGGGGCCAAAGAAATAGGAGACGGTACCACATGGGATGAATATATGGACCGCAAGCGGGAGTTTAAGTACTTAATCAGGCAATCAAAAAGAAAGTCCTGGAAGGAATTTTGTCAATCCATTGCGGATACTAGTGAAGCTTCCAGACTTCGCAAGATGCTAGCCAAAGACACTTCTGTCCCAAGCTTCATCAAAAAATCTGACGGCTCGTGGGCAGAAAGTAGCGAAGAAGTTTTAGAAACGTTAATTGAAGCTCAGTTCCCAGGAAGTAGATCGCTAATGGATTCTACTACTAATAGCTACTCGTACAATGGTAGGTCAATAGGGGACGACGTAGAGAATCTCATTACATGGAAGAATCTGCGATGGGCCATTATGTCATTCGCACCATTCAAAGCACCAGGCCCTGATGGAATTTTGCCAGCTATGCTGCAAAAAGCTCCAGCCAAGGTCAGAAGCAGGCTTAGGGAAATTTTTAAACATTGTTTAAGGTCATGTTACGTACCAGTGGCATGGAGGGAAGTGCGGGTTATATTCATACCTAAAGCAGGTAAACCAAGCCACACTTCAGCGAAAGACTACAGACCCATAAGTCTCTCGTCATTCCTCCTCAAGACACTTGAAAGACTTCTTGATATTCACATCAGAAGTAAGTGTTGCAACGGGATTCTATGCAAAGCTCAGCACGCATATCTGAAGGGGAAATCGGTGGAAACAGCTTTACACGACGTAGTAGGGAAGATAGAGACTAGCCTTCACCATAAGGAATATGCACTAGCAGCCTTCCTAGATATAGAAGGGGCGTTCAATAACGTAGAAGGAAGGGCCATCAAACAGGCCCTGGAAACAATGAACGTCGAGCATAGCATTACCAATTGGCTCTGCAATATGCTAGGCACTAGAAACATTAACTCCACTATCGGAAACAGTTCAATAAGAAAATCCGTTACCAGGGGGACTCCCCAGGGAGGCGTTATCTCACCCCTCCTCTGGGTTCTAGTCATCGATGAGATACTTAAAGAACTAAGCAACACAGGCATAAGCGTCACTGCTTACGCAGACGACGTGGTGATTTTAGTTCAGGGCAAGTTCCTTGACACATTAAGTGAAATTATGGAATCAGCTCTTAATAGTCTAGAAAAATGGGCTAGAGGGTGTGGACTACACGTCAACCCGGATAAAACCGAATTGGTACTCTTCAGCAAAAAATACAAGATACCACCCTTCAAACTGCCTAAGCTAGCAGGGGTGGAGCTTTCCCTTTCGGATCGCGCTAGATATCTTGGGATAATGCTAGATAGGAAACTAAATTGGAAACTTAACATACAGGAAAGGGTCCGCAAAGCTTATAATGCTCTTTTCATCTGTAAGCGGACCGCGGGGAAAAAATGGGGCCTGAAGCCCGCAATGATGCACTGGCTATACATCATGGTAGTCAGACCCATACTCACGCATGGGGCTCTTGTGTGGTGGAAGGCAACGAATACGAAAAACACACGGGATATGTTGGCCATGGTACAAAGAACAGCTTGCATTGCCATCACGGGTGCTCTACGCACAACACCTACGGCTGCACTCGAGATCTTTCTGTATCTTTTACCATTAGACCTACAAATTAAATTTCAAGCGGGCAATAGTGCGCTTCGGCTCACTAACGTTGGTCTCTTCAGGACTAATAACATAGGACACAGCTCCATTCTCAAGGAATCTTTTCCCGGTATCCCTGACGAATCGGACGATATACTTGGCACCTTAGACTTCGACACACCATACGAAGTACTGTATCCAGTTAGAGAGGACTGGCGAAGGAAGACAGTCTCTGTCCATAACGAGATTGCAATATACACAGATGGTTCTAAGACCAACGAGGGCACGGGGTCAGGTATTTACTCGAGAGATATGAACCTACAGGTGGCCCTGAGACTTCCGGACACATGCAGTGTGTTCCAAGCAGAGGTTCTAGCTGTACTTAAAGCTGCGGAATTACTTGAGATGGGATCAATATCCGATAAGAATATCGCCATCTACATGGACAGTCAGGCTGCGCTAAAGGCGCTAGAGTCTTACGTCACCAAATCTGATATAATCAGGAATTGCCGCACAATGCTTAGGGCATTATGTACGCAGAACCGAGTCAGATTATGCTGGGTACCTGGACACTGCGATATTGAAGGCAACGAGCAGGCCGACGCGCTGGCTAAAAGAGGAGCGGGGCTCCCACGTAGCGATATAATTGGTAGCATTAAGCCACCAGGGTGCGTGGCCAAGGGAATTATTCGGGATAAAATCATTGACACGGCTAATCTAAGATGGTCAAACATAGATGGTCACAGGGTGTCTAAGACCTAGTGGCCTGTGCTAGATCGCAGAAAATCTGGGGAGATAATCAAGTTAGATAGATCGCGGTTAAGAACAGTGATAGGAATACTCTCTGGCCACTGTCTCCTAAGGAGGCATGCCATGAGACTAGGGTTATCCGATACGGATGTTTGTAGGTACTGCGACGACCTACATGTCTCAGAGGATATAATTCATATACTCTGTGAATGTCAAGGAATTGCCAGGACAAGGCTAAAGCATCTTGGAAGATACTTCTTCGATAACCTTGAAGAGGTGAGGTCCCTAAACCATAACAAGGATCTTTTCAGATTCTGTAGGGAAATTAATTGCTTGGGAGAATGGGTTTAGGTCTTTTGCCGTGAAGGTTCCCTAGGGATCGCGATGGGCCCACTTTGGTGCCTAGTGTTTTATGATAACCTCATAACCCCACCTAACCTAACCTAGGCGGGGAATTTGCTGAACCACAAACAAAAATCAAGCTTGCCTATAATACATATTGCCCCGGCGAATCCACCTGTGTTCGCACTTCAAGGTATTGTACAATCTGTGCAAAGTCCTCGGATTCTTGAATTTCAAATTCAATAACTCTAGACGACGCGACGAGTTGAGCATAATGCAATCCTATCTAGAGTCTCTCGGATTATAGTCCAAGTCATGCGTGTCAGAGAACTGCATGAATCCACTCATTTGCAATTGTGAATCATTCGCTAAAACACGAGACGTCCATAGTCTCACGCTCAAAGGAAACAAGCAAGTATGAATTGACACACATGAATATTTGAATGCGTAGTAGGCTCGCACTCAAAGCATTCACTCAATCAGAGAATTCACAAATGTATAAGTGATTCACGAGCCTTCGAATGGTTTCAAGTAGTTCGTATTGAATCAGTGTAAAATTTTCAGGATACATAATATGGTGGCAATAAAGTGTGAGGGTAGTTAACCATTTCTTGGAATGAATGTGAATTTGTGTGAAGGTAGTAAATGTTTCGAGTGGCTCATGAAAGGAGATATTTGCTGCAGTTCTCTGTTGCGTATAACTTGTGTACTAGGTGTCGCATATGCCGTAATATGCCAAATATTTATTTTATTTATTTATTTAAATGCATCGTGCGATGTCTATCCACGCGCTAGAATATACTTTTGTGTGGGTGCATCTTATCGGATTGTATGAGAGTATGGATCATTGCGGCAAATTACTTAAGCCTAAGTCATACCCTGGTGTATACCGTCAACGAAATATTTCAGATACTAACTGATCTGTTTCTACAAGAAAATAAATGAAAAAAATCATTTTGACTCCTTCATTCCTACAATACAAAATGAATAAGTAAGGGTACACAAGGAATGTGTGCGATATCGTTTCGTATCCATCGGGTGAAACTCAAACTGAATGTCTGTTCTATTTTTATCGACTTTTTTCGGACTATTTGGCGACATCTACTACATGTATACGTATGTTACAGTTGATTACCACCTGTATCACAGGAATAGTTTATCCGAAAATTGGACAAAAATATTTACTGACATTTTTGGGCTTGTGAACTGGACCTTCCGTTTATGTTAACGGTAACATATGACAAGTATTTTATTGGTCGGCTTGATTGTTATTGGTTGATGCGGAAAGGATTTTCAAAAGAAAGATTCTACTTACTGCTGCTTCTTAATAAATTGTTGAGGACGAGTTCATCTCTTGAATGGGAGGTGAGGTTTTGTTTTGTTCAAAAGTTAAGCTAATCTCATTGCGTATTCAAGGTCGACCAGTTGATGTTTTCAAGCAACGTGACCTGTCATGTCTTTAACAATTTTTTCATACCCCACCCCATCAAAGCGATCAGCTGCTGAAATTAAACTGGATGATATATATTGCGTTTTGTAGGGTATTCGAAAAAAAACTTAACGGTACTATTCCCAATGTTACCTTCATACAATTTGCGCTGTTTTCTGCATCAGAACTTATGGCAGGACTAGGTAGATGACCAAAATATGTCAGAATGCGAAAGATCTCACTATATAGACCAATTATTCTTAGATAGTATTTACTGAATTTTCTCATGTATGGAGTATTGGTATGGTGGCCCGCCTTGGAGAAGAAATCCAACCTATCCATAATGGAAAAAACTCAGCGAGTTGCATGTCTCAGTATTACCGGTGCACTGAGAACTTCTCCCACAGCGGCGCTCCAACCCATGCTCCACCTGTTTCCGATTGACATCGTCAGTAAGCAATTGGCTGTCAGCTCGGCAATAAGACTGAGAGGCTCCAGACAGTGGAAGGAGCAACACACGGGACATGCCAATATACTTTCGATGCACCGTCATCTTCCCAATTCCACTGACCATCTGCCCACTGAATATGATTTTGAGAAGGGCTACACGCACTCGATACCGGACAGAAGTGAGTGGACGCAACGCAATGTCCTTTAAAACGAATCGCTGTCAATCTTCACGGACGGGTCCAAAACCAAGGACGGAGTCGGTGCCGGAATTTTCTCGGAAGATCTGGACATACACCTCTCATTTAACCTTCCAGACTACTGCAGCGTTTTTCAAGCCGAAATCACCGCAGTTCGCAAAGCTGCTGACTGGCTGGCGGCTAGCACACTATCAACACCTGATATTGTTATTTATGTCGACAGTCAGGCAGCCATCAAATCCCTCGCATCCAGCACTACGAGATCTAAGGCAGTGAAAGACTGTCGCATATCTCTTAACGAGATAGCTGGTCAGTACAACCTCACCCTTTGCTGGGTACCAGGTCACTGTGACATACCGGGGAATTGTGCAGCCGACGAACTAGCACGACAAGGCTCCTCTGGTACAGATAGCATAAGCATCACCGACATCGAAGCGCCAACGTCTTATGTTAAGTACCTCATTCAAATTGATGCCGAGAAAGTAGCCAATCATCGATGGCAACATCTAGACCAATGTCATACCGCCAGACAGCTCTGGCCGATACTCAATAAATCCAGGTCCATTGGACTCTTGAAGCACAAGAGAGGAACCCTCTCAAAAATAACAAATGTCCTCACTGGACACTGCGTCATAGGAAGACATGCCCCGAGATTAGATATACCTCATAATGACTTCTGCAGAAGCTGCAGAGATGAAGAGGAAGAAGAGACCATCAGTCATCTCCTGTGCGCCTGTCCTGCGCTCGCCAACATCAGGAAGGCCACTCTGGGTGAATACTTCTACAATGATCTTAACGATCTCGGCAACGCCTGCACGGCTAAGATTCTCGACTTCATTCAACGAAGCAAATGGTTCCAAGAGTAAGAGGGTGATCCACCCGCCTTACACATCGGCAGTACAATGGACCTACTTTCTGGTCTAAGTACATCCTCATCGAGGGCCGATCGTAACCTAACCTAACCAATTACTGAATTCCACCCAAAACGTAAAGAATTCGTACAGATCGCGTAGAAAGGAATGTCAGATATTGTAACTTAAGGCCGGCCGGTCCGAAAGTAGATGAAAAGAAAATATTTGAATCAGTTTTCGCCTGGAGAAGCTCAAAGATTTCAAACAATTCATTGATTGTAGATACCAGGATATGACCAAGGGTCAATTAATTTCCCGCACATAAAAATAGGCCCAGACATCTGAAAAATATACACCCAACTACAAAGGTATGCTCTTGTACTTCGACAGAATTCATGCCAGTATGCACAATTACGGTGAGAATTACGACACTAGGAATATGACTTGAGAGATTCGACAACCGACGGCATTTCATTCGACTAGTAGTTTAGTGCGATTGAAGTCGAAATCTAAAAAAACCGAAGAATCTGTACAATTTGTACAACACTTTCAAGTGCGGACAAAGGTCGATAATCATAGATTGTGAGATAGGTACACTCGTACTGCACTCTATGATTCATGCTTATGGTCGTAAGGACAGACGTGTACTGCGAAGTTGTTTTACCACAAAATTCCTACATGCTCCAAGAAGCACTCCATCGTATGAAGCTTTCAGGTTAATGATCACAAAATGTAATGCATTGATTTGAGCTAATTGAGATTAATGGAATCGAATACTCGTACGACTATGTTATCTCTATGCGATGTTTTAAAAATAATGTGTTTGTGTGGTATTAAATAAAATAAAATAATTCATGGTGAGTGATGCATTTCTTAAAAGCCTTCGTAAAGTAGAAAAAAGGAAAGCTGGTCTTCGGGCATTTGAAAACGTTGACCATACAAACCAATCGTCGCAGTAACACATCGCATAAGGACAAAATTGGATTACATTCATCACACTTAGGTAAAATCAATAAACCACATATTATGACCATTAGCCTAAAAGCTTTACACCATTCAAGCATAAGCCAATTCCGTTGTTCACAGAATCACCAATACAACGCTGCCCGTAAGACCACAAACATGGATAATATACCTCCCCTTAATAATGACCTGTGTCCGCACTTGAAAGTGTTGTACAAATTGTTCAGCCTCTTAGGTTTCATGAATTTCGACTTCAATCGCTCTAGCCGTCGTGTCGAGCACAGTGCCATCGGATCTCGAATCTCTTGTATTATATTCCGAGTCTTTCGTACCACTTGTGTAATAGTTCTCGTATATAACGCAATATTGTTCATACCATACCTGTACCCACTAAAATAAAGTCTGTCGAAGCACAAGAAAGTACCATTGTACAATAGTTGTGTGTGTATTTTTCAGATGTGTATGCGTGTGGATCTTTACGACAAATTACTTTAGCCTAGGTCATACCCTGGTGCCTACAATCAATGAGATGTTCGATATCTTTAAAATCCTCCAGACGAAATCTGATTCGAGAATTTTCTATCCGTCCAGTTTTTCACCGGCCTTAGGAATCAAAATCTGGCATTGTTCCTTACGGGTTTTTATTGATTTATATAATTTTGGGTCGACAAGCATTCCATCCCTTTTAAAAATATTAGGACCCTATAGTGACACTTTACGCATTCTGACATACTTTGGCCATGTGTACTCGCAGTTGGTGCTTATCTGGTTCTATATGAAAATGGATGAATTTTTTTCGGGATGCCTTCTACCAAATGAGCAAGCAAGAGTACACAAGGAATGTAGAGGAGCTGCAAAGTATATCGTTTCGTATCCATCGGGTAAAGGTCACACTGAATAAGTTTTTTACGATTCCCGACATGATCATGATCAACATGTATCATACCCGTAATCAACTTCTGAACAAGAATTTGTCAAGACAACGTTTAAACAGAATTCTAAAGCTTTTTTTACTTGTGAACTAGAACCTTCCTTTCACACTGATGACAGCGTATGACGTATATTTGATCGGTCGATTATCAAAAATGTTGATTGAGTCGGAAAAGATGTTCAAAAGAAATATACAGGGTGACCAGATAAGAACGATAAGAAAAAAAATTTAAATAAAATAACAACGGTGTGAGATATAAAAATGATTGTGGCTTCATTTTAAAGCTACATTCATGCCATTATGTGTGGAATAGCACATTATTTAAATGGCCGCCTGGGCTTCGCTGGCAGTGCTTCAAACGGTCGGTCCAATTTTTGATGAATTGGTCCAATACGTACGGCGTTATTCTGGCAATAGCGTCTCGAATGTTGGCCTCGAGCTCGTCCAAAGTGGTTGGCTTGTTAGCGTAGACTAAGGACTTGCCGTAGCCCCAGAGAAAATAATCGAGTGGTGTCAAGTCGCATGATGGCGGCGGTCAATTGATGAACGCTCGCCGTGAGATGACCCAGTCGCCAAATTTCTCCTTCACAACTTTGTGCGTTTCGTCGCTTGTATGGCATGAAGCGCCGTCTTGTTGGAACCACAGCTCGGATATATTGATGTTCTTGAGCTCTGGCCACATAAACTCGGTTAACATCGCTCTATACCTGTGACCATTGACGGTAACGGTGTCTTCTTCCTCATTTCGAAAGAAATAAGGTTCGATGATGCCGCCATGCCATAAACCGCACTAAAAAGTCAATCTTTGTGGATGCATTGATGCTTGGTCGAACACTTGTGGATTGTGTTCGCTCCAATAGCGGCAATTTTGCCTGTTGACATAGCCGCTGAGCCAAAAATGGGTCTCGTCCGAGAAGATAATTTTTTGGCCAAAATCCGGATCTCCGGCCAACATTTTCAGGGCCCAATTAGCGAACTCACGGCGTTGTCTATGGTCGTTTGGCTTCAATTCTTGCGACAGCACAATCTTATATGGATGTAGGCCCAATTCCAACCGCAAAATAAGCCGAGTTGACTCTCTGGCGATGCCTAATTCAGCTCATCGGCGCCGAATCGACATTTCTGGGTATTCTTCGATACTGCCACCTACGTTTTCTTCATTTCGCACCAATCTCTGTATGGTTGGTCGCTTAAGGGCCAAAAAAAATGTACTTACGCTCAAACTTTTCCATGCTGCGACGAATTGCCTGCACACTGAAGCCATGATGACGACCGACCTCACGACGGAATTCACGTTGCGTATTTACAACTGAGCCGGAATTTCGATTATATTTTTTTTTAATTTCATTTCGCATGATGAAATGGCGAAGCTTACTAAATATTTTGACCGTTTGATGTAATTGATAACTTTGACAGCTGCTGAAACATAACAATTGGAAATAGTATCATTGCTATCTGGTCACCCTTTACTACTACTGCTTTTTAGAAAAAGATCTGAGTCTATTCGAGAACGTTTTTGTATCGACAAACAAAGGGTAAGTGGAGCGCTTCCCGCGATTCATTTATTTAAGGTCCGCTTGGTTTAGACGCTCACGCGACTTCGTCGCTCCGCTAAGGGTATGTCAACATCTGTCAGGCAGTTTGATCAAATTTTATAAAGCAATTTAGTCTTAAATTATTAAATTCAAATAGAAAGGTGGGATTCTGAAAAACGGGATTTCGAACGCGGGATTTTAGATAGTCGGAGTTATTGGCGACGGGATTTTACAACTTTTTTTTTTGGGATTTTTCTCCCCTCTTGCCAATCGCAGTTTTTTTTTTTTTTTGTCTAATAAGGCAATTCAATAGTAAATCCCTATCTCGAACAACTACATACATAAGATATCCTTGGTCGCTTCGACAGAAAAATTCTTCGTTCTGTTTGCGTTGACGGGTTTTGGAGGAGAAGATTCAATGACGAACTATACGATCTGTGCAGCTACATTGATTTAGTCAAAAACTATGTATTGGACGTTTGAGATGGCTAGGACATGTAGAGCGGATGGACACCAACGCTCCGGCCCGCAGAGTCTTCGAATCTAACCCGGAGGGACGACGCAGTAGAAGGCCTCCTCACCGTAGGTGGCGCGCACAAGTTCAAGGCGACCTCTACCAGCTTGGAGTTGCGCAAATGGAGGCAATTAGCTAAAGACCGAGCTAAATGAAGCCGCTTGCTGGTTAAGACCCTGGTTTACCCCAAACTGTAGCGGCACCTTAGTAAATAATTAATAACAAACTACTTGGTATCCAATAAGCAAATATGGAAACTAAATTCAGAGCAAAAATAGATTCACATTGGCAAAATGTCCCCCAACGACAGGTCCAATGCGTTTTTTGAGAACAAAAAGCGCAGGTTTTTTTTTAAACATATGAGAGTTGTCCAAAAAAAAAATGGGTCAACCCTACAGCGAATCTCAAAAAATCCGACCTACGAGTACATAGTATTACACTTTCAGAAAATCAAACAGGGTTATTTAGCATTTGAACGCGAATCGTCAGTCGTCAGTTTGACTCGAATTTGACCTATTTTTCTTGTAAAATTTTATGTCTGTGAGAGGTATGTGCTGCCAAGTATTTTTGTGGTGACATTCATTAGCGGGAATATTGGTTATATAGGAAACCAAAAAAAAACCCAGATAGTGTTCGAATTTGCTACGATTCTCGCGACCCTTATGGTTACTTTCTTAAAGATCGTTTTTTGAGATGCGAATTCGTTATATGTTTCTAAGATTACAAGAAACGAAAGCCTATTGGTTTCTATTAACATAGCTGGTCACTTTCTATTCAACCGTTAGAATAAGGGTCTGGTTTCCTTTTTAGGTGTTGAAGTTGACACTTTTTCAATTTGATCAAATTATCACGGTTCATCCAATTGATATCTCTTTTAGAAAAATTGAATAGAACTAGACTTCACACGATCCGGAATCTGTGTGAATGCGTTTCGACCCTCTATTAACACCTAGTTAAGACCACTTTACGAATTAGAAATTTCTAATCGCCGCATCCTAATTAATACACCCTATAAAGCTAGAAGAAAAATGAAAACAAAACAAAATGTATCTGCATCATCTCGAAATAAAGTCTAAAATAGCACACAGATACAAACAAACACACTTAAAACTAGGCACACGACAACGACGCCACACTCATCGTGCACAGATTTTCTTCTATAAATAGACCCGCAAGCAAGTAAAAAAAAAAAAAAAAGGCGAAAAAAAATCAATTTGCATTCGCATTTCTTTTTCGGTTATAGAAATCGCATCGTAGAGATACTTCTCAACGAATTGCATGCAAAACTTACACCTGATCCGAGTGTGTGATTCGTTGCGGTTGTAGAGTCATACTTATACACTCAGTGTGTATCTGTGTGCCCCGCAATCAGGGTTGACCTTGTTCTCGGGCAATCTGGAAATACCTGGCGGGTCTGCCTACATGCTTCGATTGCACCAGTCGTAGATACGAGTACACTCGGGGTACGCGGATAAAAAACAGGTCCCCGAATAAACAGCTCGTCGTATTTATTTACTTATTCTCATCCAACTGGACACAGCTAGCTGCGACTGCATAAGTGTGCAATAGGACTCATCGAGTACCACTAAACCAGAACCAGTATACGACGACTAGTCCAGTTTATTTTTAGGAACATTTTTCAAAATAAATTCTCTTCCTACGACATTTCTGTGCTCTGAAAATAGTTAACGAATCACTTACAGGGTAATAATGGAGATTATGACATTTTGAAGATGCCAAGATCGCGGGAACGGACGTAGGAATTTTTTAAATGTGTGAGTAGTGGGATGCGAAAATTTATTAATCCAAATGTAGATGGGAGGATGTGTTAAACTGTCCAAACGCAGAAGCGTTCAGATACTCGCACACTGGGCATCAATCAGTGACACATTGACTGTGAAGGCGGTCCATAAAACACTGATGGATAGCTAAATGGTTTCTAATTTTTCTGCCACCAACCAGTTTTGGAGATTTGGCCGATTAGTTTGGGGTCACAAATTCTATTGCCACTGGCCACTAGACCACTTTTTGTCACATGTACATTGTTTGACTTGACTATTGTCCAATGTTTGAGTGTCGTAAAACAAAACAATTTTATTATGAAACAGGTTTCGGTCCGATATTTTATTTTATTTGTCAAGATCAAGGCCACATCACCAATCAAAAGAAGTGTATATGACCTGACAAGCTCTTGGACTGTAGGGATCACAACCAGGTTTTGATTATTTGAATTTTAAAAATAGCCATCAAGTTATCTTACTGGAGGGCTGGGAAATGTAATTCGGAAACATTTCTTCTGAAGTTTTTAGATATGTACAGTAGGCACTATGTTACAGTAGAGTACGAACTCATTAAACACAGGTCTGTTTATCTACGAAATAAAATTCAATGAACCACAAGATTTTGCTTTCGATCTTAAGAATCCATAGGATAATAGAATCTCTGGAAGGGACATTTTCAAACATTTCAATTGTTTGATTTCCAAGTTCCTCTAAAAACAAAGCTTGTAAAACACAATAGCAATCCTTGGTTTATACCTGAGATTTTAAGACTTAAAAATGAACGTGATGCTGTATATAGGAAATGGAAATTTTTCCGGCTCCCAAAATTTTTCGAATCTTTCAGAATTCTAAGAAACCTTGTGTGCTCAAAGATTAAACAAGCCAAGCGGAGTTTTTTTTACCGAGCGTCTTACTTATAAGCTTCCAAACAAAACCTTGTGGAAGAACCTACGCCAGCAAGGAATATGTGGTAATGCGAATCCGACGATGGATAATGTTGATCCAAACCAGCTGAATCAAAACTATGCTGAAATACAATCAACACAATGTGCTAGCGCATCTCCCTTAATCGAATCTAACGACTCCTTTGAATTTACCAAAGTTGAGCAAACTGATGTTGTTAGAGCTATCCTTAAAATAAAGTCGAAAGCTGTTGGTGTCGATGGGATCCACTCTCATTTCATAAAAATGATTTTGCCGTACATTCTCCCCGCAATCACACACATCTTTAACACTATTATAGCCACATCTAGTTTCCCGATTTCTTGGAAAGCAGCAAAGATCATTCCCGTCCTAAAAAAGAAAGCAACAAGCAGTGTACCCGCAGAATATCGACCCATCGCTATCCTCCCTTATCTGTCTAAGGTCTTGGAAAAGTCTGTCCACTTTCAACTATCTGCCTATCTTCGACAAAACAACTTGCTTTGTTCATATCAATGGTTTTAAACAGCATCACAGTTGCACTTCAGCTTTGCTTAAGATAACAGATGATATACGGGCACCGATTGATAAAGGCTTTTTTACCTTCTTTTTTTTATAATTTGCGCGCACTCAAAGGGTTATGAATACCTTTAACATGTTTACGCACAATGCGGGCGTTGGAAAGCATAGATTGAGATAGAGAGAAAGATTTTAGTGGTTCTTAAAGCTCAATTGTTTATGCTTCAGAGATTCTCCGGGGGTGGCGTCCAGATAACTGGGGAGATTTTATGTTATTTTTTGTGTTTTGCTTCTGATTCACAGTACTCTTTTCCCGATAACTGATGTCAAGGGCAAATAACCATCAACAGAGCGAACAATTTTTTCCAGCCACATGACCAAGCTACTGCCAGTGTTATGCCTTCGCAGTAGTGTTCACACACTTTATATATTTCATGAGAAATAAATAAATGCTTGCTGACACCAGGATTTGAACCATGAACCCATAGCGTGACAATTTACGACGTTACCACTACACCATTGCCCAACCCCCACATTCCTGACATTATTAGACTTTTCCAAGGCATTTGACACGGTTGACCACGGGCTCCTTGTAAGAAAACTAAAAACGTCGTTTGCTCTCTCCTCATCCGCGGCTAATTTAATTCTATTGTACCATACCTCTCGGGACGTAAACAAGCAGTTTTCGTTAACGATGTCCAATCCGAGTTCCTTACAACTTCAGCGGGTGTCCCCCAAGGATCCATTTTGGGCTCGTTGCGCTTTACAATTTTCATTAATGATCTTCCTAACACTGTTCGCAACTCATCGTTACATATGTATGCGGACGATGTACAACTGTATATAAGTAGTGAGCTCAGTCTTGTCGATGATACTGCTGGCAAACACAATGAAGATCTTAATAAAATCTTTAAGTGATCTGAAGAGAATTTCTTACGACTGTCATAAGTAGAAGTGATCTTGACACATCCTGCCTACCAACCTTATTTCTTAGGAGTACGGAAATTGAATTCGTAATAAGATTCTTGGTTGTACTTTAGACAAGTATCTTGACTTTTGTAAAATCAAGTTCCTACACAAAATCATAACCACCAAACAGCCTCCGTATTAATACGAAATCCTTCGTTTTTCTCAATCAAACTGCTCTTTGAGTCTGATTTCTCCGCGTGTTACATACCAGGTCTCGGAACGCTAATTCTTTGTTCATGCCATTCGCCTCTGGAATGCACTCCCAATTTAGAGTCTAGAGTGTTATGTTCACTGCAGACCTTCTCAGTATGAAGAAGACCTAGATTTCACTTTTTATGAAAGAGCATAGCTTGTGAAGCCCAAAAAGCTGATTCTGACTTAGGAGATATGTAAGTATGCTGAGGGGAATAAGCAGTCGAGTAGACCGTTGATCGCCAACCTTTTAGTTTAGCTGGCGCTCTATAAGATCATCTTCCGAATAACTTCCTAGTTCTTCCTTGGGCGACATCTAGATTTCTTCTTGAAAAAAAAAAACATGCGATAGTTCAGTAGAAGCTTTTATTATTTAAATCGGAGTGGGTGCAGCTTAATATCTGCATATTGAGCGGTGCCAAGGATATAAGCCGTTGTTTTTTTTAAAGTATTATTCGACTTTGCCATTCGCAATTTTGAATTTCTTGGAGAAATCTGTGGGTAGTCCGGCTATAATATCGAGGGCTATCGATTGCAGAATGAAGTAAGGCGTACCATAAATTGCATGTTGCTAGTGATAACTTTTTTCCAATATGACTGGGCCAAAGGCTAGGAGCATCGAAAAGTAATGAAGCATCGAAGAGCATCGAAAAATATGGGACTTACACCGCCACTGACTCAGTATGTTTATCAGAGGCGACATCGAGAAATAATGGAGCATCGAAAAATATGAGTAACGTGATTCGAACGCTTGCCTGTAGTAGTAGTAGTAGTTCTGTCATCTTCCTGGATGCTAGGGGGAAGCATTGAGGAACTAAGGGAACCATTGAGAACCTGAAGCAACCATTTAGAACTGGGGTCATACTAGGAGTAATTAATAACTGCTACCTGAGTAAGGACCGTGAACCACATTGTGGAATGGTTTGGACTGATTTTTGAGTAAAATAAACGAGGAAGAGTACCATACTTTTCTGTGTGTTTATCTTCGCGGGCATTTCGCGTTATGTGTATTTAGCATTTATACAAGCCTAGCCGGACTGAATCTTATGATGCGGTAAAGTTCGACTCTAGAAAGGAGTTATTACAGGTAAAAGTGAAAGAAGGCCGAGTTTTGCCTAGGAGACCCTTTTTAGTGAAAGTGTACTCCAAGCAAAAAATATACAAAATACTTATTTCCTCCATTCATTGCGAGTGGCTTCTTATGGAAAAGCAGACAGTACAGGAGTACGACTCGAGTGCATATGCCTGACGGACCAAATCTGGTGATGTAGTCGCAATATTCTACACTAAAGGTTCACTCTGGTGGTGAGATCAACCACCACCTATGACGTACATATTAGCAATCATCGGCCACTCGAGTATGAAAAGGAAGAAAAAAAAAACACCATCGAAGTTTTTCCAAACACTGCACCAACGAGCTCTCACGACGATCGTTTCTACGTACCGGAGCGATTCGAGGACAATACCTCGACCAAGGATCTTCAACTTCAGCTACACATCTGCTACAACAACGTGTTAGCTCAGGACACAAAAATAAAACTAATCATGACACAGAATATAGGGACAGATGTCCTACTCGACAGTGACCATGACCCTCCACATCCACACTCAATAGGTTAGTGAATTATCGAGCTCTTACTCTCTTTAAAGTAGTGGCTCGACTGAAAACCTTCAGAAATGACATAATGAAGAAATAGACCAAAATAAAGCGTAAGTCCCTTCGAATCCAGGCCTTGATTTTGGCTTTAAATCTGGTAAAATTAGAAATAATCTTTAATAGTGGGCACCTCATGCGGTTAGTCCTAGGAAAGAAAGCGTTACGCAGATCTTGAAATGAAACTTCGGACTACATTCGAATGACTAAGGAACACGGACTTGCAACAAACTAATGTCTGCTCTTTGATCCAAGGGCAGTCTAGGCTTACAAGTCGATTGTGCTGATTCGTCAAATCCCTGCGCATCTAACCCCTTCGCTATGGTTTGCAGGTTAACCTGCGTGTATATGCTAGAGTATATAATAATAGTATGACTATTATTATGTGATGGTTCAGAACCTTGTGGATCTCTTCAGTGCTATGCAGATAAACTACCGGCAGTATAGTTATCGCTCATGTTTAGTGGTCCACTCTGCCTAGCAATCGTATTGTCTTCGATATCAGCTTTCAACTGTCGAATGTATTACTCTAGAATCTCTGCGTGACTTCGTCTGTTGAGTGAATGGTCTTCATTGGAATCATTCCTAGACTGAAGAAAAAATCCAAATTAACCCTTATAGTTTATGCAACGCTCACATGGACCACAGCGACGCTACTCATAGCGATTCGAAGATTAATGTGTACATATGTATGTACATATGTACTTGAGGTTTATAATATCAACAGATGAACCTAAAGAGAGTTCTTACAAATATCACATGTATTTTTCTGAAGAACTCAATAAACAAAAATTCAAAACGTAACGGCTAAACCTCAGACGAGTCGCTTACAATTCGAAGGCCACAAATGTGCTTCATTATCAATAACTTTGCATAACTTATCAAAGAATTGCCGTATCTTAAGCCACTATTTATAGCTGATAAGTTGCCAGTAAAATATTTCTCGTTTTTATTACAAAATTCAATAATTTATGCAAAAGATAGCTCTCCACGCTGCCAGTAAAAGAGCTCCACTCTCATTTACATTTGATTAAATATTTCCTCAGTTCGAGTGGGATTATCTGTTTTTAAACAAAAGACACCAACAAAGGACATCCTTTCTCGCATTCTCATCGAATGAGTCATCCCGAGACTGTTAACAATCGGACCTATACCAAACACAAAACAAAGGACCGTGCCCCCAAACGAACGTAAGAGCTCGGCGAACAAATGTTTCGTTTTCATTCATAAACCCCAAACAGAAAATGTGGATAATAATAATCATAAACGTGTGCAGCACCTCAGAGCGCCCAGAAGCGCTTGCGTCAAATTTTAGTGCACTTTCGTGTGCACAAACAGCCAGCAGCACACAACAGGAAGCCGGCAAAGCGAGAGAAACGAAACCAAATCAAAACAATAGAAATTCCGGTTCGTCGGACGATGGAGCCATTACCTATTTGATGCTGCTAGCGCTGCTTCTGGCTACCGTGTGACGTTCCTCTTTCGTGGGAACAGGTGGTACCTACCTAGCAGAAAATTTACATTTTTTTCTTACCTGATAGTAGGAATCCGCCATTTTGCTGATGCAGTTGCCGAGGTAGAGCTTCCAGTTCTATGAAAAATCCAGTTGACCACAAATGGGACCGAGAGTCGTCTACAAAGAGACACCACACAGCACACAGAGACACGCGCGACGCGAATTATTTATGAAAGAATATACTCTGTTGTGTGTATCTCCTCCTCCTTCTCCGTCTCCACCGCGTTCTTGGTGCTTCGCTCTGTGTATATCTCAAAGTCAAAGTAATTGAACAAGAAAAATGGCAAAAACGCGAAACAAAGATGAGCGCGCTGGTTCGTTGTTCAAGACTGGCGGGCGGAGTGTTGCACTATCTCCCAACGAAAACGACTTAAGGGATGCTTTGGGGCGCGTAAATTATAACTTTTTCTATGAAACACACTCCGATTAGATAGAAAATTATTTATAGAACCAACAGAGATGGCAAAAAGTATGATGACGAGCCGATAGTGATGGTGGTGCTGGCGGCGGTGAATGTCTCATGAAGAGACACAGACAGCATAGTGCGGTGCTGCTTCGGTCTTTTTGTGTGGTTTCTGCCTTTCTCTAGCCGCAGCTGATGCTAATAAAATAATTTTCATTCAACTTTCTTGAATTCTTCCGAAAAATGATCACCGACGAGTGGAATTCTTGTGAAATTCGCGACAGAAAATGACACTTCAGAGGCAGAGTTCACTGGAAAATCTTATTTATTTACTTCGGTTGGTTATTTTGTGATGGAATTCAACAGAATTTGGAGAAAAAATGAGCCACAGGCCGTCCAACAAGCGACGACTTCAACGAACCGGACTGCGGGCGGAGCAGCAGGCACATCCACGGCCAGAGGAAAAGCGCGTTATGGGGCGTAAATCGGCGAACAAAACGTGGGAAAATGCGAGCAGTAGAACTAATGGCGGGTGGGAAATAAAATTCGAATTAAATTTTAAACAAAAAACAACTGCGAAACGAATAAATTGCGAAAGTAGAAGGTACAACACATCAAAAATCAAATTCCACAGCAACTACGACATGTTGCTTTGAGGTAAGCAGTGCTGCCAATTGTAGATGGGAATTTTTTTGCTTTTTTTTTTCTTTTTTTTTTTTTTGTGGCAAATTTAAACAATTTTGACAGTTGCATGTGAAGTTGGATGATGTTAACTCTGAAGATGTGTTCGTGGAGATTGGCAGGAGTTTGTTTGAACAAAATAAATTGAGGGGGTAGAGTTTCCTCTAATTTTTTTTAAAGAATATAATATACATGTGTGGGTAAGTGTTTTAATAAGCGATCAATTAATGTCTGGTAAAATTATTTTCAGGCTATATACCGGGTGACCTTTTTTACTTTGACACATCCAAATATCTTGAGAAATACGCATTGTACGATAAAAACGTTGGTAATAAAAACTTGTTGTTTTCAAGAAAAATTCAACCTCACCAAAATCTAACTAATTATTAATATATATATATAAAAATATATATATATTTATTTATTTGGCGCAACAACTCATCAAGTGCCTAGGCCTATTTACCGCCAACCACTCATGTTGTGTTTCCTGGAAAGACCGGCAGCAACTTGCAACGCTTCTTCCTTCTTAATTTTCATGGCTAGAGTTTGGATTTTTTTCCCCAAGCAAAGATAAAATTGTAAAATATTATTTCAATCTTCTTCGTGTATACCAAATTTCTTCCTTTTAGAAGGTTTTTCTTTGATTTGCCCAAGTATTCTTCTTCGCAAAAAGTATTTTCTATTATGATTTATTTTTAGTGGCGTTCTATGCACACTCAACTTCTTCGAGTTGCAATTTCATCCTTGCTTCCGGGAAAAAAGCTAAACTGAAGCCATTAAAATTAAAATCCAAGTAGCATTGCAAGCCGTTTTTCCAGGAAGTATATAACATTATTATAAATCAATATTTCCGTATGCGCTCACTTTTTTTGATAATTTACTAATAAGAGCACCTTAATAGATAAATTTGTTTTCAAACTTCAACTTGAGGGGAAGAACCTATCAACATCCAGCTTCTTCTCTATGCGGGCGATATCGTGATTCTGTCAGACACCCCAAATATGTTGCAAATAATGATAAATAGGTTTCGGATTTATTCTCGTTTATGGAATCTTGAAAGAAGCTAAAACGGCTATTAATTGTAATTGAAGAGGCATTCTAGGAAAGAAAAACTTCGTTCCAAGTGCCAAATTTAAAGTTTTTGAAGCGGTTGTGAGGTCCACCCTGCGTTATGTGGTGCAGATATGGGGTGTTTTCCAGTATGAAGAAGTGGAGAAATTGTTGCAATATTTTATAAAAAAAAAAGTCTTTAGGTGACCAGAAAACATTCCCACTTACATGATACATCTTGAAAAGGGGCTAGCGCCACTATATACATACATTTACTCTTTGGTTGCACTTCAATTATATTATGAAGGTAATGGCACTACGTCGACTCCGGCTTCCCAACATCGTTTTAATACGCCTACTACAACGAAATATCCAGTTCTTCGGAGAATGGTCAAAGCTTGGACACTAACACAATGTTCCGCTAATGGAGGCAAGTATATCATCATGGAAAGATGCTTTCCAAATTAAGATACTGAAAATTAAGGCTTATCTATCAGTCTTTGTCAGATAAGGCAATGCAAAGTGAAAGCAGAGACATATATCGGATTCTCCATCACGACCTGGGTGAACTAAACTACTACCATGACAGCTTCAGTATAGAAAGCATCTCCACGATATTTAAGGTTAGAGGAGAACTTATCCCCTAAACTACCAACCGCATCGATGGGACCGTCCTGTAGAATGTACCATATGAAACCTTCGAGAGAGAGAGAGAAGACGTTCGGCACGTCATAGGCACATGTCCGATTGTAAACGAGATAAGGAGGGCTCACTGGGGGAAGAATGATCTATCTGTACAGAAGATCGTAGATTTATTGAATGGACGAAATTGGAATGTACGTACCCTCAAAATACGGGCCACAAATCATAAATGAGGCCTTCTAAGCACGATTATTCATTAAATTATCTATTAGAGTGACCATATATGTAGGTAAAACTTGTTTGAAAATAATTTAAAGGTATAGGATACTTTTAAGATCCTGAAGCTAGTAAGTGTTGCTATATATATGTGTATATTTTAAGATTTCTTTCTCTTTCTGGTTGACGGCAAAGGCCAATGTCATAGATTCCGAATTTATAACTCAAATGAATTTTTTTGTATGATAAAATCGTTTATTTATATATCTACCTACATAGAGGAACATTTTTATTCACACCAAATTGAGTCTTCCCTTTAACGAAAATACTTCTCTCAAGAGGGTTTACTCGGAGTCTTCACTCAGTTTTTATTCATACCGCGCAATATTTACATTTTTTATATTTTGCTTTCTTTTTAAAATAACGTATTATAGAATGTTTTCTTATAAGAATGCACAACAATTTTCTTTGAAATGCAGATCTTTTATTTCGGATTTTGCGTACTTATTTAATCAAAATTAGCTATTTCGCGAATATCTTGGGACCCTTACATTTAAAGTGAGTGGTCAATGATTACAATCGGTCCAACCGTTTTCTTGCAATTTTAAGAACCTCAAAATGGCTTATCGACGAAATTGTAGTTTTTCTGAATTATAATGTTATGTAGGTAGGTAGTATATGAAAAAAACTAAAATAATAAAATTAATAAATGAAAAATATATCATATCACCTAATAGGCCTGTTTGGGTAAGACATCGCAAATCAGTGGTTGCCAGTGAAGTAAAATTTAGCACAGATCAACAACAATTTTCACTGGGAACTACTTGTGCTTGGGTTTAAATTGAATTTGCTGCGAAAATTAAAATAAAAAGTGGAAAAAATGTACCAAATAAATATAATGTCCTCCTGTGACATTCTATCATCATTCAGTTAATAGTTAATTAACTATTTGTTGGCGATCTCCATTGTGCTTGATCGGGAAACTACTGACTGCTCAAAATTTGGCTTGGGCTAGTAGCGCAACAATCAAGTTCGTGATGAAGTGCTTGCTTTACCTCCTAGTGGTGCTCCCCGGTCAACTATAACGTGGGCCAGCAACCTGCGTTGCCGAACTCTGCTCGTTACAGAAACCGACACTATTGTCGTTTTCCATTGGGCCAAAAGGAGTACTCTTATTGTGCTCCGCACAGAAAAAGCACTCCCAATCATGTTCCATTGGATGTTTGGAGTGCTGTTCCGGGAGTGTTTTTCTGTTCCGGATTTCATTTGGGAGTGCTTTTGAAATGCGCACACACATATAAACCCTTACATCGGACTACTTGTCAAAGTCATATGGTACAAGACGCATTCTTTTGTTTATTTTATTTTCTCAGTTGGGGCAAGTTAGCAGAAACAAATTTTACATATGTATATGTAATTAACAAATTGGTGATAGGTGATAAGATTATCTCGGCCACATTCCGGACTAGAGTACGACGCGTCTTCATCATACAGTGTTACGCCCCAACGAATAATTCGTCTGCAGAAGAATAAGAAGTTCGAAGATCCGTGGAAGGTTTCACATCAAGGAAACCATCGTACAAAAAATTCAGCGCGACCGGCTCAGCTGGTATTGCCACGTTCAAAGAAGGGATCATTTGATCCCGGCTAAAAAGGCAATATCAATGCACGTTCCAAAGACATCGCGATGTAGGAAAGGCAGGCCTATAAACGCCTCGATCAGACAAATGCGACGACAGAAGAATAAGAAGTTCGAAAATCCGTGGAAGCTTTCACATCAAGGAAACCGTCGTACAAAAAATAGAGCATGACCGGCTCAGCTGATATTGCCACATTCAAAGAAGAGATCATTTGAACTCGGCTAAAAAGGCAATATCAATGCGCGTTCCAAAGACATCGCGATGTAGGAAAGGGAGGCCTATAAACGCCTGGATCAGACAAATGCGACGACATCGGCATTTCATTGGCCTCAGTAACCGAGTGATCCAAAATCTATATTTTCTGAGGTCAAATAGGCGAACCCCACAGGCGGATCAGTAGAAATGCGGAGAAGTGGGAGGATTGTGATCCCTTATTTTCGGATCATAACCTCGCTGATAAAAGCAAGAAGAAGAATGATTCGTCTGAGGACGAAAAGGAGAACTTCTACAATCTCTTAAGTGCCGTCTTTAACACAAAACCAAGTGGAGACGTTGTCATAGTGATGGAGGATTTGAATGCCAAGGTAGGCAACGACAACGAAGGGCTCAAACATGTAATCGGGAATAATTAACTAAGCAACCGCAATGACAACGGCGAAAGGTTTATAGATTTTTTGCAATGCCAACAGCCTTGTGATAGGTGGCACCATGTTTGAGCACAAGACCTGCCACAAAGTCAGCTGGGTTTCTAATGACAGGCAAGCAACCTCCAACCAAATTTACCATTTTGCCATCAGCCTCCGCTTTAGAAGTAGTCTCCTGGACATCCGAAACAGGTGAGGGGCAGATGTGGGGATAGAACGAGATCCCCATCTTATGATAGCTACCTTCCAACTACGCACTGCTGCAGTTCGAAGATCCCACGACAGCACAAGAATACCCAGGTTCAACATCGATAGGCTTAGTGATCCCTCAGTGCGCCAACAATTAAAAGAGCACCTTTCGCAAGGTGTGGAAGCAATCAGCAGCTAACTGTCCGCAACCATCCAAGACCATTGGTGTGCTGTGAAAAATGTTTTCACTTCTGGTGCTGAAAGAATAGTCGATCGATCGCAGGGAAGACATAGGTGCGTCAGCAGGGCCGTCTACAGAATCACTAAAGAGCTGACAGCTGGTCGCAGCTTCAGCCAACCACCCAGTGAAAAGCCTAGACGGCTCTTTGATCATTTCGGATGAGGACCATCTCAAGAGATGGAAAGAGCTACGGTTTTGAACGGCGTATTTGCAAGCGATATGCTCCCAAATCAGACTGAGGTGTCCGAGGTGAGAAATGCCCGAATACGCACCACGACTCCCAGTAATGATGAGATCACTACCGCGATCAAGATACTCAGATCCTACAAGGCGGTAGGACTTGATGGTACTCCAGCAGAGCTCTTACGAGCCGCGGCGACAACAGCAGCTAAGCTTCTGCTTCCACTTATAAAGAGAGCTTGGGAAGCTGAAAGCTTTCCTAACGAATGGAAAAAGGGAATGATCGTCAAGCTTCCTAAGAAAGGAAATTTAATAGAGGGCGCAAACTGCAGGGGTAATAGCTAAAATCATCCTGCAGGGAATCAAACAACATCTCAAAGACACACTCGACGCCGAACAAGCAGGTTTCCCGTCTGGATCATTCTGTACTGACCACATCGTAGATGGCCACTCCACATGCTGTTCATCTATTTTGAGAAGGCATTCGATAGTGTTAACAGGGAGTTTATTTGGCGTGCCTTACGCAGGAGAGGTATTCCCGATAAACTAATTGCTATTATCAAAGCTACATATGGAGGCACCAAGTGTCGGGTTCTGCACAGAGGAAGGTTGTCTGAGGAATTTTAGTTCCAAAGTGGGGTAAGACGAGGCTGTATCCTTTCACCAATACTATTCCTATTGGTGATTAGCGATGTGCTTCGTACAACTTTGTCGACGGGAAACGGAGGAATTCGATGGACTCTTACATCTCAACTGAAACATCTTGACTACGCTGACGATGTATGCTTACTCTCTCATAGAGTAGTGGTTCAAAGGTCAATAGTGAATTATCATGTCCAAAAAGTGTAATGTTTGGTGTCCCTCAAGGATCGGTGTTGGGAACATTATTGTTTATAATATACATCAATGACATGAAAAGTGCAATAACAAATGGAAAGCTTGCATTGTTTGCTGATGATGCGGTGATATACGTTGCGGGTAAAAATGCTTTTGAATGTCAACAAAAAATGCAACAGGACCTGGAAAGTGTTTCCGAATGGCTGAAGATGAATAAATTGAAACTGAATGTGACCAAAACCAAACAACTTATCATAAATGAACGACAAGGAGATGATGTAAGACTGAGAATTGACGGTGAAATTATTGAACAAATTAATGAAATCAAGTATTTAGGTATAACAATCGATGATAAAATGACTTTTAGCAATCATGTTGATTACTTATGTAAAAAAATTGCAAAAAAGATAGGTTTTTTGAAAAGAATAAGAAATGACATATCTACATTGAGTGCAATAAATATTTATAACGTAATAATTAAACCACACTTCGAGTACTGTTTCTCAATTTTGTTTTTATGTGCAGATAGTATAGTACAAAGATTGCAATTGTTGCAAAATAAAGCCATGAGGTGTATTTTAAAGTGCAATAGATATGTGTCAATTCGTTTTATGTTAAATTCGTTAAAATGGTTGTCAGTCAAACAGAGAATTATAATGAATGTTTTATTGTTAATCTATAGAATTAAAAATAACTTAATGCCTATTTACTTATTAAATTATGTGCAATATATTCGTGATGTACAGCCCTATTTATTAAGATCAGCTAATAATTTTAGACTACCAAACTTTTTGAAAGGAAGATCTCAAAATTCTTTGCAATATAAAGGCTTCAAAATGTTTAATGAATTGCCAATTATTATAAGAAATGAAACAAATCTAGCAGCTTTCAAAAGAAGTATTATCAATTATGTTAAAGACAATTTTTAAGTTTAAAACTCTTATACAAGACAAAAACACTATTTGTAAAATGATTTATGTACATATATGGCTAAATGGTTTTTTTTTTACAAAAGCCAAATAAATAAATAAATAAACTAAATTATGGACCTCCACCAAATAACAGTAGATGTGGAGAGAGAGGCAGGCGTCGTCGGGCTGAAAATGAATGCTGCAAAGACTAAAATTATCAACCTTGGAACAAACTCATCGGCTCAAATATGCATTGCTGGACAACCGGTAGAAAGAGTATAGGATTTCCAGTATCTTGGGAGTATTGTGTGGACCGATGGTGGAACCGAACTAGACATAGCCAGCAAAGTCCGCGTTCGGGATGTTGTCCAAAATATGGCGAAGCAATGCAATCAGTTTGAACACCAAGCTAAGACTGTTCTGCTCCAATGTTAAATCTGTGCTGTTATATGGATGAAGTACGTGGAGAGTGGCCACTACTACTAAACTGCAAACGTTCGTTAATAGGTACCTGCGCAATATCTTAAGGATTTGCTGGCCCAATCGTATTCTTAATGAACACCTTTACGAGAGAACGGGTCAGGAACCAATAGGAACAACCATCCAATGCCGTAAGTACCAGTGGATTGGACACACGTTCCGAAAGGGTAACAGTTCCATAGCGAACCATGCTATGCAATGAAACCCTTTAACTCTGGATGGCAGAAGACCTGGCGGTCCGAGGAGAACATGGCACAGAACAGTCGAGAAGGTCAGTTGGGGAGAGCTGAGACACATTGCCAGAAACCGTACACGATGGCGCGTAGGCGTAGTAGAGGCCATAGGACCCACAAGGGGATACAGGACATAAAAGTAACTATTGCACGTGGTTTTATTCCACCTTATTTCACTCCTTCCTCTATATTCGCAAAATATTTGGCCCGAAAAATAAAAATAATAATAATGAAATGGAATTTAAATTAAAAATAAATGAATTATAGATACTCTTTGGATCTTCGAAACCAATTAAGCTCAATTCTGCAAGAGTGCTGAATGAATACCGACTCTTTTAAATCAACTATTGCGCGAGTCGAAATGAGTCCTTTTCTATCGTTAAGTCGACGCTTGTAGACTATACATGATGGTATACTGCTCATGCTGGTGAACTGCACGTGCTGGTGAACTGTCCATGTTGGTAAACAGCAAATGCTAGAGGAAATCTCAGACCGAAGCATGTATGTTCACCGTGCCTGGGCGTTGGTCAATGAAAAGCAAATCTACATCCCGTTGGACTCTTCATGATCCACAAAGCCCTCTAAACATCAAATAAATAGATAGCCAGCCAGTTTTCTTTTAATTTAGAGTTTATTCCTTCATTTACACATTCGTCTTTTTTGGCAACGATCCAAAAGCCGATATGACCGTGCCCTTCGTCCCTGTTACTGTGGTGGTTAGCGCTGGCGCAGCTGTCTTCACAGGAGCTGGCTGATCCCATTTCGATTTCCTGCAATAATATTCATAAGCATCAAACGACCACAAAACCCGAAACTCACCTCTTCTTGGCTTCCTCCTCGACTTTCCTAGCTGCAGCTGTGGCCTGCTCAATCTTATCGCTGTCCTTCTTCTCCTTCTGGCGTTTCACCATCTCTGCCTTCTGCGCCTTGGCCAACTCCTCATAGAAGCTTTCCGGTCCCCATTGCAACGGGTCGTAGATCTCTGGCGGGTAGTTTGTCCCAAATTCGTTGATGTCACAGAACGAGATAAGCTTCTCGTAGATGCTCGGGTTCCTGAAGTCCTTCCTCTCCTGGATTATTCTGTTCATGTCCATGTTAGTGTTCTCCATTTTGTCATACAAATGACGAATTTTCTCCGCCAACTCCGCGGTGGGTTTACCCTTGGGCTCTGGCGGCAGCGTGAACCCGTAGTGAGCGTACTTGTCCGTCTTGGCCTCCTTCTGCGGCGTGGATTTACTTGCCGCCGCCTCGTCGTCGACATCCATCTTGGTCAACTCTTCAGCGGGTGTGGACCTCTTCTCTTCTTTGACCTTTTCTGGGGTTGGTTCCTCTTCGCCATCGTCGCTCTCCGTGTCGTCGTCATCCGAGACAATTGTGTCGTCTTGGTAGCTGACCAAACGGAGAGATTTCTTGGGATGCTTGGGCTTCTCGGGAGTCACCACTGGGGTGGGTGGCTTGAGAACAAGCTGCGAATGAACAGTAAATGGTGCATCTTTGGTTTGCAGTGGTTTGGGACACGGTCTTACCTGTGAAGTGGATGAATTCTGTGAATCTGAGCTTCCGTCCTCCTGGTTGTCATCCTCGTTCTCCGAGTCTGTGTATTGGGCTGTGAGGCTGGCCAGCGCAGAGTTGCTCATCCTGGCAAGAGGTTGTGAGTGTTTTGTGGTAAATAAGCGGATATAAATCGCTCGAATTCCGCTTTCAAAAATTTTACAGAATTGTATAAAAATTACAGTGACAGTTAGACATATGTCAAGTCTTTGTTGAGACTGGATGCAGTCAGTCGCTATCGTAAATGGTTACATCCAGACGCGAAATATTCTGTAATATGAAGTTTGATTATTAAATGGCAATAGCTTCGGAAATGGCAACACCGGTAGTTATATTTGTGTACAAAAATTCCAAAATGTTCTATTAAAATAACAGCCAACCAGCGGCCTCGTATATTATATCAACGGCTTAAATGCTGTGTTAGTTCAATATCAAATTTATCTTTAAGCGGCGTATACACACATCAAGCATGAGTCTTCAACCATTCATTTTTACGAGATGAAAGTTGAGATGAAATCACGTGCGATTCATTGTTCATTTTGCTTATATATTTGTATAGTGTTATCTTGCACTGCGTCCCTCGGTTCCCCTCGCATTACAATTCCTTCAGAATTGTGTTTGAATGTCATACACTTTTACTTTGCCTTGGCGAGAATAGTTAACCTTAGTGCTCTCACTCCAAACCAGTTTTTTTTAGGAATCTGAGAATGAGGAAGAAGTGGGCCCATGGTTGCCATATCGTCATCTGATATTTGGTACTTGCCTAAGTCTTTTGTGGGTCAGTGCCCCGCAAGATTCGAGAAGGTGCTCCGGAGTCTCGCTTGAATCATTGAAAAAACTACGAATTTGTTATACCTAATTTCCTTAAATGCACCCTGAGTTTGCAATGCGCCGTTAGGATTCGTAGGTTACTCTTGTTAAGGCGGATTTAGGCTTCGAATCTTTTCCAGTTGTAACATCCCAGTAGTTTCTTAGCTTACCTTAAGTTTTGCCCTGTCTCCTTTCTCCATTTTCATGAATTATTCGGGTAATAATTGATAGTAAGGCTTACATAAGCGAAAAATCCCATTCTTATAGGATCTTATTATTATTATTATTATAAGTTTATTAACATGTAAGTAAATTACATATAAATACAAAGGGGATAAGCACTGGCTACCAGGGCCTTCGGCTTTAAATTATAAATCTTTTACGGGTGTCTATAGACAAAAAAAACATCTTTAGAATCTCTGAATAAACTCTGAGAGCGAGTATTGCAGGGATATTGGAGAAATACCAACCATAGTATGATTAACACACTGGTTTCACCTCTATTTGATTCCAATGGAAGGTGTGAAATTGTCTTCTGCATAGTTGTGCGCAACTAGGTTAATGGTCAGATTTCTTGTTTATCCTTTTCACGAACAGACAAAACGAAAATGGCTCCTTTTTGCCCATTGGAAAACGACATAAGCAATTCCATCACGTTTTTATGACTATATTATCAATTATTTTTTATACCTACATATGTACTGCTTTCTACAGACTTCTCTCAACTAAGAAAATTTAATTAAGCAAAAGAACGCGTCTTGTACCATATGACTTTGACAAGAAGTCCGATGAAAGGGTTTGTATGTGTGAGTGCATTTTGAGAGCACTCCTAAATGCAATCCGGAACCGAAAAACACTCCCAGAACAGCACTTCGAACAGGCAATGAAACATGTTTGGGAGTGCTTTTTCTGTTCGGAACACATTCCTTTTTGGCAATGGAAAACGACATAAGTGAATGATCCACGTTATATAGAGCATAATGACAGTCAGGTACTGATTTACAATCACTTGATCACTTCAGAAACTCAAATTAATTAAGGCAGTCTTACTGGTTAGGGTACTCTGAGTCAAACAGCTAATCGGCTATAGTTCTGGATTGAGTAGAGTTCTAGGTCTAGATGCATCTGTTTGGATAAAACATTATGCCTTAAACGCAATATCACATCGACCTCAGCTTTCCTCCCGTTACGACCCATTCACTTCGAGAGCGCGTTGAACGTCTGTTTAATTTTTTTTTTTCCTTGTTCCACAACTTTTAGCTGTCAAAGCAAGCAAAACTTCAGCTCATCTCAACTCCTGCTTCCGGTTAGAGTGTCGTAACGTAGCATAACGTTTTTCTTTACGAATGGAAACGTAAGGTCGAGGTGGAAGCGACATTAGTGATAGGATACATTGATTTCCTATGGCTTAACTCATAGACGTCAGGCGAAGCCGAGGTCGAGGCGATATTGTGTTTTAGACATTAATAATGCGGTTATCCACTCTTGTTCTTTTTCAATGCATGGGGTACTAGGAACAACTTCAACACTTCGACGCTGATTGTGCCCTCAATTCTTTAGCAGCGGTAATATCAGCAGCACTTTCTTATTTGTAAATGAAAATCATAGTTAACATTATCTATCGACAGAAACATATCAGTAGTGTCCGACCGAAGCTCCAGCTTCGCCTTCGGTCACATCCAGCTAAAAAAAACTATAATCGGCTAAACCTTAGGCTTCGGCCAAATTAGGCCGAAGTTTTGGCCGAAGCCGAAGATTTAGTTCATGGTTGATTGGTAGGCGCCGAAAATGATTGATTGGTTAAATGTTTTTTATTATTGCTAATGAATTACTTTTTTTTTGTTATTTATGAGTTATTTCTTGTTTTGTTTTGAACTATTTACTATTTCAATAAAATATTAAAATTGGTACTAGTTTAACTTGTTATTATTTTTGAAAAGTTAATTTATCCCTTTAGTTTGCTTATTGCATACATGCATTCCAGAAAAACTTCCAAAAAATTATTATTTCTTTCACTTTTAGTCAATCTTAAACGGAAATTCTTTAAGTTATTAAAGCTTCGGCTTCGGCCGAATATTCGGCATCGGCTTCGGCTTTGGCTAGAAATCGACCTTCGGTCGGACACTACATACCAGCCTCACGCTACACGCTTTCTCACTTCGATGCTATCAGCATCGAATAATAAAGATTGTTCACGATATTACGAATGTGGCAATTCCTTTCAAATTTGACAGTCAGCTGATAATTGTTGACGTCGCTTAAAAGAAATTCTGCTAACCGGGGAAGTTTTCCGCGAAAATTTTCATAAAAATGAGCGAACTATCCGCCGCTGAGGAAGATCGAATCCAGAAAAGGGTCAACAAGATTCTGGAGACCCGACTGGACACTGACAAGGTAAATATCACCACAAATAGTCTTTTCACGAACAACACTTCCTTCGCAGGACACCTTGGAAGCATTGTCCGACCTTTCGACGTTTTTTACCGACAACACGCTCCAGAACCGTCGTAATCTTCGGAGCCAAATCGAAAAGCGCAGTGTTGGCATCAACGAAAACTTCCTGAATGCCTTCCGTGAGGTCAAGCTCTCCCTGGACGCTGTCTGCACAGAGATCGACACGATGGCCAAGTCTGTGCGCACCATGAAGGAGAATCTGGAGAGCTCCAAGGCTCTCACCCACGACTTGATCACCCAGACGAACTCCCTGCAGGAGGAGCGAAGTAAATTGCAAATTCACCAACAAATAGCCGAGGCGTTCCTTGGCCGGTTCCAGTTGAGCGTGCCTGAGCATCAGACGCTGTATGGAACCACCAGGGATGCACCGATTGTTCCGGATTTCTTTAAAGTTCTCGATCGTGTGCAGGCAATTCATTCGGATTGTAGGGTCCTCATGCAATGTGGTTACCAAACGGCTGCGTTGGACATCATGGAGGAGATGACTCTGCATCAAGAGGGCGCTCTAGAGCGGCTTTATCGATGGACTCAGAATCACTGTAGAAATCTGGATAATAATGAGATTGGCAGTCTTGTCGTAGGGGCTATGAATCGTCTGCAGGATCGACCGGTCCTCTTCAAGTAGTTTGTGGGACTTTCTAGGGAAGAATTTTGCCTAATTGTGCCTCCTTCCCATCTAGGTATGTCATTGATGAATATGCAATCTCACGTCGTGCGGTGCTAGTCAGGATGTTCATTGACGCTCTGACTGTTGGAGGGCCTGGTGGGAATCCGAAGCCGATAGAAATGCACGCCCACGACCCGAAGCGATACATCGGAGACATGTTTGCTTGGCTACACCAGGCAATCCCCAGTGAAAAGGAGAACTTAATGATTTTGGTCAAGAAGTGCGACAAGAATGGTGAGTTATATGCCTTCTAATTGAATTTTTTAATCAAACCGTGCCTCCTTAGATCTGTCTGACCAAATCCAGACGGCATTGGCCCACATTGCTGACGGCGTGTGCCACCCGTTGAAGGTACGAGTCGAGACAATCCTCAATTCAGAGAAGGACACCATAATCCTCTTCGCTCTGTCCAATCTTTTGCGATTCTATCAGCACATCATCAACCAGGTGAGGGATTTCTAGCATTTACTAGTCCTCATTGTATTTTTTTTTCTCCCCAATAGGTAGTTAAAGGCGGCAACCTCGAGAATTGCCTCTCGGATCTCCAAAAATACAGTGAGCAGGTCTACTTAAACTCCCTCTCCAATCAAGTAAAGACAATCCTCCAGCGTCCAGCATCACACGCCATGGGACTAGAACCCCCTCAGCGAGACCTAGTCCCCCCATCATCCATGGCACGCTTGCTAAACATTCTAAAGGAAATCCTCTCTGTCGCTACAATGGTTGATGGACGCCAATCGGACATCACCAAGATCGTCTCCTGTGTCATTGATCCTCTGCTTCAATCAGTGCAGGAGTCTGCCTCCCATCTACCCACAGTCGACATGGCGGTCTACTTACTCAACTGTCTCTATCACATGCAGAGCACCCTGGCGGTGTATGAGTATATGGATGAGCGGGTGGAACGTCTGCAGGCTCAGTCCGAAGCTCAGATAGACACGCTCACCTCAGAACAGGCTTCATCACTCGTAGCCAACCTAAACTTGGGACCGATTTACACGATTTTACAGAACAACCAGGCGAAAATCGAAGCGAATTTGTTAAAGATTTTCATGAGCAAGATGGATGCGTTCCTAGAGATGCCAGATATATTGCTCCTCCCGCAGATCCAATTACTAATGTCAAGCAACCACCGGGCAACGGTGCAGAAGAGATCATTCAATGTGATCGTCGCGATCTACAAGCAGATCTACGAAAGGGTTCACGATCCAGCGAATGGATTCGAGAATCCCGAAACGATATTCTCTAAGAATCCAGAGCGAGTGTCAAAGATTTTAGCGGTCTAAATTGGGTATCCGATTCAGAAGTTTATTGTATTAGTTACTTGTAGCATGCTTAAGAAGTAAAAAAATAATAATAAATAAATATTTCCATTCTATAAGTTGATTCACGATTTTTGGCCCGATGTGGTCGAGTTGAATTATGAGCCGAGTTGGGTGACACGGCTTAGATAAGACCACATAGAGTCTATTGTGCGCAATTTGTTTAAAACTCTTGGGAGCCTAACATTTTTATTTTTAACCTTTAACCAAACCATTCAGATAAATGAATCTCAGGATTTTGTTTGTCTCTACTAGCCCTACTACCCTACTCTGAAGAGAAGTTTCTGCTAGGTGTAACGCCTCTTTTAGGGGTCAGTGCAGCGAAGTCATGCGGTAGCTTCTACAGTACTTATTGTAAGAAAGGGCTCATTCATTAGCAGTGTTTTTTTTTTAAACCTAGCCACCTAGCCAGCCAGTAGATGCTAGTAATGTAGCTGTGAATTTGAATTTTTTTGATGCCTAATTTCAGGCGGCGCAAAAACAAATGTTTTTTAGTTATTTGTTGTTGCTACCACTGCGAAGTTGCTTGGTTCCTAGAGATATGTTCGTATAAAATCAGCTGGCAAATCGTTTAAATGAACGACTAGCTAGCTAGGTTTAAAAAAAAACCCTACTATTGACATACTATATATGGACTGCTAGTGAAATGTCAGTTCCATACAATCTCTGCCCAAAAAATGACGTCAACATAACTAGCCCATTTGGTTCGGAGCGGAAAAATGTGGAAACAAATCGCCAACCACCTCGAATTTCTTCATAGAATGGTAGACACCTCTTGGGTTTTTTTGCATTGTTTGCAACAGATGTCACCTGCAAAATATGCTATTGCAAATAATTACTGATAGATGGAACCTACAAAATTTAAATAAAAAATCGTTACATATGCATTTGACTACCCCATAAGTCGCACAATATTCGTGTATTTATTACGAATCAATTTTTGACGTAATATGTCAATGAAAACACTGTCTTTGTACAGCCAACTGCACCTAACGAAATTTCAAATAAGTGCGAGTTTCCATTTTTTCCGCTCCGAACCAAGAGAGGTAGCGCTAATATTGGAAGCAACGCGAAGTTGGCTATTGGCAGTCCGTGTACAGGGTGTCCCAGTTAAGCAGTATAATCTTTTAAGAGGAGATACCTGAAGTTCCGCCGAACATAAAATTGTACGGCAGGGGGGGTCTATTCTCACCATATTTCAAGTTATAGCCTTGATGGGCTGACCTCTTATTTGGAGGTGTAACCGCGCTATAACTTCTAAACTATTATAGGTACAAAAACAGTTTTATACATTTTGGAAAGACAATTTAGTAGCGCATACAAGTTTCAAACACATTGGGTACAGCTGTGCAGCTACAAAAAAGTTATGGCTCCTTAAACTCAAAGTAAAGAAAATTTGTTGTTCCATTTTTTCACTTAAAAGGCATTTTTCTCAAAATTTAAATAGTTTCAATATTCGTTGCCATAGATGTCAATGCAAATATTTTCTTGTTTCCTACAGTTACAATATTACGCTGCAGTAAGAGAATGAGATAGCAACTGGTCAACTCAAAATTCAGATGCAAATCCAACTGAAAATGAGTGGACTTTGATGAAGATTGATAAAAGAAGAGACTGGACTTCCTATTAAAGTATCTCAGCTGTTGTTATGCTATGTTTCCCCTTGAGGGTCCTAGTGCCTCTACATCTCAAACAACTGGACTACGCTGACGATGTATGTACTATACTTATTCTCTCATGGAATTATGGAATTCTACATATCGATAGCAGATATGGAGAGGCAGGCGTCACGCAGATGAAAATTAACTAAAATTGCCAGTCTTGAAACAAACTCATCAGCTCAAGTATGAATTGCTCGATAACCGGTAGAGGGAGTAGCAGTATTGCCTACCGATAGTGGAAACGAACAGAATATAACCAGCTGACTCGGCAAAGCAAAGTCTACGTTCGGATTTCTGTCCAAAATGTTAAATTCGTACTGTTCTATCCCTTCACACAACTCAAGAATAACTGCTCTCGTCATATCCTTTGGTTACTTTCTCATTACGTGTCTGTACCATATAAGCCGATTTATCGTTTTCGTATACGGTCTTCAGTTTGCATACACCTCGTTTGTAGTCGTTGCGAATCCTGTCTAGTCGTGCGGAGCTATCCGCTCCATACAGCTGTTTTGTAAGCTTTGCCTAGGTATTTAAAGCTGTTAACTTCTTTAAGGGCGTGTATGTCTTGAAACATTCACCCTGATTGTAGTTGGCGTTTGCCGCTTTTCCACGATTGTCGTTTTATTCCTTAAAAGTAGCACGAATCAATTTTTATAACTTGTTCACTGCGCAAGAGTTGTAATAGTATTCTACACGACAAACAAATTGCTTAGTAATGTTTAACGGTCAGCAGGTCGTAGCTATGGAAGCGACAATCGTCGGAAAGCGACAAACGCCAACGACAATCAGGGTGATTGTGGCATGCGCTTCTTGTCCCATAAGAATGCGTAGTGCATACCTACGAGTTATGTTAAATGCGCTGGTTGTATCTGCTGGTCCTCGGTGGTTACATTTACATACCTTTTACTGAGTGTACTATAAAGAGGTTTCCTGCCATTATTAAAAAAATATAAATGCTCTGGCAACTGTCAGTGAACTAGATGGATAAACATATATGTATTTGGAGCTGTCTTGAGTTAAGATATTAGACAAATGATTATTTCAATTTGAGGCAAGTAAATATCTCTTGAAAGCTACAAACGTTCGTTAACAGATACCTAGGAACATACAAAGAATTTCCTGACCCAAACCTTTACGCCAGAGAAAAGGTCAGGTCCGAATAGGCACGAGAATCCAACGGTCGAGCAAGAAATAGATTGCGCAGAACAGTCGAGGAAAATAGAAAAGACGGTAGACTTCCACAAACTAAGTACTTTTTTCCGACTCAGTTGGACCAAATTTTGTAAAACTTTATTATAATAAGCATATCTACATGTTCTACAAGAGGTATATAAGTAGACAAATTCACATTGTTCCTTACACATAAATGCTGCTGAAATGCCATAACAGATAACTCCCCGCCGACAGCAACTTTGACCTGCAAGAGTAAAGCAATTAAAAGGAATCGCAGTGAACTTACTTCCTGTCCATACATTTCAATAGCAATCTCTACGGCTCGTCGCAGTTTGCTGGATTGTCCTTGTGCGCCTCAAACAGTTCCCTGGTCGTGAAGTACGTCAGGCAACTGTTGCATACTTCCAGGAGGGTATTCTCCTCCCCGAGCTGCTTCCTCAACAATCGTGGCAGCGACTTTATCCATGCATAATGACATGTATTCTCCTTTTCGTTTTCATAGTACAAAAGATTTACGTGTCTCGCCCGCTCCTTCAACGTTCGATAGAGCGGACCAACAATTTTACCCCGCTCATCGGCGCCAAACACGTTCACACTCACCGCCGGGTTGTTCTCCTCGAAAATCACCATATTTCTCACCTCCATGGGGAAGCTCAAGCCAGAGAAGTCCACAATTATGCTGCTGTAGTAGATCTTATCTTCCCTGATGTCCGAGATTTCGTACGAGTGAGGAAAGGTCAACAAGAGAATGTTATCGGTCGGATGGCTGAGACCGGCAAAGATCGCCCACTTGAAGCAGTACGCGTCCGAGTTCTTGACATTGACCACCGCTTTAGTGGACAGAATCTCAGGATGGACCGGCATATACCCGCCCATCTGTCGTCGAAGTTTGCTGATGCTGATCTCCAGCTGGAGAATCTCGTTCAGTTCGGACTTCTGGATCTCGTCAAAGCTCTCCGCTACGATCAGCTGGATTATCACGTCGATGGTGTGCTCGACCTCTGCGAGAGATCGTAAAGCGATGTCCTTCGAGAAAAACGTCTTCACTTCGAACACGCCGTCTGAGTTTTCTGAGGTTTGCAGCATCTTTGCGTCAAGGGATATGTCGAACATGATATGTTGATGCTGTTGCACGGCGTTGGATAATATTTTACATAGACTGGGCCTCAAGGTCTTAAAGAACTTCACGGTGTTTCGCTCAGGATGCGTCACGTTTAGGATCACGGACTTTGTTATGATTGGCTCCCGGATACCAGGCACCTTCTGGACCGTGTCTGCACTTGGCGCCGGCAGTTGTATTCGGTTGTGACCTGGGTCGCGCTTAGTTCTGTGCATCCCGTGGACTTTGAACTCGTGCCTGGAAAGGAAGTCCTTCCTGTTGTACTGTGCAAGGCACCCGTCCTGGGTGCAGGCGAATACCGGCCGGTGTTTGGTTACACATCTTTCTGATTTGCTCTTGTGACGACTGAGTGCGGCTCTAGACGGGAAGGTCCCCTTACAAACAGTACAAGTGAACATTTCCGAAAACTAGACGACGTTTTCGCTCTGCGTTAATTCTGCAAAAATTCCAAGACTGAGTAGGAAAAGTTGCAGCTGATGATAAACAAAAGAACAGCGACCACTGACAGTTTCGACTGACTTGTAATTGCAGAGTTCAGGGAATTAGGCAACCACTTTTCAGTTTTATTGAAGTGAAGTTTTAAACAGTTTTGCATTTGATTTTCGCGGTTTTTGTTCATGCTTTGCAAATTTTGATTTCATTTTCGTAAACCGAAAAATGGTTTTAAGTGGGAAATACATGATACAACCGTCGTACCGACTTGTGTTTTACCGTCATCAGCCCAACTGTTGTATGCAGCACAGACATTTATACCATCCGTGTACGATTTACGTACTAGATATTTTATTGAGTCGTTTTCTGGCAGTTGATGTGCCGATATCGGCACAACGTAGGTCGGTACAATGATTGTATCGTGTACTTTATTGGACAGTAAAGATATTTTGTTTATTTATTTTTGTAAGCGCCGTGGCGTAAGTGGTTAGTGTGTCGGTTCCAAGTTCGAATCCCAGAAAACACCAAAAAGTTTTTTCACGGTCCCACCTCTCGCGAGCGTCTAACAAACATCCGAGAGTATTATTGTCGCAAAAAAGCTTCTCAAATCGCCGTTCGGATACGGCACTAAACTGTAGGTCCCTTCCATTCGTGTGAAAAATATAACGCACACAACATGAGTGGTTGCGAGAAGCTAGGCCCCGGCACTTAAAGAGCTGTTGCGCTAAATATTTATTTTTTATTTTTTTAAGTTATTTTTTGGGCAAGAATTCATGGTGTTTTCACCGAAATTCGACCATGAACGTGATCAAAATGCTTTCATTTAATTGGTTTTGTATGGGGAAATTATGTGTGTATGTTCACTTTATTTGACCTGTCTTAACGGGAATATACACAAATAATTTTTTGTTTGTGCACATCTATGGCACAGAACCTTTCGAATGAAATAAGCTTCATCCCTCTCCTTTATAATAAATACTAAAAAAGCGTACGATAAATTTCGTGTTCACGTATTAATATATGAAATAAATCATCAGTAAATCTTAGGGATTTTTATGTTGTGGACTGAAGTAAAGATGGATAGACGGACAGAACTACTCGGATCCTAGAGTTTCTTCGTTGTATCAATACTAATATCCCAGATATGTTTGGACAGACATGTGTTGGATTTTTATTTTAAGAAAGTTATTCTAGTTTTTTTTTTTTGATGCGTGGGTAGCGGTAAATATTCTTTAGTAATACTTGTAGTCCGTGCTACGAGTTATGTCCGATTCCATGCTCCTGCATGGTTACGTGTTAAAAAAAACCCCTCCAATTTCTCCGTCCTGTTGTACCTCTGCCGTCAATCGCTCTTTCTATGATGTTCTTGCCCCTTACATAATTTTGGAATTCCATCAGTACATGCTCTGCGTTCTGCACTTTTCCTTTACAGTGCTGGCAGAATGGGTCATCCGCGTGCTTGTATTTAGAGATACTCCCGGAAGCATCCGTGCCCCGATAGAAATTGTGTTAGGTGGTATTGTACTTTACGATTTTAAATTACGATTTATTGGCTTGTTTTGAAAGCATTTATTGGTTGCTACTTAAATTTTGTTGTTACCTCGCTTTAGGGGGTTTACACTTGTATCGATCCCACTTTACCTCCCCGTGCTTTCTGCTAATCCATTCATCAACTTCGGGGATCAATTTGTATGCCCATCGCCATTTGGTTGTGATGTACCATCTACGAGAATGTTGCCATTCTGCTTTTATAGATTCTATAGCTGTTGTTCCGTCATCGTGCTCGTTTTCGATCGATTGGCATTCGGTCTGATATTACGCTTATCGCATCCGCTGATACAGTTCTAAGAGCGCAGCATACCCTTAGAGATGCGATTCTATGAGCCGGGTTCATCGTTCTAATGTATGACTTACGATGCATCGCTGATGCCCACATTGGGGCCGCATACAGGAGTATTGACCTACCCACGGTTGTTAGGAGATTTCTGATTGGCTGCCTTGGTCCCGCAATATTTGGGATTAGTCTGCATAGTGCCACCACTGCCCGGGAGGCCTTCGCCTGTGTACATTAGGTGGTCGCAGAAGCTCAGTCTGTGGTCGAGCAACACTCCCAGGTACTTGATGCACGACTTCGATTCGATAGTTTGCTCACCGACCTGTATGGTAAGGTGCTCCACATTTTTACGGCTGCTTATGAAAACGACTTCGGTTTTGTGGTCGGCTAGCTCTAAACCTGATGTCTGTAGCCATAGGTTCACATTGCGATTGTTTGATTGCAGTTTTGCACAACTTCCTCTAATTTTTTGGCCACTACTACAATTGCGATATCATCGGCATAGCCGACGATGTCTACTTCGTTGGGCCTTTGTATTCCTAGAATGCCATCGTACATTATGTTCCATAGAATTGGTCCCAGGACCGACCCTTTTGGAACTCTTCCTGTGATATTGTACCTGATTGGTTCCTCTTCTGTGTCATAGTAAAGGGTTCTATCTATCTTTGGTACCTACTCAGTGCTTTTAGTATACAGCTCCAGTCGGCTGAATTGAACGAGTTCTTGACATCAAGTGTCACCACAGCAAAGTGGTGCTTCATCTCTTTCGGAATCCAAACTGTCGGTTACAAAGCCCCGAGTCTCCTTTCGTGTATTGCTGTATTGTCCGTATAATTTTCTCGAGCGCTTTCCCCAGTGTATCTAGCATGCACAACGGCCTGTACGACGATGATTGCTCAGGTGGTTTGTTGCCCTTTGGTACAAGGACTAGTCGTTGCCGTTTCCATTGAGACGGGAAATTTCCTTCTGTTAGGCAAGCTGTGTAGAGGTGTGTCAAGATCGCCTCCTTTGGAACAAAGTTCGGGATCCCGTCCACCGTCTTATTGCTTTTGATAGTTGCTGCGGCTTCTATAACTTGTTCATTTGTAACTGGTGGTATCGTCTCCGTTTCATCTGCTGTGTGGCAGTTTGAATCCATCTTTCCATCCATCCATCCATCTTTCCATCTTAGTTATTCTAGTCATTTGCTAACAATGCGTATGTCTGTGGTGGTATAGCAAGTATATACGTATACTCGTATATTCTGCCTCTTGTATTTTGTGGCATTTAAGAGTTAAATATAAGGTAGAAGAGCTTCAAAATGCGAAAGGATGGGACAAACTCTAAGTCCTGAAAAAAGGCAAATTTAGCAAGCATACGACCGATGTTAAGGCTGATAACAAAGGTACCTGATGCTCTTTATCATCGCAGGGAGCTATGCGAAGCATATAAAGTACATGTGCAACAAAACACGTTTGTGGAATATGCTCTTCCAGACTTTGGTTTTCCTCTCCATTGTAACCTACAGACATCTAAGACTAATGTTCATCGGTCCCTCCTTTCACAAACCCTTACCTAACTATGCTGACATCATGTACGTATATCGAAGCAATACATAAGTCAGAAGTCATAACCCTTTACTTTTTTGTTGCTTCTCTCTTTGAGAGAGAATTTCACTCTTAAGGTTGATAATTTCTCTTCTACTATTTTTTTTTCTCAAAAACTAAAGGAACAGACCTAATACTTAACATAAATGTGAAAGAACTGTCAAAAATGACAGTACGCTTTGAAAGCTATCCCTTTAGAAGATCTATCAGTCTTAAAAAAACATCCTTTAGTATTTCTCATGACCGAATATTATAAAACACTCATTTAACAACGAATCACTTACTTTTTTGAGTTCAACAACACAGTATTGCAAATATTGTTTAGGTAGCTTAAATGTGGTAGTTAATATTTTATTTTTCTTTGAAAAAAATATTTTGGAGCACCTAGATTTGTTATAAATGACTCAATATGACAACTTTGACCCGAAGGATAAAATAAGTAAGCTTTTTGTTTGCCCCAAAGGAAACTTGCCCTGTGCTTGCATATATCCTTGGATGAGGTTCTTATTGAAGATTGAGTTTCTTAAAAATTAAAGCAGATTTTTTTTTTTTTTCGAGATCAGGTGAAAAATCTTCTAAAGACACAATAAGGCCCGACTGCGCGTGCTTATGGTAGTGCGAGATTTTTACTCACGAAAAAAACACATCTCTTTAAAATTAACACTACAACCGAGGCTTATCCAGCAGTTTTATTTTCGCTTAAGAGACTCATATTTTTAGAAAAGAAGTTCGTATGTAATTTAAAAGAAATGTAGCACTTTATTGAAGCAGCAACTGGAAAGCTGCAATATGCTATTAATAAAGTCCACGCTTGGACGAATTCTTGGCGTATTGTGCGAACAAAAGGAAATCTGCTCACGTCAACTTTACTAGCAAAAATTGGATAGATGACCTGTATACCTAAACTTGGCTTAAATACCGTACGCGAACGAAGCAAAATATCTAGGAATGACTCTAGATGTTAAGCTTAAATGGAAATCGCGCGTAAAGAAGTAGATGACACAGCTCTCCAGGTACAAATGAATGCTTGATAACACGAGCTCTGCAGGTAATTGCCGTTTTATTGGTATCAATCAGCAGAAAAGACTACAGATGACTTTCTGGTGGTCTTAAAACCCATTGAGTTTTTGACAAGCAGACAAATGTGCTAGTCTTGAGTTATAGTAGCAATGTTTCCAAAACAAAAAAAGGCTAATGCTTATTTCAAAAACATGAGGAATACAAATTTAAGGGCTTTTGAATTCCAATTTATTGGCGAATTTTTAACACCGAAACGAACGGAGTGGCTCATAGTCGAAGTCTACCAGGACGAAGTAGTACTCACTTGCTTAACTGTATTTCAGAGACAATTTATTTATTTATTTATTTCAAATCATTTATAAAGATAAATTTATAAAACTATTTACGAAAAGACATCTGGGCAGCAGCCCCATGTGATGTCGTGTTTTATGAAAGGGAATTATTTTTATACATATGTATTTACAATCTTAATTACACAATGGTAAAACATAGGACTTAGTATGTATGTTTACAGTGAGTATTTAAATTAAATTGAAACAAACTACGCAACTAGTATTAGGTTAGGTTAAGTTGAGTAGGGTTATGAGGTTATCATAAAACACTAGGCACCAAAGTGAGCCCATCGCGATCCCTAGGGAACCTTCACGGCAAAACACCTAAACCAATTCTCCCATACAATTAATTTCAGTACAAAATTTGAAAAGCTCCTTGCTGTGCTTCAAGAACCTCACCTCTTTTAATTTATCGAAGAAATATCTTCCAAGGTGCTTTAGCCTCATCCTGGCACTCACTTAGTATATGTTTTATGTCCTCTGAGGCATGTAGGTCATTGCAGTACCTACAACCATCCGTGTTGGAAAATTCTAGTCTCTTAGCATGCTTCCTTAGGAGACAGTGGCCAGAAAGTATTCCTATCGCTGTTCTTAGCCGTAATCTTTCTAAATTTATGATCTCACCAGATTTTCTGCGGTCTAACACAGGCCACAAGGCCTTAGACGCCTTATGATCATCTTTGATTAGCCATGTCGATGATTCTATCACGAATAATTCCCTTAGACACACACCCTAGTGGTTCCTGACTATCTCAGATTTGGTGACGTTAGACTCTAGCGCCTTTAGCGCAGCCTGATTGTCAATGTAGATGGCGATATTCTTGTCGGATATTGATCCCATCTCAAGTAATTCAGCAGCTTTAAGAACAGCTAGAACCTCTGCTTGGAATACACTGCATGTGTCCGAAAGTCTCAGGGCCACCTGTAGGTTCCTATCACTCGAGCAAATACCTGACACCGTGCCCTCTCTGGTCTTAGAACCATCTATGTATATTGGAATCTCGTCATGGACAGAGACAGTCTTCCTTTGCTAGTCCTCTCTAATAGGATACATTACTTCGTACGGTGTGACGAAGTCTAAGGTGCCAAGGATATTGTCCGATTCATCAGGGATTTCGGGAAATGATTCCCTGAGAATGGAGCTATGTATGTCCCATGTTACTAGTCTTAAAGAGACCTACATTAATGAACCGAAGCGCATTGTTGCGCGGTTGAAATTTGATTTGTAGGTCTAGTGGTAAAAGATAAAGAAAGTTCTCGACTGCAGCCATAGGTGTTGTGCGTAGAGCACCCGTGATGGCAATGCAGGCTGTTCTTTGTACCATGGCCAACATATCCCGTGTGTTTTTCGTATTCGTTGCCTTTTACCACACAAGAGCCACATACGTAAGGATGAGTCTGACTATCATAATGTATAGCCAGTGCATCATTCCGACTTCAGGCCCCATTTTTTTTGCCGCAGTCCTCTTACGGATGAAGAGAGCATTATAAGGCTTGCGGACTCTTTCCTGTATGTTAAGTTTCCAAATTAGTTTCCAGTCTAGCATTATATCAAGATATCTAGCGCGATATGAAAGGGAAGGCTCTAACCCTGCTAGCTTAGACAGTTTGAAAAGTATGCAACTAGTATTAAATGTGGGCGTCGTGGCGTAAGTGGTTAGTGTGTCGGATCACTGCGCCTGAGGTTCCAAGTTCGAATTCCAGAAAACACCAAAAAGTTTTTTTCACGGTCCCACCTCTCGCGAACGTCTGACAAACATCCGAGAGTATTGTTGTCTCGAAAAGGCTTCTCAAACCAAATTGCCCTTCGGATACGGCTCTAAACTGTAGGTCCCTTCCATTCGTGTGGAAAATATAACGCACGCAACATGAGTGGTTGCGAGAAGCTAGGCCCTGGCACTTAATATATATATATATATTAAATGGCATTGAATTTATGATAGATGGATGTGGAACGTTTAATATTCTGCAGGAATATGGAAGTCCATGGCCTTAGTCTCGCTGCGGAAAAAAACAGAGATAGTCCTTCTGACTAGGAGACGGATCCCGACAATTGCTGAGTTCCGAGTAAGCCCAGAAGTGATAATCAACAAACCGACAGTGAAGTATTTAGGAATCACCCTGGACTTTAAACTTTCTTTCTGGCAACAGATTAAGTCCGCATCTGAGCGAGCTGCAAAGGTCATTTCATCACTGAGTAAGCTCATGGCAAATATCGGAGCCCCAACAATGTGTAGGCGACTACTCCTCATGTCCATCTCCCACGCCATTCTTCTGTATGGGTGTGAGATCTTGGCAGATGCACTTAGACAGGAGAAGTGGAGAAAACAAATTACCACAGTACAAATGCGAGAAGCCCTCCGAGTTGCAAGCTCCTATCGCACAGTGTCGGGACCAGCCGCCCTCGTAGTTGCGGGAGTGATCCCCATCGACCTCCTAGCGACAGAGAGGGAGTACGCCCACGACAAGAAGGCGGAAGTTGGAGCAGGATTGCCAGGCGCGGAAGCGAAGGAGCTTACCAAGCAGGCTTAGCGAAGAAGGTGGAGAGATGAAACGAGGGGGAGATGGCCGGCGAAGCTGATTACAGACGTTACGGCTTGGACAGAGCGGGAACACGGCGAAGTGAACTACTTTGTCACTCAATTCCTAACCGGACATGGGTATTTCAACCGATACCTCCACAAGATAGGTAAAGTAGAGAGCGCAGCCTGCCAATATGGAGACTCAGCGGAAGACGACGCTTTCCACACCTTTTTCGTCTGTAGCAGATGGACAGAGCAAAGGATTAAACTGAAGTCGGAAATAGGCCATGCTATAAGCAAGATGATCTCCAGTACCGACACGTGGAACAAAATATCTTCCTTCATCGAGATGGTACTCAGATCCAAGAAGAGAGAGGAAGACGCCAACATTTCCTCACAAATTTCATAAAGCAGATAAAAGCCTTATCGGCAAGAATGTATAAACCCGCATCAGGAGCTAAATATGAAAACGCTGGTCCCAGAGCGGAAAGAAAACGACACCACTCTGAAGTAATGCGATAAGCGGTCCCGGAGTGGACGATGTCAAGTAGAAAGAAGGGGTTAAAGGTGGTTTCTTTTTAGTGAGTAGTGAGTCTCACACTACTAGAAACAGAGCGGGGCTGTTTCCCGTGTCCATTAGCGTTTAGTGGAAAAACGCTAGGCAAACAAAAATAAAAAATATTCTGTAGGGATAGTAGATTTGCTGGATTGACGACTTCAGCTAGTTGTTATTGTATGTTTTCAGAATCGTTCTGAATTTGTCCAGTTAAAGGGCATGTGACTAGGATATACCAGATAGATAAAACCGTAGCAGCCGAATACATTCCTCTCTTGTGAAATTGACGTGATATGAGATACGAGAGATTTGAGGGTGGTGTTTTCGTAGAAAAGGCTTATAGTTTCACCATGACTCTTCCAATTCTTCTTGCTGTATTGCCATGTGAGTTCGCCTGGTAAGATGAAAAAAAATTCGGTGTTTCCAACGTCAAAGGATATCGGATAGCTTCCTTAGTGGCTATATCTGCCATCTCATTACCTTGGATTCCAACGTGTCCAAGTACCCAAGCCAAATAGAATTTGTTAGAATACAGAGACAAATAATAAGCCATAACACTCATTTTCATAAAAAGGTATCTGTATTACACATTTATTTATTTTATTTTATTTCTTACATTTTAAATTATATTTTGAAGTAAATTTATTATTATAAATAAAATATATTATCTAGAATATAAAATACATATAAATGTTCCTTCATATTGCACCTTTTCTACAGTTTACTAATCTATTGGATTTTTTATTGCACTATTTTTCTGCTTTTCATATATTTAAAACTTAATTTAAAAATATTTAAGGACTTCTCTTAGACACTAATTCTATATATTGCAAAAGTACATATTCATTCATTTTTTTTAAATGTTGTGTTGCGTTAAGAGTTAATCATTATTTGGATTTCTTAGCTGAATTTGAGCTAAAAATAGATTTAATTTTCTAGTTTTTTTTTTTTAAATAAATTAAATTATTATTTAATATTGCATCAAGGTAGTGGTAGATTATTATTGCAGTAGTACCTACCACTAACCATTCAATTAAAACTAAGATTGCACTTCCGGCCGAGACAACGGAAAAATATCACATTTTCGTTTAAATTCTTAAAATTAAAATCTAATTTAAGTTTATAAATTATGATTCATTGCACCAAATGATTTGGACGGATTTACATATATATATATTGCACTATTACCTAAATAAATTTAAAATTTGTCTAATTAGTTGTAAATATGTAATTAATTATAAATTTTTTTAATGCTAATTTTTATAATTATTGTAAATGCACAATTGTTTTAAAGTTTCTTTTTATTTACAAAATTGTTTTTAGATTATTTAGCTTGAGATTTATAGTTGGATCCTGTCAAGTTGCGAGGAGAAGGTATGTATAATAAAAGTCGCAGTGCAGCTATACGCAGGTTGGGATCAGATGGTCTGCTACCGAAGCGAATAAAAGCAGACTGGAAGCGACCTGCTTGCTCTTTGAAAGTATAATTCATTTCTAGCTTTAACTAATTTTTATTTATTTTTTCAAAGGGCTTGGCAGGTGAATAATAATGATCTTCTTTGAAAGTTGATGAATGGTCGGTTAGTGAATGGAATTAAAGAAAATGCGTAAGGCTGACAGAAAGGTCCGTTTTTCGTACCATCATGAGAGTAGAAAATCTTATAATCAGGGTTATGGTGAATAAATTTTCCCTCGGAATTTTTGCCTCGAACAAAAAATTCATCAGGGAATAAATAGATATCGCGATTGCGTTGAAAATTCTCTTGAATTGTCATTCATGATACCTATTTCTTTTCCGGCGAATTATTTTCCTCTTTTTTTAAAGAAACTTCATTTTTGTTCGAGGGAAAAATTCCGAGGGAACATTTATTCACGATAACCCTGATTATAAGACTTTCTACTCTCATGATGGTACGAAAAACGGACCTTTCTGTCAGCCTTACGCATTTTCTTTAATTCATTATTCATGATAACCCTGAATGTAAAATGTTGGCAAGGTTTACAAGGCTTTGATGTACCTCCTTCGCATCTTTCGCTAGAGAATAAAGGCAGTTATAGTACGGGCATACAACTGCGACTGAGAGTTGATAACGTTTTTTCATACTAAATGCTTAAAAAATGATCAATGTTGTACAATGTATGTTCAATTATAATGCAAGCTGGGCTATAAGCGTGGATTCAACTAGTTTTGTTCGAGGAAGCTCAGTTCTTTCCAGAAAGTACAGAGGAACATTTTGTAGCAATTGCAAATATTAAGTATCTTTTATCTGAACTCAAATTTGCCGATATCGTCCAAGATCATCGGCATAAGTTTTGCATACACCCATAGATAAAATTTAGTACAAACAGACTAACAGCAAACATTTTAAAAACACCTTGGACACGTATCTTCAACAGCTTTTCTTTATTACTGCCAACATTTTCCAAGGATGAGAAATGATTCGATCCGGTGTTCCACAAGGTTGCACATAATGACCACTATTTTTTTTTGCGATGATCAGTGCCGTGTTTTGCAGTACTTTTCCTGGAGAAGTTTGGACAATTTAGTACAATCCTACAACATAACACAAAAACCTCCACTGATTCAATAATATTTAATTTACGCAATTCTAAACAATTTGGTAATCAAAGCATGATGAGCGTGAAGACAAGGTGTCGACAATGGTTCGAGTTTGGATATGTGAGGTTGAATCGAAAGTGAAGACCAAGCTCACTACTCTAGAGTAGAGTAGAAAAGGACTCTGCGTTCCTGAGTTGAAAGCAGATAAAAGAGCTTTCGGTTTCTTGGAAATATCAGAGTGTTGTATACTTCAAATTTTGACCGCTTTTTTTTCTTCTTTAAATCACCTAGAATCCATTTCTTCCAAAAACAGCAGATTCGTGTAGTATAAGAAAATTAAGGAATATCTTGCTGGCATTTCTTTAAATACCTTAGTTCTAAAGATTATAAGTTAAATTGTTTTAAAATTTTACTTTCAGCTTTTCCTTATATTTTTGTACAACACCGAGTGTGTTTCCACACTTTCTGCGCCAGATTCACACATATCTTCTGCATTCGGTTCGTCTTCCTCTTCGGTCTCTGTCTGTGAGACATAAGACGACCGACTATGAGATCGTTCTTCCTCCTCGGATGTGTAGACACTTATGGGAACTAGCTTACTAGACGAGCGCCTTCCACTACTTCTTGTCAGTGTTCCATTCGTATCTTCATCATCCTCCCGCTCCACGACGACATTTTCAACTTCCCTATCTACCGTTCGATTGCTGTCCAACGTTCGACTCTTATCCTCACTGCTATCCGTGGCACAATCTGAATTATCCTCAATTGTATCCACTCGTATGACACGGTCTCTCCCCGCCATCATCTTGAAGTTGTATCTATCATAGAATCGTCTATTGTACACGTCGCTGGAGTCTGCACTCATGTAGCCACTGTCGAAGTCCTGCAAGCGATGGCCATACCGTTGCTCGTAGTAGTTCATGTAGCTTTGTGGGGCCGATGCACTACTCTTCACACTCGCTACTCTTGTCTGATCATCGATCAGTGATGAGATGCCGTCATCCTTATCTGCTGAGTCCAAGAATCCAGCGGTTTTGTCTATCGGCGAGAGACTGCTGGTTGGGCTGAACTTTGAGGTAGCCATGCTTACAAACTTCTTCCAAGCGTTCTTCAGATCTTTTGTCTTTTTTGCTCGATCTTTCAGGCCCATGGCGATCTGCATTCCATTGGACAGAGGAGGCACCTCACAGCGGTATACTGTTTGGACGTTAGTTCCATTTCGTTGGGGATATGCTATACCCACTGGAACACCCGCATTCCTGTACATCTCTTTGGTGCGATCTGAGAGGCGGCTGGACAGAGAACTGATCGACAGGATCTCGATCTTGTTGGGATCTTCTGGTGATTTGGAATTCTCTCCTCTATCGTGCTCCTCATCATCATCTTCGCCCTCCTCATCTTCGATCGACTTTTTTCGGTTCAGATATTTATTCAAGCTATAGTCCGTCCTCACACCGTTTAGCCTTGACCCATACATGGCACTGTAATCCTGCTCCTGGTTCAGCTGCTTGCTCTTCTTCTTCTCATTTTGACTCATAATGACACTAGACGATGATGATTTTTTTCTCCCGGACGACTTGAAGTCGTCAACTTCCGAATTTGCCTGGGTATCTGAAACACCAGTAACTTCCGTGGACTCACTATGATTGCTCGTTGACTCTTGTCCATCTTGATCGTCATCGTGGTAACTGTCATCTTCGTTATCGTAGTTGGATGTTGTAAGTGGCTTCGTTGTTCCACTGAAATTATTGGTGTTCCAACCCTTCGGGTTTTTTGATTGAATCTCCTCGTAGGTATCCGCCGGTAACTCGTCGGTAGTGTCAGTTGGTGCTGGAATGATGTCTGGTGGCATGGCACGTTGTTCTTCTAGAGGAATCACCCTCTGTCGTCGACAATGTTTGGCTTCGAGTGTCAAAATGCGGCCTTGATCAGTGAAGCTGATGTTGGTAAGCTTGGGTCGTTGATTGTTCGAACGGATCACCTTCGATTGATAGATCTCACGAAGACTTCCAAATGATGGTCGTGCTTCTAGAGCGCTCTTCTTAGGACCCTCGGGTGTTGGAGTTTTTCGTGTGGGGGTTTCCTCGGTACTACTACGGAATGAGTTGCTCGACCGCAACACGTAATGGTTCGATCGCTGTTCGCATGAATCTAGGTCTGTAAGGGTTGTCATATTCTCAAGGGAGGAATAGCTGACTTGACCGTCGAGGGAGTTAACAAAATTTCGCGATTTATTCAAATGCTCGGACCAAGCATTTACATCGCAAAAGCTGTGTTTCTTTGGTTTCCGATCGAGGGTGTCCGGCTCAAACTGATCACTGTCTGTAGATAGCTCTAGATCACTCTGCGGCTCGTGCTCTACCTCGATAGTCATGCTACCACGAAAGGGCGTGTCGTACTTAATCCGCGCTGCAATTTCCTTCGGCGATGGGGTTACAGTAGGCTTGGCTACCTTCTTCTTGATATTCGAATCGCCGTCTTTGCGAAACCCATCGATCTTGTCGTAGATTGTGTGTCTGATCTCTACCTCTTCCTCCAGTGGAAGGGCTGTACTCAGACTCGGACTCAGTTGTGAGCTGACGTCTGATGATGGCGATGAGGAGGAATTCGATGATTTTCTCTTAGTCTCCAGTCTTTCAAGACTGTCGGTCTCATAATCCACGATCAGGTATTGCGGTGATCGTCTTCGATAGACCGGTGAGTCTGGTTGGCACTGTCTCAGAGATTTCTTACTTAGCGTGCTATAGTCGGGCGTGGGGACAGATGGTGCTGTACTCTGGGTGGTATTGTAGATATCTTTGATCTTTTTTTCGATCGTGCTGTCATAGTCAGGCGTCGGAATATCTAAGCCGTAGCTGTTTGATTTCGAAAAGCTCCCTCTGGAGTAGTCTTTAGCTAGAGCCTCATAGACCATGTCGGGCATCTTTTTCATATTTCTCAGCATCTCGTAGTGCTTGCGATCACTTGGTTTCGCATATGGATCGGGAAATTCCATTCGCTTCGCTGAGTTGGTTGGTGTCTTGGATCGGCTTGAGGAGTTACGACTCTTTTGAGATGGCGACGGTGAGTCATGTAGACTAAACTTTGGATTGTTGTAGATCTCTCCACCAGTCTCAGCGAAGGCGTAAATATTTTCAATTCTCTTCTTGGTGATCATGATTGTAGTTGAGGGTGGTGATGCGGTCTTGACATTGATCTCAACGGTGTTTGTGTTTGGCTTGAAGGAGTGTGAGATTATCTTTGGTGTGCCATTGGCTTGGACTGGCGGCGGAGGAGGTTTTTGCTTTGGCGGACTCAGTGATTTTGGTGGACTTGTCTTGCGGTTCTTAGGACGATCGGCAGGACTTTGTCTCTTCGGTTCATCGCCATCACTATGTGGGACTGTTTCAAGCCATTTCTCTATGCTGTTGCGTTTGTCGCCACAATTTTTGACATGTCCACTGCAACGGTTCGTTGCGCAGCCTTGACATTCTGTGGATGAGCCGTAGGTGCCACTGTACAACATCTGGGAGGAGCCAGTCTGTGAAGGTGTTTTCAGGGGAAATTCCTCGGGAATCATTATTAGCGAGGGTTGATAGCGCTTGGTAGCCATTTTGTACTTAGCTATGGCAATGACCTCCCGAATTTTCGTCAGGAACTCTATGGCAGCCGGTGGAGGCGACTAAGGAAAAATGGAAATAATTCAGTCGTAAGACTATTATGAATTTCAAACTAAAATTACCTGCAACAGATGAGGTTCGAAGTACGCTGGGTTGAAGTAAAGCTTCTTCCTGATCGTCCCATTGACAATTGCCTTCATATTTTCCATTCTTTCCTCGTTCATCATGTCCTCCACAATGGACACATTTTCTTCCGGAATACATTCATTCTCTTGCGTCGGTGATGTTGATGGATCTATTCCAGATTCACCCGCGTTATTACCATTACCACCGTTACCACCTGCTCCATTACTATGGACAAGTACGGATGTTTGCATCTGTAATGTAAACGAAACCACTCATCACTCCACAAATGACTTCCTGAAGACAACCCCAACTCACCTGTTTGATCTTATCATGCGCCTCCTCACATTCAGAGTTCGAATTGGAAATATCACTTGTAAAACCCGAATGGTGATCGTTAAGATTGGGGAAATGCTGCAACAGTGGATTGCTCTTCACAATGCCCATTTCCTCTTTCAAATGCCCACCGCTGAGACGATGATCTGGACTCAAGCTAGCCGCGGAGTAAACGCTCCCATTGCGATGAAACGGTGCACCAAATGTCACCTGATCATTCTTCGGGTAATTGATCTCGTTGGCAAGATCATCCAGGCTGTTGTTGCGTAACTCCTGCGCTTGGGACTTGCGCTTTTTCATGTGCAAATACAGGAAGACAGACGACACGTAAATCAGTCCGAGAAGTAGACTGCAAATTCCAATGACAATGTACTCCTTGGCGCTCATGCCATCCGATGTTGAGGCGAGGGTTGATGTCGCCTCCGACTGGAAGAGTACCTCGGAGACATCTGCGTGAAATGAGTTAGGTAACACGTCATGGTTGTGTCAGTAAACGATTGGAGGAGAGAGATCTTATGGAAATTTATTGACTTACTGTGGAAATATTTAACTGGACTTCCGCTGACACGAAACGCTACACATGGAGAGAATACATTCTTCATTGGAATGCCTAGTTCTGAGAAAGAATGGATTTATTATTGGGTTGCATGTGGGTAGATCTTCAATAGTATTAAATGAAATATAATTACCCTTTGTTGCATTTAATGTAATCATCATGTCTCTGCACATTAGGTGAACGACAATTAGACGTCCTTGCATCTTCTGACGCAGATCCGATTCACCGAGCCACTGCATGAAGAAACAATTTTAATTAGGATACATTTGTTTTACTATCGACTTAAGAAAGTAGTTTTGAGGAAAAATTTTGCCCACGGTGACCAACGAATCGGCATCAGATATACCATATGTAATTACTCAGTGCACACGGAGTTCCTAAGAAGAGAGCTCTTATACCGCCTTTGGACCACATTAGTCTTGAAAATATAAGTCTTTTCTAATTTTCTTCAGCGTTCTTCAGATAAGTATCAGCAAACTATTCATTGTAGACCAGGAACAAGAATTAGGCTCTCATCCGGTTATGAAGAAACCATCAAGAGGTATGCCGTTTGGCACTGGATAGGGTACGAGTACGGAGTATTAGGCACTAACACTCAATTGACAACCCTTTTTATATCAAACGGATGATTCTCCTGAAAAGCTATGAAGAAGAATCAGCTGAGATTAAAAGCTTTCTAAGAAGCGAAACAGAAGGTGTTAATCTATCACGAGTGTGTTCGAAAATATCAAGCAGTAATGCCTTCTCGATGTTGAGATAAATAAACTTGTTTGAGTAGGTACTTCAAGCTTGCTGAGGTTCACTTTCATTTACCCTCTTCATATGAGATGAATTCGAGAACTCTGGCACTAAAAATAGAAGCGAACCCACTGGTCTACTTCTTCTAGCAGAAGAGTGAAAAGGCTCCCCATAACCTGACTGATTTTAAAGCTTTGGGCATTGTATTTCCGACCCCAACGAAGCGCAATACTCGATCGTCGTCCTACTAAGGTGAATGGGCTTACAATATATAACATAAGGTGATATACCATATGCAGTTCATCCCTACTTACATAGTTATACACGGCATTGAAATCTATAAGCTGGTGGTGGGTATGGACTTAAATTTCTTGAGAATTCTCTGTGATTTCGATTTGGTTTTTGATTTTTTGAGACTACAATGCCAGTTTTAGAGTGTTGTATTAACAGCAATAAGGATCTTTTAGGCGCCGCACAGTGGGGTGAAATGGTCAAAAAGCGGCAAAATTCCATATCTTGAGAACGGATAGTCGTATCGACCTGGAATTGGTCTCATTCGATTAGGAATGAAAAAAAAAAATACATTTAGATGCACCATAAAAAAAAAAATGGGAATTTTACCGAGAAACTTTTTTTATTCACAATAGTTTATTTACAACTTAGGAAAAGTTAGATAAATAAGTGGGTAGTAGTAGTAGTATCTGTGACCTACTACCATCGTGTATGAAAATAACAAAGATGAAACAACAAGCTAATGGTTTACTTTCATAAACATGGCCTGGCCGGCGAAGTATATAGGTAGGTACATATTGTGGGCGCCGTGGCGCAAGTGGTTAGCGTGTCGGACCACTGCGCGTGAGGTTCCATGTTTGAATTCCAGAAAACACCAACACGTTTTTTCACGGTCCGACCTCTCGCGAACGTCTGACAAACATCCGAGAGTATTGTTGTTTCGAGAAAGCTTCTCAAAACAAATTATCCTTCGGATACGGCACTAATCTGTACGTCCCTTCTATTCACGTAAAAAAATATAACGCACACAACACGAGTAGTTGCGAGAAGCTAGACCTAGGCCCTTCATGGGCTGTTGTGCCAAATATGTATGTATATATGTAAGGATCTTGTAGGCGATGCGATGAGACTATTATCGCTGTAGTTGATGCAACTGTGATCTCCTTTGAATTGGGGAGACTCAAATTGCCGGAGAGATTTACTTTTTAAAGATGGCTGCTGCATGCTTCACGTCTTACACAATGGTAAGGTATCGATTGATTTTGAAATCCAAAGTGGAGTACGTCAAGGGTGCATACTGTCGCCACTATTCTTCTTGGTGATTATCAGCGATGTACTCCGTGCAGCATTGACGGAAGGTAATTATGGAATTCGTTGGACTATAACATCTTACTTTAAACCTATATTACGCTGACTATGTTTGTCTACTTTCATTTCATGGCCCAAAATCTAGAAGCTGAGGCAAACAAAGTGGGGCTGAAAATAAACACAGCCAAAACAAAAGCCCTGAGCACTTCTAATTCCCGCGCTCAACTTAACTTTGCCGGACAGGTAGTCGAGAAAGTCGATAACTTTCTACATTTAGGAAGTGTGGTCTCGGCTAATCGCGTTGGCACCGAACTGGATGTGTGCAGCAGAATCGGGAAGGCTAAAGCTGCGTTCGGAATGCTATCCAATATCTGGGGAAGCAATGTTATCAGCTTAAGAATCAAGCTGCGACTGTTCCGCTCCAACGTAGAATCAGTGCTGCTTTATGGGTGCAGTACTTGGAAGGTGGACACCATTAACACACGCAAGCTGTAAGTCTTCGTAAACAAATGTTTAAGGATCATCTTGAGAGTTTTTTGGCAGAACCGCATCTCCAACGAACAACTTTATCTGAGATCGGGCCAAGAACCTATAAGCATTACTATACGATGGAGAAAGTGGCAGTGGGTTGGACACACCCTACGGCTCGGAGAAAACTCATTTGCGAAATACGCCATGCAGTGGAATCCGTTCACCCAGGCAGGTAGAATAGCGGAACGCCCTAGGCAAACGTGGCGCAGAACAGTTGAGGAGAAATCGAGCTCTTTAGGAATGAGTTAGAGGCAGCTTAAACGCGTTGCAGAACTCCGAACAAAATGCCGCGCAGGCGTGGTTGACGCCATATGCCCCCCGAGAGGTTAAAGGGTCTAAGTAAGTAAGTTGCTGCATGCTTTATGCCAATTCATCTCCAAGTCAGTTTCAGTAATTTGCTAAATTGATCATAGTCCTCTACCTCATATCTCTATTGAAAGAGCATTCAATATCACCTCATACGCCCGCACGTGTTCTTCTGCACATCTTGTTCTCAATTATCGTGGCCACGTCACTCTGCTTAATATGCAAAGCATTCGACGACATGCATCCCAAATATTCTTCCAAGCAGAATTTTCGTCTTTCCCCAAGTCATGACAGAGAAACCTATAAAAAGTGTTTACCAGAATACGATGTTTTTGGTATAAAGATAGGCAACGTATTTGGGTCAGAAATCTTCGGGCAGCCTGGTCGCGTTTATGACCATATTTTGGCCAACAATATTTGCTATCAACAAGTGCGTAACTTTAAATTTACAAGCAAACAGCAGCGGCAAACCTATCTCTATCTTCTGTGACAGTCAAGCTGGTCTTAAGTCACTGAACTCAGCCGTAACTAAATCGATGGTAGTTCTTCAGATTATGAAACTATTTTTAGAACAGACAATAAGATAAATTTAGTTATACTACATTGCTTCACAAGTGACAAATGTCATATGGTAATGAAATGGTTGACTCGCTTGCCGAAATCGGTGCCTCAACCTCCTTTACCGTTTCCTAACCTTTCTGCCGTGTAAGCAATGGATTCATATTACATGGATTATTCAGGGCAGAAATGTCCTGAGCAGGAGGGAACTAAGTAAGGTTAAGTAAATGGGTGCCCTTGTTAACGGAGATGTCAACGGCTTGATTAAACCGCATAGAGTCCACTGTGACCAACTTGCTTAATAACCCCAGGGAACCGAACATTTTCGGCCGCTAACTAAACTACCCAAATGTACATATACATATTTCAATCTCAGGAGCTTTTTTGGCTCAGGGTTTCGTAGCTCGTGGGGAATAGATTCTATTTTCGGAATGCATAGAATAAACTTATTCGTAAACTGTTCAAATTGTCGAAAGCTATCATTCGGCATCTCTTATATCAATATCTCCTCTCTATTTCTTAAATGTGGCTATTTCTAAGAAGTAGCGAAATCCTTGAATTAACGACAATATGTACAGATTTAAGTCATAGATCGCCAGTAAAACTACATGATAACTGATTTTGACTGTTGCCCGACTGTCAGGCGTTGCGTATACAAGACTTGGATTTTGTCAGTTTAGTGGTTCCGCCAACCGACCATCCAACAATGCATCCGACTTTTATCGGATGACATATATACGTACGACACGATATATGTGTAAGCCCGCTATTACACGATGACTCTTGAGTCTTCGTGTAATAGCGACTCAGTAAAGGACCTCCTCGCCGTATGTGGCGCGCACAAGTTCAAGGGGACCTCGACCAACTTGGCGTCCGCAACTGGAGGCAATTAGCTAAAGACCGAGCTAAATAGAGAGGCTTGTTGGTTGAGGCCCAGGTTCACCCCGAACGGTAGCGCCACCTAAGTAAGTAAGCCTATACGAGTATATGTATGAGTAAATTCGGTCGATTGCTCGACCAAATCGGATCGTGTGAAAGAGGCTTAAGGCTCCTAAATACTTGTAAGTATCTACTCTACTTGCATGCAATGCACGCATCTTCCATGTATCACATAAAACTTTCACTCATCCATCACTCACCTGCAAGAAAGTTCTTCCTTCATCGCGAAACATTCGAAACGGATAGTCTGTGTCAATAGGATTCCTCAAATCTGCCCAACCAGTATTTGTCAAGTACTGCGCTCCAGTCACTGCGCACACTGGTGTCCGTATATCTACACGAAAAAAAGAAGATGTAACAAAACAAAACATTAAATCTAAGTAGTACTGTATTACTTATTTTCTCATAAAAAAAAAAAAAACAACTTCAGTGAAACTTACCAGAAAAACTGATTTCTCTGCTTGGATAAATGATTTGGCCGCGCAATGGCAAAAAGACAAATGGAATTTTCTCCGAAGATGATCCGCTCACAAAAGGCGACAAGGTGCATTCTGGAAACAAACATAACCTGATAAAGCAAATATCTAACAACAACAAGTGCATTTTTATTATCATCTACCAATGTATCTACAATATGCGTGAGAGTGTAATCAAAAACGACAAATAGATACATTTTGATGAATCTGTATCTCAGCACTTTGCATAAATATTTCTGAGCGAAAGTTAAAAGTTATTATTATTACTGAAGCTCCTCACGTAAGTCCTTGGGAACCAGCAACTTAAAATTAACACACAATGCCATGCAGCCCGTGATATAACATTTATGACTTAATTGACGGAGAGAAATGAAAGCCGTCAGTTTTGTGATGGTTGCCTTCCTCGTTAGGTGTGATAGACGCAACGCAGTAGCAGATTTAATAAATTATATATCTTTTCCAGAGGCATGGAGTTCTCTCACTTTAATTAAGCGGCTTACACCTGTGACTAATTTGTAAACACAGGCAATTACCAATTACATGCGAGTGCTGTCTTCGAAATCACTGAATGCGTTGACATAATCATTCATGGATCGACGGCGACTGCTGAGAAGGTGTAGATGCAGGAGTATCTACGATGATAGTCTGATATAGTCGGCTGTTCTGACAATACAACTCTATTCACCAGAAGTCATGTACACATTTGATACCTTTAAACAGGTCAGATACAAAGTCCTACAATCCACTCCATCATTATACGATCTAGGTGTAAGCATAAACGCCTTAGGACTAGGCACATGTTTTTATGGACAACTTTTACAGCTCCTTGTTGGGCAATAAAGTTGAAATTACATTTTATGGTCGCTCTTCAGATGCGAACTCCTCATTACGTCCGCACATTATTATTACCGCTCTCGAGTGAAATAATCATAAAATAGTTTACACTGACAGAGGGAACGGGAAGGCGGCAGGAACTTGTTGCGGAAGGGTGAGGATCTGCAACATTGGGTACAGCAAGTATGCATACAGCACAGCAAGTACATCTGATGGATTCTGTTTTGACTCCTGCTAATCACTTGGGTAATAACAGTAAATTGTTTGATTATGGGGTAATATGATACAATGCCTGCTGGGATATATGACCGGCGCTTTATGTAACCGCCTTTTAATGGATTCGACAAACTTGTTCACGTGGAATGTGGTTCTTATGGTTGTCGGTTTTAGATTGTTTGTAGTACCTAATGCTTCTTAGTGTATAAATGTAGTATATACTTGTCTAGGTTTATTATAACAGTGGAATACGGAGTTCTCATATTGTTATTGTGTGGACTCAGTAATTTCTTAGCTGCACCTCACCACCCGGCTTACATAACTATGCTAATAAGGCATTAGGAGTTTCTATGAACTTATATTGTGTAGCTTAGTGAGACTAGATCCATCTTCCACAAAGTAGCGAATAGTCTCCAGTTTCTGGCAATTAAACTAAATCGTCACCTGTGGGGCTTGGTTTAAAACTGGTATTGCAGCTTAACAGTAGAATGAAGTGGGCTCGAAAGACTCGGCAGCAACAGAAAGTTTTTTTTGCTATTTTGTATAGTTTTCAGCACGGCACACGATGGGGCCGAGTGGGAAAAAACTTCCCAAAAAAATGTTCTCCGATTGCTCTGAAAATTGTTTCATTTCATTTCCCCAATGCAAACACAACTCAGTTTTAGCTCAAGATACAATTTAGTATGTGAAATACGCATTGGAACCTAATTTTTCTAAACTTAAAGTACAAAACTCATAACATTTAATATGGTTTTCGCCCATTTTCCACAGCAGAAATTTTGAGTTCAAAGCTTTGGCGACGTTTCTTATATTTTAAACACATACACACTCCATGGCGATAGGAGTTTTTTCCGCTTTTTTGGGATTTTACCCCACTGTGCGGCGCAGTCCGCATTCTGCGTCGTTTAGAGTAGAAACGTTGTGGAGCTCAAGAATCCACTCATGAAACGTGTTTCAATATAGATACGTAACTTATTTTTGTTGAAAAGAATCAACGCTTTCCCATCATGCCCAGTTTCAACATCCCTGCGAAGTGCGTCAACTTACGACTATGTCGCATGCTGATGGATATCTTTACAAGCTCCATCAAAGTAGGTAAGAACCCTTTGAGCATTAGCAGTCATAAAAATATTATAAATATTTGGCGTAACAGCTCATTAAGTGCACCCACTCGTGTTGTGTGCGTTATATTGTTCACACGATTAGAAGGGACCTACAGTTTAGTGCCATATCCGAAGGCCAATTTGATTTGAGAAGCTTTCTCGTGACAACAATACTCTCGGATATTTGTCAAACTTTTGTGAGAGGTGAGCCGTGAAAAAACTTGTTGGTGGTTTTCTGGGACTCGAACTTGGAACCTCAGGCGCAGTGGTCCGACATCCTAACCACGTGCGCCACGGCGCCCACCGGTCTTTGCGGTCAATGAAAAAAAAAAGAAGATATGTATGTTGTCTACAAGAAATGATACTACACATTGGCCGATTGAACAGAATGCCATAATGGAGAGTTATCATTTTTGAAGAAATAAATGACTTGTGTACCTAGGTTCTATTGTGTACTCCAGCAATAACATCCGTGCGAAGATCAAACGAAGAAAATCTTGCTGTTTCCATGGGGTGAGAAAGTAGATGATTTGCAAAGCCCCCTCACGAGTAACTAAAGATATATTGTCCTGCTAATCCTGCGCAGAAGCTTGAACACTTATAAAAATGAATTGAAATACTCTCGGTTATTTTTAGAGAAAAATTCTCCATGTGGTCCTTGCTCCTGTTTATATCTATGGAATTTGGAGAAGAAGAAATAATATACAGCGATATACGAGTATGTAGATGCAGTCAATGAGGTTCAAATTCAACGGCTAAGATGGCTGGAACATATATAGCAAATAGAAACTACCGCTCCAGCCCGAATAATTCTTGAATCTTCTCCAGAGGGACATCGGGATAGAGTAAGGCCTCACTTAAGGTGACATGCGCAGTTAGAAGGGGAACTCATCCAATTTGATGTACGAAACTCGGGGCAGATACATGACTAAGTATCGTGCTGGCTGGAGAGGTGTATTGGTTGAGGCGTAGGTCAGCCTGGGCTGTAAGTCTTAGAACAGCTTTGTACCAACAGACATTAAACAACAAATTGTGGGTAGATCTAACCCATTTGTTACATATCAGCCTGATTTCTCATTCCAACGAAAACTGAAACTGTAAGACCTCTAGTTCGTAATTTTTGAAGAACCACCAGCTTTGAAATGCCTACTCGAAAGGGCCAAAATTATGACTAGGGACATCAGTTGCACTAATTTGTGAATGCAGTCAGAAAAATTAAACAAATGGCGGTTATATGTCTAAGGTTCCTTCCTAGTTGAAAAATGTTTACTAACCCAATGGGGTATGTAAAGATTAATAACTTCCTGGTCTAGGTTGCAACTTTTTTCTCTAAAATCATTTTCATTCCTCTAAGATTTCATTTATCTCCAGAGCTGAAAGACTTTCACGTTCCCTACCTTCAAGAATGCCTTTGACGACCACTATTCCACCTCAAAATGGTCATCCCTATCATTCTAATGGACAACTCAATCCACTTTTAAGGACACACAATGCATTCCATCATTTGCTAATCGTGAGGTCGAACTGTAACTGCCAACTAATTTCTAGGCGTGGAGAAACTCCACAGTCCCCTAGACCGCAGAGCAATTTTCCAATCTTCAGTTGTAAACAAAATGACACTTTAACTACCAGTGCCGCGACCATATAATCCCCAGACTGGAGAACAGCTATTAATTTCTTATTTGTCACAATTGAAAATACCTAGCAAATCGTTTCAACATCTCTGTGTTGTGTGCATGTCTCCGGCGTGGCTGGTGGCTGCCACCTGGTGAAAGCACAGACAATAGCGTTTTAAATCCATGCGCGCATTCGAGCAGAAAAACAGATTGCCCTGGCTGCAATCGGTGCGCGATAGTACATAACAATACCCAGTGTCACACAAATCCAATCCAATGGAACAAGGTACAATCTCAAGGTGCAGAGCCATTCCATGTTGATCACTCAGCCAGAGTGCCATAACCTCAATGGTCATGACCAGTGTCTCCAACGTAGTCGTGATCTTGGCCAAGATCATTGCCATGATGTTTACGGATAGAGTAGTATGCGTGCCTTGTAAGAAACTCGAGTATGTATCTGTGCATCTGCACCGGACCATTAGCCATATCTGTTCAATTATAAATTTCTCGCGATGCCGACTAGGATAGATGACGACCACGGCGACGACACGACGATGACGATGACCGTTGGGGGACGGCGAGGAGCTGAGCTGGAGGAAAAGCAACATAATCCAATGACATGCATGTAGATACGTGAGATTTCCCCGCCATATTCACCCCATTCACAGCTTTAAATGACCGCAAAGAGTAAACAAACAAAACCCATAGATAGAAACAAAGTTGGCCTATTGTTGTTGCTTTTTGTGCCTCCAAATTCAGAACTGTTATAGCAATTTGTATCTTCTGCTATCCAGCAAACAAGTTACTCAACATTGGCACAGCCTCGCGTGGAAAACCTCATTTTGGTGCGAGAGCGCGGTTGAAAGTGGTTGCGCATGCGCACTTGGCCTGGCTTAAATCCCCACCATGCGCAGTATACTCTGTTTGTTTAGAGGTTTTTCATCGCCGCACTCTCTATGGATCATGTAATTAGCAAGTTACAATGGTTCGCAGGATGTTCGCAGATAAGACTTGATGTGGGACATGATAAATCAATTAAAAAGTGCTCATCACTGGCCGAGCATTTGAGCGATGGTTCTTAATGGATTTTGGTAGCCGGTTTTTGGTAGCTTACATGAGAATCTTCCCTAAGTACATTCATCACGACTTATCACTGCAAGTTTTAGAAATTATAGTGGCAGTGTCATGATGAGTAAAACCATGTTTGAATTTGACGAGAGAAACTATTGAATAGTTAACCTAACTGGGTAAAGGTTAATTTAGTGAAATTTCATGAACAAATATATGTAAGTGCCTGTCTGGTTCTTTTTTTCCCTAGTGAATGCTTGGAGAGTTGTTTGCCATAAATATTTTCCCTCCAAATAGTTCCAAATGGAATTCGCCATAAATTACAAACTCGGATCGATATCAATTAATTGCAAATGTGTTGTGAAAATTGCATACATTTTCTGCTCTATATAGGCTTAGTTGATTGCTTTTTAAATGCCGAATTAGTAGCTGAGTTGCCTTTTTGGATTGCAAACTTGTTTTCCAAAATAGAGTAAAATCATTTGAAATATAGTTTAGACAAATTTTGTCGACAAAAAAAACTGCAATCTAATCTAGATTACCTAGTTTAGCAGAGTTGATACACCTAATTGTGCAAGTGAACGTTCGCCTATTTGGGCTTACTGCAAGGTGGCAAATAACAAAATTTTAACATGAAAAAGTAATTAATTCATGGTGATATCATGACGCGTAATCTAGATAAGTCACAAGATCACAAGTTTGTTGAAATTATGTTCGGAACATACGTACATACAGTGAGTGTCAAAATAAGGGCACAGAAATCAGTTTGCACATAAGTTAAACTCGCAGTTACCACCATAAATTTGACAAGTGTGAATTGGGCTCAGCATAATAGTATACCGGACTTTAACTTTCCTAGATTGCTAATTTTATTTTCTCGATTTACATGCCTAACTAACAGCTCACTTTGCGAATTGATTAATCTACTACTTAATGGTCGGATTATCAACTTTAAGCTGGCTGGGACGTCTACTAGAAGGTCTGTCAGTAGAGGCACTTCGCAAGGTGGTGTTCTATTCCCCCTTTTGTGGAATTTGGTGATCAATGAAATATTGATAATCATGGAAGGCAAGGGATGCACGGTGATCGCTTATGTAGATGATGTTGCTTTGGCTGTCTCGGGAAAGCACCTTAATACTCTACAAGAACTTCTACAAAACACTTTAAACAAGCCCATTAGGTGGGCGGTTTGGGTGTAAACCCCCACAAAACTGAACCAGTACCAGGAAATATAAAATTCCGTTATTCGACCCTCCTTCTCTCAATGGTATCAGATTAACTTTCTCTGACACAGCAAAATATTTGGGTCTTATCCCAGATATGAAATTAAGCTGGAAACCTAATATTCAAGAAACAGTAAAGGAAGCTACGGTAGAACTTTTCACTTGCAAAAAAGCTATTGTGAATAAATGGAGTTTACAACCTCGAATCACTCACTGGTTCTACATTTCGGTCATTAAACCGATGCTTAACATACATACAGGGTGATTGTCTGGTGATAGAAAAAGCTATAAATCGCGATTATTGAAGTAAAGCCAAGGATTATCGAAGTCTGTGCATAAGCGGAGTAATACGTACAACTGCCTCTGCTGCACTGGATATTATATAATAATTCATCTGATACCCCTCGATATATTTATCAAGAAAATGGCAGCGAATGCAGCCGTTCGCCTGGAAGCTACCCAACAGTGGACAAGATTTTGGACCCGCTTCCATTCTGAATAAATTCAAAATCCCGCCCGAAAACACGGACTGCACTATCCCACGTCTAAATTTTGATAAAAAATTCCTAGTCACCATCACTCTGGGAGGACGATGCATTTTTAGAAGATGAGTCGATTCACTTCTACACTGATGGGTCAAAAACCGAAGACGGAGTTGGTGCAGGTGTTTTCTCTGACAGGCTTAATCTTAAGCTCTTCTTTCGTCTTTCAAATCATTGTAGCGTGTTCCAGGCGGAAATAATGAAGATTAAAGAAGTCTTATTTTGGCTTAAGAAAAACGTGATATCTGCTAGAGATATCCGCATTTTTTCAGATAGGCAAACAGCAATCAAATCCTTGGAATAGACCTCTTTAAATTCCTTAGTAGCTCTAGACTGCCGATCGTCTCTTGTGGTGATGGCTTCAATATTCACATATGTTGGGTGCCGGCGCATAGGGATTCCAGGGAATTGTAAGGCCGATGAACTCTCCAGAATAGGAACAACTATACCCATCCGGATAAAGGCAAACTCGCAAACTTAAATTTAAGCTGGATGCTGTCGAGAGTACAAACTTTAGGTGGACAAGTGGATCAACATGTTTAGTGACAAAACAGGTTTGGCCGAAGCTGGATCTAAAACGTTCTTTCTCTCAATAGATTGCATATCGGCATATAATAAGTGTCATCACTGGACACTATCTAATAGGCAAGCATGCTACAAGGCTAGGTCTTTTTGCGAACGACTTTTACAGAAGCTGCATTGATGAAGAAGAGGAAAAAACTATTCCTCACCTTCTTTGTTTCTGCCCAGCTGGTAAGGACGGAGCTCTAAAACCAGAAAATGGTAGAACTTCAGGCCGTAAACTTTACAACGAAACATACTCTGTCTAGTTAAATGCGTGCGGTCAAGGCAACATGGCTGTCGTTTTGTTATCTTAAATATATAGATTGTCGAGCTCCACTCCCCTCTGGTTGGGACTGGTCCCTAAAATCGCAAAATGGCAAAACATCAGAACGAAATCTGAGCGCTATGGACGGGTATGCAATCATACCCGTACACGTGGTGGAGTTGTCCAACCCTAGATAATAGATTTATACAACAGATTAACCACACCATTTCATTTTCAACATTTACTGACCAGTGTTGCCCCCTTAGGAGGTCAAAAATGTATCGCGGCGGCTTTAAAAATGTAGTACAATGTAGTACATTTTTAAAAACAGATGAAAACGCGAATACTTGCTATGCTTTACAAATTTATTTTTTAATTCAACAGCTGTTTTAGAACTAAAATAAATAGATATTAATGTGTACATAAAATCAATAAACAAGAAATAAAATAAGTGGAGGCATTGCAAGTTATCATTTTTAAAAGTAGTTTTCATTATGATAGATAAAAGTTTTGGCATAAGTACCGAAACCTCATCAGCTTTACTCGATATAACAGTGACACTGGTAACAGAATCGATAGAAAGACTTAAATGCAAATTCTCCGCTAGTACGGACAGTATGTCTGCCGTAGGCTTGAAAAAAAAAAGTAAAATCTTTGTCTCTTCCACAGAGCGTCTTCCTTACACTTTGGAAAAGCTCTTTTATAATTCCCCTTCATAGAAAGGTCCGAAAAACAGAATTTCTAATAATAAGCTCTCTTGCATACTTATGCTATTTGAAAGTATTGCTTATGATGCAATGTTTTCTCATTGTAAGTTTATATTTCCCCTCTTCAACAACCACGAACCTGAAATTCGTATCCAGTACCCTCTGTGCATTAGAGGATGGTAAAGAAGTCGATGTTGTTGATTCGGATTTCAGTAAAGCATTTGATAATATTATATTTCGCATGCAATTGTGTTTTTGAAACTCAAAGTTCTCAGTTTTCAATCTGGGTTTATCGCGTGGATCTAATCCTAGCTTCAAGAACATCAATATGGAATCCTTTTTAGATCCTTTGTATATGATCCCTTTCAGGGTCCCTCAAGATAGCCCATGATTTTCATTTTGTCAATTAATGACGTTGATGACATTATTAAATATTTCCATTTATCAGTTTATGCGGACAATATGAACGGCAGGACATAATTCTTCGTGAATGCCCCATGCCCGCAAGAAATAAACTTCTCCAACTCGAGAGGGCTTTATTGAGCCCCTCAGACTTTTGGAACATTGAACCTGGAGCTTTGTTAAGGTTTATCGAGAGCCTCAACCCAGTTCTCGGCTAAAAACCGGGCTGGAAGAATAGATCTTTTAGGTCACAGTGCGTACAAAGCATTAGTATAGTATAATAGGTATGTATGTGAAACGCTGGTCTAAGGAATTCTCAAATCCTTACGTCACGAAATCCCTGTACGTACATTTGCAGGACCAATTCTAAAATATGCCAGCAAAGTCTGGTTCATCCGATTTGCTCTATGTTGACTTCCGCGGCCCGACAGATACAACATATGTCCTTACGAGCATCGTTTGAATTTGCTGAATATGCAATTGCTTGAAAAACGTATACTATTGCCGATAGATATATAGATAGATATTTGGAGCAATAGCCAGGGCCTAGCTGCTCGCAACCACTCATGTTGCATGCGTTATAATTTTCACATGAATGGAAGGGACCTACAGTTTAGTGCCGTATCCGCAGGGCAATTTGTTTTGAGAAGCCTTCTCGTGACAACAATACTTTCGGATGTTTGTCAGACGTTCGCGAGAGGTGGGACCGTGAAAAACTTGTTGGTGTTTTCTGGGATTCGAACTTACGTCACAGCGCCCACTACTATTGCCGATATATGTATATTACTATTTGTACATGAGCTCTTAACCGGCAACATGAATTGTCCTGTGCTACCCCAAACCATTTCTTATAGCACCAATCAGCGTACTCAGAGGTCAGTACCCCTCTTCCGTCTCAAGTTTCAGCGTAAGAACTGCGGGCGTAATGAGCCTATATCTCGAATGCTACTTATGGCTTAATGACTGGCATAACCTTTTTGATTTTCAGTATGGCAAAAACACACTTAGAAACTTCCTTTATTTTACTTCCTCTCTTAGATCTTGATATATATATTGTATAATATATTCAAACTAGTTCTAATTAAGCTAATAGTAATAAATAAAAAATAAATAATAATATTGGCGGAATTTAAACTTTTTCCTCATACCTTATTATTATTGCGTCGACAGTGGAAATATTTGAATTATTTCTTAAATAATTTTTTTTTAAATTTTATTTTAATTAAATTTTCTAAAGTGTGAAACTGTAGTACAAAGTAAACATTTAGCGATTGCACGTACTCACTTTTTGGATGAACAAAATGCAGTGCAAACGCTACAATTTAGTGATGTACCAAACCGAACATTTCTCAAACCGAGTTAACCCGAGCTGGAATTGAAGCAAACCGAGTTGCAAACCGGGTTGGCTAACTCGGTTTGTAACAAAATTATCCCACCGTCATCTAAGAAACTAAAACCAAACCAATTCACTCGGTGTGTATACGCTAAATTGACTTGGTTCGATGGAACACACACCAAAACAGCGCATACTCGTACACAAGAAAACTGACACAACTAGTACGTGAAAAAGAAAACCAACAACGAGGGAAAACAGGAGCCACCGTCTCATAAGAAACCGAAACGAAACCGAATTCCAAATAGGTATGGAATCGGGCAGCGCTACTCGGTTTGTATAAAAACAATAGACTGCTATCCAACTCGACTTAACGTACGGGTACTCAAACTATTTTGGCATTTTCATTCGGTTTGTTTCATCGGTTTTGCAAAATCGATTTGATATTAATGTACCTAACTCGGTTTAACTCGGTTTAGCTGTAACTCGGTTTGAACTGGTTTATCAACTCGAGTTGACACATCACTACTACAATTGTGAAGAGATTCAAATAAAAATAAAATGATTGGGATATGCGCTAAACATTTTGACTGAACTCGCTGATATTACGCCATTTTTGACATTGTATACACCATTGTCGATATTGTTTGCATAGTATACAAGTTAGTCTACACCAAAATCGTACTCTTTGTAGGTTGGTCCCTGCTGATTGGATTTTAAAATGGCATGTGTGTCATGGATTGGATAGATAAGAGTGGTCATGTTGATGGTAGATACTATAAGTATCTGAAATAATTTGGTAAAAATTGCGATCAGATGAAATTGTAGTGGATCTCTGGATCTAGGTACTTGTTTGACAGAAATTGGATGGTAAGTAGTAATCTTAAGAGCGTTAAGTCTAAAGAAGCGAAATAGATCAACAATCTGTCGATCATTAGCCCACTGATTGTGGGTATCTTCTGATCGGTAATAGAATGATCTATGGAGAATCAAAGAACTTTTTGGAAATCTAAGCATTGATCATTATAGTTTCTGCTTTGAGGGCCCTGATACATATAAGGGTATTCAGTGTACTGATGATATACGGTCGTCTATATATTCGTCGTCATCGATGTTCACACTGATAAAAAGAGTGATCTGATCAGTTATGGAGAGAATCTAGAGCAATTATAAGAAACTATTATTCGCCAGTAGAATATGCTGTGAAAATCTCAATAGATTGCGTTATATCGATTTGCAAGTTGTTGGTTTTTACATAACAAAAAAAAAAAAACCTTTAGTCGTCAAAATTTACAAATTTAACCATCTTTTGATTGATGTACAATTTTCATACTCAGCTTTCGTAAACACGTTAGCATTACTTTTTCCACGTCGTACAGTGGACATCTGAGCAATTCCATAGCTTGTATGCGTTTTACACTATTGATTGTAAGACGCTGATCTGCAGAATACTGATATCAAGCTAATTTACAGAAGCATTTTTCTGACATTTTCTCGTATCATGTTCGTTGCCATTCGAATTTGTAGAACAGTTATCGGTGAGAGTCAAACTTTTAATTATGGAATGCATAATTTATAAGTAAGTGATCAGAGAATGAAATTTGATCTTCGCAGTACTAATTGGGGCGATGAACTTAAAAGTGTGATCGCTAGTTCTACGATTGCCAAGTGCCAGGTCGTCAAGATTCTGATTGTGGGAGTGGTGATCACCATACTCGTACATACTATAGATATGTAGATGGATTTTTCCAGAAAACACCGAATTGATCGCTGAAATGTTGATCGTCTAGATGGCTGTGATCGCCAAATTCTATTTAATCGAGATAATTTATTTCTCCAATAGCCATTATCATTCACTATCATATAACCAGTCGTCCACTAAAGTTTCATTCGTGAATTTTAAATTTTATGAACCTATATAACACTAGATAGCCTTATACAGTACATCTCTCGTTATGGTCATGTCATCCGCACAATGTACTCTGCTATGTGGTTACATACGAGTACAATCTAATCGAATTGCATTTTATTGCATTTCCATTAAATTTAAAACATTTTTGGCGATAATCGTAAATTTATACAACTTCTTAAGGAGCTTTAAAAAAGTTGCAATAGCTGCATTCCTCTTCTAATGAATGCATAGCTTACAGAAAAAGAAAAAAAAAATCAATTTTACTATCCAATCGCAATACGCACCATGTATGTCGTCTACGCATATTCCCAGATCTTCCCGGTAGGTCCGCAGATATGGTAAGCATCGACAATCACATATCTCCTCGGGATCCTTGCCTTTGTCTAGTTGCGGCCGCAGCGTATCTGCCAAAAGAAATTCATTTTAATGCAAAATTCTAGAGACAAGAAATTCCTTTCTCCATTGGGTCGAAGGTGCTTACCGGTTTTATCGGTGCCAGCCACGAACAGTCCTGCCGTACCACTGGACAGCCCCACGCAAGTGTCAGCGTTACATGATGACATACCTTCTTCAATGGAAAAAAAAAACAAAAACAAAAATTTTATCCATTTATATAGTAAAAATGTAAAATTGTGTTTTCTAGTGAAATGTTGTGTTCTCCTCCTGCAACTGATGGAGAGATGTGGATACAGTCCGTGACCGTGTCTCAAGGAGTGGTCACGGGTTACACGCGCTGTATCAGGGACCAGTTGCAGATGCACAGAGTGTTGGTGGATCGTTGATCGTCGCATGGTAGTGGGTTAATGTCATTTTGTTGCTTGCATGTTTGGTTGGGATTTATTTGTCGTGTTTGTTCAAATGTTATCTAAACGAGGCATTAAGGCGTTTTGTTCTTATGGACAGGGTTCTCTACTGACCGGGATATTGGTTTGTTGAATTGCGTGGATGAAAACAGATTTATGCAAAAAGGGATTTTGTACGAATTTTCCATTTAATTGTGAAGGAGGAATGAGAATAGTGCCGCCTTGGGGGCACAAGACTTACTCGTACGTGACTATACGCTATATCGGTGCATCGGTGAGGTTATTGAATTGAAAGTCGGAACACTTATTCGTTGTTACCATGAATTTGAAGGCGTGATGGTACTAGACTTGTTTGATTTTTGTAAGATTCATAGAAGGAATTTATAATTGAGTTGTTGTGTATTCTAGGTTGATGAAGGAAAGATTTGCTCCTTTCTCCCATGTACAGAGATTCTTTAAAGATTTTCTGAAAATAGATGTCGCCAATCGGTGGTTGGCATAGTAGGAAATAAAAGAAAAGAAATACGAAGTATGTCAACCGGAATATCTGAGACAAACATATTTTTCCGTTGAATAGCGACAGTAGTACAGACTCAGATTGGACGATATACAACAAGTTGGGGGAAAATTGTAGGAAACGCTAGTCTTTATGGTTGAGGTTTCTTAAATGTTGGTACGAAAGGTCAGCACATGAAAATAAAGTACTAATTTTCTACACAATAGAAAGCGACTTAAGCAAGTTATCATTCGATGTTAACACTGTGCTTATAGAACATTTTTGGCCGAACCGCATCTCCAACGAACTACTTTATACGAGAATGGGCCAAGAACCTATAAGCATTACTATACGAAGAAGAAAGTGGCAATGGATTGGACACACCCTACGGCGCGAAGACAACTCCATTGCGAAATACGCCATGCAGTGGAATCCGCTCACCCAGGCAGGCAGAATAGCGGGACGCCCTAGGCAAACGTGGCACAGAACAGTTGAGGAGGAATCGAGCTCTTTAGGAATGAGTTGGAGGCAGCTCAAACGCGTTGCAAAACTCCGAACAAAATGCCGCGCAGGCGTTGTTGACGCCCTATGCCCCCCGATGGGTTCATGATCTAAGTAAGTAAAAGTAAGTTATAGAACATCATCTCAGCAGCAGAACGCAAGGGTGAGGGTCCATTTCTGAATTTGGGGGTTGCGCCAGATCTAGACAGCGGGTAAGATTAACATAAAGTAAACATATGCTTACCTATTGAGTGGAACGTTGTTGGCTCAAGTAGCAACCATGATCATTCAATTAAAAAATAAATAAATATTTGGCGCAACAGCTCGTCAAGTGCCTGGGCCTAGCTTCTCGCAACCACTCATGTTACGTGCGTTATATTTTTCACATGAATGGAAGGGACCTACACCTACAGTCTAGTGCCATATCCGAAGGACAATTTGTTTTGAGAAGCTTTCTCGTGACAACAATACTCTTGTTTGCCAGACGTTCGCGAGAGGTGGGATCGCGAAGAAAACTTGTTGGTGTATTCTGAGATTCGAACTTGGAACCTCAGGCGCAGTGGTCCGACTGAGGTGGTTAAGATGAGAGTTTTGACTATGAAACAAATATTTATGGACACGATTGAATTTTGAACAACTTTCGAAAACGAAACTAAAACCAAATGACAGAAACTTCTTAGCAGGGATACTAACTTAATACATTCGAAATAGATTCGCTTCATTATATTTCTTCTTCCATTTCTGTCTTGATCCCGCTTCTAAAACGAATCTTTTGGCACACAGTTTTCGCCGAGCTTTAGAAGAATAGGCATGGGAATCATCTTACTATTCATCACTGGTGGTGGCGCTTCTTTGACGGAGCATCTGAGCCTTCATGAAATTTGAGAAACAGGAACTATAATTTTGATCGGTGGTAGGCAAATGTGACCGCATTTGTTTTATTGTTAGACGGTAGAAACTTACACACAGTTAAAATCCATTAAAACTTAAAATGGAACAATTCAGGTCACAGTTCAGAATAGTTTTTCGACACAGCGACTGTTAATGAGCGTTTAATGAAGGCGCAGTGGAACTTAAGGCCCGCTTCATATCCGGCACTAAAAATTCGTTGGAATATTAGTTTGCAACATAATGGTTACAAGTTGTAGCATGGATCTTTTTTGAGAGAGCTGTCAAAAGCAAAGATCTCTTTTTTCCCATAAGTTTAAAATGGCGGGATAATCGATTACTTCCCTTGTTGAAATGAAACTTCTTTAGCGAGACTAGTAAATCGGAATGACCTCGACACAAAAGCCAACCAAGAAACAATCAACCTCGTCCGATCACCGAAATCAAGCACCGTCGGGCGCAGTTAAAACTTGGATGGTGGACCGCTTGGGAACATCATGTGTTGCTATCATTTTGTTTATTTTTGTTTTATAAGTTGATGTACATACTCCACACCGATTTTACGAACGCTTTTGATACAGTACATCACACAAGCTTAAATCATCGGCTTTTCACTCTTGAATGCTAAGGCGGATTTTCAATTATTTAAGTGATAGAAGGCAATTGGTAAAGGTCCATAGTTTTACATCGGTTCTTTTCCCAAAGAAAGAGTTTCTGTTTATTGGAGGATATTTGAATGGACATGTCGGGAAGTCAAACGAAGACCATGAAGTCTGCCATGGAGGACTTGGATACGGCACCAGGAACCTTCCTGGCGAAGATATCCTAAGTGCAAATCACACGGTCTTATCGTGTTAAATACCATGTTCATCAATCGAAGTCGACACCTGATCACTTACAAATTGATGATCAATCCAGATTGACCACCATTTGGTAGCCAGTTTCATGAAGCCTCGGATAAAAGATTGTAAAGTGATCCTGGGAGAGGCAATCGCTCGGCAACACCGTCTCCTACTAACAGACATTTTTATGAAGATGCCAAAGAAAAGCAAACAAACAAGGGTCCCAGAGAGAATTAAGTGGTATAAGCTGGGCAAAGACAAAGGTAAGGCTTTTGTTTTTGTGATGAAGAATTACCTCTCTCACACCATCAACGGAGCTAATGATGAAGAGCGCAAAGCACAAAATATGTAGAATTCCCTACAGCGAACTTGCTCAAAGAAGGCCAAATCACGAAGGCTAATGCGAGCTTCAAAAGACCACCACCAACACGCCAGAGAAACATGGTGGTGGAATGATGAAGCTAAGAAAGTGATAAATGAGAAAAAATGTAACTTTCAAAGCTTGGTCAAAGAGCCCCACGCCTCGAAGTGGAATACAGATGTTGCAAGAAAAAAGCGAAGAAGAAGTGCGCCCAGCTTCAAGCAGAGAGTACGGCGGGCCTGTATCGGGAGTTGGAGAAAATATCTTCCCCGGAGCTGCGACGACACAGTATGAACAGGAGCGCAACCATCTTCAAAATAGCCGCCCAAAGATTGAGGCACTCTCAGGAGTTTCGTTAGGCAAAGTTTATTAACAATGCTCATGACCAAGTTCTTGTGGATGACGACAAAATTATGCAGAGGTGGCGGCAGTATTGTGAAGAACTTTTAAATGAACAGTTTCCTCGGCTATACTTTCCAAGAGCCACTCCTAACTGTGAAGAAATACCCGACATTACAGTTAAAGAAGTCAGTGCGGTGGTCAAATACGCCAAAAAACGAAAAGCGGTTGGGCCAGACTAGATGCACTCTGAGCTCTGAAAAAATATGGGAGACATCGGGTTCAGATGGCTCGAAATTCTCATCTGTAAATTTATGAGCGGTTATCCAATACTGAATCAATGGAGTGAAAGTTACCTTCTCCCTGTATGCAAAGGGAAGGGTGATACGCGAAACTGTGATAACAACCGTTTGATCAAGCTGATGTCACACACCATGAAGATCGATGAGCGGGTATTAGGTGACTGACTGCGAAAAATTATACGGCGGGTTTTTCGCAAGTAAATCAACCACAGATGCAATCCAAAGTATAAGGATCATAATGGAAAAACATCGTAATTCCTTAAAGGATTTTCATATTGTATTGGTTGACTTTGAAAAGGCATTCGATAGACAACCACAAGATCTGATATGTGTGGCGCTAAGACATCGAGGGGTTTCAGAAACGTATGAACAGATGATCATGGGAATGTACGAAAGAGCAAAGACAAGAGTAAGATGCCCCGCTAGAGTAACCGACGAGTTCTCAATCAAAGTCGGGGTGCACCAGGGATGTGTCTTACGTCCTTTGCTCTGAATTATAGTCCTTGACTATCTGCTTAAAGGTAAAGTGACGGACCACAAGGTACATGTATTATTCTTTGCTGACGATGGAGCCATAATAATTGAGGATCCTACATCCCTGCAACGAGCACTTAATGTGCAGATTGGCATTTTGGAGGGAAATGGGTATCGCATTACATAGTTCAAAAAAGACAGAGTACTTGTGCTGCCCGTGCTTTGATCCAGTCAGGCCTATTCCACACATTTATTTGAATGGAACAGTGCTTACCAAATGCGAAAAGTTGAAATATCTGGGATCTATGATCAATAGCAAAGCAACTTGTGATGGCGACATCAATCATCGCGTAAGCGTGGGGTGGATGAAGTGGCGAGAAAATTCCGCTATCTTCTGTGACCGAAAAATGCCCCCTAAGTTAAAAGAAGAGCTCTACACCGCAGTTGTACGTCCAGCGCTCACATACGGTTCAAAATGATGGACGATGTACAAAAAATATGAGAGTAAATTAACGGCAGCTGAGATGAAGGTGCTTCGCATGACAGCAGGAGTGACACAGCTTGATCGAATAAGAAGTTCGAAGATCCGTGGAAGCCGTCACGACAAGGAAACCATCTTACGAAAGATAGAGCGCGACCGGCTCAGCTGGTATTGTCACGTTCAAAGAAGAGATCATTTGAACCCTGTTAAAAAGGCAATATCAATGAACGTTCCAACAACATCGCGAGGCAGGAGAGGCAGGCCTATAAACGCTTGGATCACACCAATGCAACGACACCAGGATTTGATTCGTCTCAGTAACCGAGTGATCGAAAATCGGGAGGCCTGCCGATATCTTCTGAGGTCAAATAGGCGAACCCCACAGGCGGAAATGCGGTGAAGTGGGAGGGTTATGATCCCTTGTTTTCGGATCATAGCCTCGCCGAAATAGGAAGAAGAATTGTAGATTCCGCCAATTATTTCTGTCTATCTGTGGCTTCCCCCATATGTACAGCCGACCGGAGCCTAACCGACTGGGCAGATTTATTTCAAACTTAATATCGGAGGTGTGTGAGATAAAATTGAATGTATTTTACTTATGTCCAATTTTGAAATAAAAAATCAATTTTCTCAAATGCGTAATTCTATGATATTAATCAATTTAACTATGTAGATACCAATTGCTATTAATCTATTATAAAAGATTTTTCACGCGTAATATCCGTAAATAAATAAAGAAAGCTTCAACGATTTCGTTCAAAATTAAAATTTCAGTTAGCTTGGGCATGGCCGCATGGGCTATAAGATGGCGTACTCGATTTTTGCTAAAAAAAAAAAGGGTATTACACCTTTTCTGAGGTGTTATGGGTCAAACTAAATATTTAAGCTAGATATGATGGCATACGTATGAACATGGCATATTCATTTTGGCTATATTATACGTATATATATGTATATAGTTTATTTAGAAAAAAGTGTTGGCTTTATTTCTTATTACAATAAGATTTATAATCTCCGAAAGTCTGAATGTCTAATTGGAATATCCTACATACATAAGAGTGAGTGCTATGGAAAAATCTTAGAATTCTGGCAGTTCTATCAAAAAGTATTCACGTTACGAGAAATATTGTGCAAATATTGTGTTGAATTTTATACTGAACAGTAAAATAGTAACGTTTCTTGTAAAGTTGATGTTTATCGAAATACGCGCGAACAACTTCATGCGGGTCTCTTCATCTCTCAGGCGGTAGAAACCTGGACCATTTCCAGGTTTCCTTCGATTTTAATTTCCTAATTTCTTAAATCTCTTTAATCCCTGTCGCCAAGATTATTTGTATTCGAAACCTTTTTTTTAGATTTTGAATTTTTCGGATTTTGTCTTTTAGACTCAGTACTTGTCCCGTGGTTGGTGGTCAAGAACTTGCAGTTAAAGCCTTTCCTATTAAAAGTGTCTTTTCTCTATGTTGAGAGAAGTGAGTATGTAAAAGAAATATTCCCTACGATTAAGTAGGGACTACTTAGTTTATAAGATATTATATCTTAAAGTGTATGGGAATCACGAAAATATAAATAAAATAAATAAATAAATAAATAAGAGAACCTACTATACCATTAATTGATTTGTTTTCAAGACCACATCCAGACATGAAAGTCGTACTTTGATGGAAACTGTAGGTGGCTGTATTCTTTATTTTATTTCGCCAACAACTCAATGTTCATCGTAAATGACCACGGTACTACCACACTGTTCATGAAGATAATCTTCTTTAAACCAATCCGCTGCACCTTATGAAGTAGCATCCACTCTCTTATGGATTAGGAAATGTCTTTTCACATTTAAGGCCTGTACACAACAAATACGACTGTGTTTCCTTCTCGGTACATATACAACTTGTTCACCTGCCTCTGAGCATCCCAATCAAATCCAAATATGGTAAAGCTACTCGTACTCCAAATTTGGTCTACACACGCAATATCTCCATCATGACTAAGAAGACGATCTTGCTTCAAAAGAGACTTACCATTCGTCCGAAAGACATCGCCATCATGTTGTCTAGTCAAATTGACGATTTGTCCCGACAATGGCTCATCCGCAATCCGACTATCACTTCCCGCAACGATACCCCCACCACCACCGCCGCCACCAGCACCAGCAGCAATACTCCTTCTTCCAGCCACATCCGCCAGCGGTGGTACATTGATGATGCCAGGCGTTGGTATTGCCAGTTGGCAGTTTAATTTTGACGTGATAATCATCAGTATCAGGGTCCAGCGGTGAATAATTGCACGTGGTAACATGCTGGCATAGCGCCAGCGATGCATTGGGCCCAACAACGTCCAAGCTTCGACAGGGATTTCCTCCTCCTCCAGTCAGCTAGTTACACTAAGACAGGCACTGATGATACACCCAAGGGTGTTGCTCGATGCTGGTGCTGGTTGATCCACTACGGGTGATATGCTAATTGCAGCCTCCGCTCATGGAAGAAGGATGAGTTAAATGCTATCTGCGTCGCTGATGGCATAGCCGGCATCGATGAAATTGCATCCCCCAAGTGAGCGTACGAAAGAAGTCGTGACGTGACGCTTACGTCTGTCGTCTGTCGATTGCGCTATGTGCTGTGTGGAATCTGCAACGAGAAGAGAAAATGAAAGTCTTAAGAACACACAATGTAAACACAGAGGGCTTCGGAAATGGGTTACTTGTTTGTATGCCATTAGAATATAATTATTGTGACCAAAGGATAATAGCCTGAATCCATAAAAAATTAAATGACAAGATGAGGAGACAGATCCGATGTGGCTGTGGAGTCCGATCCCGAATAGTACACAATGGGGACACATAAACATACGGCAAGTGGGGACGAGATGAAAGACTGTTTGGCCCGAGGGAAGATCATTCGGCAAATTGGCGGTTCTTGGACACGTGACATGGGCTAATGCCGGCGAATAACAAATTGATATTGCCTGACAGATGTCAGTGCCTAGGCAATTTGGGAAGCAAATTTATCTTCTTTTGTTCGGTATGTATGCAATTTGTATGCCCATGACGAAACGTTTACCCCATTGGAACTGGTTTGTACAGATTTGATTGATGTTACATCTTGCAAATGCACAAGATAATTAGAAAGAAAGGTATGACTTGCGAGGAAATTGATGTAGCCTCAAGCAAAGGGATGGATGAGCAGTTGGGGAGAGAAATTTTAGAATATACGTGAGCTTCGAGGGGCCGTGACCGACACTTTACGAGTATTTGCACCCGCTGTTAGTTACTGATCAGTATAGCTTTAATAGTTGCGAAACAAGCTAATATTTGTATTTAAAAAGGTACGGATTTGTGAGACCAATACTTACATGCAGAGTGATTGTCTAGTGGATAGCCTTAGAAAAAGCTATAAATCACGATTATCTAAGTGAGGTCTGTGCATAAGCGGAGCAATACGTACAACTCCCTCTGCTGCACTGGACATTATGTTTCATCTGTTACCCCTCGATATATTTAGCAAGCAAATGGCAGCGAATGCAGCCGTTCGCCTTGAAGCTACCCAACAGTGGGCAAGACAAGAATTTGGCCACGCTTCCATTCTGAATAAATTCAAAATCCTTCCCGAAAACATGAACTACACCGTCCCACGTCTAAATTTTGAGAAAAACTTCCTAGTCACCATCCCTTCCAGATCACTCTGGCAGGACGATGCATTTTTAGAAGATGAGTCGACCCACTTCTACACTGATGGGTCAAAAAGCAATGATGATATTTTCTCTGACAGGTTTAATCTTAAGACCTCCTTCCGTCTTTCAAATCATTGTAGCGTGTTGCAGGCAGAAATGGCAATTAAAGAAGTCTTATCTTGGCTTAAGAAAAACCTGATATCTGCCAGAGATATCCGCATCTTTTCAGACAGCCAAACAGCAACCAAATCCCTAGAATCGACTTCTTTAAATTCCTTAGTAGCTCTAGACTGCCGATCGTCTCTTGCGGTGATGGCTGAGCAGTTCAATATTCACATATGTTGGGTGCCGGGGCATAGGGAAATTCCAGGGAATTGTAATGCCGATAAACTCGCCAGAATAGGAACAACTATACTCATCCGGCCGGATAAAGGCACCAATCGCTACCAGCAAACTTAAATTTAGCTGGATGCTGTCGAGAGTACAAATCTTAGGTGGACAAGTGGATCAACATGTCTAGTGGCAAAACAGGATCTAAAACGTTCTAAGAATTTGATTTCTCTCAACAGATTGCATATCGGCGTTATATTAGATGTCATCACTGGACACTGGACACAAGCATGCTACAGAGCTAGGCGTTTTTGCGAACGACTTTTGTAGAAGCTGCATGGATGAAGAAGGGGAAAAAACTATTCCTCACCTTCTTTGTTTCTGCCCAGCTCTCTTCCTTAGAAGGAAGCTTCACTTGGGAGTCCCCCATTACAACGATTAAGGCGACCTAACAGATATCGATGTTAAGGGCCTACTGCACTTTATAAGAAGCTCAAAATGGTTTTAGCGAGTCGGAAGAGAGATATTTTCCATGATCCACGTGGTATCACAATGGACCTATTATTAGTCTAATTGTGTTGGCGATTCTAAGCTGGGAGTCACTTCAACCTAACCTAACCTAACCTACGGATTTGTGGGCGGTGTAGGCTCGTCTACAAATGAAGTAATCCAACCGAATTACCGATTCTTTCCATTTACTTTTTAGATAACCAGCCGAAACTCCAAACTTGCCTATTATTGCTTCTTTTCATATCAGTCTTAATTGTGCTAGAAAACTGCTAAATTTTTATTTGTTGTTGCACAGAGAGAATTAAATGCTATTGTATAATTATATACCTCTAACTATTTTAACAAACCAGTCTGATTGCTCAAACTATGGTATTTAATTTGTTTTTAGATTAAGATTTAAATTTATTTCCATTTCATAGTACAATATTAATTTTTAGCATTATGGCTCATTTGAAATTCGAATATTAACTACATTTATGTTTACAGGTTTTTAATTTACAATATTCACTTTGTTATGTAAGGAACTAGCGAATTATTAATTAATTGGTTGCGCTGTTTAACGATGAGTTATGATTTTGAAACTTCATCGTATATGATTTTTAAATACTTTGTGTTTTTTTTTTAAATTATGGAGTCGCGTAAAGAGTTTTTAAGAGAAAACATTTTTGAGAAAAAAAAAACGGTAAGTAAGGGAAAAAGATGAAAATAATGAATAGGCAATATTATTATAGCTTGAACCAAATCACTTGAACGTGTTTCTGAAATGAAAATGAGTAAAACTCGTACAAATAAAAGAGAGCTGCGCGGAAAAACGTTCAAGTGATTTGGTTGAAGCTATAGTATAGCACTTGAACGTTTTTCTGCGCAGCTCTCATTTATTTGTACGAGTTTTACTCATTTTCATTTCAGAAACACGTTCAAGTGATTTGGTTCAAGCTATACTTGCATTACTGCATCTACATCAGATCTGGGGAGTAATCAGTTTCTCAGTTAGCAAAGGAATCTGGATTTATATTCTACTTGATAGTGTATATCTGCAGGCAGCCTGGTGTACATAAAAGCAGCTATGTTGGTGGCAAATCGTCTGTAATATTTTAGCTTAATACAAGCTCAAAAAAAACTTAAACAATCTAATCTTACAGCTAGCGGCAAAAAAACTTAGGATCTAAAACTTAAACTAACAGCATTTTGGAGAGAAGGGATGAGGTAGAGGGCGTGAAAAGGGGTAGGTGAAATGCAAATAATGTTTTTTTTTTTTTTTTTTTTTTTTTTTTAAACTATCTTAAATGCTAGGGAGGAAGAGGTGTGAGGGATGGAGGGGAGGTCATGAGGTGTGGAGGGATTTTCTAAGGGAGGATAAACTGCAATGAAAGTCTAGGGTGTTCTGTGCGTTGTTGGCAAGACGTAACATTCTGGTGATTGGTTCGAAGTGGCCGTAGTTGGTGCGGTGGTAAGGAAGACGAAAGAGGAGTACAGTCCTAAGGTTACGAGGGTTTGTGCGAAGGGAAATCATTTCTAGTAGAGCGGGGGAATCGATCGATCGGGTTAATAATTGGTGCACGAAGAGTATGTCGGCAACCTCACGACGTTTTGTAAGGGTTTGCAGGTTAATCAATTTTAGCCGATTTTCGTAGGGGGGTAAGATATAGTTTTCGGCCCATGGGAGACCGCGTAAGACAAAGCGGATAAACCTACGCTGCACAGCTTCGATTCTAAGGGAGTGGGTGTCGTGATAAGGTGACCAAACTTGGCTGGCATATTCGAGGTGGGCTCTGACAAAGGTGATATAAAGGGATTTAGTTACGTAAGGGTTCGAGAATTCTTTAGACCAGCGTTTTATGAAACCGAGAGAAGAATTGGCCTTGTGTATAATTTGATCAAAGTGGGAACGGAAGTTTAGTCCTTATCACAAATAATACCCAAATCGCGTATACAGGAGACTGAGGGAACGGGATTATTATTAAAGTTATAGCTTCTAAGGGGAGGCGGGAGGCGTTTACGGGAGAATGTTATGGATTGACATTTGGCGACATTAAGTTCTAAGAAGCTTTTTACGCACCATGTGTGGAATGAATTTAGATCGTTTTGAAGTAACAGTGAGTCGTTGGGGGTAGATATAACCTTGATGATTTTCATGTCATCCGCGTAAATAGACAGATCTGAGTCTTTTAATATGTGACCAACATCGTTTATAGTTAAGACAAAGATCAGCGGACCAAGATGACTGCCTTGAGGAACCCCGGAAGTGGCGTCAATGGGATCGGAGATTGAAAAACGGAAGAGAACCCTGTATTGGCGATTCTCGAGGTACGATCTCAGCCATGAAATGAAAGAGGGTGGGAAACCGAGGGCATTAAGTTTAAGGTAAATAGTTCGGTGACAGATTTTATCAAACGCTTTGCTGAAGTCGGTGGTAATAACACCCACTTCATTGCCTTCCTCTAATGCTTGCAGTGTTTTGGAAACAAATTCGGTTAGGTTAGTCGTAGTGGACCTACCCTTTAAAAAACCGTGCTGTTGTGGGGTAAAAATGGATTTGCAGTGGAAATACAGTGAGTCGTATGCAATGCTTTCGAAGAGCTTGGGGATAGGGGAGAGTTTGGCTATGGGTCGATAGTTCGATATGCCACTTTTACAGCCTATTCTATGGATGGGGAAAATGAAGGAGTCCTTCCATAATTTAGGGAAAATGGCTTGAGAGAGTGAGAGTCGAAAAAGAGTTGTAAGGGGCTGGTACAGGACGTTGACACATTTTTTTTATGAAAATGGCAGGTAGACCATCGGGACCGGGGGAAAAGTCATCCTTGAGTCTATTAATATTTTCTTGCACCATATCAGACCTAATGTCAATTGAGGCTAGGGAGGTTTGTGGGCAGTTACTCAGGTAGGAGAAATAGTCAAGGTCCGGATCGTGTACATGGTCACTGTACGATAGGGTGAAAAAGGTCGCAAAGAGGTTGGCGATTTCTTTAGGGTCAGCAGAAGATGTATTAAGTAACTTTAGAGTGGAAGGGAAACCATCGGACTTCCTTTTGACGTTAATAAATTGGTAAAAGCGCCTAGGATCTGTGATTAGACTTAATTGCATTCTATCAAGGTATTCGCGATAAAGGGATTCGCAGAGGTTGGAAAAACGTTAGTAAGCTTATTGGTAGTATGAGAAATCTGAGGCAGATCTGGATTTCAAGAAAGTTTTCCATAATTTGTTTCTAACATTACGAAGAGAACGCAGTTCACTATTATACCAGGAAGGGGATGACGAGCAGTTTTTTCGAGGCACATAAGGGACAGATTGGAGAAGACAGTCAAAGATTGCTGTGTAGAAGAATGCAAGAGCGATATTAATGGGGGTGTTGACGTTTAGAAAGAGGCTGAAATCTATGTTATTGACTAAGCTATTAAGTTTAACGAAGTCAGCTTTACGAAAGTTGAAGGAGAAAGAGTTTTCAAAATCAACAGTGGTGTGGTCGATTTTTTTTTTTTTTTTATTTATTTTTATTTATTTTGGATGAGAAAATAAGATCTAACTGCCTACCTAAGTTGTTCGTTATGCCACTAATCTGAAAAAGGCCGGAGTCAAAAAGACGATCAGTCAGGAGGGTTTCCTTTTCCGAGGACGAGTTAGTAGGAACAAAGGATGATTCGTCCTCCGATGGAGTCCATTGCAAAAGGGGAAGGTTGAAGTCGCCAACAATTATAAAATCGTCATCAGGATCAGCGATATCTAACAGAGAGTCCACTGTATCAACGGCCTGCTGGTATGCTTGGGCGGGTTGAGAAGGGCGAATAATGTTCCGTCCTGACTTTAGAAACCACCGCAGCAGCGATTAAAATACTTGACGGTACAGAAGATGAAAAGCTTATCATGCACGGGGTATGTTCAAAAAGCATCCGACCTTTATTCATTAAAAATACGTTTTCTTTTTCCTATTTCATGAAAAATACGATTACTCAGATACAATAATCTTACACTAATCTTGTTCAAAGTAGTCCACTTGGGATCCCGCACGCTTCTGTCAATGGTTGACTCATTGGTCAGAAATACGTATGTATTTCGAAAACTTTTTGCATATCTGCCTATTTATACTCAATAAATTTAGAAATCCTCAATTGGATAAGGATCTCTAAATTACTACCAGCTTTAGCAATTCCTCAACTTATTCGGAAGCAACTGTCTGCTGTATTAATAGAAGACTATATGCAGGTACATAGGTATTCTATGTAGGCATATCTTCTGCGATATTCATCGCGTATATTTGATGTATATTATAGACTTCATGCCATGTTTAATAAGGATATAATGCCATTTTTTTGCTTCTCACTCCACCAGAATATGGTCTGTCTAAACTCAATCCGACAATCAATAATGACAGTAGAAGCACCTGACCAGGTATACAAAATTGACCGGCCTCATTCCTGTCAAAATGTCCTATTAACAGCCGCACACCGACTCTGGCCGTTAGTACTACGATCCATTGAGCTATGCCTTAAGTGTCGTTATCCGACTCTATCCCTATAGCACAGAACACCTGCAAGCATTTTGCATCCACAATCTATTGTGCGGCATATTTCCCTAGCCATCTGATCAACACATATTCATTAGCCTGCCATTTCAACTAGAGGACGTAGTCCCTCACGTCTAGTGACACACTGATTCCGAAGGCATATATGTATACCACACGTCATAATAATCATCCTTATTCGTATTCCCATTGAAAATATTTTCCTCATTGAAACAAGTACAGGCTCATAAATTCTGCCTTGTGGCAACCCATTTAAAATGTTGCCGTAAATTTTATTAAAAGCCGCCTGTCTTCTTACAAGTTCTAGTCACACTTGTCCGCTGGCGAAGGCTAATATCGCATAGGGACACTAAACGCCAAAATACGTGCTTATAAATGGGTAGCCTGAAAAGATTCGTGGAAAAAAATTGCTACTACTTTTATTCGCAGTTAGGGTTATAAATCCCACGGACATTTATTGCCCATGACGATTCAGAAGCGTTTTTCTTTACAAATTTACAGCCATGGCTAACGATGCACTCGGCGCAGAAACTCTAGGACAAATAATTACAACCACAGCCCCAAAGTCGCCGACAAATGAATACAAAATTAATGGATTCTGATTATGACCCCAGCGGAACGATTGACTTTTCTTATAGGCACCTCCACCTAGTGGCCACCGACTAGTGTGTGGTCAGTTCTATACACTCTCTTGGGCAAACGTCTAAACTTAGTTACATCGTAAACTTGTTTAATGGCTAACTGCGCCCCCTCTCTGGCTTGAGAGGAAAAACTAGAATCTCCACCTTACATGTCAATATATCATCTTTCGATCATATTTACTGCGTGGGCTAGGCCGACTTGACACATGACTTTGGAGGATGGTGCGCCTGCGCACGCAAAAAGTCCCCATTTGCTTCGAGTCATAACTCATTCAAGAGTCGAGGATAGAAAATTGAGAGATAAGTACTCCTTCGGAGTGAATTTATATTGCAGGTATAGGTACCCCATACTAACGGGCAAATGAGTCTGAGGGCAGGATGCGCATTGCCTAGATGATGTGATGTGGAAATGGCTATGTCAGACTTTGAGTAATGGTCCATCACACACATGATGTGAGAAATGATGAGAAGATGTTCAAAGCCTAGACATTGTGCATATGCTTACGAAGTGAGAGGACCCCATCACATGACCACATGCCAGTCGTCTGAATCACTCAGTGAACGAGCGGTTAATTGATTTCGAAAAAATATTTTGCATGGTAATTGGAAACTTTGATTGCCTTGACTGGAGATGGTTAAGAAATATGAGTTTTCCATGATTTAAGACGAGGTTTGGTGTAAACATTTCAATATAAATGAAGTACCAGGGAAGTCGGTATGAGACAAAGAAGACACCAAAATGAATAAATATTTAGGGCAACAGCCCATGGGAGACGTAGTTTTCGCATGCATTCGTATTTTATGCTCTCGACATATACAGAGGTTCCATACTGCCTTTCGAAGATTGAATTAAGATTGCGATGGAAGCGCTGCTAAGGGATAGCGAGTTAAGGGGGTATGTTCATTCGACCTTGATTCTTACAAAGTATGTCTGCAGCATAATAACAAGATCCAATCCCAAAGTTGGTTAGATATTCAAAATTGCTGTGCTATTCGAAGAGCACAGCCTCTACAATACGACAATAGACAACCGTCCGTTCACTTTGTCAATTACATGCCATCTTTCAATCCTGATAAATACCCAAAAAATGCAGACAATTCGAAAAGTAAGATGATACTAGTAACATAATTTCTGAAGCTGCAAGGATAAAGGGGAATCGAGTGACCTGCTTTGGCAGACAGACAGTTGCAGATTAGGAGCACCTGTTCGAAAAGTTGGATGTGCTAAGAAGAACTTTAAATACACATAATAACTCATAAAAGGGAATGAACTATTACCTTAATTCATAGACTACAAACAAAACCAATGACTGATGTACGTAAGTACATTGCGAGCACAAACGTCGGGCCGGATTACAAAAAAAAAGTTTACGTTGTCCCCTAAGAAGGTTTAGAGATCGAAGTAACCACGGAAGGGTATCAAGCCTCGATTCCTATGAACTGTTTCAAACTCGCATAATATTTCGTGAAAAGAAATCACCACTATCTTGTGGATTCCAGGACAAGTTAAATAGGGTAAACTTTATAAGTAAACTGTTGACAGCTAAGAGGTAGTTAAATTAGTTTTTTTTATAGCGCTATAGCTCAAAAGGGTTTCGAAGCCAGAACAGAAGCCTGCAGGGACGAAAAAGGCAGTGAAGTAGCACAATTGCAGTCGGTGCTGAGGATATGAAAGGAACACTTCTGCAGATTGTTAAACGGCGATGATAACCAATATTCCGCTGTCAGGCAGAATGAGCCATTCAACAAAGATGATGATAGTCAAGATACCCGTCAACCAGATCAGAATGAAGTGAGGATAGCGATATCTAAACTTAAATCCAACAAAGCTGCTGGAGCAGACTTTGTCGTCGAACTTTTCAAGGCAGCAGGAGTTGGTAAGGAGCATGCATCAACTGATCTGTAAAATCTGATCAAACGAAAGTATGCCCGATGAATCGCATCGTTTGCACGATCCTGAAGAAAGAAGACTCGTTGAACTGCGCCAACTATAGAGCTATAAATCATCTCAACATCGCATATAAGATCTTGTCTGCAGTATTATGGGAGCGCCTTAAACCGATCGTCAACAATCTGATAGGTCCTTATCAGTGCGGTTTCAGGCCCGGAAAGTCCACTATTGATCAAATATTCACACTATATGACAGATCTTGGAAAAAACCTGCGAATATAAAATCGTTATATGGTACATCATCTTTTCATCGATTTCAAAGTTGCCTATGATAGCGTGTATAAAGACGAGTTATATAGAGCCATGTCCAGTCTTGGCATCCCTGCCAAGCTTGTCCGTTTGTGCAGAATGACAATGGAGAACTCTCGCTGCTCCATCAAAGTCGATAAGAACACCACCAAACTGTTCGATATCAGGAAAGGTCTTAGATAAGGTGACGCGTTATCATGTGATCTCTTTAACATAGTACTTGAGAGAATTGTACGAAACTCGCAAGCCAACACCGGTGGCACAACTACTCTCTTACGCCGATGACATTGATATAGTCGCAAGAACTCAGCTGGCCGTCAGAGGGGCATTTGCGAGTATTGAGTTCGAGGCAGCGAAGATGGGTTTAGCGGTCAATGAAAGCAAAACAAAATACATCTGTCCACAAAAAGGGACACCCAACATAGGTGCGGCGTCTTCGACAGAATGCCGTAATAGACAGATATAATTTTGAGGTAGTAAATGACTTTGTCTACCTCTATGGTGAGCTCCGCAAATGACAGCAGTGGGGAGATTAAACGAAAACTTACTCTTGCCAATCTCTGTTTCTATGGGCCAAGAACGCTATTGAATAACAAAGCCCTATCCCCTAGTTCGACTACTAAGGTAACTCTTTATAAGTCCTACTGTATGGCGCAGAGGCATGGACCTTGTCAAAATCGGATGAGGATGCCCTTGGTTACTTTGAGAGAAAGTTCCTCGAGTGATCTTTGGTCATGTCTGCATAGACGGCGAGTGGAGGAGATGGTACAATGCCGAACTATACAGCCTATACAAGGACATCGACTTAGCCAGAAGAGTTCACATACAGCGACTAAGATGGCTGGGTCATGTAGAGCGGGTGGAGCCCAACGTTTCGTCCAAGAGTGTCTTCGAATACACCCCGGATGGACGGCGCAGTATAGGACGATCTCACGGTAGGTGGTGCAAATAAGTGGAGAGGGACCTCAACCAACTTGGCGTTCGCAACTGGCGGCAGCTGGCTTGTAACTGTGTTGGTGGGAGGTTTGTTGGTTGAGGCCCAGGTCCACCGCGAACTGTAGCGCCACCTAAGTGAGTACAGCTCGAAATACATTTGACCTTCAAGAGCAGTTTACTTTAGAAAGATGGTCTTCAAAAAAAGAGAGATGTTGCGGTATAAGCTCGACGAGTAATAATGGCTTAGGCTAAGGCATAGGAAAACTTATCAGAACACAGTGCAGGTCTACTTTTAGCTTCTTATGCACCCCATTTATGACAATAAAATAAAAACTAACTATTTTAGGTCCATTAATCCCATGAAACAATCTGGAGGAGAAAAAGGCGATTCTAGAAGTTGACAAAGTCAGTTGTGTGTCTACTAGTTTTCTTCTTCTTCCTATTTTGGTGAGGTTATGAATTGAACTCAAGAGATAATAACCCGCCCACTACCACTGCGTTTCTACTGATCTGCCTCTGGGGGTCACCTGTTTGGCCACAGAGTGAATGGTATCACAGTTTCACGTATCACCCCTTTCCTTTGTACACTTGGAGAAGGTAAATTTCCGTCCATTGGTTCGGTATTGGATCATAAGTTTGGTGATGAGAATTATGAGGCATCTGAATCCGACGACTCCCATCTTTTCCCAAAACTCAGAGGGTGTCTCGTTTGACCCTAGTTCAACCGATTTTCGTTTCTTGGAGTGTTTGACCGCTTCATTAATTTCTTCGACTGTAATTTCGGGTATTTCTTCACATTTAGGGGTACCTCTTGGAAAGTATAGCCGGGAAATCTGCTCATTCAAAAGTAGTGATAACGTAATCCATTGCCACGTAAAACGTTCATGGTTCAAATTCGGAAATCATGAAACATTTATTTATTTCAAATAAAGAAAGTTGGTTCGGTTGGTTATGAAATCTTATGTCAACACTACTGCGAATGCATGACACTGGCAGTAGCTTGGTCGTACATATGACTGGGAACATTTTTCGCACTTTTTGGGAAAAAAATACTGTGAATCATAAGCAAGAACAACATAACAAAGGAACTCTCTCCAGATATCTGAATACCACCCCTGGAGTTTTTTCTGAAACCTAATATCACCTGAGTTTCAAACCGCTATACCAAACTTTCTCTCTCTGTCTCTCCTTTCTAACGTATGAAGTAAAAATATGTAATCGCATTCAAGGGAATACTCCCTAGACCTAAGTTAATATTAAAAAAAAGGAAGAAAAAGTGGGCGACTCAGAAATTTTGATATCCAGAGTAAAGGACATCTTGCTCAGCTATTCAAGACATGCAAGAAGTAGCGAATTGATTTACTGTGAAGTGTCGTGGGAGACTTTTTTTAATATTAATTTATTTTTAATTCCTTCAATATTATTCCACGGTAAGGTGAAAATAAAGAGTTGAGATAAGAAAGTATTTTTTTTTTTTGCAGTGGTATGACGTATGAAACTTCGGTGCTATTAGATCTGAGTGAAGACTTAGACCAATGGTGGGATTCGAACTAGTCAGAGAGAATTTGTAATTATTTTTGAATTCGATTTTGATTGCTAGTACTTGCTTCGAGTACTCACAAGCTGGGTTATTTTAGGGGTGTACTACAGCATCATTAAACTCTTGAAAAAATTTATGGTTCTTGTTGGTACTTGCAACGACAATCTATCACTACTCCACCTATACTGATTCAATTTTTATTGGAGTTGGACCAACTCGTGAATTTATGCAGCTATAACTTTGAATGTGATTTTTTATTCACTGTGAATGCAACCTGTGAATGTATGGGAGTAAGTTTTTTTTCCGAATAAAAAATTCTTTGGGAAGAAAATCAAAATACCATAATTAAATTGTATGTCTATCGTGTATTGTAAAATTTAGGTAATTCCTTAATATAAATGTGTGGATGAATACATGTACTATACCTATTAGTACTAATATCGTTAAAAATATTTTGACTCAATAATAGAAAAAATAAACTTACTCCAGAAACTAATAGCACACAAGAATTTTTATGTTTATGCAAGGATGCTCTTATCTGTGGTATAATCCAGCAAATATCCGTAACATACATTTCATATGCCTGAATGTTATTTGTGTACCCAAGATTTTTCGTTCACCAAGTTTTTCGGTAATGACCTCACCGAAACCTTTGATGTCAAAAAAGGCTTTAGACAAGGTGACGCGCTGTCATGTGACTTCTTTAATATTGCACTTGAACGGATTGTGCGGAACTCACAAGCCAACACCGGAGGCACAATCTATTACAAGTCTGTACAACTGCTTGCATACGCCGACGATATAGACATTATCGGAAGAACTCAGCGGGCTGTCACCGGTGCGTTTGCAAGCATTGAGGCGGAAGCGGCCAAAATGGGTTTAGCCATAAACGAGGGTAAAACCAAGTATATGCTGTCAACAAGAAGGGAAAACCAACACCGACGAATTGGACAAAACGTCACCGTGGGCAGCTATAACTTCGAGGTAGTAAGGGACTTTGTCTACCTTGGCTCTGCTATAAATTCAAGAAACAAAATCAGTGCAGAAATCAATCGAAGAATAACTCTTGCCAATCGCTGTTTTTTTGGGCTTATAAGGCAATTCAACAGTAAACCCCTATCTCGAACAACTAAGGAGACTCTATATAAGACCTTGATCATCCCAGTCCTGCTTTACGGCGCTGAAACATGGACTTTATTAAAAGAGGATGAAGATGTCCTTGGTCACTTCGAGAGAAAAATTCTTCGTAAGATTTTCGGTCCCGTTTGCGTTGACGGGTTTTGGAGGAGAAGATTCAATCACGAACTATACGAGCTGTACAGCGACATCGACCTAGTCAAAAAACTGAGTATTGGACGTCTGAGATGGCATGTAGAGCGAATGGACACCAACGCTCCGGCTCGCAGAGTCTTCGAATCTAACCCCGAGGGACAACGCAGTAGAGGGAATCATCGCCGTAGGTGGCGCGCACAAGTTCAAGGGGACCTCGACCAACTTGGAGTGCGTAACTGGAGGCAACTAGCTAAAGACCGAGCTAAATGGAGAGGCTTGTTGGTTGCAGCCCAGGTTCACCCCGAACTGTAGCGCCACCTAAGTAAGTAAGTAAGTTTTGCAGTATTCATATTACACAGACGTGATGTAAAAATGAATTCCTCCCTTATTCACATTAGGTGTGTACACATTTTCGTTCATCGTTCTTTGCTCTGCACTGAGCAATGCCAGCTCCGTTTGTTGCGTACATTTCGTTTTTCTTTCTCCGCTCTGCAATGAGCAATGCTAGCTAGCTTTTGTTGCGAATACAGAAATGTGATGTGCAAAAGAACTCCTTATTCACAGTTTATTTTTAAGTCGTTCACAGGCTACGAATGTGAATTTTCATTCGCAGTGAATAATTCACAGGTAGTGATTTTTTGCCCATCTCTAATGCCTATCTAAGTCATTTTTCGGGAAGATTCAATTTTAGGTATGTTGTTCTATTAACCATATGATGTACCTGCGAATCTAATGAATTAATACTGTGATAAGTGATGTTGAATCTAAAGATTAAACTGCACCGTTACTTTTTATTGGCACCTGTAATCAATAGGTTATATGTTTGTGTACATATATATACAACAAAAATACTACAATCATAATGTGATATGTACAACCAATGTACTGTGACATTACTATTATAGAGGAGGTCCAAAAAGTACAATACGTCTCTTTATTCTCTCTGCCTGTGTGCGCATCTGTACGCTCGACTGCAGTCTAAGCTGCTGGACAAATTTCTTTGAAACTTTATATCAAGGCTGTTCCACTTACTTATTTACTTGTTTATGTATTTATTATTATTTCAATTTAGTTATTAATTAAAATAATAATTAATATACTAATTTAATTTATTTAATTTTAATTTTAGTTGTTTATTTATACAAACTGTTTACACCTTGTTCATTTTTTCTTAATAGTTTAAGTGCTTTCAGTAGTAAGGTAGTGTTATGTTACATTTTGTAAATTGTCTAAAGAAATATACATCCTTATCGCTGTGATAAAATCTGTTAAATCTAAGCTCTTAAGGGTCATACGAGTAATTCGAGGGGAAATCAGAACTTGCATTCTAATCGCAAAACTAGTTGTTCCTTACTTAAGCTTGATTTTGGAAAAACAGATTTTTGTCAAAAAGAGTTTCGATTCGATTTTGATTTTCCTCAAACGATTTTCATATTAGGGTTAACTTTGACATAATGCTATCAGCTGGTACCATGATTTTGTTAAAAAATATTCGTACATATGGTATAACGATGCTTTGTTAATAGACCGGATTTGGAAAACTGGTTATTAGTCGACTTTTGTTTCTCAGTTCATTTACTTACTTACTTTATGTCCTATATCCCCGACGTCCTAGAGCCTCTACTACGCCTACGCGCCATCGTGTACGGTTTCTGATAATGTGTATGAGCTCTCCTCAACTTTTCCCCAACTGCCGTGCATACTTCTCGCCTGTTCTGCGCCATGTTCTCCTCTGACCGCCAGGTATTCTGCCATCCTGAGTTAAAGGGTTCCATTGCATAGCATGGTTCGCTATCGAACTGTCATCCTTTCGGAACGTGCGACCTATCCACTGCCACTTCCGTCGTTGGGTGGTTGTGCCCATTGGTTCCTGACCCGTTCTCTGGTAAAGGTGTTCGTTAGAGATACGATTGGGCCAGAAAATCCTTAAGATATTGCGCAGGCACCTATTAACGAACGTTTGCAGCTTTCTGGTGATAGTAGTGGTCACTCACCACGTACAGCAACCATATAACAGCACGGATTCAACGTTGGAGCTAAATAATCTTATCTTGATGTTCAAACTGATTGCATTGCTTCGCCATAGTTTGGACAACATCCCGAACGCGGACTTTGCTTTGGCGATCCTATTGGCTGTATCCTGTTCGGTTCCACCATCGGCCGAGACAATACTCCCAAGATACTGGAAATTCTCTACTCTCTCTACCGGGAGTTACAAGGCTGATAATTTTAGTTTTTGCCGTATTAATTTTCTGCTCGACGATGCCTGCCTCTCTCTCAACATCTGCTGTCATGTATCTAATCATTATATGCCATATGCCATGACATAGCTTACTATTACACTATTTTACGGAGGGTCAAGCGTTTGAGCATTTTCTTGCCAGAATGGCCTAACTTTTGCCCCTTTGTTAAATAGTGTAACTGTTGCTTAAGACTTGGAAAATCAAATTTTTTTATGGTGTTTCTAAATTCTGGCCTTTTAAGGATATTGCTAGAATTTTGAATCTGAATGATTCAGTGGAAATAGGTGCGACTCAGTCAAACATTTTACTTACTTATTTTTAAACGTAAGTGTCTGGATGTCGTACAATCTCTAATGACAACTACACTACCGCTGAGACGATCCTAGCAATAAGTTGAATCTACTCAAATATTGTACTACAATATATTGTCTTTGGAAAAGGACTAGAAAAGGGGTAGGGGGTCGGTGTCTTGAGTAGGCGTTCCTTCAATATTCTATATATGTTTGTAGTAAGCAAAAGATAAAGATTTTCCATTTAGAGCTTTTCTAACTCTATATTAATCACTGAGCTGTCAAAAACAAAGACTCAACTAATTGATGAGGTTAAGAGGGTAGTTTTGTTTACTCAGGGCTACGTTGCAGCTGAATAGTTTGGACAGAAATGTACCGTCTCATTGCTGCGTTGGGAGCCTTCCTTGAAAGTATAGACAAAGAAATTATGAATATAGGATCTCAGCTTTCAGTTTTGTACTACATAATTTTCATAACAATTATGTTATCGGATACTTGTCCAATGATCACGAAAGATGGCAAAGCGTTAGCTATTGGTGCTTTTGGGTATATGACGTCAAACATCGACAACTACCGTCGATTATAAGCCTCTCAGTAATAATTAGATTTCAAGTAAGCGTTCAGTAGCCACTTTCTATTTTGTGTCCATTCCAAGAACCTGACAAATTTTATTGTCAATTGATAAATATCGAAATACAGTACATTACAAATAAAGCCTCTCTAATTCCTTGGAAATTTAAATCCTAATAGATGTTTGGATGCCATTACACCTGCCGAAGACAGTGTTATCTCTCACAGGACATCACCTTTCACTTTAAGATCTCATACTCTGCTCAAATTCCAAAGAATCGCGTGCTCTTGGTATTTCAATTTAACAGTCTTCTACGAGTATTCAGATGCGAACAACACCATAAATCCATTACCAAATGTACCTCTCTATTTGCCTGCTCTAAAGCCTTCCATTCAATTTGCCTGAGCAATTTATCTCCTCGTTGAATAGGTAATCGAATACTACTGGCACTTCGTTCGTTAATCAATGATTTGGTCGTTGCCGTGTCTATACCGGAATGCCTTCTCCAATGTTCGACGGCCTTTGTACAACTGAATATTCATGCAAAAGAACGCTAAACGCTTCGCATGGTTATTAGTCATAAAAATACTGCTAACCAGGAGGACGCTACAACCTGCCATTTTTTTATTTCTTTTTTCTTTTCCTATCGTCTAGTAAATCCGATTAGAACTGTAATACCGATCGTTGCATTCTCGACCATAAGTCTTGCCAAACTCAACAGAAACAACTGAAGCAGGGGTTACATCATATCGTATTATATCACACAGGCGATACGGTGTGTTGCAAATCCTTGTAACACGAAGAGGAGTAGAACGTGTGCATAAGAATCAAAAGAAGGTAAAGAAAATAAAAAAATAAATCCAAAGAAAATTTATTATAATGTATCTTTCAATGTTGGTCGGTTGAGTAGCATGCAATGTTAGCCTGCGCGCAACATTGCGTACCTAACCTACTCCGCTCCTCCATACTGGAAGTGGGCTGTGGCCTGAATGGGAGAAGAAAGAGGGGCCTTTGAGTTATTTATGCGTTTTTCGTTCTATGTTGGTCTTATTAACCGGATCGCGGTACCTATGTACCGATCGTTGCATCTCCTAAGTCCAACAAGGCGACTAGGAACCCTTTCTCTGGATATGGATATAAATTCCAATGGTGGAGCTTTATAAGGATATAACGTTGTCGATGAAAAATTGTTGTCAAAGACATCCAAATCTTGTCTGGGATCTGGTTTATGTGATATACCCCAATGAAAGCGGTAACTGTACCTACTATGTATGTGAATAGCAAGGATGTGCATCCAATTAATGGCGTCAGGTGTGGCTTTGTGAACATTTTCTAGGATAGCGGTGGTATCCTTTTCACGTGGGCAGTTAATTGAATGATGCATCGTTTGGCGGAATAAGAAACCATTGAAATGCGATGCTGTTACTCTGATCCTGAGGTGTATTCGTTGATTATGATTTGCTTGACCAGAGCTAAAGCAGAGACCCCTACTAGCGAATCCACGGTCAACAGCCTAGATTTCTAAATTGGATCTTCTTCTTCCTTTTTCAGCGAGGTTATGATCCGAAAACAAGGGATCATAACCCTCCCACTTCACTGCATTTCTGCTGATCCGCTTGTGAGGTTTGCCTATTTGACATCAAAAAATATAGGCAGGCCGATTTTGGATCTCTCGGTTACTGAGGCCAATGAAATGCCGATGTCGTCCCATTTGTGTGATCCAGGCGTTTATAGGCCTGCCTTTCCTGCCTCGCGATGTCAGTCCAATTCTGTTAATTGGATATAGACTACTTCTATGGATATAGATTCGATGGGGTTTGTGTCCTTTTAATTCGCTATTGAGGTCTCTCGGATCGATACAGAGGCAGCTACTTTACCAAATTCAATTTACTCGTATAGCGAATTTATTACTACACAACGACCAAAGTAGAAAGTGTCTCAATTTTAAGTAACCCAACATAACTTAAGGTGAATCAAGTTGGATGCCCAACAGCTGCCCCGAAAAGGGTTTCCACAATTGTCATCATCATTTTCAACAACCAGATTCTTCTATATGAGGGTTGGTAGGACAGGATGCTAATGTAAACTTTCCATCTTTCTCCACCCTCTGCCACTGGCTCCAAATAACCACGAGGGACCCTCGTCATACCACCCCATATGCCTGCTAGACACAATTGGTAAAATACTGGAGTGAATCATATACAACCGACTGGAGGTGGCAATTGATGAAGCCGGAGGAATTTAGAAAGGCTCTTTCTACAGTAGATGCTATTCGGAGGGTAACTACAACATTGGAAGAAACTATTCAGGGCAGGAGATGGAGAGGAGGTGCAAAGAAATATGGTGCTGTATTAACATTGGACGTCAAAAATGCGTTCAACTCTGCAAACTGGGGGCTTATAGTGCACTCCCTTAGGTCAGTAATGGTGCCATGGTTCTTAATAAAAATAATGCTAAGCTACTTTGAGAATCGGTTCCTGCTCTACCATACCGATGATGGAGTAAGGCAGTACCACATAAATAAAAAAATAAATAAATATTTGGCGCAACAGCTCTTTGAGTGCCAGGGCCTAGCTTCTCGCAACCACTCGTGTTGTGTGCGTTATATTTTTCACACGAATGGAAGGGACCTACAGTTTAGTGCCGTATCCGAACGGCGATTTGAGAAGCTTTTTCGTGACAACAATACTCTCGGATGTTTGTCAGACGCTCGCGAGAGGTGGGACCGTGAAAAAACTTTTTGGTGTTTTGTAGGATTCGACCTTGAAACCTCATGCGTAGTGATCCGACACACTAACCACTTACGCCACGGCGCCGCAGTACCACATATCTGGCGGAATTCCACAAGGATCGATATTAGGATCTATCTTATGGAATAATTACCTGAAGCCTGGATTATGTAATGTCATCTTCATACGTAAAGCTGGTAAACCGACCCACACGAACCCAAAAGATTACAGGCCGATCAGCCTGTCCTCTTTCGTGTTGAAGACTTTTGAAAGACTAATTGATCTACACATTCGCTCCAAATTAAGCCATAGGGACATGTCCCCAGCACAACATGCCTGTACCAAGGGCCGATCAGTCGAAACAGCCCTGTACGAAGTGGTAGCAACAATCGAGCAATCACTCTACTATAAAGAATTCACTTTAGCGACCTTTTCAGACCTGGAAGGAGCCTTTAACAGTGTGAAAACCGAATCAATAAGATTATCACTGGACCGACTCAGAGCAGATTCCACACTCTCCGACTGGATTGAATGTATGCTCAAGACAAGACACATCAACTCGGACCTGGGTGACAGCCAAGTAAACGCACTGGCCTTTAGAGGAACCCCGCAAGGAGGGTTCCTATCTCCTCTACTATGGACTCTAGTCGCAAATAAGATCCTTTTAAAATTAGGACGCAGCGGAGTAAGAGCTGTTGCTTATTCAGACGACATCGTCCTATTTATGTCCAGCAAATTTCTTGACACTATCACCGAACTTTTGCAATCGGCCCTGAATACCCTCCATAGCTGGGCGAGAAGTTGTGAACTGAACGTTCACCCAGCGAAAACAGAAGTGGTCCTCTTCACCAACAAAAGAATAATCCCAGCTTTCGGACTCTTAAGACTCGGTGACACTCCACTCCAAGTCTCGAATAAAGTACGGTATCTTGGGTGTATACTTGACCGCAAACTAAGCTGGAGAGATAACACAAATGAAAGAATAAAGCAAGCGTACATTGCGTTCTATGCTTGCAGCATAATTTTTGGTAAAAAATGGGGACCCAAACCTGCCATCATCCATTGGATGTAGACAGCCATAGTCAGACCCATTCTTATATACGGGTGCCTTGTCTGGTGGACAATAGCAGAGAAACACATGCATCTCAAAGAGTTGACTAAAATCCAGAGACATAGCAACCAGAGACGCCATTAGAACTACCCCGACCGCAGCACTTGAAACAATTCTCGCACTGATTTCACTAGACTTATTTGTTAAGAAATGATGAGTGCCCTACACATAAAAGAATTCAACCTATGGAGAAAGGGCCACACGGGCCACCGTAGCATCTCAAGATGGGATCACCTAGACACCACCACAGACTACCTGCCGCTATCCCCCGTCTTCAGCCTAAACGTCAAAGCGGTCATCCCATCAAGGGAATACTGGGAAGACGGTGGGGCCATTAACCCATTAACCCCTCAAAATAGACAAAACTTGGCACTGTTCGTAGGTATCATTACCGGCCACAACCTATTGCCGGCCCACCGGAAGAGAATGCGGCTAAGTACAGATCAACTCTGCAGAGGATTCGGCAATGCAGACGTAGAGGTGGACTCGGAACACTTTCTCTGCAAATGCCCTAGTCCCTGCAGTACCAGGAAGACGGCCCTTGGAGAGTATTTTTTCAACCATATGGGCGACCTGTCTGAAAAGCCACCAACCACCATCATGAAATTTATAACTTCTTCAGGGTGGTTCAGAGGCCGTTCCACTAACACAGAACTCTAACTTTTTGTTTCTTTCCTCTCTTTGCAGTTCTTCAATCAGGAAAATCCACGTCAGGGGAGCTCAATGGATCCATTTGTGATCCGAGTGCAGGCTGCGCTCATTTGTTGCAGCTAACCCCTTTTAACCTAACCTAACCTAACCTATGGACTAAGTATGTACGATAGGGGTCTAATACTTGGAATCCCAAAAGTGCAAAAATCATGGGCTTTGGCGATGATATTGTAATTGTTGTGGCGGCGAAACACCTGGAAGAAATAAAGGACATTGGTAGTTAATGTATCCGAAAAGTGGGCGGTTGGCAGCAGTTGGGTTAGAGCTCGCAGAGCATAAAACAGAAGCAGTACTAGTATGCAGTCGTAAGAAAAGAGAAACCATCACCATCAGGATAGGTGATCATGATATAACATCAAAACCACCTATCAGATACTTAGGTGTGATGACCGATGCTAGGCTCGCTTACAAGGAACATCTTGAACGAACGTGCGACAGAGCTGCAAATGTGAGTGCTGAATTATCCAGGATAATGACGAACATTGGAGGACGCAGACAACATAGGAGACTAGTTCTGTCAATGGTGGTGCAGTCAGTCATAATGTATGCGGCACTAATATGGGCCAAAGCATTGACAATTAAGTCGTACGCAAAAAAGTTTAACTCCGTCAACCTAGGCCCTGGCACTTTAAAGAGCTGTTGCGCCAAATATTTTTTTTTTTCCGTCAACCGACTATGTGCACTGAGGGTTTGCTGTGCATATCGGAGAGTGTCAGACGATGCCTTATGTGTCATCGCGGGAATATCTAGAATATCTAGAATACCAGCAGATATCTTGGCTAGCGAGCTACAAAGGACCTACGATGCCAAAATTCAGGAACCTCGAGCTTCAGTGAAAGATATCAAGCTAGAAGAAAGAGAGCGAAGCATGAGAGCACGGCAGGAGAGATGGAACCAGTCTACAAAGGGAGCATGGACCCACCGACTTATAGCAGATATTCACAAATGAGTGAACCGGAATCACGGAGAAGTAGATTTTTACTTAAGCCAGCTCCTAAGTGGACATGGCTGCTTTTGAACGTATCTGCACAGGTTTGGTCTCAAGGAATCGCCTGTTTGTTTAAATTGCGAAGAGGCCAGAGAAGATGCACAGCACGTATTCTTCCAGTGCCTTCGTTTCAGTTTAGAGCGCAGAGAACTAGAGGAAATAATTGGAGAAATACCAACTCCCGAGAACATTGTGAGCTATATGTTATAATCGAGCGCAATACGGGATGCGGTGAAACAGGTTGCAGCAATAATAATGAACGAACTTCGACGGTTGGAAGCAGTAAGGGAGAGCACCAGTGAAAGCCAAGGCCAGACGACATCTCCCATAAAACAAAGAACAGCAAAGGGTGGACTAAATGATGAACCAACAAACGGGGAAAGAAGAGCATACATTGCTAACCAGCCCCTCGAAGTAATACCTAACGGTAGTCCCGCGGGAAGAGTGGTAGAAGTGTGCAGGGTGGGATTAGCACGTAGGCGCATTCCTGCCAACGATTACTCGGGCTTGCGAATCGTGCATGCTAGTAGCCCGGGCTACTAGTATCTTTCGCAGATTACCACATCGGTTGGCGCAACGAAAACAAAAAAAAAAACAAAAAACCGCGAGGAATCCGCAGACGGGTCCAGAAGAGATATAGGTCGATCTCGTGCTAGGTTTATCAGTGGATTGCTTACTTGATGGTATGGCACTCATGGCACATTTGAAAGTGTGGAGACATGCGTATACGTAGCCAAACGTAGCATAGCATAAATCTTGTGTTTCCCACTCGGTCATTGCGAGCTTTTGGAGCGGCATTACGAAAAAAACGTAATTTCGGCAGATTGTATCTACGATCTTATTCTTATGGTGCTGCTTTGATGATCATATGTGAATGTTGGAACAAATAACGAGTTAAAGACCGATAACTTAGCTTATAATAGATCGATCAGTCTCTTTATAGCAGAACTCATCAGTGCTCCTTACAATACTCATGAATAGGACACCGAAGTACTTCGACTTATCCACATCTTTCGAAAGGACTCCACTTACATGCAGACTGCACTGAACGGGTACAAAAACTTCTGTGTGTAGAAATGATCCATGGACGACCAAATCATTCGCGAAGACCAGATTACTAATCCATTAGTCTCTTAGTTTGAACCATTCTAGGTAACATTGGAGGAACCCGATCATATGTACAGAGGTCTGGCATACCTATTCCCAGGCGCAAGCAAACCTAAGCCCAATTCTGAGAGTGTAAAACTGGTTAATAAGGCTTATGCGAGGAAAGCCCAATCTTGACGCAACTATTATTAATGAACACGTTTCAAACAACTTAGGATATACCTCTATAATTTATTAAGCCTCTCTTATCCTCCATTTTAAAAGAACATTCTATGGACATTCACAGGCCACTTTAATGAATCGCGAGTCATTGCATCTCTTGAAGAAGCTCTTCTTTTCTCTGATGGCTTTTTGAACAAATTCTTAATCCGTCAAACCGCCCCACTTCACAAATATGTATCTTCCGCAGAGGAAATGACCGTTATTTAATTTCAACAAATTTCGTTCAAACCTTCAAGATATTTGTCGCGCAAATTTCTCTCGTATCTTGTCGACTTGTAACCACTCCCACAGTATGTGTGTAATCTCTTTGGTTTATGCATTGGACGGAGGAGCACTCTATGATTGAAATACAATTTACCCAGCACCCTCTCAATGCACAAACATCACAAACCATCCTTCACTGCCTGTGCGACCATCCGTCTAAAAGCCTCCTCTCAATGGTCTTGCTATCGCGTTGGCCACTCCTCGATCCTTGATCTCCTCGACTTCAAGCACGAAAACACGGACTACACCCCACCGAAACTGAAATTTGATTGTAACTTCCGTACGAGCATCCCTGAACGGGATGAATGGGACACTTCCCCCCTGTCGATGGTAGTGCGGTTCACTTCTTTACAGATGGCTCTAAGACCGAGGATGGGGTGGGTTGTAGTGTTTTCTCCGGAAAGCTCAATCTGAGCATCTCGTTCCGTCTCCCTGATCAGTGTAGTGTTTTTCAGGCGGAAATCATGGCGATTAAGGAAGCCCTGTCCTGACTGAAGTGTAATGTATTATCTGTCAGGGATATGAGCATTTTCATTGATAGCCAAGCGGCAGTCAAGTCCCTGAAATCGTACTCCTTCATTTCAAAGGCCGGCTTAAACTGCCCTTTAAATCTTATGGAGATGACAGAGAAGTTCAACATTCACCTATCCTGGGTGCCAGGCCACAGGGACATTCTATGAAACTGCAGGGCGGACGAGCTCGCCAGACAGGGTACTACTCTAAGGATTCTGCCTGATAGGCAAGCCCTGGATATGTCCCTCGCTACATGTAAGCATCTACCTAAGCTGAACGTTATTAGCAAGACCAACCTCAGAGCGGAAAACGGCTCAACGTGTCACATTTCGAGATAGATCTGGCCTAGGCTGGACCAAAAACGTTGTGCCGAGTTGGTCAACCTAAAGCGATCACAGATCAGCTGCGTTGTCGGAGTTCTCACTGGACACTGTCTTATGGGCCAACACCCCAAAAGACTTGGCCCTTTTCTCTAACGACTTCTGCAGAAGCTGTAGGGACGAGGAGGAGGAAAAAACCACCCTTCGCCTCCTATGAACTTGTCCAGTCCTGCCGCATAAAAGAATGCTCCATCTAGGGTCCCCCTTCCTTGAAGAGCTCGGCGATCAGGCGTCCTTAGACGTCATGTGCATCCATCGCTTTATCAAATGCTCCGGTTGGTTTTGTTAGTCCATGAGTAGCCTACTGATTGATCCATGCTATCACAAAGGACCTTCACTGGTCTAAGTGTGTCTGCACTCTTGTGCGGACAGCCCACCTAACCTAACCATCCTTCACCATGCTTTTCATTTGATCATGCCACGAAGAAATCTTTCAACGATTTCTGCTGAAAACCCTGATGCTACTATGTGTATTTATGTTTTTTTTTTTTATATGTGGAAGGACAGTGTTCATGATGGAGAATCCGTTTGCATAGCGAACACTCAACAACGTCTCGTTTCGCGCTTTGGTCAGATTCACCGTTCCTCTCAATCACATCCCCCATGTGAAAACACCTACACCCACATCTTTTCAAAGCCAGCTTCTACTTAATTTAAGAAAGCCGTATACTCTGACTTTAGGTTTGGTATATAATCGTGGATATATTTGAAATCAAAAGCCTAATTATCCACTTTCATGACACAAAGTATGTAAAGGACTCGGGTAAACTATTCTTTCGCAAAGTTTATTGAAAACCCGTACACGTTTGGCTCTTTCTTCTCCCACTAGACTTTCTAAATCCACAATTCATTTGCCTTTGTCGTCTTGGGAACATCAAGTCTATAGAAATCTTCTTTCCCATTGTATGCCTGAAATTCCCGTATTACTCATCCCGTTAATCGAATGAAACGCACAAATTAATTGCATCTCATTATTGGTCAACTCATTTCAATTCAATCCCAATACACACACGCATACAAAGAACGAGTGAGAACAAATCATCAATTAAGGAGTCCGCCGCACAGCTCATCTTCAAATCAAACGGTCTCTTGACTTGAATAGAGCCCAAGATGAAGAGATAATAAAAACCTGCCGCCGCACATTTAAACAGTTAAACTTGAAGACTCGAGCACCTGCAAAATAATCTCAATCGTCCGAGATATCGAACAAAAAGATAATTAAATGTCTCGCTTATGAGATACATTAATTAAATGCCGGGCTAAGATACTTGCTCGTAACAGTATTTCCTGGGCATTGCGTCTGATTCCATGTCGTACAACCAGGGTAGCACTCTTCAATACACGTGCTTTGTATCTGTAGCATAATCATATGTGACAGATCAATAATTGAGCTTCGCAGATGCAGCTACCCTACCGAACCACATCACACCACCTGTGGCGGCAATACCACTCAACTTTCAACTTGTATCTGAGTGGACTGATCGCGGTTCTAATTGCGAATCGCAGTGTTCCTCGGAGCACAACTCCAGCATTCAGCGTATTGTAATCTAAAACGAAACGGTGATTCCCAATAATTCTCCATCAACCGATCGGATAGATACAAATGCACACGCACATGTAGCACGGGGATAAATAGCGTGGCCGATACATAAATTGCCGCGCCGCACATAAGTGACTCTAACTGTGTTTGATCTGACGCAGAGAAATATGCCAGCCTCCTTGACTTCATCTAGGCACTAGTATCTGCACTCCAAATCTCTCTCTGTCGTTGAGCAGTAACCAACCTAGTCGCACCGTATCTAGAACAAAAAATATCTATCCACATACTTGTGCTTAAATGAGATTAGAATTCCTGCAGCAGGGAGGCTGCCAGTAAATATATGAGCCACTAAGAAATTATTAGCCAACCCAATGAGGGGAAGGCCAGTCCAAGAGAAGCCAATCACACACAATTTCTATCCCAGCGGAGGAACTAGATCTTTGGGTTTTTTTTTCCCGAGTGGAAAATCCAGTCGAGCCAGAATTGCGAGCGGGACTATGCGCCGAGCCGAGTTATCTCTCTAAAGCTGGCATTGGAATCCAGGAAGATCTACGATCAGTGTGTATGTGGAATCAAACGGGCGATTGTACCTCGATCGTCTTTGGGGTGAATCCACTGTTCTGTTGCTGGCTGGATTGGCGATCCGAATCCATGTGGTCAAGCAGGTATTTATTGCACAATGCCGATTCCGTTTTGCAGTTTAGTTTAGGACGTGTGTGTGGCTGTTAGCCATGTATATGGGGATCGAATTCAATGGGCGATTTAATTTAGGTAAACAACTAACCATGGAACGGTGCTTGTAGGGTTCATTTTTGAAATAATTTAAATATGCTCATATCAAATGGGTACACAGGAGTCATGGTCATAAACCATGTCAACACCGCCTGTGGAGATTAAACTGTTAATAGGGGATCGTTAGGAGTTAGTTGATTACGAAATGATTTCAATTTGAAAGTGCTGTTATTGAGGCTCAAGTTGTAGCAAATTGTGGACATGGATGTGCACATATTGTAGCATGTGAGGTTCTGAATAGTCCTTTGGAGTTCCTTAACAAACGTTAACCTTGTAGTTCTGCTAGATTATACGAGCAATCTAGGACGCGAAAGAGTAATTCTCCTGCTCACGTATCCTATGATATCTATCTAATTGGGCGATTATCTGATACGTTGTTGCGCTTAGAGAGGATATTCGACCGAAGGATATTAGTATTGCTTTACAGAAATCAACTTGAGCGAAGCAAATCACTTGAGTCAAAGGTGGTTCCTTGAACCTAATTATTTAAAATTTTATTGCTAAGCATTTTCTATCACAGATCAATCAGTTGATGTTTCAGGGAAAAGTGTACGACTTGACTTGTCGGACGTGCCAACTTGTTAAGATGGGTACACGATTCTGCTTTTACTTCATAGTGTATATGATTTTTGTTAATATGGTCAGTTTTTTGGAATACTATGGTATACAAATAGGCGAGCGTTGTGCACTATATATTTCCAATACGTAGTCACACTCAGTTTTAAAATATAACCATCAAATCTAGAGTCTCCAGACCCTTTTTGTTTTAAAGAATCCAAGGATTTCCTGAGTATGGCTTATACGTCTACAACCCTGCATATATATTGTACATGCATTCATGACCTCGTAAGAGGTCTTTCGAATCAGAATACACATGTTTTTTGGGACAAAAGTCAGGACCTCCTCAGAGCCTGCATACAGATTGGTAAAGACATACTTTTTATATCTTTTAGAGTTTATGACGTAGAAATTAATCACCATCCATAATATAACACCAGCCTACTTCGACCAAGACGAGTATGCACAGTAAAAAGAAGTTCAAAAACCTGCAGCACTGCAGTAGGGACAAACTCCCACCTCTGCTAGTATGTGATGCCAATGCTCATTGCTAAGAATAGGGAAGTAGCGATGACAACGCCAGAGGTGAGTCCTTTTCGAATTCATTCTTAAAGTAAACCAAGATATTTGGAGTGTGGGAAATACACTAATCTTCTTATCTAGGGTAAGAGAAGAGGTCTCGATGGCACACTCGGTAACCCGACTATGTAGCTAAAAGAAACTTCAGGAAAACAAACTGAGATAGAAATAGGTCCGCCTATGAGTGAAACCTAAAACAGGTGAAATTCGACAACAGAGTGGAAGAGCTAAATATGTACATCTGCAGGTCAGTCATAGACCTACTCTGTAAAACTAACAAAATTGACCATGGGAATCCTAAGGGCTAAAACACATAGCCCCAAAGCTTTCTGTAAGAACATTGAGCCCATTCCTGCAGCGGTCAGACTCCACAAGGCATTGCAGGAGAAAGCTGGCGCTCCGTGCTCGTTGAACAATTAGGTTGATAGCTACATTGAGGGAGAAGAGCAGAGAGCTTCTTCCATTAGGTTAGGTTAGGTATGTGTGCTGGCAGGGAGAGACACTCTCTGCCACACTCAGGTCAGTGTTGACCCATTGTGATACCCATAGGGGAAAAAGTAATCCCTTACCCATTGAAGCCTACTGAAAACCGGCAAAAAGCTATTCAAACTCAATCACTTATTTCGTTTCTGCATACAAGCCACCCTGTCGAAACGCCGGAGAGCTCCTCGAGATCCTAGAAGAAATATTTACCAAAAAACTTTTTCTTGGAGTATTGAAGACCCGAACAGTGGCACAGGAAGTGGGTAGTGGCCTCAAAAACTCCCTCGTCACTACAGCCTCTACAGAGTTCCTCCTCTGTCAGGAATAGTTTCTTCAAGTGGTACCGCAGAATGTTGTGCCCCGTGATGGTGCCCACGGGGGTGGAAAGGGATTTCCTGTCTTTCCGAGTAATTCTATCGGTCCTTACTTTGTCGAAGGACGGCCATAGCTTCCTAGTGGTGGCACAAGTTTCCATGGAGGTCCATCTTGTGTTCGCCTCTCTAATGACTCTATTCCCTGTAACGAGCTTGAATATGCCGAACCCCACAGGCGGATCAGTAAAAATGCGGTGAAGTGGGAGGGTTATGATCCCTTGTTTTCGGATCATAACCTCGCTGATAAAAGGAAGAAGAAGAAGAAGAACGAGCATGAATATGCAAGGCGGAATACAAACTGAGGGGTCAACTTGTTTTAGTAAGGCTGCCGAGCCGATTCTTGGTAGCTCGTCAGCGTTCTTATTGCCTGGGATACCCTCGTGTCCAGGGACCCAGAAGAGCGATACCTTGAGCTGTGTTACAAGAACCCTGAGCTCTTCTCGACAACACTTCAAAAGCTTCGATTTAATTTCTATGGGAGTAATCGCTTTTATAGCTGCCTGGATGTCGATAAAGATGGTGATACCTTCTGGCGGTATTGCCCTTACCGCAGACTCACGGCCGGCTGTTGCTACTGCTAAGACCTCTGCTTGGAACACGCTGCTGTGGTCTGGAAGTCGTATGGATTTCGATATACGTAGGGGGTGGGAGAAGATGCCTGATCCTACGCTAGTGCTTATTTTGAGATCTTCTATAACTCGAGGCGCACTTTCTAGGTAGTCTAACCTACAGCAGCACAGACGTGATGGAAAGCCCCAGAAAAAAAAAAAAAAAATGAGCGACAAAAAACCGTCTTTACGAACACAACTCATATGCTCAAAGCACCGAGAGCAGATGGTATTTTCCCTGTCTTATTACAAAAAGAGCAGACAATTATCATGCCACACCTCATAGAAGTAATGAGGAGTAGTTTAGCGCGTGGCTATGTACGAGTACCAATACTTTGGAGAAGGGTAAATGTAATATTGATCCCGAAATTGGGAAAGAGGGACAAAACGTCACCCTTAGACCAGCCTGACTTCGTTAAATACACATAGTGCTAGAAAGGACCAAGTGCTGGTGGAACCATACTAAAAATAATCAAACGCGGCATCGGGAAAGGGAAATATATCGCAGTTGAAGAGCGAAAATCCCTTTTTAAAATGGTCCCGCTTCTGAACTGGCCAATAGATGACACAAAACAGATACACACTAAACAGAGCCACAAAATAGACTGGTGCAATGAATCCGACAAATACCAATTCAAGCAGCGAACAATTAAATGGTACACAGTCGGATCGTAAATATCGGCAAGAGCTGATGCAGGCATGTACGGACCCAGAACCTGGAACCTTGGAACTTTCCCTACTACCTTTCCAGCAGAGGATGCGCCCAATTCAACCTCGACTGGAAATATGGCGGGCGAGTATCGCAATACTGTCAGATAGTTAGGTGCAATCAAGGCACTAAACTCACTTGAGATCAAATCCAAACTGGTATGCGTATGGGATTGCCTTACTAAGATGAACAGATACTAGGTACCAGAAAGAGTGGGTTAGTAAGTAAATCTCTTCAGCCATGCTTCAACATGCTCTAGCAAGAATCACACCCTGGCTTAAAGTAATTTACCGCAGCTGTATAAAGCTAGGTTACGTACCGAACAATTGGCGAGAGGTAAAAGTGGTCTTCATCCCTAAGGCGGGTAGACAATGGATATCGGAACTGGCTCTGGAGTTTTCTGCGAGTCACTTGAAATCAACGACTCATACAAGCTCTTGGATGACTCTAGCATCTTTCAAGCTGAGATATTCGCCATTGACAGGGCTGCACGGACTATACATAGCGAAAAAAACTAAATCCTTCCAAGATTAACATTTTCGTGGATAGTCAAGCGGCAATCGAAGCACTAGACAGCCAGGAAGTCAGATCACAAACAGTTTCCAGATGCCGTAACACGTTGAACAGAATATGCAACACCCATGACGTAACTCTCTGCTGGGTTCCCGGACATAGCAATATAAAAGGAAATGAGACAGCAGATGAACTAGCCAAAAAGGGATCAGCATTGGAATTTCAACACACTCGGTTGTCAGTAAAAACTCCAATTGGTGAACTGAAAAGGAAAATTGACCTAAAAGCAAGAGAGCTGATTAACTCCGCTTGGCACGCCAGAAGCGACTGTATCATATCTCGCAGCTTATGGCCGACAGTGGATGAAAATAGAACAAAAAGCCTTTTGGCGATGAATAAAAAAGAGATTCGCATTTTGACAGCTACACTAACAGGACATTGTGCGATAGGGGTAATGGCCGCTAGATAAGGCGTTAACACACCCGACCACTGAAGGAGCTGTCAAGATAGGTATAGAGGAGACAGAAACCATAAACACCTGCTATGCGATTACCCAAATCTTCAAAACTGTCGCCTTCATCATATGAGCAACCGGTTTTTTGACGAACTAGGGGATCTCATACAAGTCCCACTAAGGAACATGATAGGCTTCATAAAGAGCACAGGCTGGTTCACAACAGAACCGACCGCAAGATAATTATTTAAGTAACGGTTCCACACTATAAAGGGAAACACAATGGACAGATCGGCCCCCGTGATAAGTACTTAGGTGCACTTCCCTCCAACCTAACCTAACCTAAGTAAATCTCTTTTGTTTTAAATGACGGATGGATCCTGCAGCTGTAGCTCAAGCTCATTGCTGCCCTCGAGGCTCGTTTTTAACACAGGCACCACGTAATGCCCGCCATACTGTTTGCAATTAAACTTTGGTAAATGTCGCCTTATCACTCCTTAACTTGTCACATAATCATAACTTCCTACACGAGTGCTTGTGAGTGTAGCGGTGTAACAAATATTATTACCTAACCATGGAAGATTCCAACCACTTTTAGGTTTAGTAATCCAGTTAGCACATGCAATCCAATCCGGACTTGAGCTGGTTTTAAAGTTGCACCTAAACCATTTGTTAAATAATCAATTTAAACTTCATTTGAGGTAACGATGATATAATCTTAAAACCGCATCTAAACTGGGTTTTTATTCATAATGCAAGCTAGTAGGTGTTCAACATGCGCGGCGCATCATACTCATGGGTATCTATGCCACGATTTCGAAGAAAAAAAGAAAAACTTGTCTGCATCCTCTGCCTACCGATACATAATTTCCCCATGGAGTAACCCATAAATTGCGATGTCAGATGATTCTTTTTCTTATTTAAATCACAGAGCACCATGTGTACCGTTCTACAACTCGTTTTTTATTTAACTTTATCAAATAATCAAGAATTAGAACAAAGTCCCGTCAATTGTTTTTTTCTTTTCTACAAGTGCTTACGCATCTAAAGCGTCTCAGGTCTCGGCTGAGTAAGCTACAACGCGTCGCGAGTCATTTACATACTTAACGAATAAATTTATACGTTTTTAATAAAAACAAGTGATTAACAGTTAATTGGCATTAGGGACGTTTTTTTTGGAACAATCGAGCTTGAGGCTAACTCTTGGGTATTAATCAAGACGTTAACAGATTCTGAAAGATTTAGCCCTCGAGCCGGCGCGCGAGAGGTGTTTTGATTGAGGTATTTGGCTAACTGTTTGGGTATATAAATAGGATTATGTCAGAATGGAACAATGGGTGGTATTTTTGGTAGAACAGTATGTTAAACATTCAATGAGACGATAAATTTATTTGTGTAAGCTACGGTATTTGAGGTGGAAGGTCATTAGTTTTTTCTTGTTTTGTTGGAATTGAAGATGATTTGTGCTTAATTGCTTTTCTTTTCTGATCATGAAATCAGGTATCGTTTGCCGGATTTCATGGGAAGCTTTCTTTTGTAGGAAAAGGCTAGAATAGAATTAAGTGAAACCCATTTATATTTATATTAGTAATTGATTCTTAGAAGGGCTTTAGAAGTTTTGTTATGTATTATATCTCATATTGTTGGGAAGGAGGACAACTGGACATCCTGTCTGAAGAGTGATTGAACTTTTAAAAGACTTGAGTGTTATACCCGCACAGATGGGCACAATCTATCAAAAGTCCGTACAACGGCTTGCATACGCCGACGATATTGACATAATTCGAAGAACTCAAGGGGTTGTCGCCACTGCGTTTGCAAGCATTGATAAACGAAGGCAAAACCAAGTATTTGCTGTTAACAAAAAGAGACAATCAACACCGACGAATTGGACAGAACGTCACAGTGGGCAGTTGTAACTTTGAGCTAGCAAGAGACTTTGTCTACTTTGGCTGTGCTATAAACTCTGAGAACGACATCAACGCAGAAATCAAACGAAGAGTAACTCTTGCCAATCGCTGTTGTTTTGGGCTTATAAGGCAATTCAACAGTAAGGCCCTATCTCGAACAACTAAGGAGACTCTGTATAAGACTTTACGGAGCTGAAACATGGACTTTATTAAGAGCGGATGAAGATATCCTTGGTCGCTTCGAGAGAAAAATTCTTCGTAAGATATTCGGTCCCTTTTTTTGTTGGCGGGTTTTAGAGACGAAGATTCAATGACGAACTTAACGTATTGAACTGTACAGCGTCATCGACCTAGTCCAAAACTGCGTATTGGACGTTTGAAATGGCTAGGACATGTAGAGCGAATGGAAACCAACACTCCGGCCTGCAGAGTCCTCGAATCTTATCCCGAGAGACGACGCAGTAGAGGGAATTTTCGCCGTAGGTGGCGCGCACAAGATCAAATGGACCTCGATCAATTTGAGGTCCGCAACTAGAGGCAATTAGCTAAAGACTGAGCTAAATGGAGAGGCTTGTTGGTTGAAGCCCAGGTTCACCCCGAACTAGCGCCACCTAAGTAAGTAAGTTATATCCGCAGTAAGGGGTGAGTCAGTGAGAGTGATACGATACAGTTGTGAATGAGGGAATAACTCTATAAAAAGTGATACGTCCGGAGTTACTATAAGTCTCTCATGTTTAAAATTGAAATTTAATTCATTTCCTGTACTTCGTTTTTACAAACACGACAATAGCAGCATTAAGTACGAAAGTGTACTTGAGAAGATGGATTAGCCGGAAACCAATAAACAAATGGTCTCTAGACCCAATGCAGTGGAGACGGCATTACACTCACTAGTGCGTATTATTGAATATTGCCTGTTTCATAAGGAGTATGCAATGGTTGTTTTTCTGGATATATATAGAAAGCGCTTTCAATAATGTCAATACATCAGCGATAGCGGATGCTCTATCAGACCTGAAGGTTGACAGCTCACTTTGCGAATTGATTAATCTACTGCGTAATGGTCGGATTACCAACTCTAAGCTGGGTGTGACGGCTATTAGAAGGTATGTCAGTAAAGGCACTCCACAATGTGGTGTTCTATCCCCCCTTTGTGGAATTTGGTAATCAATGAACTATTGATAATCGTGGAAGACGAGGGATGCACGGCTATGCAGATGATGTTGCTTTGGCTGTTTCGGGAAAGCACTTAAATACTCTAAAAGAACTTCTACAAAATGCTTTAAACAAGCTCACTCAACCCCCACAAAACTGAACCAGTCAAATCTCCTTCTCTCTATGGTATTAGCTCAACTTTCTCTGACACAGCAAAATATTCGGATCTTATCCTGGATAAAAAATTAATCTGGAAACCTAATATTCAAGAAAGAGTCAAGAAAGCTACATTAGCACTTTTCTCTTGCAAAAAAGCTATTGAGAATAAATGGGTTTTACAACCTCGAATCACTCACTGGCTCTATATATCGGTCATTAGACCGATACTTACATACGGGGTGATTGTCTGGTGGACAGCCTTAGAAAAAGCTATAAATCGCGGTTATTGAAGTAAGGTAAATTATTTTCGAAGTAGGTGCAGCTTGTCTGTGCATAAGAGGAGTACTACGTACAACTCCCTCTGCTGCACTGTATACTATGTTCCATCTGATACCCCTCGATATATTTAGCAAGCAAATGGCAGCGAATGAAGCCGTTCGCCTTGAAGCTACCCAACAGTGGACAAGAAAAGAATTTGAATACGCTTCCATTCTGAATAAATTCAAATCCTTCCCTAAAACACGGACTACACCGTCCCACGTCTAAATTTTGATAAAAACTTCCTAGTCACCATCCCTTCCAGATCCCTCTAGGAGGACGATGCATTTTTAGAAGATGAGTCGATTCACTTCTACACTGATGGGTCAGAAACCAATGACGGAGTTGGTGCAAGTGTTTTCTCTGACAGGCTTAATCTTAAGCTCTCCATTCGTCTTTCAAATCATTGTAGCGTATTCCAGGCTGAAATAATGGCGATTAAAGAAGGCTTTTCTTGGCTTCAGAAAAACGTGGTATCTGCCAGAGATATCCGCATCTTTTCAGACAGCCAAGCAGCAGTCAAACCCCTGAAATCGACCTCTATAAATCCCTTAGTAGCTCTAGACTGCCGATCGTCTCTCGCAGAGATGGCTGAGCAGTTCAATATTCACATATGATGGGTGCCGGCGCATAGGGTCATTCCAGGGAATTGTAAGGCCGATGAACTCCCCAGAATAGGAACAACTATGCCCATCTGGCCGGACAAAGGCAAACTCACAAACTTAAGTACAAGCTGGATGCTGTCGAGAGTACTGATCTTAGGTGGATAAGTGGATCAACATGTCTAGCGACAAAACAGATTTAGCTGAAGCTGGATCTAAAACGTTCTTTTTCTCAACAGATTGCATATTGGCGCTATAATAGGTGTAATCACTGGACACTGTCTAATAAAAAAGCATGCTACAAGGCTAGGCTTTTTTGCGAACGACTTTGTAGAAGCTGCATAGATAAAGAAGAGGAAGAAACTATTCCTCACCTTCTTTGTTTCTGCGCAGCACTCTTCCGTAGAAAGAATCTTCACCTAGGAGCCCCTTATTATAACGACATAGGCGACCCGAGAAACAACGACATTAAGAGCCTCCTACGCTTCATAAGAAGCTCAAAATGGTTTTACGAGTAGGTAGGAGAAACTTTCTCCCATGATCCACGTGGTATCACAATGGACCTATTATTGGTCTAAGTGGTTTGGCGATGCTCAGCTGGCAGCCACTAGACCCAATGCACAACAGTATTGCGGAGTCCTTCGAGAGCTGTAACATTTGATGCGCTTACGGACAAGGTCACATGTTTGAAACACGAGTGATAAAAATAAAATGCATTGAAAACCCTACACAAGAGTACTTTGGGATATGTAACAATTTTTATCATAGTCTTTCTTGGGTATCGAGATCTCTTTTGCAGTTTTCCTCAAACTGCCAATAAAAAGGTTCGAATTAGATTTTTTTTAACTGTTGTAAAAAATCCTATGAGCATTCCTTTTAAGTGAGCGTTTTAAGTCTAATACTAAGCATATTAAGTGCTCTCTGGTATGTGTAGGAAATAGTTTTGTAACACTGTTTCATTAGGAAACAAGGCGGTTCAAAAATGGACTGCGGGGTAATGGCGGGGATATTTTCTGATTCCCTCAATATTTCCAGGTCTTACCGGCTTCCTGGTTCTTCCAAACGGAAGTTTTTGCTGTACGTGAGGCCTGTCGCCTACTTAAGCAAACCTCTACACCCCTAAATACCATTGCCATCCTCATTGAGAGCTAGGCCACTATCAAGGCTATAGTATCTGCCACTACATCCTCAGGGCTAATAGAACAGTGCAAAAAGGAACTCGCCTCGCTAGGTCATCGGTTAAGGATCTGTCTCTTTTGGTTCTGGGTCACAGCAACATTGAGGGAAATTAGCGAGTTGATGAACTCGCGAGGCAGGGATCTGCGTTGATGCTTCCCTGCAAAGGAGGTGTACGTCCCGTTGGGGGTCCTTAAGGGAGGCATCTTCGTGCATTATCTGCTAAAGGCTGATAGCAGATGGCGGGGATGCGGAACTATGTCATCTCCAGGCAGATGTGGCCCAAATACTTCCGGAAAAGAACGCAAGATCTACTAAAGAGAAACCGTGCATATATCGCAAGAGTTCTGGCAGTTAGTACTGGCCACTGGCCCATCTGGGTTCATGCGGGCAGAATAGGCATTACATTTAATGCATACCGCCGCAGCTGCAATATTGCTAACGAGATAGAAACAATCTTACACTTCCTCTGCAAGTGTCCGGCTACATGCAAGCTCAGACAGAGCACCTTAGGTAAACCCTTTTTCGACAACCTAATAGAGTTAGCGGAGATTAGCATTGGGAATATTATCAGTTTCCTCAATGTAACGGGGTGGATCTGAATAATCCTTACTCTTTTTCCCTTTCCGTACAAGTTAAGGTCCTTTTTACATCCGATAGGTCACTTGAGTTCTGGTATTAAAACGGCGCTTCTGAGCTAATTAAGTTTCGGCATAGTTTGCTGTCACATCCACTTCTACCTACCTACCTACCTAGGTTCATAAACTGTGCTTATACCGTGCTCCATTTCTTATCAAAAAACCCTTGAAAATGCATTTATATACTAGAAGGCTGGCGTTCTGTAGTAATGCAACCGAATTTTGGAAATTGGCTGCGAAGCTGAATGGTAAAAAGTTCACCACCCATCGGGAACTAGGTCCTAATCGTCTTTTTGCTCATTTTTATAGCCGGTTGAACGCAGTACTCAATAGATGCACCTTTCAGTATGCTGCACCTGATTCCAACTGTGAAATATTGGATTCCCCAATGATTCGGGATGAGTTAATAGAAACTTTAAGCAGTCTCAAGGATGGTAAAGCCCCAGGATCGAATCGAACCCCTGCCGAATTTTATACAAGTAAGTACGTATATGATTCTGCTGAACTTGCAAACCATCCCTTGTGCATCTATAACAATATCTTTGAGTGTGAGGTAATTCCAAAAGAAATTTTAGGAGGCGCATATCTTCCTGATTCACAAATAAGGAAGCTTGACTGATCCGGCAATTTATCGAGGCATTTCTTTTCTAAACGTATCGTATACTGGGATCTTGCAAAATTGAATCAATTTGTGGACTGCACCTAACAACTTATAGGGCGAATCCGAAGCAAGATTCAGGACGGATTATTCTACGATCGACTACATTTTTGTCCTAAGGAGTATCGCAGAAACATTTCAACGGAACGGCAAAAAGTTATACGTTTTTTTTGTCGATTTCAAGGCGGCATTCGATACAGTTGATCGCAATGCACTTGTTTATAAGCTCTATAATCTGAGAATGTGTCAGAAGTTCAGCAGAGTTCTTCAAAATCTTTACAGTGAAACTCAGGCAGCAGTGTGGAATGGCGAGGAACTATCTGATTGGATCCACACGAAATCGGCTGCATCAATACTGCTCGTTGTGGAATCTGTCTGTAAATTTGCAGAAATCCAAAGTACTGATTTTTAAAAGACGCGGAGGAAGAAATTGCACAAATGAAAGGTGGTACTTTAATGGTGAGAACATCGAACTAGCCTATGAGTATAAATACCTCGGCGTTTACTTCACTAAAAATTTAAGCATGGAAAGACATTTGAAGGGGAAACTTCTGAAAGCTAAATGCGCTATCAGCGCAACATGGAAACGATGTTTTGTCAATGAAGTCATTGCGCACAGTAGCAAGTACAAAGTTTTTGAGGCAGCATCTGGGGCCATTTTGTTTTATGGGGCTCAAGTATGGGGTTGAAGACACTATGAAACAGTCGAAAAGTTGTTGAGTTACTATGTCAAACGAGTATTTCGGGTATCAGCTAGCACCTCCAACTTCATGATTATGTTGGAAACGGGATTGTCGCCACTGTTTATTAAAACACGGTGCAGTGACATAAGACAATGTGTCATAAAGCCATATTTCAAAACATGGCCTTATGTCACTTTCAAATGGTTTTTTCTTCTTACCTATTAAATTTCAATCTGCCCATACACCATCCTTAAAAGTTCAAAATTATTAAGTAGGAGGCAGGTTCTTATAACAACTGTAAATATTTATTTTAAAATAAATCAAATTATGTCAATTTAGGAGAGGAAAATGAATTTTAACAAAATGTACCATAGTTGTGCTATTTTTGACAATTTGTCTACAAATTGGGCAGGAAATTGGGTTGTTGTTCTTGTTCTCCAACAGCTGTGTAAAAACATTTTTACACAATTTAAAGTAATTACATGGCTGCTATAGAATAGTGCGAGCATTTTCTCAGCAAATGACGCAAAGAACTGGTGCTTCATCTCCATTTAAATATTGTTCTTCTTGATCTTCTTCTTCCTCATCTTCCTGGCAGAGATCTAATTTCCCAGCTTCTTCAGTAAGCAGATTGTTGTGTTCGTTGGTAACTTGGTTGAGAAAATCGTCGATCGATCTAAATATCTAATTTTCAAAGCTAAACTACAAATTTTGAGCATTAGATAAAGTAATAGTGAGAAATTCGCGCGAAATATCTATTTTCCAAATCTTAACTTCCGGTTTTGAGCATTAGGTAAAGTAATAGTGAGAAAATTCGCGCAAATATTCTCGCTACTATTTTATCTAGCAATATTCAAAGCTATAAATTAGGTCACAAGAGTTATCCATTGTAGGAACCACGTTGTGTTTGAGTCACGATATACGAATAAGAAGCGCGCAAATTCGTTGCATGTAATTACCAGTGGTCAGGGTCACTCAAAATCATATTTCGAATGGTAAAAACAGGTTTTTGTTATTAGCAAAATAAAAAAAAGAAAATATGGTCTTATGTCTCCAATTTATATGGCCTTATGCCGCATTCGAAAAGCGACATAAGGCCATATCCCGAAATATGGCCTTATGTCACGGCACCTTTAAACACTCAAGTTACAAGTTGACTATATCTTGAAAGTCCTCAATATGAACAACGACCGGTTGCCTAAGAAAGTGCTTCTCCAAGCAATTCATAATAGGGATAGCTTGTACGCGGTTTGGATCGAATTGGCGAACTTTTGTGGTATTGATTTAAATCTAAATAGCTCAGATTTTGGCAACTGGAAAGCTGTATTTTATCAAATAATCTCAACGGTGGACATAAAATACAGAGAACGATTTTTAGAGGAGGCGGTGGGTTCCCTGCATAGGATGATCTACAGCCGTTTATGTCAAAATCTTCGGCTGGAAAACTATTTTCGGGATGAACACAGCGTGGACGAGATATCTATGATGCTTAAACTACGCGGAGAGCTCCTTCACCTGATCTGCACACCGCATCGAGATGATCTTCTCATATTATGCATCTTATGCAACCTTGGGGAAAGAGAGGACGTTCTGCAGTTTATTAGCAGTTGCCCAATTTTGAAGGAAACAAGAAGGCACTTCCTCGGTAAGGACATCCTAACAGACCACGAAACCTTAGCCCTGCTCAATGAATTGAACGTATCCAAGCTATATCGTTTTTGTAAGGTAGCCCAGCATATTGTAATAGAATAACGAATGAAAACTTTTAACTCGATTTTTGTTCTTTTTTTTTTTGTATACATATAAAATTGAAAAATGTTATTTAGTTGTTAGCCTAGCAGTGAATTTGTTAATGGTTACTGAAATAAAATCAATTAATCTAATCTAATCTACTAGATTTTAGAAGTTCCATAGGAATCAGGATTATTGGTTTTTTTTAGTAACAAACCTCATCGAGCTATCAAAGATTGTGTTTTTTCAGCTGAAATCTAAAAGTTCCTTTCAATATGGCTTTGATATAATTCTGTTTTTATCACCGAGGTAACATGGCCTTGATCGTTACTTCATTATTTATCTTGTTTTTGCCGAGAGCAGGTGAAAAATCTTCCAAAGACACCATAAGGCCCGACCGCGCGTGCTTATGGTAGTGTGAGATTTTTACTCACTAAAAAAACACCTCTCTTCAAAATTAATACTACAACTAAGCCGACGCTTATCCAGCAGTTTTATTTTCGCTTACGAGACTCGTGATTTTTTCAAAAAAGTGTTCGTATGTAGTTAAAAAGAGATGTAGCACTTTAGACAAGTTAAATTCCAATGAAAGTTCCTGGGTTTTTCACTACCGGCATATAGGTATGTATGTCAAAGGGTTTTGTTCTTTGCAGACGACGAATTGAATTATTCGCGTCAAGTAGTTGAATGATGGTACGGTTACAATACAATGCCCGTGAACACGATTTTTGTGTTTATGCGAAAATTTTGTTATCTCTCCGACGACGCTGGGAATTCCCAGAACTCGATGAATATATTCGTTACGTACATACCACGGTGCGTAATTAAGTATTACCAAGACCATCTCCGCAGGCTTGACCTCACACTGCGTAGTTCGAGCATCAGTAGGTTAGTCAGGAACTGGAAAGTATCAGATGAGCCGTCATTATCTGACCATAGAATCATAGTGTTTGAGTTAGATAGTGCATGTATCACCAGAAATCCAGTCAGGAACCCAAGAAAAACAAATTGGGAGGTTTTTAAAGAAACCCTAGACAGTAATCTGGAGCATATTGATCTGAGGAGGGCTCCAGCACACTATCTAGAGTTAGAAAACGCGGTAGAGGGCATTAGCACCGCGATTACAAACGCATTCGAATCGAGTTGCCCCATAAGCAACAGAAAGGGTGGGAAAGATGTGCCATGGTGGAGCAGTAACCTAACAAAATTACGCTCTGATACACGCAAGCTGTTTAACAGAGCAAAGCGTAATGGGGATTGGCAAAGCTACAGGGCGGCACTCACAAACTACAACAAGGAGTTAAGAAGGACGAAAAAAGAAAGTTTCAGGAAGTTCTGTGAGACAATAAACAGCACTCCTGCTGCAGCCAGGTTACATAAAGCCCTTGCAAAATCCGGGGGAATGCCAACATCCCTCAAAAAACCTGACGGCAGCTTTACTAAAGATGAAGAACAAAGAGCATCACTGCTCTTAGAAACTCACTTCCCCGGAAGTTTGCAGAACACCTGTGACGGGAGCATGACCAACACGACCAGACCGCGGAAGCAAGATTGGGAGATTACAGGGGCTATCTGTTCCAGAGGGAGAATCGAGTGGGCAATTAGCTCCTTCCAGCCTTTCAAGTCACCGAGTGCGGATGGTATTATACCAGCCCTATTGCAAAGGGGGCAAGAAAAACTACTACCACACCTGGTCAGAATAACAAAAAGCAGTCTTGCACCGGGATATATTCCAAACCAATGGAGACGGGAGAGGGTTGTGTTTATACCAAAAATGGGGAAGAAGGACCCAACACAGCCTAAGTCATACAGACCGATCAGCCTAACATCGTTTCTCCTTAAAACAATGGAGAAAGCTGTGGACAACCATTTAAGGGAGGATGTACTTAATACATCCCCACTGCATTATCGTCAGCATGCATACAGAGCGGGCAGGTCCACCGAGACTGCTCTGTATCAACTGACGGAAACAATCCAAAGTGCTCTTGAAACAAAAGAGATAGTAATCTGCGCCTTCCTAGACATTGAAGGGGCATTTGATAACACTTCACATGAAGCTATTAAACGAGCCCTTGACAGAAAGGGAGTTAGCAGAACAGTATCTAAGTGGATGTATGAATTGCTGAGAACAAGATCAGCAGAAACTCAAACTTCACATGGAATTATCAGGGTCAACACAACAAGAGAATGCCCACAAGGAGGAGTGTTATCTCCCCTAATGTGGAGTCTTGTTGTGGATGAGCTTCTTGAGAAATTAACTAGCCTTGGAATTAACTGTCAAGCCTACGCTGATGACATTGTACTGATTGCCAGGGGGAAATTCGAGGAAACCCTATGTGATATTATACAAAGGGGCCTAACAGTAACTCAAGAATGGTGCAGCACGGCTGGGCTTAATATAAACCCGGCCAAAACCACAATAGTACCGTTCACGAGGAAGAGAAAACTTGAACTGAAGCCAATCCGACTGTCGGGCACGATACTGACACCGGTAAAGGAAGTGAAATATCTAGGATTACACCTGGATAGCAAACTCTTGTGGAAGAAACACAGAGAGGAGATATCCAAAAAAGCTACCCGTGCTCTAATGATATGCAGGAGCCTAGCGGGTAAGTCTTGGGGATTTAGTCCAAATATTCTAAGACGGATGTACTTTGCCATTGTGAGACCAATGATCACTTATGGAGCAATAGCATGGACAAAGCGAACTAGTTTAGTCACTACGAGGGAGACACTCACTAAAGTGCAAAGACTTGCGTGCCTCTGTATCACTGGAGCCATGCGAACGTGTCCAACTGCAGCCATGGAAGTACTCCTGGAGCTAACACCGCTCCATTTCGTAGTGGAGCAAAATGCACAGCGAACGATCCGAAGGATGGCAAAAGAAGGTATCGGAAGGGAGAAATGTGTTGGTATGAGAGAATACGATGCACTTCTCAAAAAACTTCCCCTTCTGGCCGTCCCCAGGGACGATAGTATGAGGAAATTTAACTTTGGGAAAAACTTTAGTACAAAGTTAAGTAACAAGAAAGAGTGGAGCAACGAATCCACGATGTACGGACTGGGCAGCCAAACGATAAAGTGGTATACAGACGGTTCGAGAACTGGAGAAGGAACAGGGGTGGGCTTATTTGGGCCAAGGACCAAGCACTCAGAACCTATGGGCAAGTACACCAGCATCTTTTAAGCTGAAATATGTGCTATAAACAGATGCATCCAACTCAATCTCGAAAAGGGATACAGCAACTGCGACATAGCAATACTGTCAGACAGCCAAGCAGCTATCAAAGCACTTGACTCCTATGTCATTAAGTCAAAACTTGTGTGGGAATGCCTATGCAAACTTAATGAGCTGGGCAGAAACAATAAAGTTACACTTTACTGGATACCCGGTCACGTCGGGATAAAAGGTAACGAAGCAGCGGACGCCTTGGCAAGACAAGGGGCCGCAGAACCCTTCATTGGACCTGAACCATTCTGCGGAGTAAGGGAACACACCATACGCGAGAAATTCAGGAAAATGGAGAGAGAAGACAGGGCAAGAACCTGGAACAACACCACTGTCCTGAGGCAGGCTAAGAAACTACTGGGATGTTACAACCGGAAAAGATTCGAAGCCTGCATCTGCCTTAGCAAGAATAACCTACGGATCCTAACAGGCTTCCTAACGAGGCACTGCAAACTCAGGGAGCATCTACGGAAACTAGGTATAACAAATGAAGGCCTTTGCAGATTCTGCAACGAGTCATGTGAGACTCCGGAACACCTTCTGGAGTCCTGTGGGGCACTGACCCACAGTGCAAAATAACCCTGCACAAAGAATAATACCACGGTGCGTTGACGATCGTTCTAAGAACTTTATTTTCAAAAGTTTGTATGATGTTTCTATTGTTTTCTTGGTACAATCCCATAGTTGTATACCATACGTCCACACTGGCTTTAGTACTTGCTTATACTCGTAGATAAGCAGTTTGTAATGTAGGCTCAACTTGGAATGTTTTCCGAGTAGCCAGTACATTTGTCGGTATTTGTTTTCAAGCTCGTCGCGTTTTTTTTTACGTGGGATTTCCATTTAAGCTTAACATCTAGAGTCATTTCTAGATATTTTGCTTCGTTCGCGTACGGTATTTGAGCCGAGTTTAGATATATGTATATGCAATCTATCCACTTTTTTATACGTAAAGTTGACGTGAGTGTATTTGCTTTCGTTCAGCACAATACGCTAAGAATTCGTCCAAGCGTGGACTTCATTAATAGCAGCTTTCCAGTTGCTGCTTCAATAGTATCGCCCGTTGTCAATACAGCCGTATCGTCCGCAAACGTGGCGACGACGAAGTTTCTTTCCTGCGGGTTATCCCGCGTGTAGACCGACATAGTCTTCGTGCAGCAGTTGTTAGCCAATAAAATTGTTTCCCCCGCTCTACTTAAAACTATCTACTTGGTGAACAATAATTTTCGTAACCTTAGGCCTGTACCCAATTTTCGTCTCACTTCCCACCACACCAATTACGGTCACTTTGAACCAATTTCCAGAATGTTGCGTTTGGCCAATAACGCACTTAACACGCTAGATTTATACCTCAGCAGATCCACCCTCAGATGCTATAATACCTTTACACCTCCTTATGATTTCCTTCAGTCTATTTTGTTAATTAGTTTTATGTTTAGTTTTTAGTTATTAGATGCTTGTATTTAGCTTCATTAAATAAACTTCTATACCTTCTAACGCACTTAACATGCTTCTTGGACCATTTTTCCAGTCCAATCAATTACTTGAGGATTCACAATCTGGCAATCTGACAACTTTCTCAATGAGTCGAGCTGAGTTTCTGATTTTATATGGAAATTCCAAGAAGACGTGATTACTATCACGTTTCCAGACTTGATTTATTAAAAACAATGACCTGTAGGTATTAATTTTAATAAGAAGGATGAGAGCTTGAAACATTTTCTCCACTACCACTTGATCAGTCAGTCAGTCAGATTTCGATTATAAATAAGATCATAAGTGACCACTGACAACATGATCTCACTAGCTTAATTCTTTACATATCTTTAGATAGCTACATATACGTATATATGAAGTCCCAACAGCAGGACAACGAGAGCGAAAGCAATACCTTCTATCAAAATGCAATCTAGTAAGGCGCCTTATGCATAGAAAATAATGCGTTTTATTAGGTATTTCGAGAAAATTAATTTGATGTTCCGTCAGCGGTTTTGTTCACTTGGAAACAAGGCCTCGAGTGACTCGGTTAACACTTTGATTGGAAGAATTTTATGCAATCAAGCTGATACCATTCCACTCTACCCATTTACTCTCCCCAGCTTCACAACCAAACACCGATCATTTAATAGCACCTCTTTACGGTCAGTTTGCTTAACCTTTCAACAGCTGATCTGATACCATTTTAATTTGCTGTTAAGCTGGCCATAAAAATCCGTAACGACTTCATAGGAGCACTGAATCTACCCAAAGCTGCTATTTACTACTCTTACAGTCAGCTATAATGGCTCAATCATTCAGCGCCAATTAGGGGAAACCCACAGCCTTTTGCCGATCCTCGATTCTGAGTCAACAATTAATCTGCAAACTGCGAAATAGCGATCATTTACAGGTAATTAAACGGAACGCTTGCCACGGATAGCCATTTCCTTTGATTTGATCGATGAGTGCCACTAGGGTTGTCATTTCTTGTCACACTTTGCGCGTCGCAAGCTGTAATCATTGCCTTGGGCGAGAGTATTATGTAAGCCTACCTCAGGCCTGACATCGACGAACGCCAACGGGCGAATGAAATTAATTGCCACCTATCTCGTGCTACACTGTTGTCGTAAGCTAAAGCTTGCTTCAGAATTACGGAATATGTTCGATTCATGGGGCGATGGACAGACAAACAGTGGGTTTGTGGTGGTTGTGAGGCTATAAATTGTGGTATCGCTGGAATTGCACCAATTTCCTGAACTCGAATGGGGAGCTGGGCGCGCACGAGCAAATTGCGGTAATAATTCGAGGAGTACTAAATTGACCACTGACTGGGGTAGCCAAGACAAGACGCTATAGTGGCTACAGGAGGCCTGGTGCCTGGAGTGTGTGTGTGCGGATTTTAATTGTAGGTGCTCTCGTGTGGCTTATCATGGCGGCTTATTTATTGTGGACTTGTAATGTAATGGAAGCTATTTAACGATTTGGGGCTGCGAGGGCACAATAAACGATGGCAGTCGATAGTTAATGGGTGATTGAGTGTTTGATTGTCGGCCTAGTGAGGTGGCAGGCAGCGAAGAAGTGGTTCTGGGGTCAATTATGTGGGAGGACGGGTTGTTGTTAGAGGGATTGAAAATTAAGGTGTTTCTGGGATTCATGTTGCCATGTTAATGTGAAAATATTTATGAAGTAGGAGATGTTATCAATAAGCGGGTTGTAGTTTGTTTTTGTGTGCAGTTAAATGAAAGATGTACTTGTACGCGAGTGGTGGTAAATTGGAAGCAATTGATCCTGCCTCAGGAGTGTTTACAGACGAACTGGATTGAGTGGATATGCGGAAGATATTTGTTCCATGTTGCTCGTGATGGTAAGGAAGCCGACTGCAATTGTGGAACTCGGTGTAGCAGGAAATAAATGGAGATGTTTATGGAACCGGAATTTGAATTTCGATCTTGATGCTAATAAAGAAATTAAAAATGATCAGGAAGCAGAATATTGCTAGTGAAACCATAACTAACAAACGGATTGTCAGTAGTACATACATAGGTATACATATTTTCTATTTTTGGTTGGTTGGTTCTTTAGTGCGGAGAGACATAAGTAAAAGGGGCCTATGATGGAAAAATGGCTGTATGGGATGGAAACAACTTGTCTAACAGGTTTGAGTTTCAGATGATAGTGAAGCAAGGTTGTTTTATGAGTCTTCTTCTCTTTTCAGTATTTCTGGATAGCCTCACAACGTTTTTACCGGGGGGTATTTTGTTTGGCGGACATCAAATAAAGCTGCTCTTATACGCGGATGATATTCTCATTCTGGCTGAAGAGTGCAAAGCACAAAATATGTGGGATTCTCTACGGCGAACTTGATTAAAGAATGCCAAATCGCTGCTGGGAGCTTCAAGAGTCCATCACCAACACCCCAAAGAAAAATGGTGGTGGAGTGATGAAGGTAAGGAAGCGATAAATGAGAAGAAAGCGGTTTTTATATCTTGGTCAAAGTGCCCCTCTAATAATAGAGACGTAAAAGCTCGCCTCGAAGTGGAATACAGATGTTGGAAGAAAAAAGCAATGGACCTGTATCGGGAGCTGGAGACATATCTTCCCCGGTTGCTGATGCAAATTAGGCTATGCAGGAGCTGCGACGGCACCATATGAACATAAGCGCAACCATCTTCTAAATAGCCGCCCAAAGAAGGAGGAATGCTCAAGAGATTCGTTCGCCAAAGTTCATTAACAATGCTCATGGCCAGCTTCTTGTGGATGACGAAAAAATTCTGCAGAGGTGGCGGCAGTATTGTGAAGAACTTTTGAATGAATAGTTTCCTCGGCTATACTTTCTAAGAGCCACCCCTAGCTGTGAGGAAATACCCGACATCATAGTCGAAGAATTAGTGAGGCGGTCAAATACTCCAAAAAAAAAAAAAAAACAAAAAACGATTGGGCCAGGCGAGATACCCTCTGAGTTCTGGAAGAATATGGGCGACATCTTGTTCACATGGCTCAGAATTCTCATCTCCAAATTTTTGAGAGGTGATCCATTGCCGAATCAATGGAGAGAAAGCTATCTTCTCCCGGTATACTAAGGGAAGGGTGATACGCGAAATTGTGATAACTACCGTTGGATCAAGCTGATGTCACACACTATGAAGATCGTTGAGCGGGTATTAGGCGACCGACTGCGAAAAATACTGCGGTTATCTAATGATCAGTGCGGGTTTGTTTCGAGTAAATAAACCACAGATGCAATCCAAAGTATAAGGATCATAATGAAAAAAATCGTCATTCCTTAAGGGATTAACATATTGTATTGGTTGATTTTGAAAAGGCATTCGACAGACAACCACGAGATCTGATATGGGTGGCGCTAAGACATCGACGGGTTCCAGAAACCTATGTACAGATGATCATGGACATGTACGAAGGACCAAAGACAAAAGTTAGATGTCCCGTTGGAGTAACCGAAGAGTTCCTAATCAAATTCGGGGTGCACCAGGAAGCGTCTTAAGTCCTTTGCTCTTTATTATAGTCCTTGACCATCTATCTACTTAGAGGTATAACGGACCACAAGGTACATCTGTTATTCTTTGCTGACGATGGAGCCATTATAAGTGAGGATCCTACATCCCTGGAACGAGCTTTTGATGTTTTTTTTTGAGCATTTGATGTGTGGGTAGACGTTTTGGACGGAAATGGGTATCGCATTAGTTAAAAAAATACATAGTACTTCAGCTGCCCGTTCTCCGATCCACTCGGGCTTATTTCAGACATTTATTTGAATGGAACAGTGCTTACCAAGTGCAAAAAGTTCAAATATGTGTCTGGGATCTATGATCAATAGCAAAGCAACCTGTGATGACGACATCAACCATCGGGTAAACGTAGAGTGGAAGAGGTGGGGAAAAAACTCATCTATCTCCTGTGACTGAAAAATGCCGCTTAAGTTGAAAGGAGGGCTCTACACAGCAGTTGTACGGCCGGCGCTCATATATGGTTCACAATATTGGACAATGTATAAAAAGTATGAGAGTAAATTAACGGCAACTGAGATGAAGATGCTTCGCATAACAGCAGGAGTGACAAAGCTTGATCGAATAAGAAGTTCGAAGATCCGTGGAAGCTTTCACATCAAGGAAACCATCTTATGAAAGATAGAGCGCGACTTAGCCAGCTGGTATTGCCACGTTCAAAGAAGAGATCATTTTAACCCTGTTTAAAAGGCAATATCAATGAACGTTCCAAAGACATCGCAAGGCAGGAGAGACAGGCCTATAAACGCTTGGATCACACAAATGCGACAACATCGGCATTTCATTTAAATCACTCGGCCTCAGTAACCGAGTGATTCAAAATCGGGAGGTCTGCCGATATTTTCGGAGGTCAAATAGTCGAACTACACATGCGGATCAGTAGAAATGCGGTGAAGTGGGAGGGTTATGATCCCTTGCTTTCGGATCATAACCTCGCCGAAATAGGATTACGAAGATATTGTCATTCTGGCAGAAACACCAATGATGATGCAGATGATGATAAAGAAGCTCCAAAACTACTACAGTTTATGGCACCTGAAAGTGGACACATTTATCTAATGGTTTTTAGAAATAGGTTTGGCCAATACTTAAGACTTTTGATTACGACATCAAAACCATTTGATGGGTAGATACATGTATCATCTGCAAAAATAGTTGTATAACAGTTTAATGACTGTGGCAAGTCGGGCGTGAATATGGTGTATATTATTATACCCAATACGGATCCTTGCGGCACACCTGCAAAAACGCAGCAACTCCAAGAGTTCTATTCAGTTTGACGTAGGAGCTTCTGTCTGTTGAAAAAACTGCACTATTTTAGTTAAGTATGACGAAAAGTTTAATAGAACTAATTTGCACAAATCAAACCACTGTGTCAAACTAGTAACCACAATACGAGTACATACCAACCGCGTTTCAACATACACAATTTTATATTCCTCTTACGTGAGAAAAAATTTAGTTGGTTGCAATCAAGTTACCACCCGCGGGATATTAAAAGATCCAATAAAATTCAAAATGATCAACAAATAACGTCGTTGGTTTTTGGTTGAATAAATTTATTAGAAATGGTTTACGATGCACAAGAAACTCTTTAACTTAATGCTGTTTGCGTGGGAGAACTGGAGAGCGATGTAGTTTGTATGACTATAGTAAGTACCACTGTAGTTTTTGGCTGCTTACTACTATTTCAAGATGCAAGTGCAGAGCAAATTGTGAGTTAACTATTGAATACTCCGAATCATTTGGACATGTTTCTACGAAAGACCCAGAAATCCTAGGAAGTTTGAAAGTCCTCGCTAGAGAAGCATACATTCTTTTTGGATCTAGGAGGATTAGATTAGATGTATTTGTGAGCTTAGCAAGTTAAGGTACTGCAGCTTTGTAGGAGACCTATTTTGCAATCCCTGGTGATAGCAGTTTTTTTTTCACCCCAGAATCTGTCAGAAAATCAAGGACAAAGACCTCTGAGTGAGTAAAAAACCATTAGATCCTGGGTACAAAAGTTGCTAGAAGTCGTTAGAAGTCGCCAGAACCACAAGAAAAAGGCAGCAATGGTCGCTGGAAAGCAATAGAAGTCCCTGCAATTCAGAGAGTTTTAGAACTTGCTGGAAGTCTCCAGAGTCACTAGAATATATAAATAAAGAAATTCATGATAAAAACATCACCTCGGTGACATGATTTACATGAGTGACATGAGTTACTGCATATATTGTCGCTCATTTGATAACATGAGCAAGCACCAAGTTAGGAGCAATGTGAATCGTATTGCCCGCGAATTCGACGTTCTAGTTTTCTAGTTTCCTTGCCAACTTTTAAATTTATGGGCTTATCAAATACACCCAGAGCAGTTCTTTAGTCATTATTCTTCTGATTACATTCACATCTTATATGGAACTTACTGCTGGTGTACACCTCCATACCACTATCTAATGCTAAGCTATCAATTCTTCCTTGCCTCCAAGCAAACACTATAAAACCTTATGGTGCTCATAACCGGTGATTAAACGACACTTTCCCGATGTCTGGTCAAACAAAGCAACGGAACTTGGCTGTAACATTTCACACATTTCTTTTTAAGGCCACATCATACGCAAGACCATACTCTGTATACAATAGTCTCCAGTAGCTTATTATTCATCTGCAAACTCGCAACTTCGAGTTTGCTACTTGTTACTGCATTTCTTTACACAACAGCATGCATCTCATTGCACTGCACTTGCTTGGAAAACCCTTAAACGTATCTTTTGCAAACAATAAACACGAACCATCTGTTGATTTCCTCCTCCATGACAAATAGTATCTCTGCCTACACGGTACACCACAACCAAGTGTTATTTTAACGACAGGTTTAATGCCGACCACAATGCTTCATGCCTCCACCATGTAAATTATTTATCAATTACTGGCCTGGCAGATACCATGTCTAGCTGACCACACTACCTATAGTCGGTTGCACATTCCTGCCTCGTGGGCAAATTTCCGTAAAATGACATACACAAGGCACTTATCTGTTGGATTCAAATGAACCACTCATTAGCGGGCTCATGTCGAACACACGCCAAGCCATAACTATCAGGTAACCGTCACTTGCCCAACACCATCACCACCAGGAACATTTAATGCTAAATACTATAAGCAGTCAACCAACAATAATCTGTGTGTGTGCAACCAATTACCATGGATGCTTCTGGTGAGGAAGGCAGCCAGTCCATCGAACCAACCAACTGCCCACCATTATGGTCAACAGAGAGTCGAGAATTATTTTTCCCTTCTGTTGGTAATCAATCTGTCTATCTCAACACCATCTCTCAGCGGAGACCATCGAGCGACGTCGTCGTGGTCCTTTGGAATGCCATCCGAGCGCGAGAGTTTAATGCTAATGTTGTCGCGGTCGGACAAAGAATCAGAAACCCAACAAGGGTTCCCCTCATCCTATCTCATGGAGATGATGACGATGATGGAATCTTGTGCAAAGAAATCGTTCCACAATGCGCATCATCATCAACGATCGATCCTCTGGAGTATGTTTCTGGAGAAATTAACAACGCGCACCTGTGTAGTACTCGGTGGACCGCTAAAGCAATTATTTTCTAACCGAACTCACTAACATACACCTTTGGGGCGGTCCACATAGCGTATATGGTCAATGAAATGAAACGTCTTCTTCAACACTTACCCGGAGATGTAACTCTGCTTCGTCTGCTGTGTCCTCGTTGCTGTCTTCGTCGAGCGTCAGCGAATTGCATTACATTACGCGTGTTGGACGTGACGATATTTAATTGGTGGGATTCAGTGCCTCTGAAAAGGAAAACAAATAGAAACGGTTCTAGAATGCGAATTAATTAGATGAAGAAAGATGAAACAGACTAACTATGGTCAACAGATAATGCAGTCCATTCACGCATAGTATTAAGGCCTAAAATGGCTTGAATTGACTCCTTAGTTGGAAGTGCAAAAAAAATTGTTTGGTCCTGTTTTTACCCTGGACTAAGAGTCAATTTACGGTAATATCTATCAACCCACCTGGTCTAGGCATGTAAAAAGGGGGCGCCAACGCAATTCACAAAATCGATTGGGGGTTGACCATAGAAGTCTTTATGGAGGCAACACGTGCGTTCCTAACTGGGAGTCGTGGGGGCTATTGCAATTCTAACAAGGTTTCAGCTAACAAGAATTATAACGCACCATAAATTTAGGGCCACCGTTTCAGAGTCGAAAGGTTTGCTTATCATAGCCGATATAGAAGAGAAAGGATTACATATGAAGGCATTAAACGGGAACAAACTAATTCTGATTCTGGTCATCACTCCTGCGCTGTTAACCAAGCTTTAAGCTTTGTCTGAGTGTACTACTTTTTAAAACAACAATTTCGTGAATTTATTCTATCAGCAGTTTAGTCTGCCAATAAATATTTCTATCAAAATATTATGCAAATTGTTGCCATAATCAAATTGTACGTTCCTTGAGATATGGAAAGACAGAGGCCTTGTACATCGCCTTAAGAAAATAATTTTACATATCTTAAGATTTGTTATCAAAAAAGTATCCTTAGCTGGGGCCATATTGTCTCCTAGATAGATTAGATAGATAGTTAGTAGATAGTTTTAGTCTTCTCTAATTCTAGGCTATACAGCTACATATTGTTTTTGAAATGGCCTGCAGCTTTCCAAAATTCTTCTTAATCCATCTTCTCATCTTCTAAATACTGTAAGCTATATTGTCATGAGCCGGTATCTATTGCGAAAAGGAAGGGTACCGAAAAAGCTTCCGACAACGAAACAGTCATGTTGACATACCACAAATAAGTGACAGAGATGATACAGTTCCAGTTAGATTGAACTTAGTGAAGACCCTGTGAGAGCTGCTTCGACATATTCGGATCACAAGTCGGTACGGAATTTTCAAAGTTAGTCAGGACTTTGGAATAGAGATGGTGGCGGAGGAGCCCTTAATGGGCCGACGACAGCGCTCGTACTCTCGTCGTGGACTACTGGTACCTGTATACCCGGTCGCGTGTCCAAGGCTGTAACAAAAGAAACGGGACCTCCAGTTTGGGGATTATGCCGTCTTCGGGTTAACTTCCTTACCACGTAAAAAACCTTTGGTTACGAAGCAACCAACAGTCTCGGATACGGATGATTTTACTTTTGACGAGACTGGTAAACGTAAAAAAGACAATGATAATTGTATCATGCACGTAGAATGTTATGTCCCTCTACAAACCATGTGCACCCGAACAGCTAGTGGAGTCAGTAGGCTGCTGCAAGGCAGACATTACCGCCATTCAAGAAGTACGATGGGATAGGCTGGACAAAAGGAAGATGAAAAACTGCGATATCTATCACGGCGATTGCTAAAGACAACAAGGACTGTGTCTGTTCGGGTGCGAATTTGTTATTAGAGGCATACTTAGGCAAAAAGTCTTGAGTTTCTGGCATGTGAACGAGTATCTCATGACTATCCACATCAAGGCTGAGTTTATCAACATAAGCGTAATATGCGCTTACGGATGGGCGACGCGACGAATGATGACTTCTACCTGCTCTTCGACAACATGCATCAGCAATGCCCTAGCCACGATGTTAAAATTGTCCTAGGTGATTTTAACGCAAAGCTGGGAAAAGAGGACGTCTTTACTAGCTTAGTGGCCGGAAAGCACAGCCAGCACGACGCAACATCCGACGACGGATTTTGGCTATTCGACTTTGCGACGAGACGAAACGTTGTCGAAGTCACGTCATGACATTCACAAGGGGCATGGCTCTCTTTTGATCGAAAGATCGTCAACCAAATCGATTACATTGCGATCGACGCAATGCGCTCTTCCAAAATTCTAGATGTCGAGGTTTTTCGAGGAGTCAACGTGGACTCGGATCACTACCTAGTTGTAGCCAAGGTATGAATGCGGATATCCAGAACGGAGCGAAATCAACGAAGTACTGTGCGGAAGTTTGACGTCGGATGGCTACAATCGCAAGAGACCGCCAGAGCCTTTGCCGATCGAGTGTCTTTTAATCTCAATCTAAGTCCTATGCCGGCCGCGAGCAGCAAATGCGGAAGACCAGTGGCAACGTTGCCAACAAGCCATCAGAGATGTCGCGTCGTCTCTGATGCAATGGGTTTCTTTCGGCCACTTCAACGAAATTTCTGGTTTGATGAAGAATGCCGGCAAGCGCATGCAACAATAGATGTACTCGTACAAATCGGCGCTGCATAGAAGGACCAGAGCTGCTTACGAGCTCTAAGTGAGCAGGAGAAAAAAGGAACATCGACTTCTCAAAAAGAAGAAAAAGGAACATACGAAGTACTCGATTGAGAAACTTTATTACAAAAATGATGTTCAAAAATTCTACCAAAAGATAAAAAGAATATGCCAGGGTTTCAAAGCCAGAATAGAAGCCTGCAGGGACGAAAATGGTAATATAGCAGTAGAATCACAGTCGGTGCTGAGGACATGGAAGGAACACTTCTGCAGATTGCTAAACAGCAATGATGACCAATGTCCCGCTGACAGGCAGAATGGGCCATATAACAGCAACGATGGTATTGAAGATTCCCGTCAACCCGAACAGAATGAAGTGAGGATAGCGACATCTAAACCTGAATCCAACAAAGCTGCTGGAGCTGACAGCGTTGCCGCCGAACTTTTCAAGGCAGGAGGAGATGAGTTGGTAAGGAGCATGCTCCAGCTCATCTATGTATAAAATCTGGTCGGGCGAAAGTATGCCCGATGAATGGAACCTCAGCATCGCTTGCCTGATCCTGAAGAAATGAGACTCTCTAAACTGGGCCAACTACAGAGGTGTAGGTATGTGTTCTCAACATCGCATATCAGATTCTGTTTGACGTATTATGTGAATGCCTAAAATCAATCGTGAACAACCAGATCATTATCAGTGCGGTTTTGGGCCTGTTTAGTCTACCATTGACCAAATATTCACACTACTGCAGATCTAGGAAAAAACCCATGAATATAAAATCGATACGCATCATCTTTTCATCGATTTCAAAGTTGCACATTATAGCGTCTACAGAAAGGAGTTATACAGAGCCATGTCCACTCTCAGCATTCCTGCCAAGCTTTTCCGTTTGTGCAAGTTGACGATGACGCTGCTCCATTAAAGTCGGAAAGAACACCACCGAACCGTTCGATGTCAGGAAAGGTCTTAGACAAGGTGACGCGCTATCATGCGATCTCTTTAACATAATACTTGAGAGAATTGTACGAAACTCACAAGCACACATACATCACACTCGCTAACGCTGATGACATTGATATAGTCGAAAGAACTCAGCGGGCCGTCAACGGGGCATTTGCGAGTATTGAGATCGAGGCAGCAAAGAAAGTTTAGTGGTCAAAGAAAGCAAAGCAAAATATACGTATATTCTGCCTACAAAAAAGGACACCCAACATCGGCGTCTTGGTCAGAATGCCAGAGTAGACAGATATATAATAATTTTGAGGTAGTAAAGGTTCCGCAAATGACACCAGTGCGGAGATCAAACGAAATATTATTCCTGCCAATCGCTGTTTTTATAGGCTAACAAGGCAATTGAGTAACAAAGCCCTGTCTCGAACTATAGGTACTAAGGTAACTATATATCAGACACTAATCATCAACAGGACTGGGCTGTTGTATGGCGCAGAGGTATGGACTCTGTCAAAGTTCTTCGAGTGATCTTTCGTCCCGTCTAAATAAACGGCGACTGGAGGAGAAGGTACAATGGCGTACTATACGGCCTATGCAAGGACATCGACTTAGCCAGAAGAGTTCACATACAGCGACTAAGATGGCTGGGTCATGTAAAGCGTATGGAGCCCTACGTTCCAGCCCGGAAAGTCTCCGAATCCACCGAGGATGGGCGGCGCAATAGATGACGACTTCGTGGTAGGTGGTGCAAACAAGAGGAGTGGGACCTCAACCAACTTGGCGTGCGCAACTGGAGGCAGCTGGCCCGGACTGGTTGAAGAGGTTTGTTGGTTGAGGCCCAGGTCCACCCTGGACTGTAGCGCCACCTAGGTAAGTAAGTACTCGTCAACCTTTGTATATCATAATCTCGTCACTCCACTCCCAATCACACGGATGTACACTTGGAACCAAATAGGGAGCTCTCAAAGACTTCCTTAATAGAAAAATGTCTTCTTAGAGAAAATGATTATCAGATCTTCAAATTGAAAGCAGGCGATTCTCTGGATTTATCGCTGAAGGAAATGCAGGCTTTTTTTTAAATCAAGGCGATCATACTTATGGCCAAACATTTCTTTTGAGCATACGCTTCTTCTCGGATCTTTTCCTCTGCCTATCTAAAGTTCTTCTTCGCCACTCGATGGCTAAAAACTATACGGCTAGTGCCCGCGAAATTCACTAAAAGATTAGTTGAGTTATCAGAATTTGACGGATTTGCTGATGAAATTGAGGTCTTAAACATGAGATGTGACTATGTTGTGATACATGTTGTGGAAAAATAATCATGCACGCTAATTCTCCTAAAGTTGTCATCGGCTTACCATCTTTTCTAGATACAGATCCAAATGGAAGAAAATTTATCAAACATCAGCTACAAAAGATGGGTACATCAAGAAGATGAATCGTAATAAATCAAACAAAGCCTGACTAACTGCATTAAACCGAATCGATTCTAAACATTTTACCCCAATGGTGGGCATCCCTTTAAGAAAGATCTTGTGTACATACACGCCAGGATGTAAAACAAACTAGTTTAGGATTGTGTTAGAGATACATACATACCAAGACTTGAGGTAGTGGTGCTCAACCTATGCTCAGAATGCGCTTGGTAACAACATGTTGCACAATATTTCATATTAATTATGTAACTTGAAAAAAATTTTTTTTGTTTGTAATCAAAACCCATAGACACGAAGAAGTTAATAAGATGCGAGAATTACTTCCTTTCTAAAAGTAGACCACTTCAGCTTTTGATTTAAAACTTCATAAAATAAAGACCGTCTCCCATGCCCATCAGTCACTAATAGTCTAACCAATAAAAATAAAAGCTAATATGTTAATCAGTCCAAAAGGTTCCTAGACCCTTTACAACACCAAGACTACACAAATAAATTATAATACTTATAGGCTCGTAAATATAAACAGTCCCAGCCTGCTGACATTCTCATAAACCAAACACAAGATGTAATTCCATAGCATGCGAGTAACCGTTGATCTCTATCAAGGTATCTGTCGTTTGTTACCACAAAAAAAAAAAAAAGAAGAAAAACGGAACTTTGACCAAAAATCAATACATATTCAAATTATGTTCTAGATTCTTTTGTATCCGACTCATCTAAGTCACTAAGCCTAACACCACATCTTATATCTGAACAAACATCCCGCATTGAAGCCTCTATTTACTCTTTTTTGACCAAAAGATCCACAACTGATTGGACGCAACCAGTTCTTAGAACGGTTATCCTGAATATTGAATTTCCATAAACATGATTTTAATATCATCCTCTCCAAGTCGGCAGATGATTCAAGATACATAATTTATTCAAAGTTTATCGATTCAGTTACTGCCGCCGCATGTGTGATGGATATCAATGTGACGATGTTACATGGCAATCAGTGGAGCCAATAAAATATAGTTGGCCGTTCGAAAACAGTTTCTGTCGTCTGGATAGATTGTATCTATAATGGGCCATTGGAGGAGATGATAGTGCTCTCGGCTGCACTCAGTTACATTTGACCTAGAATTTGGACAGAATTAACATTATTTTGGAGCGAAGTTATTAGTTAAGAATTTCTTTGTTTTAAAAGGAGTTATTAAACGAAACAGGTATAGGCTTTGTATCTATTTATAGAAGGTGTCAGAAGTGGGCGGTGATGACAAACACCAAATTATTCAATAAAACACAATTTAACACCTTTTTTGGCCAAAATTACAAGAAAATGCAAAATGGAAGCGTTTCTTACGAGTATAATAAAACTATTGCAAAAGTTGTACATATATAAATCAACAATTTAAATATATGCGCATTTCTCAGAATATAATGGTTTATTTTATTTTATTTTGGTGACTTTCCCCGGCGGGTTGTTAAGTCGTTGCGAATATTTTCCTATAAATTAGTGGACACACTTAATGCGTGCGAGGAGGCTTTATGACAGAGAAAACTCCCATTTAATAGCAGTTTCTAGTTATAAAAGCAAACACGTTTCATTTTGATTAGCATGAGGCACTTGATCGTTATCAGGCACGGAGGCAAATCAAAATTAAATATTTAAATATGTTCGGATTTTATGAGCCAAGTTTCTGTAAAGGAACAGCTTTGACGAGCCTTTGTGAGAAGTGATGTTATAATGCAAAATGTTAAGTTAAATTCAGCACAGGGTGTCCATAAATAGCAGAGGCATTTTGAGAATCAATAAGATCCGGAGGACTTGCGGGTTATATGTCTATGGTTATATTGCGTTCACCGAGGTGTACAACCTCTGAATAATTTTTGTAGACTGAATTCAAAAATTTAATTTTTTATTCGGAGGACTGGCTTCCAAGACGTGCCATGGTTGCCGTGCCATGGTTGCCGTGCCATCAGGTAGGAGACTCCCCGGTAGGCCTAGAAATAGATGGTTGGACCAAGTCCGACATCTCTCCTAGAGCCGTCTAGGGATTCCTCCTGATGAGTTGGAGTCATTGGCGGCGGGTCGAGAAGGATGCAGGGTCCACCTGAGCATCCCCGCGACCCTCATGAAGGATTAGCGGGCCATAGAAAATGTATGTATGTATGTAGGAATAGTTTAACGTTGCAGTTTTGTAGGACCTGTCATCACTTTTACCGTTGCTTTTGATATAGAGTTAGGAGTATGGATCAACCATGTATAGGAATGAATCTATGATAGATGGCAGTGCCGATGCATATGTCTTTTCAGAAGACCTAAATCTGGCTTGTCGTCGGAATCTGAAGATAAGAACTTCAATGTATCAAATCGAGATGAAGGTTGCTATGCTGCGCCGGATCACTTGAAATAAAGGTAGACGATCGGAAATATATCCTTATAGCACTAGACAATCAGGTATCAATCAGACGTGTAGGACAGACAGATATTGAAACTTCATTGGTATTGGAATATGTAAATTGGAAATTCAAAACGGATTGGCTTGGGTGATAGGATACGTAGGTAACGAAGAAAAAAGGGTGCATCAACGGTCTCAAACCATTCGCAAAACTAGGCAGTGGAGTGACATTGATCATGAAAAAGGGGTCACTACTAAACATCATAAGTAGTGGTTGACCGTGGAGGGTAGGTAAGGTTAGGTTGAAGTGGCTGCCAGCTGAGCATCGCCAACACACTTAGACCAATAATAGGTCCATTATGATATCACGTGGATTATGGGAAAAAATTTCTCTACCTACTCGTTAAAACCATTTTGAACTTCTTATCGTAGGATCGTAGGAGGGTTTTAATATCGATATCTATCAGGTCGCCTAAATCGTTGTAAAAGGGGGCTCCTAAGTGAAGCTTCTTTCTACGGGAGAAAGCTGGGCAGAAATAAAGAAGGTGAGGAATAGTTTCTTCCGAATAAGAAGTTCGAAGATCCGTGGAAGCTTTCACATCAAGGAAGCCATCGTACAAAAAATAGAGCGCGACCGGCTCAGCTGGTATTGCCACGTTCAAAGAAGAGATCACTTGAGACCCGTTAAAAAGGCAATATCAATGCACGTTCCAAAGACATCGCAATGTAGGAAAGGCAGGCCTATAAACGCCTGGATCAGACAAATGCGACGACATCGGCATTTCATTGGCCTCAGTAACCGTGTGATCCAAAATCGGCAGGCCTGCTGATATCAGTAGAAATGCGGTGAAGTGGGAGGGTTATGATCCCTTATTTTCGGATCATAACCTCGCTGATAAAAGGAAGAAGAAGAAGAAGAAGGAATAGTTTCTTCCACTTCTTCATCCATGCAGCTTCTACAAAAGTCGTTCGCAAAAACGCCTAGCCTTTTAGCATGCTTGCCTGTTAGACATTTTCCAGTGATGACACCTATTATAGCGCCAATATGCAATCTGACCTCGCGGTAGGTGGCGCGAATAAGTGGAGGGAGACCTCAACTAACTTGGCGTGCGCAACTGGAGGCAGCTGGCTCGTAACCGCGCTGGCTGGAGAGGTTTGTTGGTTGAGGCCCAGGTCCACCCCGGACTGTAGCGCCATCTAAGTAAGTAAGTATGCAATCTGTTAAGAGAAAGAACGTTTTAGATCCAGCTTCGGCCAAATCTGTTTTGTCGCTAGACATGTTGATCCACTTGTCCACCTAAGATTTGTACTCTCGACAGCATCCAACTTAAATTTAAATTTGCGAGTAGGGATTGGTGCCTTTATCCGGCCGGATGGGTATAGTTGTTCCTATTCTGGGGAGTTCATCGGCCTTACAATTCCCTGGGATGTCCCTATACCCCGGCACCCAACATTATGTGAATATTGAACTGCTCAGCCATCTTCGCAAGAGACGATCGGCAGTCTAGAGCTACTAAGGAATTTAAAGAGGCCGATTCCAGGGATTTAATTGCTGCTTGGCTGTCTGAAAAGATGCGGATATCTCTGGCAGATATCAGGTTTTCTTAAGCCAAAATAAGACTTTTTTAATTGCCATTATTTCCGCCTGGAACATGCTACAATGACTTGGAACACGGAAGGAGTTTTAAGATTAAGCCTGTCAGAGAAAACACCTGCACCAACGCCGTCATTGGTTTTTGACCCCTAAGTGTAGAAGTGAATCGACTCATCTTCTAAAAGTGCATCGTCCTCCCAGAGTGATTTGGAAGGGATGGTGACTAGGAAGTTTTTATCAAAATTTAGTCGTGGGATAGTGTAGTCTGTGTTTTCGAGAGGGATTTTGATTGATTTATTCAGAATGGAAGCGTGGTCAAATTCTTTCTTGTCCACTGTTGGGTAGCTTCAAGGCAAATGGCTGCATTCGCTGCTATTTGCTTGCTAAATATATCGAGGGGTAACAGATGAAACATAATGTCCAGTGTATCAGAGGGAGTTGTACGTAGTGCTCCGCTTATGCACATACAAGCTGTACGCTGGACCTTACTTAGATAACCGCGATTTATAGCTTTTTCTAAGGGTGTCCACCAGACAATCACCCCGAGATGTAGAGCCAGTGATTCGAGGTTGTAAACTCCATTTATTCCCAATAGCTTTCTTGCAAGAGAAAAGTTCTACCGTAGCTTTCTTTACTCTCTCTTAAATATTAGGTTTCCAGCTTAATTTCATATCTAGGATAAGACCCAAATATTTTGCTGTGTCAGAGAAAGTTAAGCTGATACCATTGAGAGAAGGAGGGCCGACTAACGGAATTTTATATTTCCTGGAGAAGAGTACTAGTTCTGTTTTGTGGGGGTTTACACCCAAACCGCCCATCTAGTGGGCTTGTTTAAAGCGTTTTGTAGAAATTCTTTTAGAATATTTAGGTGCTTTCCCGAGACAGCGAAAGCAACATCATCTGTATAAGCGATCGCAATGCATCCCTCGCCTTCCATGATTATCAATAGCTCACGAAATTCCACAAGAGGGGGGATAGAACACCACCTTGCGGAGTGCCTCTACTGACAGATCTTCTAGTAAACGTCACACCCAGCTCAGAGTTGATAATCCGACCATTAAGCAGTAGATTAATCAATTTGCAAAGTGAGATGTCGACCTTTAGGTCTGATAGTGTTTCTGCTATCGCTGATGTATTGACATTGTTGAAGCGCCTTCTATATCCAGAAAAGCAACCATTGTATACTACTTATGAAACATGGAATATTTAATATTACGCACTAGTGAGTGTAATGCCGTCTCCACTGATTTACCTTTGCAATATGCATGTTGGGCCGCCGACAGTAGTTTCTTATCAATACTGTTGCGTAAATGGATATCAATCAGTCGTTCTTATGTTTCTAAGAGGAATGATGATAGACTAATAGGTCTGAAGTCTTTTGCATTTATGTGAAAGCATTTACACGCTTTGGGTATGAAGACAACTTTAACTTCTCTCCATATCTTTGGGATATATAGCAGATCTAGACAACTTTTTAAATTGTCTCAAGCACTGGCAAGATTATGTCCGATGACTTCTGTAACTCGGCAGGTACTATGTCGTGTTGACCCCCGGATTTATATGGTTTGAAGCTATGTAGTGCCCACTGGAGTTTGCTCTGTGTAATCAATTTTGAGGAGTTGGTCATTTGTGCAGATGGTCTGCTGAAAACAGGTTGCTAACAACTTGAGTGCTGCCTGGGAAATCAGTGTCAAGCAGTAAATTTAACGAACCTTCGCTGGAAGTCGTCCAAGACCCATCAGTTTTCTTAAGGTTATTGGATTTGAAGAGAGAATTTTCCTTAGCCTAGATGCCTCAGAGGCTTCTTCTTTTTTACAACAGTAGAGTCTCCGAGAATTACGTATGACTTTCCTTAAAACCGTGGCAAGCAAAAATGGGATAACACATGTCGGAAGGCTTTACCAACTGGGGGGTTCCGGGTGTGCCGCGAAAAGCTCTTACAGGACATGGTAACTTTATTTGACAAGTAAGCTATGCTTATTTCAGGATCTAGCTAGCAGGCGAAGAGAGATATTAGGCTTCCATTGGTTAAAAAACGACACGATTAGACAGATAACCTTCAAGCAAATGCTAGCGTCAACGCAAAGGAACGAGGTCATGGAGGATATCTGAAAAAATCCAGAGAATATCTATGGCTAAGGCCATCCTGGATAAGAGACAAAAAGGGACACAGAAGGGTTGCCTGATTCCATATCATTCGAAATTTCAATACGAGTATTAGAAATTTGGAATTCTTTTCTAACTTTTTGCAAAAAAGGAGTCCAAGATAACCGACCAAAGATACTAGTTGAACTATTCAATCTGGTAGCGAGATGAAAGTAAGAATCAATTCAGAGTATCTTCTCTCTTGTGAACTAATGTTAAATAAGTTAAATAAGTTAAATAAGCTAATATTTAAGAGACTCGAAGACTGTCGTCGAAAGGAAAAGAAAATATGTTGCAAAATAGCCCCGAACTACTAAGTGGATTTAGTATTCAGTACTAAACAACTTCCTAAAATGTATGAAACCTTCTGGTTTGAAGTGTAATATATCCAATAAAAGCGCATTGCTATTCATAACGCGCTTAATATTTATGAGTTGCTGTATGAAGATGAATTTTGTACGTTTATAGCTGGAAAAAGAAGACACATATCTGAAGACAGCGAGTTTCTTTCTTTGGCAGACCAGCCACAACCTCGATCCAATCTGTCTCACCCGCACACGGCTTTGACATTACCTATTGGTGATACCAAGTCATCGTGCAATTATAACTTGTACTACAAAACAGGAAAAAAATGTTCTCTTATGTCAAACAGTTCACACCTAGGTTGTTAAGAATTTGAGAATTCTTCTTAAAAGGTGCAAACTACTTGTTATAGGGAGTAGCTGTTCTTGTATGCATATCACAGCAAGGTGTGAACAACTCGTTACATATGTAAAACCATAAAATTGTGATTTATGGACGCGTTGCGGTCGAAGAAGCTATAAATTTCAGTAAAAGTTTAACTGATTTATTACTCCTCGAATGCCATTACAATCCAGTCAGCTTCTACCTTACATCGAGTTGACTTAAACACTTCTTCGCCTTTCAATGTTGATGTTAGTGTCTTTGAATGCATTTCACTTTACTTTCCGGGGCGAAACATGATCTAGTCACGTTGTTTGCTCCAAATGGTGTCATAAGTTCATTATCTTCTCCGGGTGTATCTCATCGAGAAAAGTCAGTGAGACGAAATCGCTGACAAGAGTCCACTTTCTCACTTGAATATGAGCGGGCATTCTGTGATTACATGGAGAGAGGTTTCGTTACTCTCTGTGTGTAGTCTACCGTGCAGGGTCAAAGTCAAATGTTGTATTAAGGATACAGTGGCCACTGTTGGCATCGGTTATATGTAGTTCTAAGATGGTCTCTGGCCAGATTCGCTAGAAACATAGATTTCTTGGGTGACATTTCCAGCCTAGGATGTCAGTCCAGATTGCGTTAGACTTGGTTCCGGTCTATCGCATGGTGTAATCCTTTAAAAGACCTTTGCTCACGACACAAAAGGGTTCAGGGCTAGTGGCGCATGCTGCGCCGGTCATGGACAAAGAGTCAGCTATTTTGTTACCTTGGTGGCATTTATGTGCGGGAATCCATTGTAGAATAGTCAGGTTTCTTGAAGGTACTTCTGAAAGCAATTTGACTGTCACCAGAGCTAATGTTGATTCCAATGCTGCTGAGACAAGCACCTTTAAGACAGCGTGACTGTCAGATAAGATGAATATGGTTATGCTACGGAAATTGGATTTCAGGATTGATGGCAAAGATTTTTGCCTGAAAGGTACATAGATGCCGTTTGTTTGCAAATTATTGAAATTTGAAATTTAAGAAAAATCATAGGAATGGCAGCAATGGTATTCTGAGAATTTTGCAAGACTTAATATATATTCATCTTGAATACAAATAAATGAAGAACAAGACTGGGTCGTATTTGCCCGTGTGTGGTGTCTGTAAGCAAGGAATAGCCATATTTCTAGGCCAGGTAATAAGTAAAGTTTAATTATAAGAATGTTTTAGTCAAAAAGTATGCCATCTGGTATGCCGTCTGATTACATGTGTCCCAACCCAACTAGCTCACATATGAAATTAAACAAAATTACCAGAGCCGTTTTAAAGCCCTGAGCAGTTTCATTTGAGGTTCAGACTGAAAACTCGCCTTTTGCGTCGGAATGTAAGCTCACAGACTCCAGATGTGAAGCAAATTCATCTAGCACTTTAGGCTGCAGACCGAGTTGCAAACGTCTTAGCAGCCAGACGGACAGAATTATGAGACCCAGTTTTTAGAGTTCTTCCAAGATCAAAATCTGGAGATTGAACATTTTTACGAAGTCAATACTGTCCATTGGCTTACCAACTCTTACACACGACCTGCAGTTGGTGATTGCTGGGTGCCTAGTACTTTGATCAGAGATTGGGAAGCTTCTCTCAATTTCTAAGTTGCCCATATTTCTCGTTAAGCCATTAGTGCACCATAATTTTAATTGTTTCTTCTTGCTGAACTTCATTTTTATATAAAGGTCCTTAGCGGGCTATATGTAGGTGTCATTTTTTTAAACGTAAACATCGTATTGAACTATATTCACAAATTATGTGAAATACGTGACAGGTCCTGCCTTTGGATTCTGGCTATTAAGGCCTTGCAACTGAAGAACTAATTTCAAAAGACAAATATTAAGTCCGAAAACAAAGCAAATATTGGCGCCCTATTAGCGATAAGTCCCGAACGTTCAGAAAATGTTAACCGCATGTAAGCCTGGCAATAGATTAAAATATTTATTCTCACGAAATTTAAATGGCACACCCCTTCCTTTTTGGTCAATTTATTGTGCTTATGCATAAACACGATTCAAAACCACACCTTAGGACAAATATTTTCAGTACGATAAGAAAGGAAGTAACATCCATTTCCTATCTCATCCACCACGTTAATAGCTATCGCTACGGTAGAACCAACACTCATATAAACTTATCCCAATGGTCATGAGCATGTTTATTTTAAATAATCCCTATACCAAAAAAAAAATTATTTAAATTAATTACTTCCATAGCTAGAAGTAGTCTTATAAACAAGCCACTCGACAGAACACCGCGGGAACTTCTCAGCCGAAGACAATGCATTTTTATAACTTGACGTACCGCAGTGTAACCGATAGCCGCGGATGATTAATTAGATTTTAATAGAATCCAGAGGGAAACCAAAAACGACCAAGTGACAGAAACAGATATAAATCAAAACCAAATTTCCCCCCAGAACGCAAGGTGTACTCATGGTAATCACCAGCACATTCTCGAGACTAAATTTTTGGCCAAAAAGTAGAAAATACAACACTTAGATACAAATTGTTCCTACTTCTCTCTGTCTATGTCTATTCGTATCTTCTGACCATGAGCCCATTAATCAACCGTTTAGATGATGAGAAAACGTGCGTACTAAACTTTTGGCCCAAATTCTCTCGTTGAACATCTAGGTACTGACTGATAGCCACCACTTAGTGTACAGCGGAGATGCCTCTTGTCTCGGAGGAATAATGGTGAAGGGTCGCAGTCGCATCTTTCCAGATACATATCATCGGTGCTCGGCGAACTAACGATGGTAATTATACCTAAAAGATGGTCAACACAGAGCACACGGTTAATAACACCATCAGCATATCAGGTGTCATAAATCATAATTAGCTGCGCTTTTGTGTACAAATATTATGATGGCGTCTATAATGTCGGCCGGTCAGATACGCGACTAAACATCTCAAGAAGTGGGGAAAGTGACCAAGATCAGTTCACACCGCCTAATGGCTGTTGTGCAGTGTGAATGAAGGCTTTAGGAAATATTTAGGTATCTAGGCGAGAGGCAGACTGTCTCTATTAACGGTTGTGGCTGACGAATTTGCATGTCCATTTGTTTTGTTTGAAATTCGCTTTGCGGAGAAATGATGTCTCAGGGCGCTTTGAGGATTTTCATAATATTTTCAAAAGTTGAGCAGTCATTTAGCATTTTTTTTAAAATGGTAATCTAGCTTATTATTGATTTCATATTTATGGGGCAATATGAGATGTTGACAGTTTCAGTTAAGTTGGAGTTATAGAGAATGGGAATATCTTATTTCTAAGAGATTTGGGGAAAGGTATTAGTGGTTTGGTCACACCTACGCGACATTTTATAATGCAACTAGTTCGAAATGTATTATGTTACAGATCCGGGGCTGTGCATGAGTATTGCACTAAAAGCAAGGTAGTCCAGACCAGAGCGAAAATGTTAGCCGCACCTTTGATTTGAAGATAACTCTTACATTTTTCCAATTTAATTTAGTAACACAACATTGCGAAGTCAAATTGAATCTTTTGACTTTAAACTTATTTTTCAAAATAAGAAATATTGCAAAATGAAATGAAATGCATGTCCTTTCCGTTAAGTGTTTTCCAGGTGATGTTCCACTAAGTTGGTGATAGATTACCACATTTTGAAAAACTCTTTCAGCTGCGTTACTAAGTGTTCAGTAATAAATTTTCGAGAGCGAGGCAGGCGTCGTCGGGCAGAAAATCAATAGAGCAAAAACTAAAATTATAAACCTTAGAACAAACTCATCAACTCAAATATGCATTACTGGACAACCGGTAGAGAGAGTAGAGGATTTCCAGTATCTTGGGAGTATTGTCTCGACCGGTGGTGGAACCGAAGTGGATATAGCCAACAGGACCGCCATGCAAGCAATGCAATCAATTTGAACACCAAGCTAAGATTGTTCCCCCACAACGTTGAATCCCTGTTGTTATATAGATGTAGCACGTAGAAAGTGACCACAACTATCACCAGAAAGCTGCAAACGTTCGTTAATAGGTGCCTGGGCAATGTCTTAAGGATTTTCTGACCCAAACAGACCAGAGAACGAGTCAGGAACCAATAGGGTCAACAATCCAACGACGGAATTGGCCATGGATTGGTCGCACGTTCCGAAAAGGTGATAATTCTATAGCTAACCATGCTATGAAATTAAATCCTTTAACCCAGGATGGCAGAATACCTGACGGTCCGAGAAGAATATGAAGCAGAACAGTAGAGAAAAAGGCACGGCAGTTGGGGTGAGCTGAGGCACATTGTCAGAAACCGTACACAATGGCGCGTAGGCGTAGTAGATACCCTAGTACCCACAATGTGTCGGATCACTGCGCGTGAGGTTCGAAGCTCGAATCCCAGAAAACAGTAAAAAGTTTTTTCACAGTCCCACCTCTCGCGAACGTCTGACAAACATCCGAGAGCATTGTTGTCACGAGAATGTTTCTTAAAACAAATTGCCCTTCGGATACGACGCTAAACGGTTTTCATTCGTGAGAAAAATATAACGCACACAACACGAGTGGTTGCAAAATAGAAGCACATATCATGAAAAGAAAGAGAACACTCTCTTCGAATTATGAATCCGTCGGAAGATTGTGTTTAACGCAGCCCACCTGATGCAGAGATATTGAAGATGAAATCTTCAGTAGCTGTTGTTGTACATGTAGCAATTCTGTTGTTCCATTTTACAGGTAAATGTCTGCTATGCTGTATGTAAAGTTACAAAAAAAGAAACACGCCTTATACCAGAATCCGCTATACCTCCAATGAACCTTAAGACCATATCTCGTCTAAGGTATTAATCAAAGAAACCTCATAAAGTTTTTTATGCTACTGCAACTAATTGAATGCTTAACCTGAATTTTATACGAAAATCCCCAGTCAACAGCCGCAAAGACATTCTAAATCTCAATCCGAACTTCCTTGTCATCGCCAACATTCTACTTTATTAGAACAACATTCTTCCAAGCTTAAGTTCAAAGACTTCTGCCACCAAACAGTTACTCCAAATTTCCATAAAAAACAATCGTTTGCTGCAAAGAAATGATTTAAATTTGCCCATGAATAATCAAAGGTCAACATTCTAAGTATACATTCATTAGGTACAAGACTATCTATTCCATCAGCCAATGGAATGCAAATATTATGAAATATTTAAATGTGGACCAGGTCCCGTTTTGCTACATCTGTCAGGTGTATGCGGATTCAGCAAATAAGACACGCTAATGCCCCAACTAATTTGTGCACACAAACATTTTTAATGAGTCGCTTGACCACAATTCCAAAGTGCCCGCATCCACTGGGCATCACCACCCCAAAGAACGGATTTAATTAGATACGAAAGTTTATGAATAACTTACACTTACTCGTACAGATACGAGTATAGTTGGAACACAAGTTATTCCATTTGAAATGCGTGAACTCTTTCGAAGCCCACTGGTGCAAGTGCCATAAAGTTGTAATTTTCTAGAAATGACCATTATTGCATGTGTAATGGATGGACAGAGAGTGTGCAGTTAATGTCTCTGGAGATATTATACTTGTTTTGGAAAGATGATCCCCGTAATGTGCGCAGTGGGCACAGCTAACGAACTGCTTTTCGTTCTCAAATTTCAAGTGATTCTGGGAAGCCTCTGGGTTATGGATTGTTTAATTGGCGGCCCAGTTAAAACAAATTTATCAAGAATTTACGAAAGCCTTAGGAGTAGAATGTGCTGTTTATTAGGATGGTGTTGACGAGTTGACGCTAAATTGAAGTTTTTAAGATTCAGCTCCGGGTGTGAGATGTTGAATTGAATACCAGAAACTATTGCAATTCTAGAGTAATTAAAACAACGAAGTACCTCATGCTCCAATAGTAAAAAAAATAGTCGAAGGAAACTTGAATGTCCCAATCCTGTGGGAGGCATCCATCTATCAGAAGTTATCGATGAGATTATCTATAGCTTTACGGGTTATATATTTCTGGCATCATTTTCCATGTAAAGATGTAAAAAAGAGAATTGATCAATTTTCTCTATAGTCCTGCCCTTCTGTGAGCTGCTTCTTCTCATTCTTGGAAAGATTGACAATAAAAGACTGGTCATGACAAGCCCCAATAATACTCAGTAAACTCAGGCGTCTTTTCGTACTCCGCGTATTTAAATCTTGACACACAAGTTCTATCTAGGGGTGTGTTAGGTTAGGTTAGGTAGATGGGTGCCTTGTGAGAAAAAGAATCACTGCTCACTTAGACCAATAGTTCGGGTCCATTGTGTCCAAAGTATGTTAGGTTAGGTAAGATGACTATCCTCCGTAATCAGTAGGATTCAATGATACCAAATAAGAATAATTTCCGTTACTCTTGGAACCATTTTGATTTTGGGATTAGTTTCTAGATTTAATTGACACAGATTTGATTGAGTCAGCAGTATTTGTAAACTCCTCAAATAACTATTCGCCAAGAATCTGCTGTCTTACTAGTACATAGTAGGTGATATGGTGATTCCTTTTCCTCTTCATTCGCAGCGTGTCCACTTAGTGTGCAATGGCCTGTTAATATTCCAACCATGGTGCCTATATGTGTTCTGCTAACCCATATCAGGCTGCTGGTTTTGCTTCGATTTAGCTGAATCCAAGTCTTTCTTGAATGGTAACACCTATCAAGATTGCGCCATTGCACATTAGCATGTTGCAGTGCTATTGTAGAGATTTTGTATCTTGCCGTTTCTATCGGCAGATGAATCTCCCTTAAGAAGTCAAGAGTTCTTTCTTTGTGCCATTTTTGGTCACTTCATCTGCCTTGTAGCTACCTGAAATTTCAGAGTGATCAGGAACCTAGCATAGAGTAAGAGTTAGGCGTAAGAGGGCTACATGATTATTTTCGTCACCACGCCGACTTGTCCCTCTAATGGGAGGTCACAGTTTACTGAATTGGAAGTGTACATAACCGATCATAACCCCAAGTGCTCTGCCTCCTTCTCGACTGTTCTGCGCCACGTTCTCATCGGACCGCCAGGTCTTCTACCATCCTGAGTTAAAGGGTTCCATTGCATAGCATGTTTCGCTATGGAATTGTCACCCTCTCAGGTCGCGCGACCAATCTATTGCCACTTCCGTCGCTGGATAGTTGTATCTATTGATTCCTGGCTCGTTCTCTGGTAGAGGTGTCTGTTAGAGATACGGTTGGGTCAGAAAATCCTTAAGATGTTGCGCAGGCACCTATTAACGAACGTTCGCATTTTTCTGGTGATAGTAATGGTCACTCTTCAAGTGCTGCACCCATATAACAGCACGGATTCAACATTGGAGCGGAACAGTCTTAGCTTCGTGTTCAAACTGATTGCATTGCTTCGCCATATTTTGGGCAATATTACATTGCGGACTTTGCTTTGGCGATCCTGTTTGCTATATCCAGTTTCCAGTTTCACCATCAGTCGAGGTAATACTCCCAAGATACTAGATGCTAGAATAGCTAAATGGTGGTGGAAGAACGGACTCATGCACATTTTTCAAGCAATCATTCGAATAAGGTTGTGGACGTTAGAGCTAGTGCATGTTATACACATAAAGTCATAGTGGTGTAGGTCACTTCTCAAAAATGTTGGTGTTAGTCCAGAAATGATACTACAGATGCCAATCTGTTGCATGAAAATGTGAAACAAGTTAAAATTTCACTACTCCGTCTACAGATGGTTGCAAAAATTTGATAGATAAGAGGAACATCCGATATGTTGTAAGATTCAGCAGTGCAAATCTCAAGTTCTTAGTATGAGCTAAATTTGACTTACATCACTATGACTTTAACGGCCTCATATGTGAGGTGGTCAAGTTTAGTATAACACCACAAAAACCTAATAACAATACATCCCATGAAGGGCTCAGGGCCTAGCTTCTCACAACCACTCGTGTTGTGTGTGTTATATCATTCGCACGAATGGAAGGGACCTACTAATTTAAGTATCTGAAGGGCATATTTTTTTTTTTTTTTCGCTTGAGAAATTTCCTCATTTCACCAATACTATCAGATGTTTTTCAGACGTTCGCTAGATGTGGCACCAAAAAAAAATGGTTCGTGCTTTCTGGGATTTGAACATTGAACTACACGTGCAGTGGTCTAACAAACCAATCGCTGCGCCACGGCGCTCACTTACTTACTTACTTAGGTGGACCTGGGCTTCAAAAACCAAACCTCTCAAGCCAGCCTGGTGACGAGGCAGCTGCCTCCAGTTGCGCACGCCAAGTTGGCTGAGGTCCCCCCCCACTTGTTTGTGCCATCTACCGCGAGGTCGTACTATACTTCACCGTTCATCCAGTGTGGAATCGAAAACTTTCTGCGCTGAAAAGTTGGGCTTCATCCACTCTACATGACACAGCCATCTTAGTCGCAGTATGTGAACTCTTCTAGCTAAGACGATATCATTATATAGGCCGTATAGTTCGGCATTGCATCTTCTCCTCCACTCGTCATCTATGCAGATCGGACCAAAGACCACTCGAAGAATTTTTCGCTCAAGGTAACCAAGGACATTCTCATCAAAATTTGGCAAAGTCCATACCTCTGCGCCGTACAGGACGGGGATGATGAGTCTCTTATACAGAGTTACCTTAGTACATATAGTTCGAGATAGGGCTTTTGTTACTCAATTTTCATAGAAACACCGATCGGCAAGAGTAATTCTTCGTTTGATCTCCCCACTGGAGTCATTTGCGGATCTCACCATAAACCATAGGTAGACAAAGTCCTTTACTATCTCAAAACTATATATGTCTATTGTGGCGTTCTGTTTAAGATACCGATGTTAGGTGTTCTTTTTTGTAGACAGCATATATTTTGTTCTGTTTTCATTGACCGCTAAACCCATCTTTGTTGCCTCAATCTCAATACTCGCAAATGCCCCACTGACGGCCCGCTGAGTTCTTCCGACTAATCAATGTCATCGGCGTAAGCGAGAAGTTTTACAGACTTGTAAAAGATTGTACCTCCGGTGTTGGGCTGGAAGTTTCGTACAATTATTTGAAGTATTATATTAAAGAGATTGCATAAAAGCGCGTCACCTTGTCTAAGACTTTTGGTGACATCGAACTATTCGGTGGTGTTCTTTCCTACTTTGATGGAGCAGCGAGAGTTCTCCATTGTCATCCTGCACAAACGGACAAGCTTGTCAGAGATGCCAAGACTGGATATGGCTCTGTATAGCTCTTCTCTATGCAAGCTATCATAAGCAACTTTGAAATCGATGAATATGTGAAATGTATCGATTTTATATTCATGATATCATGCGGCTTGAAGCCGCACTGATAAGGACCTATCAGGTTCTTGGTCATTGGTTTTAGGCATTCACGTAATACGTCAGACAGAATCTTATATGCGATGTTGAGAAGATTTATAGCTCTACAGTTGGCGCCGTTCAGAGGGTTTGCTTTCTTCAGGATCGGGCAAACTTTCGTCCGGCCATTTCATCTCCTCCTGCCTTGAAAAGTTCGGCAATAAGGCCGTCAGCTCCAGCAGCTTTGTTGGAATTAAGTTTAGATATCGATATCCCCACTTCACTCTGATCGGGTTGACGGGAATATTGATCATCGTCGCCGTCTAGCAGTCTGCAGAAGTGTTTCTTCGATATCCTCAGACGGTGCTCACTACAGACCTAAGTTAATATCGTCCTATCTAACTGATTTGCAGAAATTGTGGTTTAGTTCAAATTGTATCTCAGCACTGCACTTCTTAGGTGCTAGAATCACCCACTTTAAGCCGCTCCAATCTTCTTAAATTGATAGACACTACGCCTCTTGGTAAACAGACCCCGCTTTTGACCTAAAATAGTATGGTGATTCCTATTGTTCTCTCGAACATTACTATACGCAGAGAAAAAATTTGTCTACCCCAAACAAATTCTGCTGGAAGGGCTCTATAGGTATATAAATAATAATTTTAATCAACCGTATTATTCTTGGCCATATGCATATTGAGTATTCCTTCCTTTTTGTTCCTTTTTTTGCAGGCAGTTGCTTGTCTTTATTTCATATTTTTGGAGGGTACAAATATGTATATTATGTTTGAATCGAACGAAGTAAAATATTCAATTAATTGTCAAACCAGAGGTTTCGTTGTGGTGGCCGAGAGAAACCCAGTACATCAGAGGTGACGTTTCTGATGACTCGTTGGCTACGTTGCCCCTGGTCTTCCACATTTGCTGTTGGCAAAGGTTGCACCACTTGCAACTGTCTGCCAACCCTACAATTGTATAACTACATTGAGTGGAAAGTTTTTCATTATCGCCATTCGGATCAATAAAACTGTTGGTTCCTTGCATTATTGGACTTAGCACGCATATCACACCTTTTTTTTTATAATTTGCGCGCACTCAAAGGGATGAATACCTTTAACATCTTTACACACAGTGCGGGCGTTGGAAAGGATAGATAGAAAGAGAGAGAGAGAGAGAGAGAGAGAGAAAGATTTTGGTGTGGTGGTTATTGAAACTCAGTTGTTTATGCTTCAGAGATTCTCCGGGGTGGCGTCCAGATAACTGAGGAGATTTTTGTTATTTCTTGCCTTTTTTTTTCCTGATAACCGATGTCAAGGGCAAATCACCATCAACAGGGCGAACAATTTTTCCAGCCACATGACCAAACTACTGCCAGTATTATGCCTTCGCAGTAGTGTTCACACAAGCTTCCGCAAATGATCGGACTGACTTTATATATTTCATGAGAAGTAAATAAATGCTGCTATTACATGGCTGCGAAAAGCTACTATCCTTTCCAGTGATACCCGGGTTATGATTTGCATTAAAGTCATTTATTGCACAGAGCTCAATATGTGTACACCATAGAACTCCAGTAAGGTACTCTTTTTATGAGCCACTCGAAACATTCACTGCCTTCTAAGTATTCACACACATTCACATTGATTCCAAAAAATGGTTAGTTACCCTCACACTATTGCCACTCATATAATGAATCTGAAACGAGCTCGCATTGTTTTGAATAAAGCAGTGAATATTTCGAGTGACTCGTGCGATCTTCTATGTACATACCTGCAGTGCTCTGTGCATGTGTAGATTCTGTGTATCTGTGTACTCTACACTTATTCAATATGAGCTACTTGAAGCCATTCGAAGGCTTGTGAATCACTTCTACATTTCACAACCATTGTGAATACTCTGAATAAATAGTTTGAATGCGAGCCTACTATGCATTCAAATAAACATGAATGTCGATTTATATCATACTTGCTTGTTTTCTTTGTGCGTGAGACTGTAAACGGCTCGTGTTTTAGTGAATGATTCACAATTGCAAATGAGTGGATTTATGCAGTTCTCTGGTGCACATGTTCCAAACGATGTTGAAAATCTCATAAAGTGTTATGTCTTATTGAAGCGAGCCTAGGGAGACAGTCTGGATTATAGAGTGAAGGTAGCGCTAACAAACTTCAAGATTAAAATCGGCAAGGAAACCAGGAAAAGAGGTTTGTGTCGAAACCCATCTTTTATCAATTTTAAGACATTTTAAAAGCTTTTCCAGATCTTCGGGTTTTAGGATCCAAACTTCCATACAAAATACTCTAAACTACGACAGGAAGAAATGCTGATAATATAGCATACTGTTACACGAGCGCACAAGCCGACACAGAAACATAAACAACCGAGAAGCCCTGAGAAACCTCTCGAAGCTGTCAACCTGAAGGTACCAGAACTTTCCAGATACTTGGCGGAAGGAATTCCAGCGGCGAATTGAAAATTTGGTTATTTGTCTGGAAAGCCAGAGCCAAATATATAAGGAGGTTGGCAGAAACCAAGCGATGAGTTCTTTGTTGGCAGCTGTGACAGTGATCACTAGAGACGCGCAGTTCTCAAGCAAAAAATAAAATTGTACTAGATTTATTTATTTTTTGTTTAAAGTAAATTTAGTTAAAAACATTTTCAAATAAAAATGAAGTTGAAAAACCCTCTCGGGAACCAGAGATATTCTGTTATTTTTGTCTCCATCATCCTTTGCAGCCTTGAAGTATTCCGCTTGATCGGCAATTTTTATTACAATACTTTTCGTAAATTCTAGTTGCTGTGTTACAAATTTAAAATTAACATAATGGCTGATCCAAACCCAGCAGTTAAATGTAAGACGACACGACCTCGGTAGATCTTTTAGCCGTCAGTAACAGATGTACGCCAAGTATATATCTCCATTACATCTATTTTGCTTGAAATCTCAGGATTATTATGATAGAAATAGAGTTTAATCCATTTGACTGACTCCAACCATAGCGGAACCCAAATTGAATTTTTGGGTACTAAACTCTAAACTAAACACTACTCGATCTCTCCAAAACTATTCGCTATAATTCACGGAGAAATCACATCAAGGTCTTCTCTCCACTACGGTAATCGAAAACCGAAAATTGGAAAGGAAGCCCCTCTCAAAATGCAAATCACCAGAAAATCCATGCCAATACCTAACCAGAGCTCGGTCATTTGTTTAGCATTCAAAAATAAGTTTCTCTTGCACATAAAGTTCCAAAAAAAAAAAAAAAAGCGATTACCACACTTTAACCCAATTTGAGCATTTCCTCATCTTCCTCCAGATAGTCCCCCGAAAACAAAAAAAAAAGTTCTCATTACGATGTAGAGCAACATACGTTTTGTTTTATTACCTCTCGTCGTTGTTCCCAAGCCGCCTTTGAGACCACCACTTATGGTGTAAGTACTAGTTCGTTCCTAAAAATAGAACAAACACCCATGGGAAAAGGTTTACAGCACACGAAACCGGCTTGAAAGCCTGTGAATTTCCCGCTAAAAAAAAAAAACAAATTGAAATAAACAACTCCGCTACCACTTCCGGATACAGATAGATACAGAGGCAAAATGTATCTGAAAGATTTCAATATGACTTCCGCATAAGGCACACACGAACAACGCGATCCGAATGAGAAACAAGAAGAAATCAAATTCAATTTCTCATTTGGATTCTTATTTTCATTCAATGACCTCAAAAAAGGTATCATTCCCGCGCCGGCCGGCCATTGTCCATCGTCTGAAGACGAAGACCAGCCATATCCAGAGCAACGTCACTGACTTCATGTGCTCTTCGTCGATTTATTAGCCAAATACACGCCACGATCGACGCTAAAGAGAGAACAAAATGTATCCCCAGCCAAGCAGAGATTCATAAACATGTTCCATGCGGATACGGACAGGTGATCACTGGTAGGTTAATTCTTCGCTTTTTTTTTTGTCCAACAACCACCACCTGTGTTGATGATGAATCGGTGGCAGATCTAATGCAGAGCGCACTTACGACTGCCCCCCTTCCACAGTGAGAGTGAATATTTGCTTATTAGAGATGCAAGTACTGTACATAGAGCTGGTGTGTGCATAAATTAGGCAAAACGATCGAGAGGGGTCTTAATTCTATGCTACTTGGGCGGGTGGGGAGAAATCACCGAAATAGATCGTTCCACTTGACGGGGTTTTTTCTTCATTAGCAATCATAATTTGAACGAGTCGACTGGGCATGTGTGTGTGTTTATTGGTTGTAGGTCCGGCGCAAGAGAATTTACTGGCGGAACTGCATTGAGGGTTTGGCCGGGGTTCTGATGGTTCTGGTTGCACGCGGGGGATCAGTGTAATGGTCAGAATGGGTGTGGATAGCTGATGCGCCTAACCATAGAGCACATCAAGTGTAGACTGCACCGGTGCGGCGTTTTAATTTGATTTCATTAGGTTTAATTACTATTAGTGCAGCAAGCAAAAGGGTCTTATTGAAGACATGCGGCGGGAGATTACAACACCCGTGTCTTTGAACCTTTGCAGCAGCAGCGGATGCGCTAGCGCTATGATTTAATAGTGTTTGGAGGTGAATCCAAGTAATAAATTCATTTTCTGCAGTTTATGGTTGCTATTTATTCTCTTCGGGAAATTTATGGTTGAGCGTTAAAAGCGGCAGCGGAATTGTAGTCATATTTGAGGTAATTAAAGAAATATTCTCGAGGAAAGAATGATTAATAGTTCTTGGGAATGAATAGCCATATGGATGATAAATCGGGGTATTTATCTCTGGAACACTGTTAAGTCGAGCGCAGCGAAAGTAGCTTGGACTTTGGAGAACACATGAGGTAAGTAAGGAATTATAATTGCCTGGCTATTTATTATTGAGCTATTCTGAGTCTTTTAGAAGGAAAAAGTTCTAGGTCTGATTTTTGGGACTCGATAAAGCAGAATTATGTATAAAGTACTGTGGAAGTCGGTTATAACGACAATCGCTTATAACGACGGCTTTCCTTTCATTTGGTTGGTTTCTTTATTTCATATGTACTTGTGGAGTGCAGTCGGATATAATGACCGCTGGTTATAACGTCCAGATTTGATCGGTCCCTTCACAATCGTTGTAAGCGACTTCCATTGTACCTATATATAGCAAGTTAAATGCTTTACTACACATTGAATCGAATGCAGTTACACTTACTGTAAGGTAGTTCCTTTTCGCTTCAAAAAAGAGCTTGGCAGTCCTACCCGCAGTTGTAAATGAAGTTTTGGAGACATCCGATAACCTCAAAATTATACCAGCCCATATGGCCTTCACCGTTGTACAACTTCCAATTGATAGATACCAGACTAGTAAAGTATATAATCTCCAAATAAATCCATATGCCTGTAGTGGTGTAAGTTTTGCACATTGATTTTGAATAGCTCAATCGCTTGTGCATTGGACTACTGAGCGTGAAGTTCAAGGTTCGAATCCCAAGAAACATTAGAATTTGTGAATGATTGCAAGGAGCTGCTTGTGCCGACTAATCTATTTATTTCGAGTAACAACTTTAATGAGGACTGTCCTTGTTTTATCTTATTTCAGTCACGACATGACCCTTTCGATTGATATCAACTATCTACAAGATTATCGGGAAAAAGAGACTTTCTCAACTTTCCCATCTCGCATCCAAGTTCTGCAACCGTCCAAAGTTTTTTTGTGAAAGAGATATTTAATCCCGGTGTGCTTGCACTGCTATCAACCGTATCTAAAATCGGAACACATTAACACTAAGCCGTCACACATTTACATAACTGCCTTAGGTAGCTATGGAGTCCATGATGGACTTTTGCCTCAATCCAGCTATCTTGATTCCTAGCGAGCTGCTACCAGTTTCATACACCAAGTTGGCTAAAGTCAATTTGAAAATGTGTGTCACCTAAAATATAGTCTATAGTCTATGTTGTCCCTCTGAGCGTGAAAACTCTTAAAGCTGAGGAGCTGGTGTCCACATACTTCATATACCCTAGCAAAAACTTCATGTTGCTGATATTAGCGAGACAAAGCTAGCTGGATAAAGTTAGATATGGACACTTATGAGGAACCTATTAAGTTGCAGACATTAGCCCGAAAAAGACTCAGTTAGACCCATGAGACGAGGCAAACCCCACATGGTATAACTGTTTAACATCACAATCCCAAAAAGGAAGCCTGAAAAACCATCAGCAACCAGGCTGGACATCGTCAACCGAAACATGAATGCAGCAAGAATGAAAAGCATGACAACCCACGGCAGATACATTTGGCGTCTCAGGACTAGGAGGACTGATCCAATATGAGACCATCCATAGTATGGATGAAATATAGACAAAGCCAGGTTGGCCGTTAGGAAGGAAAGAGAGAGAGCGTTACAGAGCAACGCAATCAGCTCTTAAGTGCCATTTTGAATACCACAACTAACGTGTCCCTGGTTGTTAGAGTGTGTTTGCTAAGGAGCTCTTGGATCCATCTTCCGGCATTCGAGAAACTAATCATCTACAAATACTTTTATCTGAGATTTCGTTAAGGTCGTCAAAGAAGTTTTTGACTAATTTGCGACATCGGGCTATGCTTAAAGTTGAAAGGAAATGGAAGAGTAGTGCAGCAGTATTGTGTTAAAGGGAATGCCCAGTCTAAGAACATGCGTTCCTACTGGCAAGTGACTTGTGCTTCATGTGACGTCTGCCCGAATCCTAATCTGTAGCTCTTGTGAACTAGTCCAGTTGTAGTTAGGTCGGATCTGCCTAAACAGTTATGCAACTTCTTTCACCTTTCATTGGCTATTAATACGATACGATACGATGATTGGTCTCCAAGTGCATTGCGACCTATAAGATCTATTGTCCTGACCCAATTATTGATAGAACGTATGAGAAGATTTACCACTTGAAGTCTACCAACAGAACTTCGTCTACTTCCACATTAGATCCATAGATGATCCTGCTTCATCAGCTCACTCATTCTCCTCTATAATGCTATAACCGGGTACGTAGAGAAGACCAATTTTCGGTCTCTTTTGAATCGACTGTTTATACTGATAATTTTCTTACATAATTTATGGGGACCGTCTCCATTATTTCTTTATGTTATAAGATGTGTTTCAAACTTATGGGATAAGGTATAAACACTGAGAAATAAAAATGTATTTTGATGGATTCAAGGATGGGTCTTGCCACTACGATCAGCCTATTTTTTTGACAGCAGTGCGGAGTTAAAAGCTATTATTCTCAACTGTTACAGGAGATGCAAGGGGCTTTATGTTTTCTAAAAAAATTTTCAAACTATTACGTGTGGCCTTTTTAGGACTTAAAATTGGCAAAGCGATAAGTGGGCTTTAGGCGATAGTATGCAAATATGTTACCAATTTAACCACTTGGCAGGCAACTAATACGAAGTAAACTAAACTTTGCCTTGGTTTATCAACATCTTCCGATGCATCTTCATGCCCTATCCAATGAAAGAGCGATGACCAGCTTATAATACAAACGCATTACGTATGCCTACTGAAAGAGTAATAATCGATCATGGTCTTTATAATCCCAAGTAGGTGTAGAGCATTAATGCGTCAGGTTAGCATTCAGTCGACGTAGAAAATTGGTCCATAATTGCCCTTAGGCACATAAACTCCCCAAGAAACTAGCTGTCGAATGCGATATTATCTTGTCAGCCGCGTTAGGATGTCAATTCAATGCAGTTTGATCTCTTCATAGTGGAAGAGTTTTCTGTGAGGTAGAAATAAGTACTCTCTGCTACTGCTCTGGCTTAAATTGTGTGATTTGAAGGAAAAATAAATTCCCATTGCCTTCATGCTTATAAGGCATCAGGTGGAGTAACGTGTGTAATGGTATCTTGTACTGAAAATGTTGCACCAATCCAAAAAGAAGGTTTAATAAATTCAATACGATGTCAGTAAAAGGATTTGTTGCAGCATTTTATTATTTTTTTATCAGAGTTGCAGTAGTTTTCTGTGATTATTATGAAAAATGAAAATTCAAAAATTTGGTGGATAAGATAGTTATGTCTTCTGAAATACAACAAAAGGGCCTTATAAGTTCTACATATACGCATCCTTAATGAACTCTTTTGAGTCAATATGATAAAGCTAGACTTGTGATTTTTATTCTTTGATTCAAGGAGTCCTTTGCCAAGATACAGGTAAACACATAATGTAACTCAAAGATTAACTGCATAAGTTGTCTTAGGTAAGTTCAATGAATTCATTTTTTGGATTGTCAATGGAAAACAAATCCTTGGTAGAACGAACGGTGTAATGAAAGGAAGATTATTATTTTTAATAAAATAATTTTAATTTTTTTATTTTCTTCGTTTTATTAATCTACACAAATATATTTATTTAGTTTTGGCTTTCGAAATTGTGATGAAACTGCTGAGCGAATCATATTTTACAGCTTAGAGGCCCATAATAAAGCGGAAGCTAAAGCCCCTTATACATATTTTCTCGTATTCGCATAAGCGAGACAAATTTTGAACCGATTTTATGATTGGCAGCTCATTTATAACCTAGAATTGATGAACTTTTTAATAAACATATTTGTATAATATTTAATATTTGCCACACCCATATTCCCCCCATGCAAAATTTTCACAAATTTTATAATATTTCTCGTCCTGCTCCTAAAATTCCAAACAATTTGATGGGTTATATGTCTCATAAGAGTGGGCCCCCCGGCGCAGTGGTTAGTGTGCCGGACGAATGTCACGATACGGCATAAAACTGTAGGTCCCTTCCATTCGTGCGAAAAATATAACGCACACAACACCAGTAGTTGCGAGAAGCTGACCCTAGGCACTTAATGGGCTGTTGCGCCAAATTTATATATTGTCTCATAAAACAGAGTCTCAGGGTACACGGGGATGAAAATGGAGAATTAACCTTTATGTGAACGGTCGGAATCTCTGTAAATGACATCGGTGCAGTACCTATATCCATACCGTCCCCCATATGCCAGAAGCATGAATGTGCAAATTTAATTTTTTCGATTTTAGTCTTTCTGTATTCGATGTTGTTTTAGAACTGTAAATATGCAGAAAGCGTGGAAACAACAATTTCTTACTATGTCAATTGGGTGAATGTTGAATTCATTCTTATTTAGTAGAGCCAGAAGCACAATTGTGGTCATTCCTCAAAAGTTTAAAATTTGCACATTCATGCTTCTGGCATATGGGGGACGATACCATATATCAATAACTTTAGAGTCGAAGATAAAATCTGGTCTGACCATATCACTGAGCATGTTTATAACGATAGAAAATAGAACCGGGAGAGCAATGAAATTGATGCCAAAGCTGAAGTGCAAAAACGCACAAATGTATAAAAAAAAATTAGAAATCAAAGTAATTCAACTAATTGCAAATGAAAACAGGTGGGAAAGAAAACTCAAAGTTCTCAATAAGTTTCAAGCAGGATTTCGTAAAGGATATTCGACCATAGACAACATCTACAAATTGATGAATATAATAAAAATCAAGAACTCTGAAAAAAAGAAAGTATATGGTTTCTTCGTTGACTTTAAAGCAGCATTCGATTGTATTGACAGTACATAGGTCTCTATTCTACAAGTTAAGTAACATGGGCATATTGACAAAATACCTTAATTTGCTACGTAACATGTATGTTACACTAAGCTTAAGGCAGCAGTTTGCGACGGAGACGAAATGTCAGAGTATTTTGAAACCAGTATGGGTGTCAAACAAGGATGCCTTATCAGCCCATTGCTATTCGCCATTATATTAAATGATCTCCACGACTTCCTAACGGGGAAATTTGGATCAGAGTCCTAATGTATGCAGATGATATCATTATACTGGCGGACGAGATACAAGTCCTACAAGAAATGATAAACAGGTTAGAAATGTACTGCGATCTTTGGAACCTGAGGATTAACTTGGAAAAGTCAAAAATAATGATATTTAAAAAAAACATGGGAGAGGGCTAGCGCAGAAAAATGGCAACTTGGCGGTGAAAACATTGAAGTGGTAACCAATTACAAATACCTGTGGATTATAATGACACCTGCACTATCGATTACAGCACACTTGAGAAGAAATTGCCAAAACTAGTTTAAATAGTACGTGGAAATACTTTATCGATAAAAATGGTATTAAACTCTCGGCAAAATTTTAAATTTTCAAGGCTGTGGCACAAGCTATCTATTGCTATGCAGTCCAGGCATGGGGATTCGGTAGTTTCGATGAAGTAGATAAATTACAAAGATACTTTATCAAAAATATGTTTGCTCTGCCCGATTTCACAATTATGCACTGACGCTAGAAACAGGAGTACTAGGTATATCCAAAAAAACTCTCTTCCAGTATGAAGTACATCGGCTCCCATACCTGTTGTCGAGGAAAATTGTAGAGAAAAAAGTCTATTGGTTCGAAGAATGGCAGAAAATCAGTGCGAATGCAGGCATCGACTGGGGAAGTTACGACTTCAACTTTGAAGAATAGAGCACAAACTCTATGGCTACATTAGAATCTCTGAGAGAGGAGCAAATCAGGAAAAATGTGGAGGAAGCTCAAAATAGTTCACGTGGACTATATAAAAAATTAAACCAATATATAGGGCATACTTACTTCAATGACATATTTAAAAAGAGTCAAATATCATGGACTTTTAAAGTCAGAACAGGATTACTCGGGCTAAATGCCAAAAAATTTAGAAGAGGAGAATCCAGAAAAGGCTCGTTATGCAACCTGAAGGAGGAGGAAGATGTGGCGCAATTCATGGTAAAATGTCCAGTGATTGCAAAACAACGAAGAAAATATTTCCGGAGAAGTGCCCTTCAAGAAAACGAGATGGTGCAGATACTAAATGGGGAATCCGAGGATCAATGGAACTTCTTCTTCCTTTTATCAGCGAGCCTATGATCCGAAAACAAGGGATCACAACCCTCCCAATTCACTGCATTTCTACTGATCCGCCTGTGGGGTTCGCCTATTTGTCCTCATAAAATATCGGCAGGCCTGCCGATTTTGGATCACTCGGTTACTGAGGCCAATGAAATGCCGATGTCGTCGCATTTGTCTGATCCAGGCGTTTATAGGCCTGCCTTTCCTACATCGCGATGTCTTTGGAACGTTCATTGATATTGCCTTTTAAACAGGGTTAAAATGATCTCTTCTTTGAACGTGGCAATACCAGCTGGCTAAGTCGCGCTCTATCTTTCATAAGATGGTTTCCTTGATGTGAAAGCTTCCACGGATCTTCGAACTTCTTATTCGATCAAGCTTTGTCACTCCTACTATCATGCGAAGCATCTTCATCTCAGATGCCGTTAATTTACTCTCATACTTTTTGTACATCGTCCAACATTGTGAACCGTATGTGAGCGCTGGACGTACAACTGTGGTGTAGCGCCTTCCTTTCAACTTAGGGGGCATTTTTCTGTCACAAAAGATAGAGGAATTTTCTCGCCACTTCATCCACCCTACGCTTACACGATGATTGATGTCGTCATCACAAGTTGCTTTGCTATTGATCATAGATCCCAGATATTTGAACTTTTCGCACTTGGGAGGCACTGTTCCATTCAAATGAATGTCTGGAATAGGCCTGAGTGGATCAGAGAACGGGCAGCACAAGTACTCTGTCTTTTTTGAACTATTGCGATACCCATTTCCCTCCAAAACGTCCACCCACACATCAAGTGCTCGTTGCAGGGATGTAGGATCCTCACTTATGATGGCTCCATCGTCAGCAAAGAATAACTGATGTACCTTGGGGTCCATCACTTTACCTTCAAGCAGATAATCAAGGACTGAAATAAAGAGCAAAGGACTTAAAACGCTTCCCTGGTGTACCCCGACTTTGATTGGGAACTCTTCGGTTACTCCAGCGGGGCATCTTACTTTTGTCTTTGCTCCTTCGTACATGTCCATAATCATCTGTACATAGGTTTCTGGAACCCCTCGATGTCTTAGCGCTACCCATATCAGATCTCGTGGTTGTCTGTCGAATGCCTTTTCAAAGTCAACCAATACAATATGCAAATCCCTTAAGGAATCACGATGTTTTTCCATTATGATCCTTATACATTGGATTGCATCTGTGGTTGATTTACCCGAGACAAACCCGCACTGATCATCAGATAGCCGTATTATTTTTCGCAGTCGGCCACCTAATACCCGCTCAACGATCTTTTATGGTGTGTGACATCAGCTTGATCGAACGGTAGTTATCACAGTTTCGCGTATCACCCTTCCCTTTGTATACAGGGAGAAGGTAACTTTCCCTCCATTGATTCGGCATTAGATCACCTCTCACGAATTTGGAGATGAGAATTCTGAGCCATCTGAACCCGATGTCTCCCATCTTTTTCCAGAACTCAGAGGGTATCTCGTCTGGCCCAACCGCTTTTCGTTTTTTTGGAGTATTTGACCGCCTCACTAACTTCTTCGACTGTAATGTCGGGTATTTGTTCACAGTTAGGGGTGGCTCTTGGAAAGTATCGCCGGGGAAACTGTTCATTCAAAAGCTCTTCACAATACTGCCGCCACCTCTGCAGAATTTTGTCGTCATCCACAAGAAGCTGGCCATGAGCATTGCTAATGAACTTTGGCGAACGAATCTCCTGAGCATTCTTCCTTCTTTGGGCGGCTATTTTGAAGATAGTGGCACTCTTGTTCATATTGTGTCTTCGCAGCTCCTGGATAGCCTGGTTTGCATCAGCAACCGGGGAAAATATTTTCTCCAGCTCCCGATACAGGCCCTCCGTACTCTCTGCTTGAAGCTGAGCGCACTTCTTCTTCGCTTTTTTCTTGCAGCATCTGTATTCCATTTCGAGGCGAGCTTTTTCATCACTATTATTAGAGGGGCACTTTGACCAAGCCTTGAAAGCCGCTTTCTTCTCATTTATCACTTTCTTAGCTTCATCACTCCACCACCATGTTTCTTTGGTGTGTTGATGGTGGCCTTTTGAAGCTCCTAGCAGTGATTTGGCCTTCTTTAAGCAAGTTCGCTGTAGGGAATCCCACATATTTTGTGCTCTGCACTCTTCATCCTCAGCTCCGTTGATGGTGTGAGAGAGGTAATTTTTCATTACGAAAACAAAAGCCTCGCCTTTTTCTTTGTCCAGATTGTACCACCTGATTTTCTCAGAGACCCTTGTTTGTTTGTTTTTCTTTGGTGTTTTCATAAAAATTTCTGTTAGCAGGAGACGGTGTTGTCGAGCGATTGCCTCTCCCAGGATCACTTTGCAATCTTTTACCCAAGGCCTCATGAAACTGGCTACCAAATGGCAGTCAATCTGAGTTCCATCTCCACCACTGCTGTAAGTGATCAGGTGTCGGCTTTGTTTGATGAACATGGTATTTAACACGATAAGACCGTGTGATTTGCACATGCTTAGGATGTCTTCACCAGGAAGGTTCCTGGTGCCATATCCTAGTCCTCCATGGCAGTCTTCATAGTCTTCGTTTGATTTCCCGACATGTCCATTCAAATCTTCTCCAAAAAACAGAAATTCTTCCTTTGGGATATTCTTAAGGAGATTGTGGAAATCTACCCAAAATGCATCTTTATCTATCTGATTGCACCCATTGTGGGGAGCATATGCACTGACAATATTCCACACCTCTCCTTGTATTACTAGTTTGAGAGACCTCAAACGGTCGCTGGACTTCGAAATGCTCAAGACGTTTCCAAGTAGCTCTGCCACAAGGATGATACCGATTCCGTTCCTAGCCTTTTCCGTTCCGTAGTAGAACATCTTGTAATCTTTTGTCCTAACGTCCAAGAGGAGGAGGAGGATCAATGGAACATGCTACACAAATTCGTAAATGAAGCCTTCTGGTACAGAAAAAGACTTATAGATGAATTTAACTATTAGCTGATAATGGAGAACATAATGTATTAGACATTGTTAAATTAAGAATAACATTCACCAGCAGACGACAGATATGACAAAGTTGTAATTTTTTGTTGTACATTAAAAAAAAAAAAAATTATTATTATTATTATTATTATTATTATTATTATTATATGTCTCATAAGATCGACAAAGTCCATTTTCTCATAATCGCATCTGAAATAATTCTTATATCACTTTTTAAAATGTTATTGAGCGTTCATTCATTACGAACGCAGCCACTCTGGTATTTGGAGTTCTTCCGGGTGCATGATTCTCGGTACCGGATCAACGCTCAGTATATCTCAAATAACCTGTACTCAAGGTAATGGTGGGAACCCCATGTCGCAGGCTGTCAACGCATAGGGTTGGGCGATTGTAGTACCGGGAAAGCCGTGCATCATTAGATGATATTAGAAGGTGGGGTTGGCGATGCAAGTAAAACATAGTGTATTATAGCGACAGTCTCGTCTGCACCTTCTTTTACTTTCAGGAGGCGACTTAGAAATCAGTAGTAGCGTTGATTAAGAGGATGCTCGTTGCCATCTTCCATCAACACACCAGGTGGATGGTGCCATAATAGGTATGACGGTTAGTAACACAGAAGATACAGGTGGACAGGAAAACGTTAGACCTGGTAATATGGCGATAAGATATTGGCAGCCCAAATCCGTCTTCATACTTTCAATATTTTAAACGAAAAAAATTATGTCTTATAAATACACTTGGTGAATCTCATAGGAACTCTACTCTACAAGTAAAGCTTATTATCTTAAATATGTGTCACATGGATAAAATATCAATTCTCCCCTAAAAATGCAAAGCTTTGCTGTGAAGCTGCGCAATATACAAGTGAACTTGGCAAGCAAAATACGCTTTTAAAATTCGAACAGACCCACTGGTGCAGCTGGTATGGAAATAAAATTCAGAGCAAAATGAGAGCTTCAATGCTGATTTTATTTTCAACTAATTATAACAGACCAATCGTCAAAAGAAAAAGAGGTCGAATGCGCTTCTTTACAAGTTCTTAGGAGTTTGCTTTGGGCGCAATTTATAAAGCAAAAGTTGGTTTGTGAGTGAAACTTTTCGGTAATATCTCGCCAAAGTTAACTTCAAAGCTAAATGTTCAGGTCAATAATCTTTCGGCGATATTTCGGCTTCCGAAATTTCCCCATGCATAATCTCTACTGCCTAAAGTATTAATATTTTGAAGCTAAAGCAGAACCAGATGTTTACAAATTGATATCTCTCTGCATTTGGCCAGTAAGAGTGTCCTTATTATAATAACATGGATACGTATACGGAATCTAATAAAACATAACAATAGTGAAAAACAGTTCGTAACATAGAGAAATACTAAATTTAAGAAGTAGCTTAGTCGCTGAGTTCGTATAATGTTAGTTACGGACCTTAGATTTTCTTATAATGTCATGCATAGTAAGTACATACGAGGGCTGTTCGATAAGTCAATGACTTTGAAATGAAATACTTGCTTTTTTTTAAATTGAATTTATTTTTCAACGCAGTCTCCTTTCAGTACGATGCACTTTTCCCAACGATATTTCAACTTATTCAACCCTTTCAAAAAATACGATTTCTCAAACTCTGCAAAATAGGCATTTATTGCATCGACAATTTCTGCATTCGATGAAAATCTTTTTCGGTCGAGCCATTTCTTCATATTAGGAAACAAGAAATAATCGCCCGGAGCCAAATCTGGAGAATAAGGTGGATGAAGAAGCAGTTCAGCTAATCGTGATGAAACACCACTTTTTTCTTCTTTAAATGGGGCCGTTTTTCCATTAATTCTGCATTAAATTTATCTAATAAATTGGCATAGTACTGTGTTTTGATCGTTTTTCGCTTTTCCAAATAGTCAATGAAGATCACGCCGTGGGAATCCCAAAAAACCGTTGCCATGACTTTTCCGGCCGACGGAACCGTTTTTGCCTTTTTTGGAGCACGTTCGCCTGACTGTTTTGATTGTTCCTTCATTTCTGGCGTGTAGTGGTGTATCCAAGATTGAGCGTGTATTAGGTGGCCGACTGCGAAAAATAATACGGCTATCTGATGATCAGTGCGGGTTTGTCTCGGGTAAATCAACCACAGATGAAATCCAAAGTATTAGGATCATAATGGAAAAAACATCGTGATTCCTTAAAAGATTTGCATATTGTATTGGTTGACTTTGAAAGGCATTTGACAGACAACCACGGGGTTCCAGAAACCTATGTACACATGAACATGGACATGTACGAAAGAGCAAAGACAAGAGTAAGATGTCCCGCTGGAGTAACCGAAGAGTTCCCAGTCAAAGTCGGGGTGCACCAGGGAAGCGTCTTAAGTCCTTTGCTCTTTATTTCAGTCCTTGACTATCTGCTTAAAGTGGCGGACCACAAGGTACATCATTTATTCTTTGCTGACTATGCAGCCATTATAAGTGAGGATCCTACATCCCTGCAACGAGCATTTGATGTGTGGGTGGACGTTTTGGAGGGAAATGTGTATCGCATTAGTTCAAAGAATACAGAGTACTTGAGCTGCCCGTTCTTTGATCCACTCAGGCATATTCCAGAAATTTATTTCAATGGAACAGTGCTTAGCAAGTGCGAAAAGTTCAAATATGTATCTGGGATCTATGATCAATAGCAAAACAACTTGTGATGATAACATCAATCACCGCGTAAGCGTAGGGTGGATGAAGTGACGAGAAAATTCCTCTATCTTCTGTGACCGAAAAATGCCCCCTAATTTGAAAGGAAGGCTCTTCACCGCAGTTATGCGTCCAGCGCTCACATACGGTTCACAATGTTAGACTATGTACAAATATTTCGAGAGTAAATTAACGGCAGCTGAGATGAAGATGCTTCGCATGACAGCAGGAGTGACAAAGCTTGATCAAATAAGAAGTTCGAAGATCCGTGGAAGCCTTTACGTCAAGGAAACCATCTTACGAAAACTAGAGCGCGACCGGCTCGGTATTGCCACGATAAAAAGGCAATATCTATGAACGTTCCAAAGATGTCGCTGGACAGAGGAGGTAGGCCTATAAACGCTTGGATCACACAAATGCGACGATACCGGCATTTGATTGGCCTCAGTAACCAATGGATCCAAAATCGAATATTTTCTGAGGTCAAATAGGCGAACCCCACAGGCTGATCAATAGAAATGCGGTGAGCGGGAGGCTTATGATCCCTTGTTTTCGGATCAATAGGAAAAAAAAGAAGAAATTGGAAGAAGAAGAAGAAAATTCTCTGGTGTCAGGTATTAAGGGGTTAAGTCAAAAAAAGGTAAATGGGTTTAAGTCAGTTTATTTTATTTTCCGATTGGTATTACCAACTTAAGTCTAGCACAACTGCTTCCTATAGTAATTAACTTATCCACAGGCAATAAGTCAGTAAATTGCTCATATAAAAAGCACACTTAAAATCTCATTTTCTGGTAACTGCAATTTCTGACTTAAACCCTTTTTACCTAACGTCAAAGAATTATCGAGTGTGATGAGCACTGATATGGCCAGTCTTGATCAGCACTGCCGTGACAGTTTCAAGAAATGTACCTTCAATTTTTTTTAATGGTTTTTGCTACCTTAAGCAAGAAAATAATGGATGAATTACAGCACGGGTTTGGTGCCCTGCGACCCTTAAAATCTATCTGGTTGTTAGCCAATGAGGTTCATGAACAAAAACAAGTCTCTTGGCATAGTTTTCCAATGAATTTTTCGAACATGCCTCGGGAAATAACCTAAGGGTATAAGTAGTTAATCTGACAGATTGGATGGTTGTCATTGAATTGGCCCCTTGTGGTCTCTATATTTTATTTTTTAATATCAAGGCTTTTTTAAATTTTTCGGTGGATATGGGAGTTAAGAATAGAGATACAATTATTAAAATGAAAATTATTGACAAGTCTTCATAATGCCGTATGAACTTCACGTTCGAAATTTCCCCTTTCACCTTAAAAATGGTAGATACTCGTATCTGTCGCTGCAGTAGTTTTTCTTCAGTCGATTATTAAGCCTTGAGTACATCTCCTGTATACATCCTACTATCTGTTAAATCGGTCAAAATCTTCAGTCTACCGTCTCACGCATATATTGATATAAGTTTTTGCTCGAATGGTATTAAGCGAGGCTAATGTAGATTGATTTATTAAAACTATTCATTAGTTTTGTATCTTTCGAAAGAAAAATATTAGTAGTACCTCTTCGATTAACGAAGACTAAGCCATGACTATTGGGAACTATTTTAGCAGCAGATGCACGATAGAAAAAATAAATTTGATTTTCAAAAGCAATGTTGCACTTGAACCTAATCTCAAACGACGCAACATAGATATTAATATACATACGTACGCAGCCATTTTCTGAGCAACTGAAGCAAAGCGAATTTTTTTCCCAGCATCATACTCAGTCTTTACAAAATTCGGTAGCTTTATTTACAATTTTTTTTACTTATAGATATGTACATAATATATACAAATGAAACCATTCAATTTTTTCCACACAATAGCTAAAATTCAATAGTCTGACCTGAATTCAATCAAATTAAGCATTTATCTTCTAAACTCATTTGAGATAATTAAAATTCCATATCGCACTCCAATAACCACCTCCAAATTTAAATAAAATAGGGCACTAAGCTACCTACGTACACTGAACCTCCTACTATAATTATGGAACTCATAAACTATGTTTATGTTCTCTTCCACAACCAGATCCCTCATCAAAGTAAAGAAGGTGTCTGCCTACCAAAGAAAAGATATGTATTCACCTTTTCATTCGAATTTCAATTTATGATACCACCGGCCGGTGGGAGAAACTTGAATAATATTGTAATTTGTATCTGAAAATATGTAGTTATTATGATGACCCAATTGATAGAGTATATGATGTATTCACTTTCGGGTATATCACAACAATATTTGCAAATATATCTACCACTCCCCATCAAACCTAATCAGTAGTCAATTTAAACCACACAGGAACTCCTCATCCATAATTAATAATCCCATGAGTAGAAATATACATACATCAGACCAGACAAATAACCTCTACTGTATGAATCAACATGCTTACCCTCTTCCAAGAATAATTACTATCCGGCAGCGCCAACTTCATCATAATCCGATTCATAATACCCGTGTATGAGTATCTCTTTTTGTTGCCCCTTTTTGCACAATCAGCGCTACTATGGGGCAACAGATGAGAAAAAAAAAAAAAATAGGAGTAATAACAAAACCCGAATAATAAGAGTATAACACCCAACAACGACGACTAGGTACTTCTGAGGTCAATCACTCCTAAGTTCTTCTTCCTATTCCTCGTATCTATTCCTTCTACACCACCAGCACCACCACCACCTTCTCTGTGTCATAATTAAAAATTTGTTTTGTACTCACCTTATAAAAAAAATAAAAAATGTTCCCACCGAAAGGTAATTGTATCTGCAGACTGATGACTCTGTATGATAATTTCGTCGTGCAATGTCTGCTTCCCTCCAGTCGCCCTCAATCAACACGATACACTACACACATAATCCACGGGTTTTTTCCTTCTTTTTGTTTAAATTTAAGGAACTTCCTTTTTTTTATTGAATTTTCTTATTTTAGGAAGATTTTGTTTTCAAACGAACAAACACTTTCTCAAGGAAATGGAAATGAGCAGGATGACTTAACGTGCAGATGACTTAAATTGCAGAAAAAAAAATTATATCCGCACACAACACTATGTATCATTACGGTCTAATTGTGTATTCTTTATCTTCCCCCTGGGGGTTCCCTTTATCGTTGTTCGCGCAGAAATTCGATCTCTGCTCTACATTGTGCACACAAAACGGAAACGACACTGTATCTACAATAATCAGTCGTTAATCCAACACTACCAATCCCTCAGATATGATTTGTTTTGAACCGTCACGAAACGAGTAGAAACCGATTGGCACTAAAAAAAAAGCACAAAGCACTACCGAAAGATACTCCACTTACGCTGAATGAAAGAAACAACACAAAAAAAGTATCCAAGTATCTTTTTCTTATTTCTAAGACAAGCGAAGTGTATTGTACGCGTCCATCAAGGTCGCTGTCGAGGCACCGAATGCAAAGCAAACATCAGATACATTTTTCCCACCATCACCATCACCATCATCACCATCATCCACATCGTCGTGGTCGAGAAGACGAAATGAAGAAGATACACTTCTTCGTCGCGTTACTATACCTCTACCACTATTTTCTTCTAGGAAAAACTTTGCTTGTTGCTTCTTCTGGTGTTGGCTCCCACTTCTACTGGTGGCTCTAAGAAGAAGTACTATCTATGAACGGTAACAACAACAAACAATTCAACCAATGCCTTTGTGTAATTGTCTAATGATTGTTGGGTCGAGCCTTAAGGCTTACGCGACTTACGACACAACGTAAACAACCAAAGACCGAAGACGAATACTAGCTTTAACGTCTTAGGCTTTGTTGTTGCTGTCGATTGTCGGAAGCTCAATCGCCCGTCTGCTGTTTAAACTGAGCGCTTGAAGAAGTTACCTATACTTGCTTCACTCGCGATTCTATTGCAACTATAGAGTGTGCAGTGGTAGTTGCAACGATAGTGTCTCTAGGCGTGCGACGAGAGACTCAATTCGTCTTGCGATGTGATACCCAATTTTGGGGAAGAAAAATTTCCCCTAATGCACTGGAGGTGTGCGGCAAATGTGTGTACTTGTGGTTAGTCGCCAAGTTTTTTGAAGATCGGCACACGGCATAGATAGTGGAGAGTGTTGCCAAGTGCTTTAAATGGGAAAGTTAGCGTCCAAGAAATTCGACAATCTTCTCGAGCCTTGACAACAGATTTTAACCTAAGTTTTAACGTAAAGCTTGAAAACTTGGATGCAATGATGGAATGTCTTAAGAAGAGTTGGTGGCGAATTCATTTTAAGCGTGCCTTAACCAATTTTCGATAAAATACCTCAGTTTAGTGACATACATTCGAAACTAAGGAGTTGCGCTACGTTAACTTATTGTGTCAGAAGGCCGACTTAGCCCATGTAGGCAATAGGTCTTTTCTATTCTAACTAAGATGACAGTCGTGACCAACAGTCATGAACCACTGCACTACCAAGAAACCAAAACCCTGTTTTACCCATTTTAGTAGTTTATTTTATCTTTTAATTCGTAGAAAGCCGAGAAAACGGTTCAGTGATGATGAGCCTATGGTATCAGCTCTCAACCTATCAGCAAATATGATCTGCCACCTAATACGAGCAAATGCAAGATAAACACATAGGAAGTGTTCCGCAGTGCCTTCGCCATTTCCACAAGCAATGCAGACTAGAGTGTCATGTTACCCTAGTAGATTAAGATGCTTAGCAAAAGCGAAGTTCCCAGTAACTACATCAATAAGTTGTCTGCAATATACAAAAATACAAATACAAATATTTGGCGCAACAGCTCTTTAAAGCGCCAGGGCCTAGCTTCTCGCAACCACTCATGTTGTGTCCGTTATATTTTTCACTCGAATGCGAGGGACCTACAGTTTAGTGCCGTATCCGAACGGCGATTTGGGAAGCGTTTTCGAGACAACAATACTCTCGGATGTTTGTCAGACGCTCGCGAGAGGTGGGACCGTGAAAAACCTTTTTGGTGTTTTCTGGGATTCGAACTTGGAACCTCATGCGTAGTGATCCGACACACTAACCACTTACGCCACGGCGCCCGTCTGCAATATACATATACTGTCTTTCATATGTTCGAGAGCATCCATTTACTCTATCTCTATCCCGGAGAGTTGTGCTACACATAATTGCGTTCGTAGGAAGCCCAATCAATAAAACCCCATGAAAACCGAAAACCGGTTTAGGTCGCATGAAAACCGAAAACAGGTTTAGGTCCTGAGAAATCCTCCTCTGAGCCTTATTAAGGAAACTTATTAGAGATCTCTCCATGATCCCAGTGTGAGTTCTGGTGTCCTTAAACTATTTTTAAACTTGTTTGACCTTTAGCAGCACAGGACCGTTGACTAGTTTTGGAGCCTTTTATGAAAATTCGACTATAATCCATTTTTTTTTCATTCATTCATTCTAGCTGGAACCAGTCCTAAATGCAAGCGAAATTGACTTTAAATTTGTGCAAAAGCAGCCTTCAACACGTGCAGAGTAGGGCTACCAAATATGATCTCGAAAACTTGGAGATACGCACGGCATCGCCAAGTGCTTAAGCATTATGCTTTTCAAAAGGAAGACTAATTCCGGAATGAGGACTCTAGGTCTACTCCCAGTAAATGCATCAACCCCTACTCACTTTACCAAGGATTCTAGCACCCTTCTTGATGTATTTTTTGTGAGTCATCTGAACAATGTTATTCACTACAATCAACTCTCCGCTTCTTGATTTTCCCATCATGACCTTATTCATTTAACTTATCAGTGTGAACCAGCTATTGCAGATACAAGTTACAGTTTTAGAGATTTCAGAAATATAAATATGAATCAATTAGAAGATTTCAGGTCAGTCGAGTGGTTTCGAATATATGCCATAGCGTCTGTTGATGATCAAGTGCCTTTTATTCAAGATAATATCAAACATCTTTTAACACTCATGTTCCTCTAAAAACAAAGACAGTGAGATCCAAACAACACTCCTGGTTTACAGGTGTTATTAGATCCTTAATCGCTAAGCGCAATCAGGCTTATACGGCTTGGAAGAGATTTAGACTTGATGTGCTTCTTAACGTATACCGTGTTTTGAGGAATAGGGTTACATTCGAGGTACGTGAAGCTAAAAAACGCTATTATGCCCCAAGACTAGATTCTTCTCTGAATGGACGTAAGCTTTGGAAGAATCTGAGAGATATCGGCATGAGTAAACGTGTTAACAGAAATGTCCTTAATATTGACTGCAATGAGTTGAATGAGAATTTTACTTCTCTTTCCTCCTTAGGTGTTGATAATAACTTGGCCCCTTCGTGTACTCAGCATTACATTACTGATGAGCGTTTCTCTACTGATTTTAGTTTTACAGCAGTTGACGAAGCAGACGTTTTGGAAAGTTGCATATCTGTTAAGTCAAATTCTGTGGGATTTGATCAAATCCATCCAGTTTTTGTGAAAGCTACTCTTCCTTATACATTTAAGTACATAACTCATCTTTTTAATACGATTTTTATGACTGGCTTTTTTTCGACTGCTTGGAAACTCACTAAAATCGTACCTATTCTCAAGAATAGTAATGAATACAGACCTATTGCTATTTTGCCATTTCTATCCAAGATGCTTGAAAGGATTATGAACCGTCAGATGCGTAATTCTCTGAACAACAATAATATGCTTTGCATCAACCAATCCGGTTTTCGTCCTAAGCATAGCTGTACTACGGCTTTGATTAATATGGTGGAAGAAATAAGACAAGCTGTTGATGACGACAAAGTGACATTCCTCACTCTCTTAGATTTTTCCAAAGCTTTCGACACGGTCAACCACAATATTCTATGTAGTAAACTACGGAACCAATTCCATTTTTCGTCACCTTCTAGGAACCTAATTTCCTTATATTTATATAGAAGATCTCAGGCAGTTGTGGCTAATAACTCCGTATCTACCTTCCTACCATTAAATAGAGGTGTCCCTCAGGAGTCAATACTGGGCCCACTTCTCTTCGCATTGTATATAAATGAGCTCCCTTCACTCTCACGACAATGTCCTATTCACATGTGTGCTGATGATGTTCAGCTATGTAATAATTACCCATTGGGTCTGATTGAAAATGGGGCATGCGAAGTGAATGAAGATCTTTACAAGATACTAAACTGGTCGCAGTCAAATGGTCTCTGCCTAAATCTGGCTAAGTCAAAATGCCTGGTAGTCTCAAGGACCTCCATCGATACATCGTATTTTCCTCAGATACATCTTAATAGTGCACTCAATTCAATCAATTCTGCAAAAAATCTTGGCATAACTTTCAACAAACGCTTACGTGGAATGATCATATAAGATTGACTATAAGAAAAGTTTACGGAGGTCTTCGTATGCTATGTGCCGCTCAGCGTATAACTTCATTGAGAACAAGAATGATACTTGCTAAAACCTTGCTGATTCCTGTTTTATTGTTCGGATCTGAAATCTTTTCCAACTGTGACTATGACCACATGCGAAGATTTAATGTTGTTTACAATAGTGTTGCACGGTATATTTATGGACGGCGGAGGTATGGACATATTTCCTCCTTTACCAAATCAATCCATGGCCTCACTCTCGAGATCCTTTTTACTTTCAGATCGTTAACACTGCTTCACAATATAATGCAAGCACGTCAACCTTCCTACCTTTATCATAAAATTCGCTTTCTGCGCTCTACTAGAAGTTATGATCTTATTACAGTACGCTACTCGTTTTTAGTATCTGAGCTCCAATTTTTCGTGAACGCTATTCGGCTATGGAATTCCCTTTCTCGAGCTATCAGAATGATAGGCAGCTCAACCCAGTTTAAAACGAGACAAAACAGCACTTGGAGATGCTTTGATGATGATGTTTGGTTTTATTAGGCGTCGAATTTGAATTTGAATTTAAATCTAAATTGCAATAACTTGCCGGATTAATATTATTATCCTCTTGAATTGTTTACGTATTCTTTGTTTCCTTTTTTACTTTTCTATATCTAGCAGTTGTAATTCTATTTTATTAATATTATTTTTCTTTTTACTTAGTACACAAATGGAAATATTCACTAATAGTATTGCATGTAATACTGAAGCTTGCACTATTTTAAAAGATATTGTATCTTACAGTGTAAGACTATACAAATAAATAAATATTATTATTATTATTATAATCGGGTAAACTCGCATAAAGTTCAATAATGAGAGTAAGTAGCCAAATATGGACAAAATATTGCGGTTGGTATAATATCTTGGTGGGCACGCCGTGGCGCAGTGGGTAATGTTTAGAGCCAGTGCGCCTGAGGTTCAATGCTCGAATCACAGAAAATACCATAAAGTTAAAAAAAAAAGTGTCAAAAATAAAAATTGTAGGTCTGTAGGTCCATTCCATTCGACGAAAAATATCACGCACACAACAAGAGTGGTTGCGAAAAGCTATTCCTTAGCACTACTAGGCGTAGACTACATACCGTAACGTAACGTAACAAAATATATAATAAAACCTGGCCAGAGAACATATCTATGAACTAAAAAAAATATAAACATGTAAATCGTATAAGTCGTTCAGAAGTTGCACGCTCACTAACAGACGCACCAACGATTATATAAATTAATTAATTAATTAATTAATTAATTAACATGGCGAAGAATAGTTCTATACATTAGGAACGCTTTTTCGGAAGAGATGTCACAAAGCGACGGATTAGGAACCTTAAATCCCTTAAAAATTTACTTTTATAAGTTTACAAGAACTAGGCTTATCAAAATATGCTAACGTAGACTTTTTCTTCAATCTGTTGCTATATTATTCCAACAATCAGATTTTACTTTTAAAACTGTTGGCGATGATAGTTAAACCTTTTCCTAAGGAAACGTACTATCAGCAGTCTTTTCTTGAAAAAAAAAAATAAAAATTGACTTGCCATTTGACGAAATATTCTCAAATCTTAATCAAAACATGACAGCGGCACACCTACTGTCGTAACAGGGATTAAAAGATTCTATAAGCTTGTTTTCCTTTGTTGACCATAATTTCAGTAAATTTGCTTGCTCAAGAAACCCCATACATATGTTGTTTCAACAGCTCCGTGACTCAAAGTCTTCTCTTAGACTTCCATTTTTGACATTCCACGACATCAAGATGAGTTATCGTCGGAGGGTGGCAATGGTGCAGTGGGTAGTGTGTTTGGCCGTTAACCGATGTGTGCAGGTTTAAGCTCCAGCAAGGATCAGCAATCATGAGTCACCTGAGTATAAAGGAAAACGAATTACGAAATTCCCAACCACTGCACCAAAGAAAGGTTCCTGCCTGGTAGTGCAATGGGCCGGAGAGTCTGAGTGCTCTAAGGCTTGGGTTTCCTTTTTAAAAAGGAAAAAAGAAAAGTTAAGTATTGTCGGAGCGATTCTCGATGTCAAATTCGTTCCTAACCTAAACCTTTTTTCGATTTTCACTGCACAAATATGAGAAGTTTATAAATTTGTGTTGTGTACGCTTGGCAACTCTACCCCATTCGTATTCCGTATTTAGTCGTATTGCTTTTTCCTATTTGCGGCTGCGCCAACACCGTGCATTGCATTTGAAGATGTTGGATGTGTGTAAACACCAATGACCGGAAGAACTTTTAGCTTGACGCGGTTTGGCCTGCGCCTGAAACCAACAATCATCATCGCTTGACTGCCACAATGAGTACGATTACGAAGTCGGGAGTTATTAGGGAATTAATGGTTTTAGGTTTCATCAAACGTTTATTTTGTCGTTTTTTTCTCTCAGCGGGAGGCAGGGTAGGCCTCTACTTTTTTTTTCGTATGTTGTCTTCTATGTGTTCTCACTGTTATCTATCGATGGGAAGATCTTTTGGCGGTGATCCCAGCACGCTTGCTGCGGACTGGGAAGATTAGCTTCGTGATGGGAATTTATAAACTTTGGTCTAGCTTGCGTTTGGAAAGGGAATTCGCGCGCTCAGCCCCGAAGAAAATGGGAGTGCTGGTGGCTGGTGATGCTGCGCAGTTAGTGGTGAAGGAAATGTGGTATTCCTGTTCGGAGTGTTTTTTGGGAGCGCTGGGTTCCTGGCATATTGTATACTGCAATTCTGCGGCTTCGGGGTTTGGTGAATTATTTGAAAAATTTCATAATGTTATTAGGCAACTATACGGCCATATGTAATGAGCTTATGTAGTGATTTGCGGTCATGGGCTTAGTAATTTCAATGCAATTTGGAAAAAGTAATACTACTGTGAACAATGGATACTTGATTACAATGAAAATTTAAAGTCAAGTGTGAGTGGTGAAATTCATGAGCGATTGTAATGGGTATTATGTGCTACAAATGGTGTATTAAAAGCAATCCCAAAGATCATCTGGAGAAGTACTTTATCCCAAGAAGACCACTCTGTTGCAGAAGATATCCAAAAAACTCAAATCCAAGATTTAAACATTTTATTGATATATCCACGCACAAATTTTGGGAGAATCTAATTAAATTAAAAACGTATGATACTTCCTCTCTTTTTTAATCTTTGCATAATAAAATTGTTGTTTGTGATTCCTCGCAGAAGGTATTTCGCCGATTGCCGAGTTTGCAAACGAGGCTAAGTATCTAGGAATGACATTTGATGCAAAACTGAAATGGTAAGCGCATGTAATGGAAAAACGCAAAGAACTAGATAATAAATATAGCGAAATGTATTGGTTACTTGGAAAATATTCCAAGTTTAATATAGAGAACAAACTGCTTTTATATAAGCAAGTGATAAAATCAGTATGGGCATATGGTATACAACTCGGGGGTTGTACTAAAATAAGTAACATTAAAATTTTACAAACTTTTGAAAAAAAAGTGCTAAGAGGTATTGTTCATGCGCCATGGTATATCAGAAATAGCGATATCTACACAGATCTTGGCATTAAAACAATCGAAGACCAAATCAAAAACTACTCGAGAAAGCATAAAAGTGTTTTAGAACGTCACGTAAATATTACAGTCCTCCAAGTTTTGGATGAAAGAAATTTATTTATTATTCTAATGGGAAAGTACTTACAAATCGTCCTTATTTCTTGAAATGAAAACTACTTGATAAGTCGAGTACTTATGAGTAGTTGCAGTAAAAATAAAAACAAGTATGTTTTGAAGGGAGGTTTTTTAGTGGGTAAGAATCCCACGCTACTATGAGCGCGCGCTGTCGATCCTCATAGTGTCTTGTTGAAGACTTTCACTTACCCTCGGAAAAAAAGGGGGATAAGTATTAATATTTCATAAATAATGTCTTATTTTATTATTATATAATATAATATAACTAACATAATATATATATTGTAATATATACATATAATAATATAATATAATTTATAGTTGGAATATTTTACAAAATTATATCCATACGTCTTGGTACTTTAGAGATCATATCTATAACCTCTTCGTATTTCACTTCAATATCTCTATATACGTTAAGCAACATCAAGCTATTTAACCGCTCCTCACTAGTCTTGCTACGCAGATAAGTTTTCAATCTGCGAAGACAAGAAAAAGACCGTTCACTTGATGCCACAGATATGGGAAGTGTTGCACCGATCTGCATAAAGCGATGTATTGTTTGGTACAACGTTGAATCGCAACAATTGAGAGCGTCTATAAAATTTGTTGGCCGTTTATCAATCGGAATATTTAAGCAATGTCTGTAACCATAGTCAATTTAACATTCAAACAAATATCAACAAAATGAAAGAAATAAATTTTTACCTGCGCCACATCGTCATTTCGCCTACAAAGTCATCAGTACATCTTTTGATGTCAGTTAGCTATTCTTCTGAAAATACGTTGATAGTGCTACGCATTTCTTCTGTTTCCAGCTTAGAACACTTTTCCGGTAGAATGTTTTGAATTTTAGAAAGCAGTTCTCGATGGTCAAGAAATCTAGTCTTTAGTTGCATCGATAGATGGTCCAAAAAAGGAACAAAGATGGACCGACGGAAATGTTCTTCAGGACCTCCTTCATAGTTGTCACGGTTCTTTTGTTTTGCAACTTGCCGCGAGACTACTAATTGAGTATCCATTTTGTCTGCCATTTGTTTAGCTCCAGCAAATATGTGACTGAATCTAACTTCGGAGTTTTGACGCATTTAATTTACTTCCTCATGTAAATGGTTTGCGTATTCCATACAGCAGCTTAATCACTGTTAAGGATATTATAAATTGGGAATTTTGTATAGCAGCAAGCAGGACATGAGGTTTGACTCCTTCAGTTTTCATATTTTGTCCATCCAGATATTCTAATGAGCAACAGATATATCCATACTTACTTACTTTACTTAGATCCTTTAACCCCTCGGGGGGCATATGGCGTCAACCACGCCTGCGCGGCATCTTGTTCGAAGTTCTGCAAGTTCCGCGTTTGAGCTGCATTCCACTCATTCCTAAAGAGCTCGATTCCTCCTCAACTGTTCTGCGCCACGTTTGCCTAGGGCGTCCCGCTATTCTGCCTGCCTGGGTGACCGGATTCCACTGCATGGCGTATTTCGCAATGGAGTTGTCTTCGCGCCGTAGGGTGTGTCCAATCCATTGCCACTTTCTTCTTCGTATAGTAATGCTAATAGGTTCTTGGCCCATTCTCGTATAAGGTTGTTCGTTGCAGATGCGGTTCGGCCAAAAAATCCTCAAGATGATTCTTAAGCATTTGTTTACGAAGACTTACAACTTGCGTGTGTTAATGGTGTCCACCTTCCAAGTACTGCACCCATAAGGCAGCACTGATTCTACGTTGGAGCGGAACAGTCGCAGCTTGGTTCTTAAGCTGATAACATTACTTTTCCAGATTTTAGATAGCATTCCGAACGCAGCTTTAGCTTTCCCGATTCTGCTGCACACATCCAGTTCGGTGCCACCGCGATTAGCCAAAACCACACTTCCTAAATAAAGAAAGTTATCAACTTTCTCGACTTCCTGTCCGGCAATGTTAAGTTGAGAGCGGTTGTTAGAAGAAGTGCTCAGGGCTTTTGTTTTGGCTGTGTTTATTTTTAGCCCCACTTTGTTTGCCTCAGCTTCTAGATTTTGGGCCATCAGATGAAGATCCATTATCCGATGTGAAAGTAGACAAAGATCGTCAGCGTAATCTAGGTGTTTAAGGTAAGATGTCATAGTCCAACGAATTCCATGTTGCCTTCCGTCAAGACTGCACGGAGTACATCGCTGATAACCACCAAGAACAATAGTGGTGACAGTATGCACCCTTGACGTACTCCACTTTGGACTTCAAAATCCTCCGACACCTTACCATTGTGCACGACGTGACACTTACCGCCATTTTATGTTGCCTTGATAATAGCTATAAGTTTTTCTGGGATGCCTCTCCTGCGCAAGGCCAACCAGATAGCATCTCCATTCAATCTGTCGAAAGCTTTCTCGAAGTCGATAAACATTAAATGTAGCGGAGACCTATACTCAACGCATTGTTCGATAATGATCCGTAAGGTGTTTATGTGGTCGATGCAGTAGGATCCAGCGCGAAAGCCTGCCTGGTCGACATCGAGAGTTGAATCTAGATGTTCTTTAATTCGTTCTAGAATTATTTTAGCTATTATTTTAGCCACGGCTGGAAGAACGCATATACCTCTCCAGTTACCGCAATCCATCAAGTTTCCCTTCTTTGGAAGTTTAATGATCATTCTCCTTTTCCACTCCTCTGGAAATTGTTCGCTATCCCAAGCTCTCCGTATTAGGGGATGCAGCAAATCTGCCGATGTATTTGGCGCCGCTTGAAATAGCTCGACAGGGATGCCATCAATACCCACCACCTTGTTCTTCTTGAGGGACTTGATTGCTGTTATTATTTCGGTTTTACTGGGAGGTGCGGTGCGAATTCGGGAATTTGTTGCTTCGAACTGCTCATTCGAATTCGAGATCATACCGCCGTCGTCTAAGTGATTTAGCACTGTAGCAAAATGTTCTCTCCATCTAGTGAGCTGATCCTCATCCGAAATCAGAAGGTTACCGTCTAGACTCTTCACTGGATGTTGTTTGGAGTTTCGACCACCGATGAGCTCTTTAGTGATGCTATAAACAGTCCTACTGATACACTTACCGCTGCTTCTTCAGCCTTTGAGGCCAGTGAGTTGACATATTGACGTTTGTCACGTCTCACACTATTATTATTTATTTATGTCCTGTATCCCCTTGTGGGTCCTAGGGCCTCTACTACGCATACGCGCCATCGTGTACGGTTTCTGGCAATGTGTCTGAGTTCTCCCCAACTTTTCCCTAACTGCCGTGCCTCCTTCTCGACTGTTCTGCGCCATGTACTCCTCGGACCGCCAGGTCTTCTGCCATCCTGAGTTAGAGGGTTCCATTGCATAGCATGGTTCGCTATGAAGCTGTCACCCTTTCGGAACATGTGACCAATCCACTGCCACTTCCGCCGTTGGATAGTTGTGCCTATTGGTTCCTGACCCGTTCTCTCGTAAAGCTGTTCGTTAGAGATACGATTGGGCCAGAAAATCCTTAAGATATTGCGCAGACACCTATTAACGAACGTTTGCAGCTTTCTGGTGATAGTAGTGGTCACTCTCCACGTGCTGCAACCATATAGCAGCACGGATTCAACGTTGGAGCGGAACAGTCTTATTTTGGTGCTCAAACTGATTGCATTGCTTCGCCATATTTTGGACAACATCCCGAACGCGGACTTTGCTTTGGCGATCCTGTTGGCTATATCCAGTTCGGTTCCACCATCGGTCGAGACAATACTCCCAAGATACTGGAAATCCTCTACTCTCTCTACCGGTTGTCCAGCAATGCATATTTGAGCCGATGAGTTTGTTCCGAGGCTGATAATTTTAGTTTCTGTCGTATTAATTTTCAGCCCGACGACACCTGCCTCCCTCTCCACATCTGCTGTCATTTGGTGGAGGTCCATAATTCTGTGGGAGAGTAAGCATACATCGTCTGCGTAGTCAAGATGTTTCAGTTGAGATGTTAGACTCCTCGAATTCCTCCGTTTCCCGCCGACAAAGCTGCATGAAGCACATCGCTAATCACCAATAGGAATAATATTGGTGAAAGGATACAGCCTTGTCTTACCCCACTTTGGATCTCAAATTCCTCAGACAACCTTTCCCTGTGCAGAACGTGACATTTGGAGCCTTCATATGTAGCTTTGATGATAGCAATTAGTTTATCGGGAATGCCTCTCCTGCGTAAGGCACGCCAAATAAACTCCCTGTTGACACTATCGAACGCCTTCTCAAAATCGATGAACAGCAGGTGCAGTGACGATCGATATTCAACACACTGTTCGATGATAATCCGCAGGGTGTTGATGTGGTCGGCACAGGAGGATCCAGAGCGGAAACCTGCTTGTTCGGCATCGAGTGTGTCTTCGAGATGTTGTTTGATTCGCTCAAGGATGATTTTAGCTATTATCTTAGGTTTTGAGTGCCTTGATCGCGGTAATGATCTCATCTTTACTGGGAGTCGTGGTGCGTATTCGGGAACGTGTTCGGGAACTTCTCTTCTCGGAACGTCTCACACTACGCTGCACTTCTTTCTTCTTCGCATGGTATTGGGTTTCAAGCTCGGTTCTCTCTACTGCTGAGGCCGCTGCAATCCGAGCCTTGATTGCTGTACGCTCATCGATCCGTCTCCAGGTATCTGTAGAAAGCCATGTGCGGTGGTGTTTCTGCTTTTTACCGACATAAGTGCGTGCCCCAGTCGCAAAAGCATTTTTCACAGCACTCCAGTGGTCATCCATGTTCTCTATGCTGCTGATTGCTTCTGCTTCTAAGGCAAGATGGTCCCTGAACTGTTAGTGCACTTGGGGAACCTTGAGCCTGTCGATATTAAACCTGGTGATGCTAAATAGGTTTAAGCGGTTGTTATTGACGGATGCCGTACGAAGGTGTAAATGAGCTACCATAAAATGGTGATCTCATTCTTGTCCGACGTCAGCTCCACGTCTGTTTCGGACGTCCAGGAGACAATTTTTAAAGCGGCGATTAATCGCAATGTTTCCGATCTGGTTGGATGTTCGTTGCCTATCAGTGGAGACCCAACTGATCTTGTGGCAGGTGTTATGCTTAAGCAGCGTACCTCCGATGACTAGGTGGTTGGTATTGCAGAAGTCCACAAACCGCTCATCGTTGTCATAACGGTCTCCCGCGCCGTGAATTCCTATCACGTGCTTAAACATGGTGTTGTCGCTACCCACCTTGGAATTGAGATCTCCCATCACCATTACGATGTCCCCATTAGGCGTTTGGTTGTAGGCGGCGCCTAAGTGGCTATAAAAAATCATCCTCAGTCGCGTCTAGAGTCGGAGCATAACACTGTATGATGGTAATTTTTCTAACTCTACTCTGGAACCTAGCTGTCAATATCCGGTCACTATGGGGTTTCCAGGATATGAGGCTACTACGTGCTGCTGGAGTTAGCATGAGTCCTACTCCGGAACTCCGTACACTTCCAACTGGTTTACCAGAGAAGAGCATGACAGTACTTTTTGTTGGGGAGATGAATTCCCCAGCATCGAACCATCTTATCTCGCTCAGCCCTAAGATGTCTATTTTATACCGTGCGAATTCGCGCGAATCTGTCGTTATAAGGCCCTTCCTTGAGTGAGTCCAGGAGGGACTTAACGTTCCAGAATCCGATCGTTGTCCGTGTCCGATAGCCAAAGGTCGTCATCAAATTATCCGTCCGTATCCGAGGCGTTGGTTTCCGTTTCGGAGCAATGATTTGTTTTTACGGTTGCGGCTCGCTGGGCCACAGACCAACCGACACTTATCCTGTTTTTTTGGCGCAGGAAGCGCGCCATTCGTCCTCTCCCGTTAGCAATTTCCGAAGAAATCCCCAGATGGCACCACGAGGAGGTGGGAGTAGGGCTTACTAACAGAGCTGCTAGGTTTTCGGCTGCAGTGGCTCTTTCTCGTTACTTAGCGGACCAACACCTATCGGGAGATGCTGCCCCTACGAGTCCTTTGTTAGTCGTTTGCCATCCGAAGAGAGAGAGATAGAGCAAATTGAGTGAATTTAAATGCTCAACCCAACGCGTTTCGCAAAATTTTAAAAGACGCGTTTTGCTTTTGGGGAAGACGCCTGAATTTTGTCTTTTAAAACTAGAGCTGCTTTATTAGATAATCGGAATAAATTATCAACCTCTTAAATGGTTCCTATGCAATTTCGTATAGACGGTATGTTGCAAGCGTGTGTAATGGCCAAATTCAATTTATGATTAGCACAGTGGACGTAAATAGCTTCTGGATACAATGCTCTAACTTTGACAGCACAGCCGTTGAATTTTCCGCTCATTGACCGGGCCCCATCATACCCTAAACATGTTTAGTAATTTATTACCTAATCGGCCTAACTGACAGTTTTATTTACATAGATAGTGTGAATTATTGACACTCACCTTACGCCCTCATATTAGCCAAATTTAGACCAATATCCTTCATCGTGGTCAGCAAGCCCTTTTCCCGCAATGTCAAATCAACAGGAACAAAACACAAAAAGTCTTTCCGAATCGTATATTCGTTGTCAATTGTATCAACATAACGAACGCATATTGAAAACTGTTCAATGCCACTAACATCCGTACTTTCGTCAGCAATAACAGAAAAATATCCAGATTTGTTGATTCGTTGCACAATATTCGTCGCAATTAGTTTTCCTGCAGCAGCAATAATTTCATTTCGAATTCGATAACTTATATATCTTGCATTTGCACTCGAAGTATCCAAATAATTGACCAAAACTTGATCACCGCTTTCCATTGCATAACGAAGTAACGCCCTGAAATTTCCGTCGTTTTCTTCCGGCGTATTCAATGATAAAGAGCCCTGGTTTTACACAGTTGTAATACGTGTGGCCTCGCGTTATCACAGAGTTACATAACTCTATGTCCATTTACCAATTTTTTAATTAATTAATTTCTCATACCTATATTATAAATCTATCGGATATTCGGTGAAATGAAAAAAGGGAAAAGGCTTATTATATCTAAGAGTAAGATCAAATAATGCCCGAATTTATTTTCGAACTTCCACTTGAGTATATCTTTTCGCTTGCATAAAACTGCAAACAATTGATAACATAAACAAACACAATATTTATGAAGTAGTGAAAGGAGAACTGTTGATCTATTTTAATCAATTGGCATGCCCGAGAATTCAAGTCGTAGACTCTGCTGTGAAACATCACCTGATCGATCTGCAATGGAAGAATGTAAATCTTAGACCTACGAAAAGAAGCTCCACAAACTTACCGATTTCTCGAGTGACTTCCTTCTAATCAGTTTCTGTCTGCAAGTTAACAACAATACCTTCTGTTCGAATATCCTCTCTGCATGAACCAGGACATCAGATAGTCGGCCAATCAAATACACGTCGTATGTTACTGTCAGTGTGAGAGGTACTCTCAGACTGAATCGTATGATGATTTCAAACAATTTTGCGATCCGATCTGTAGCGAATTTGTGATAAGCCACGATCTTGAGAATCTCGTACAAGTGTTCCACATCCGCAAATAGTCCCAAATAAGTCGATAGATACAGGGCGGAGAAAAATATATTCAAATTCTTCTTCACCCGATGGATACGGAAAGATATCGTGAGTAAATCTTGTACATGTCTGGTAAACTCCCGCTTATTCATTTTGAAGGAAGCGACTTGAAGGAATTTCGTCATTTTCATGTAGAAGCATACCAGCACCAGCTGTGAATATAGGTGACCCAAATAGGTCAGCATGACCATAATCTTACCATATGTAACGACTACTTTCGAAAAGAAATATAAGGATAATATATTCTCCAGGGCCTTGAAAAGGATACAAATAATGCAAAGGAAGATCTTGTAAGCTAGTGCCGCTCGAAAACTGGACAGAAAGAAAATCGTTGAATCGGTTTTCTTCTCGAGAAGTTCAAAAATCTCCACCCTATCATTTATGGAATGTAACATAGTGTGACCTTGGGTTAGATAATTTCTTGCTAAGATGAATACACTTGCGTATTCCGATAAGATCGGTGCAAGTGATAGAAACTTTTCCTGCATTTCGATAGACGCCAAAGTCGCTGCAGGGTAACGCAACTTTGGAATTAAATTACAGTAAATAATCAGCACTAAAATGACTGCCATTGAGAGAAAAGTACCGCAAGTGACACGAAGGACGTTAAATAAGGCTCGAGAGACTTGAGAACGGATTTTACTGTATTTGACTCGCCGAGTGAAAGGATTGAAAGTGAAATTCGAGAAACCGAAGAGTTGGAAAATTTCCCACAGGACTTGCAGATGTCGAGAGAGGTCGTCTTTATTAATCGTTCTTATCATGTTAATGTGATTACGGACGGTGGTATACTACACAGTTGGCCTTTCACTGAAGCGGATTGCAGGTATGGCATTTATAAAGTTAATGACTTCGATGTATGGATTATTGATTTCGGTTAAGCATAATGATTTAGGCGTGTGTAACTGCGACGCCTAAAAGCAGCTATTTGCACTTATTACAAAAAACAATCCAATTAAGCACTAAAAGCCGTTCATTCCAAGTTTATTGAACTAAAAGTGTTTTTCGAATATAACAAGAGTCGGCATACATTCGACAGACGTGATATGTGGGGAAAAGAAAAAGCGTTTCAGAAAATTTATTACTTTATTAAAAAAAAATATTTAATCAATTGAAAAAATACAAAAAACGCTAGAGACGAGACGTAATTGCGTCTTTTCTGCTCGAGTTCTTTTTCTTCCGTCCCTCTTATTCCCTCTCGATATTTTTGATACACTCTTGGGGAGTGTTCCAAAAGGCCGTATTCCGATTACACATCATCGGCAGCATTCAGCTGACTGCTCGGCCCTTCCTGACATGAAATCGCCCCCGGCTCCTGGGTTACCTCATCATCAGCGTCGTCGTCGAGCTCTGGTCGTAATAGATACCATGGCTTCATTTTGTCGAAAATATTCATCTTCTCTGGTTCGTTTCCATTTCCTCCAGTATATATCGATCGTGCCGCACGCTCTTCTTCACAAGGTATGGCCCTTATATTTAGACTCTAGCTTGTGGGACTCGCCAGTCGGTAACGGTGCACTCTGCCCTGAACAAATCTCCCTCGTGATACACTGTACGAATTTTATGCTTGGCATCGAATCACCGCTTCCACTTCTTTTTCTTCTTGGCTATTCGCTGGGTGACTGGGCATCATCTTGGGCATCCGCAATATCTTGCACGGCCTGCACAAATTGATTGACCAAAATTTCCGTTCAGCTTGAAGTCGAATATGACTTGATTTGGGCTATAGCCTGTAGTCGAGTTCTGTTGTGCGTTAATCGCCCACTGGAGATTTCGAAGTTTCAAGTCCCAATCCGATCTCAACGCTCGAAGTCCGTAAGTATTGCAATATCGTTTGGTTGATGCGCTCGATCTGTCCGTTGGATCTCGGTGCCCTCACAGCTATCTTTATGTGTCGTATTCTATTATTCTCGCAGAAATTCTCGAAGTCAGTTGCACTAAAAGCCGTTCCTCGATCGCTGATTATAGTGTCAGGTAGGCCAAAATACGAAGTCAACTCAGTGAGCATTTCGACCACCGAGTTGATTTTTGTATCCTTAGCTGCTTTAACGATGACGTTCTTACTAAAAGCGTCCGCTAACCCAATGATGTAAGCCTTCCCATGATGAGTTCTCGGGAAAAGATCCAGATGGTTTACGTGTAGAGTACGGAATGGATTCGGTGTAACGTCTGCGAGGTGCATCCTTCCCTCTATTGCTCCTGATTCACTCTCGTGGTAACAATATTCCACACAATCGGCGATGTACGAATTTACGTTATTTCTCGCTCGACGAAACCACAAGTTCTGGCTTAATCGTTGCAACGCTTTCTCCACGCCAAAGTGAGCCATGTCATCGTGGAAATACTCGTACTCAATGATTCGCCATCGAACACTAGATGACACAACCAACTTTAACTTCCCCTCGTGCCCCTATACAGTCGTTCATTCTTAGAATCGAATTCGTGATTGAATTGTGTAGAGTTTATCTACTAAATTCGGGAAACACACAGCCAGGTTTCATGCTAAAAATACAAAGAAGCAAGTAATGCTGTGGGTGGTATTTCAACAGAGCAACTATCTGCAACATATTGTCAACGTTTTTAGAGGATTCTTTCGAATCAATAGCGTTTCCATAACGTTTTGGCAGGCTTAGTCACAGAATTTACTATATGTCTAGTCGAAAATTTAGGAAACTAGTAAAGGACCGCGTTGGTGTACACAAATTTAAGAAACAAAAAGATTTATGTAAAAGAGTGCAAGAACATGGTACTGGCATTGAATAATTACAGATTTACAAACCCAAATACAAAAATATTAAATATTCTATGGTATGGTACGAACCTACCGCAGTCTTGTTGAATCGATGCCACGTAGATATGAAGATGATTTGCAAAATTTTAGTCAAAAACAAAAAAAAAAACAAATATTTGGCGCAACAGCTCTTTAAAGTGGCAGGGCCTAGCTTCTCGCAACCACTCATGTTGTGTGCGTTATATTTTTCACACTAATGGAAGGGACCTACAGTCATAAAACCAAATATTAGGCATTTGTTCATAGTCATTAAAAATGAGATAACAGAAATCTTTAATCCTATTATTTTTTTTATTTTTAGAAAAATACGTGACCACCACTATGGACAAAATGTCTAGACTAGAAACACTAGAAGAAAAAATAGGTGAATTCTGTCCTAATTTTTCACTTTAAGGACTGATACTCGTATATCACCTGGCGGTGAATACTTGTGGTGAAATTATTAATAAAGGAGTGCCAAGCCTCCTACACCACGGCGGTGTTCAAGCGAAAAAATGAACAGGAGACAACAATGGATTTTTAACACGTTGAACTCAACTAGGTTCTTGGTACCCCAAATAATGACACCATCAATGTCGGAATTGAGTTCTGTTGGTATCTGCTGTGACTTCTAGTTGTTTCTTTCGCTTAAGTTTTGAATAAGATTTAAGTTCTGTAATATTCCTTTGTTTGCCCTTTCCTCAAAAAATGAGACCCACTAAATTGCAGCAATTACAGGAGCATCAGTCTCCAAAACATTGAGGGTGACAATGGTGTAGTGGTATCGTCGTCAATTGCCAAGCTAATGGTTCATGGTTCAAATCCTGATATCAGCAAACATTTATTTATTTCTCATGAAATATCATATACAAAGTCAGTCCGATCAATTGCGAAAGCTTATGTGAACACTACTGCTAATGCATAACACTGGCAGTAGCTTGGTCATATGGCTGGAAACATTGTTCGCTCTGTTGATGACGATTTGCATATGGCATCGGTCATCGGGAAAAAAAAATACTGTGAATCAGAAGCAATGACAACAAATAACAAAAATCTCCCCAGTTATCTGGACTCTTTATCTCTCCCAGTTATGGAATGGAATTCGTTGCACTATGAGATCTTACCTTAAACACCTAGATTACGCTGACGATGTTTGTCTATTTTCACATCGGATAATGGATCTTCATCTGACGGCCCACAAGCTAGAAGCTGAGGCAAACAAAGTGGGGCTAAAAATAAGCACAGCCAAAACAAAAGCCCTGAGCACTTCTTCTAACAACCGCGCTCAATTTAACATTGCCGAACAGGAAGTCGAGAAAGTTGATACCTTTCTATATTTAGGAAGTATGGTCTTGGCTAATCGCGGTGGCACCGAACTGGATGTGTGCAGCAGAATTGGGAAGGCTAAAGCTGCGTTCGGAATGCTATCCAAAATCTGGAAAAGTAATGTTATCAGCTTAAGAACCAAGCTGCGACTGTTCCTTGGAAGGTGGGCACCATTAACATACGCAAAGTGCAAGATTTTTTGGCCGAACCGCATCTCCAAGGAACAACTTTATCTGAGAACGGGCCAAGAACCTATAATCATTACTATACAAAGAAGAAAGTGACAATGGATTGGACAGACCCTACGGTGCAAAGACAACTCCATTGCGAAATACGCCATGCAGTGGAATCCGTTCACCCAGGCAGGAAGAATAGCGGGGCGGCCCAGGCAAACGTGGCGCAGAACAGTTGAGGAGGAATCGAGCACTTTAGGAATGAGTTGAAGGTAAGTCAAATGCGTTGCAGAGCTTCCAACAAGATGGTGCGCAGGCATGGTTGACGCCCTATGCCCCCCGAGGGGTTCAAGGATCTAAGTAGAGTAAAGTAAGTTATCTAGATGCCACCCCCGGAGTTTTCTGAAGCATAAACAACTGAGCTTCAAACCACTACACCAAATATTTTTATCTAACCTTACGCCGTGGCGTAAGTAGTTAGTGTGTCGGATCACTACGCATGATGTTCCAAGTTCGAATCCCAGAAATTACCAAAAAGTTTTTTCACGGTCCCACCTCTCGCGAGCGTCTGACAAACATCCGAGAGTATTGTTGTCACGAAAAAGCTTCTCAAATTGCCGTTCGGGTTCGGCATTAAACTGTAGGTCCCTTCCATTCGTGTCAAAAATATAACGCACACAACATGAGTGGTTGTGAGAAGCTAGGTCCTGGCACTTTAAAGAGCTGTTGCGCCAAAAATTTGTATTTGTATTTTTGTTTTTAACCTTTCCAACGCCCGCACTATGTGTAAACATGTTAAGGGTATTCATAACCCCTTGAGTGCGCCCAAATTATATATATAAAAAAAATATCGAATCTGCTGTTTTATGTGATTAACCAACAACCTGGTTGGTCTTAGACCAGAAAAGCCCACAATCGACCTGGAACAAAAATCCAGGAATACCAAATCGATACCCAGCACCTTTTTTTATCGAAGTTACAACTTCGAGGTAGGACCTAGCCACAAATTCGAGCGAAAAATCAATAATGCGAATCACTTCTTCTTTGGGCTAAGAAGTAGTAAAGCCCTCTCTCGAACAGGGAAGATAACTCTGTATAAAACCTTAATCATCCCAGTCCTGCTGTATAGCACAGCGGTATGAACGTTATTAAAAGTGGATGAACATGCATTTGGCTACTTTAAAAGAAAGGTTGATTGATTATTGAGTCAGATTCTTTCGCCAGGACTTGGGAAATCTCGAACATCTCATTTATAACCGGCACGAGGGTAAACCAAGAGCTAGATAATTTTAGGCAAAAATTAATATGCTTACGTAATAACAAGGCTCCACGGGTGAGGAGATTTCCCTGAATTACGACAGACTTCCAACCCGTATCCAACGAAGGTAGTCTCAAATATAGAAATAGACAACAAAGAAGCAACAAGGAGCTTGAAAATTATTCGAGATAGGCAGAAAGTAGTTGTGTTATATTCGACTCGTCGAGTGTTGGTATTGAAATCAAGATGAAAAAAACCGAACATTTTTAAGGTTAGGTGAACGACTATCAGGTGCGGATGCAAGTCGAATGTTTCTGGTAGTGTATTCATTACTAGCTTTGCTTGGGCAGAGAGACATCGGTACACTGGGGAAAATAATGGTCATCGGGTTGGCTTATGTTGATAGAAACATTTTCTTGGATTACACTTCTTTTTTTTTAAATAATGACCCCGTAAAGTTGTTTATTGATTTTAGTTCATAGTAATAAGGTCAATGTAATTCCGGTTGGCATTTGTGTGGGGACTCTATTATTAAGAGCTTCATCTGTTTGCTGCGACACAGGGAACGCCACTTCGATAGTTCGTATCGGCGTCCATAGGTATATTTGAATATACCACCGAACTAGGATATTTAATAATGGCCTGTGGTAGTCCCTGAAAGTCAAAGAATACATTTTGCGTTACATCTACTTGCAACACTTTACCCCCTAAAATTCGCAAATTGGCGAGACTTAATTTTCTCTCAATATTTAATAGGTATCCTTATGAACTCATATGAGAGTAAATAGTTCACATTGGCACTTTCTATGGCCTTGGCAAATGACGACCATTTATGTACGTCCGTTCGAATTGTCCTCTACAAATTCTTGGCTTAGGCCTACCAACTCCTAATCTCAACCTACACGCGGTGACAGCCGGGTGCCTAGTACCTTAATCCAAGAAATGGGTAACCAATCCCGTTTGACGGATTCTTGGCGGCAGCAGATGAGAGAGGGGAGGTAGAGTGCTTTCTCACTAGAGCACTTATTCCTGTTCCAGGCGGCAGCGGACGAATCCCCTAGACGGAGTCGGTGGTGTCTATAGTTCCAGTTAGGTTGAACTTAGTGAATATCTTCCGCGGGCTGCGCGGCTTCAGAAATTACCGCCATCCAGAAAGTGTGATGAGATGGGACGGCAAAAGGAGGATGAAGAACAATGACATCTACTACGGTGATTGCTACAAAGGCAGCAGGCAACGCTTATTCGGATGCGGATTTGTCATACGCGGCAGACTTGTTCAAGAAGTCTTAAGCTTCCGACACGTTACCGAGCGTATTATGACTATTCGGATCAAGGCTAAATTCGCTAACATAAGCCTAATATGTGTTCATGCCCCCACGGGCGAAAAGGACCTTGCCACTAAAGAGTGTTTCTACGAGCTCCTCGACAAAACATATGAGCAATGTTCTAAAAACGACGTTAAAATCGTATTGGGTGATTTTGACGCCAAAATAGGAAAGGAGGACGTCTTTGGTAGGGCAGTCGGTAAGCATACATGACACCACGTCTGATAACGGACTAAAGCTAATTGATTTCGCTGTGGAGCGAAATGTCACCATAGCAAGCACATGGTTTCCTCATCTCGATATTCATAAGCAGACATGGCGGTCCAATGATCATGTAACGATAAACCAAGTTGATCATATTGCGATCGACGCAAGGCATGCCTCCAGTATTCTGGATGCCCGAACCTCACGAGCGGCCAACATAGACTCGGATCATTACCTTGTTGTAGCCAAAGTACGAATGCGGATATCCCAATCTGAGCAACAAAGAAGAATTAATGTGAGAAAATTTAACGTCGAAAAGCTACAATCGCAAGAGGCCGCCAGACTCTTCGCTGAACACATATCCCGAAATCTCTCTATCACCCCTATGCCGCCAGCATCAAGTGCCGAAGACCAGTGGCAACGTTGCCAACGTGCAATCAGAAACGCCGCAACTGATGTGCTGGGTCTCGCTCGCCCACCACCGCGAAACCCCTGGTTTGACGAAGAATGCCGGCGAGTGCATGCAGCAAAACAAGAGGCATACAAAGCGGCGCTGCAAAGGAAGACGAGAGCTGCTCGTGAGCTCTACGAGCAAAAGAGACGGGAAGAACATCGGCTTCTCCAAAAGAAGAAGAAAGGGCTTGAGAAGCGCGCGTTTGAGAATATCGAGAGTTTACACTCCAGGAACAATGTAAGGAAGTTTTACCAAAAGGTAAAACGAACTTGTCAGAAAAGCAATACCCGTACAAAAACCCGTAGAGATTTTTTTTTTTTTTTTTTCGAGGGTTGGTGAAAAATCTTCTATAGACACTATGAGAATAGCAAACGCGTGCTCATAGTAGTGTCAGATTCCTACTGACTAAAAAACACCACCCTTCGATATAAATTTGTTAGATATCGCAACTAAGTAATAACTTATCAAGCAATTTTTCTATCACGAAATAAAAACGTTTGGCAGGTTACTTTCCACTGAAAGATCCTGCATGTTCCGCAATCTAGACGCGGTTTATCATTATCTCGCCAAGTCGAAGGGTTTCGTCCTTTGTAGTCGGCGCAATAAATTGCTCTCATCCAATATTTGTAGGACTGCATTGTTGACATATCCGATTAGTCGGTTTCTATGCTTTCTCGCGAAGCTTCTAGTTTCAGCTTCGATTGTCGGAATTCCGAGATCCCTGTGGATATCGTCGTTTCTAATATACCACGGTGCTTGGACAATCTCTCTTAGCACTTTATTTTGAAAAGTTTGTATTATATTGGCATTTGTTTTCTTTGTACAACCCCAAAGTTGTATACCGTAGGTCCACACCGGCTTTAGCACTTGCTTGTATAAAAGCAGTTTGTTCTCAGTACTGAGCTGGGAATGCTTTCCGAGTAACCAGTACATTTCGCTATATTTGATTTCGAGTTCTTTACGTTTCATTTTCACGTGCGAATTCCATTTCAGTCTTGCGTCGAGTGTCATTCCCAGGTATTTGGCCTCGTTTGCAAAAGGTATTCGGGCCGAGTTTAGGAAAATTGGCAAGTTATTTGTTTTCTTCTAAGTGAAATTCACGTGAACAGATTTAGATTCGTTGAGGGCAATCCGCCAGTCCCTCGTCAATTCATTTACTTTATTTAGCGCGTTTTGCAGTTTTTCAGTCGTTTCTTCGATTGTTTTACCTACTGCTAGGATAGCGGTGTCATCGGCAAACGTAGCAAGGATAGTGCCATCTTCTTTCGGTATATCTCGAGTATATAACAGATAGAGAAGCGGCCCAAGAACGCTTCCTTGTGGTACGCCGGCCGAAATTTCTTTGAGCTGCGAGTATTCGTTTCCATGTCTAACACGGAAGAGTCTATTCCCCAGATATGATACTAGAACATCGTATAAGCACACAGGGAGAACTTGTCGTAATTTGGATTTCAAGCCATCATGCCACACCTTATCAAAGGCCTGCGAGACGTCAAGAAATACGCTTGAGCAAATCTCTTTTTTCTTCAAGTACTTTCTTATTCTAATATTCTAATTCTATGCACCTGGTCAACCCGTAGAGATGAAAATGGAAGCCTGGTAATAGAATCACAGTCGGTGCTGAGAATATGGAAAAACTACTTCTGCAGACTGTATAACGGCGACGAAGACCAACATCCCGCTGTCAGGCAGAATGAACCATTCAACATAGACCTGACCACCCACCTGACCCACCTGACCAAAATGAAGTGAGAATAGCAATACCCAAGCTAAAATCCAACAAGACTGCTGGATCTGACGGCTTACCGGCCGAATTATTCAAGGCATCTGGTGATGAATTGGTAGAATGCATACACCAATTCATCTCTAAGATTTGGTCAGACGAGTGTATGCCTGATGAATGAAATCTTAGCATCGTTTGCCGATTCGCAAGAAAAGAGACCCCGTCAACTGCGCCAATTATAGAGGCATAAGTCTCCTCAACATCACATACAAGATCTTTTCTGCGATATTGTGTGAACGCCTGAAACCTTTTATCAAAAGCCTGATTGGACCCTATCAGTGCGGATTCAGGCCACGAAAGTCCGCCATCGACCAAATTTTCACACTTCGGCAGATCCTGGAGAAAACCCAAGAATTCCAAATCGATACTCATCACCTCTTTATCGATTTCAAGGCCGCCTATGACAACATCTATAGAGAGGAGCTTTATAGAGCCATGTCTAGTTTTGACATCCCTGCCAAACTTATCCGTCTGTGCAGGCTGACGATGGAGAATGCTCGCTGCTCCATCAAGGTCGGTAATGACCTGACCGAGACCTTTGATGTCAAAAAAGGTTTTAGACAAGGTGACGCGCTGTCATGTGACTTCTTTAATATTGTACTTGAACGGACTGTGCGGAACTCACAAGCCAACACCAGAGGCACTATCTATGAAAAGTTCGTACAACTGCTTGCATACGTCGATGATATTGACATTATCGGAATAACTCAGCGGGCTGTCACCGGTGTGCTTGCAAGCATTGAGGCGGATGGGTTTAGCGATAAACGAGGGCAAAACCAAGTATATGCTGTCAACAAGAAGTGAAAACCAACACCGACGAATTGGACAGAACGTCACAGTAGGCCGCTATAACTTCGAGGTAGTAAGGGACTTTGTCTACCTCGGCTCTGCTAAAACTTGAAAAATAACATCAGCACAGAAATCAAGCGAAGAATAACTCTTGCCAATCGCTGTTTTTGGGGCTTATGAGGCAATTCAACATTAAAGCCCTATCTCCAACAATCTAGGAGACTCTGTATAAGACCCCGATCATCCCAGTCCTGCTTTACGGCGCTGAAACATGGATTTTATTAAAATAGGATGAAGATATCCTTGGTGGCTTCGAGAGGAAAATTTTTCGTAAGATTTTCGGTCCCGTTTGCGTTGACGGGTTTTGGAGGAGAAGATTCAATCATGAACTATACGAGCTGTACAGTGACATCGACCTAGTCAAAAAACTGCGATGGCTAGGACATGTAGAGCGAAGGATACCAACGCTCCGGCCCGCAGAGTCTTCGAAACTTACCCCGAGGGACGACGCAGTAGAGGGAATCATCGCCGTAGGTGGTGCGGACAGGTTCAAGAGCTAAATGGAGAAGCTTGTTGGTTAAGGCCCAGGTTCACCCCGAACTGTAGCGCCACCTAAGTAAGTAAGTAAGAGCTCATTGTTCCACCATGGTACATCGCGGAAGTTAGTTCTGCTTTTGGGATAGCAGCTGGCTTCATATGCGGAGGTGATCTGAGAGCTATGTTTTGAGGCTTCTTCTTCAAGAGAATGAGGAGCGTCTATATTTGAACAGCATGGAATGAGTTCGCCCCTAAGGATTTCTACAATACATAGAGATTCCAATTGGTGCATTTGGGAGACCTGTTGGGGGTGATTGGGTCACGAGTAGTTTCGATGTCAAACCTAATGTGCGTATGTTCAGACAACGAGAGCTCTTTAGAGACATGCCAATTGGTAATTAGATCGGACAGAGGGGACCTGGATAGGGTAAGATCCAGGACCTCTTGTCTGATGGAATTGCTAAAAGTAGGTTAATTTCCTCTATTTAAAATATCAATATTTAAACCGATAAGGAAGTCAAGTTCTTCAAATTAATCCTTTCAGGCATTGAGGACTTTAAAATACAACCCATTGTGCTTAATTTGTCATGTGACGCCTTCCGGTTAAATACTACTTTAAATTAATCCTTGCAGGCATTGAGGACTTTAAAATACAATCGATTGTGCTTGATTTGTCGTGTGACGCCTTCCGGTTATGGATAGGCTAACCTTCAAAATATCCATGTTAAATGGAATCGTTGGCATCTGAAGAAGACGTGATTGATGTCGTTCTCAAGTGATTCGACTTTCCAAAAAGTATAATTGGTCTCACCCTTATATCCATATTTGTATCTATTTGCGTTAAATGGAAACCGATATCATCACTATGTTTCTGATTTATTCAGGATTCAAACCTTAATATTAGCCGATATATTGTACTTAAGCTTATTTCCCTGATACGTTTTACCCCCTTAAGCCTGGCTTTCATTGGCAGTCCTAGTTATTCTATCAACCTTTCATATATACATATAATAGCAAGTGCCCTTTGATATCTACCAAGTACCTTTTATGAACGATATTGGATCTATCTTGTGCTTACCAATCGCCTATGAGAGAGAGAGTTTTAGCTTTTAGGTCCTTATTAATATCGTTCTAGTCTTTTAATCCACAAAACAGGACCTGAACGCAGCGAATAATTCAATTTTTACTTTTCACCGAGTACATACTAGTATGGATATATCACCTGTATGACTTAGTCGTACTATATGCACTGCCTTTGGGACATATATCCGATTATCAAGGGGCTGCTCCTTCAATTCATTTTTAATATCTTTATCGACCTCAAGTAAAAGTTTTCTGTAACGGAAAGAAATTGATAATAATTGTAAGAGATTCGAAGCTTTAAAGTTCTATAAGATAGAAGGAAACCCTCAGAAGACGTTGATTATTAATACCTTCTACTTATGGCCTGGAGCACTTTTCTGTGGAGCTTGTTAATCTATTCTAACCACGATTTTATCCCTGTTAAGCCCTTTCTGTTTTGGAAACAGATGCGTCTAATGTCATTAAATGTAGTAGTCAACTTCCAGGGCATCTTTTTGGATACACAAACTGAAAAATAAAACTATTATTGAGAAATCAATAACTTCAACTACATACCAATACCTCATTATCCCTTGCCTCTGGTAATAAAATGGGACAGGTTGGTGATGGCTCTATAAATATATGTCAGTTTTTTACAGCTCCTAACCTTTTCCATGTCGAGCGAATGCAGGATGCGAATGATTGTCTGGTCCCCTAGTTTCTCAGAAATACGAAGAGGGTACCTTTCCATCCAGTATGGTCAAATGTGAAACCGCAACTGCGCCCGCATTGTAAATTTTTGAAGCTTCTGCAATCGGAATTCCCAGGAAATAGGAATTAATTCCTGCGAACAGGTTACACCTAAGGATACGACTATAATACATTCATTACATTAAGACTACATTACCAAGTCTTAGACTAGACATTCAATAGTCTCGTACAACTTCATCAATATGTCAATTAATGTCGTTAACACGTAATCGACAATTTCACGCAACTCATTGAAATTCTTCGCACAGACAATGTATTCCAAGAAAGAAAAACCTTCAAGCATATCGGGTGTCTACCAAAGAGATAGATCCCCACCAATCATCTCCATCACCTCGAGCACGTCAAGCCCCCCGATGAGCGATATGACTGCAATCTCCTCTAATTGGTGAGTGCTATGACATCTCAAACGGCGCAAGTTGCTACCTGGAGCCAAAAAAAAAAAAAAACGCCATGCTGGATGTGGTTGTCCATCCAGCGCTATCACTCTAACCAGATCAGTGATGAATGGCCAGGACAGTGCAGAAACAGTTGCATTTTCATGTGAATTCCATTTCAGTTATTTTCGCTGAGGAAAATGTGGAAATGATTGCGTTTTCCATTTGTTGCCCGTCTAAGATGGCAAGTTTCCTATTTGGCATGCGGTTCGAGTTAATAGCTGGGAGACAGGTTTTCTTTTTATCCAAACCAATTTATGCTACAATGCTGTTCTTCATGTTATAGTGTACAGACGCATTAAATTCTGCTGGATTTAAATGCTCACCGTTGTTGGAACGGTGTACGGAGATCCGAGTGACATGATGTTACTTACGGCGACTAGTCAAGCTTTTGTGGTCCGTCCTTAAGGGTGACTTATGGTGAAAGTCGGAAGATGACATTGACGGGTCTATTTGTAGCAAACAGTTTCCTGGTTGATCTTTGGTGCGGGCACTGGCAGTGTCATTGGGAATTCATCAATCGTAATCGGTTGTAATTCTTGAGCAGAAAACGTCTGTCGGCGGGACTGAGCGACAGTCAATCTTTCTGGTGGGTTGAAGCAATTTTAGAGAATTTATTTATGATATTCGAAAATGCCTGTTTCTGAATTGACTCGGAGTGGTCCTGTTGAATATATAACTTTCTACCGAATATGGGGATGCAATTACGCAATTCGCTTTATTTCTTCGGCGCTGCACCTAGCCGAAGTCATTGGGTGGACTCGGAGTTGCTGAGAGTTTAATAAGGCCAATAATGCCAGGATAACTCGCACTTCCCATTCGAAAACGTAAAAGTTATGACGGCTTAAAGTCGATTCGCTATCCATCCACTTAATTTTAACTTAAACCTTAGACGTGTTTATCTCGAAACTATTATTTTGAAATGGTGACAGTTAGGGTCCGGAAGTATCAAAATCTGGACATATTGGAACCCGGATATATCAAATGGTGGAGGTTCAAAATTTCGGAGAATTTTGGTGGTAGAAATAAGAAAATAAATTAAAAGTCTTCTGCAAAGCTCGGTGCTTGGTTTTTTGACCCGTGGGTCAGCTCACGCACTCTTTCGGACATTTTCCGGATTCCGAGCATCCGGTTGGAAAAATGTTTCGCTTTGTTGGATGATTGATATGCCTATGACGTTCGTGGGTGCGAAAAAAAGACTGTAAATCAGAAACAGAACAAAAAATAACGAAATATCCCCAGTTATCTGGGTGCCACCCCCAAGTTTCTCTCAAGCATAAACAACTGAGCTTAAAACCACAACACCAAATCCTTCACTCGCTCTCTATCTATATAATTCTGACTTTTGCGATTCCAGTATGGCGGAAGATGAAGACACCTTATGGGAAAAGCTTCGGTTATTCGAAAAAATGTCCTCGATTATATACGCGGATAAACAGAAGTGTGCATTCTGACTTTCTGATGAGGAATCATTTCGAGCCATCAGTAAACGTTACGAAGAACGAACTTGTATCGGACTTGTTTCACCCTAACCATAAGTATTTCAGAAATACCGCGGAGATTGGATATATTCCACAGGAGGCATTCACCTATCTGGATGCATACGGTTGCTTATGGGACTTAACGAATGTGTGAATAATCTATTATCCTGCTAGAATGGCGACGGATTAACGTATCCTCTATGGGCTCTGGTGATGGAAATACCGAAGTTAGATAGTGTGTAAATATGCGTGAAGGGAATATACATAACAAGCACTGACTTTTTTGACCGGGGGATTGGGTTGAAGATTACGTTTAGTTCAAGTAAAACTGGACCTTGTTATCTGATTTCCCGCCCGCCGATGAATAGGATAAATAACACAATTACCATTCGCTGGGCATTTATATCAACGGACTGAAGTTCGTATGTCAGGCCTTGTTACAGGTTAAGTTAGGTTAAGTTAGTTTTTTGTTTTTAAAATTATAAGTAAGGTTAGGTTAGGTATGTGGGCTGGCAGGGAGAGACGCTCTCTGCCACACTCAGGTCAGCGTTAACCAATTGTGATGCCCATAAGGGAAAAAGTAATCCCTTACCCATTGAAGCCCAGTGAAAACCGGCAAAAAGCTATTCAAACTCAAATACTTACTTCGTTTCTGCATAAAAACCACGCTTATGATTTTTTGAAGTTCAGCATCTTTCCTGTCGAAACCCCGGAGAGCTCCTCGAGATCCTGGAAAAAAATCTATTTACCAAGGAACTTTTTCCTGGAGTGTTGAAGACCCGGACAGTGGCACAGGAAGTAGATAGTGTCCTCAAGAGCTCCCTCGTCACCACAGCCTCTACAGAGTTCCACCTCCGTTAGGCGTAATATCATCAAGTAGTACCGCAGAGTGTTGTGCCCCGTGATGATGCCCTCGAGATTGGAAAGCGATTTCCTATATTTCCGAGCGATTCTCTCTGTCCTTGCTTTGTCGAAGGATGGCCATAGCTTCCTGGTGATGGCACAAGTTTCCATGGAGGTCCATCTTGTGTTCGCCTCTCCAATGGCTTTATTCCCTGCAACGAGCTTGAGTGTGCAAGGCGGGATACATACAGAGGACTCAACTTGTTTTAGTATGGCTGCTGAGTCCTCCTCGTGTCCAGGGAACCAGCAGAGCGATACCTTGTGCTGAGTTCCAGGAACCCTAAGCTCTTTTTGACAACACTTCACAAGCTTCGATTTAATTTTTATGGGAGTAATCGCTTTTATAGCTGCCTGGCTGTCGATAAAGATGGTGATACCTTCTGGCGGTTGCCCCTACCGCAGATTCACGGGCAGCTATTGCCACTCCTAAGACCTCTGCTTGGAAGACGCTGCTGTGGTCTGGAAGTCGTATGGATTTCTATATACAGAAAAGGTCGAAGAAGATGCCTGATCCCACGCCAGTGCTCATTTTTGAACCATCTCTATAGATGGCAATAGATTCTTTCCTGCTAGGGTGGGAGGTAGAAAAAGGCTTTACAAAGTCTAAATATGGCGTCATGTAGTCCGTTATGGGCACGAGCACAAAGTAATCAAGTAGGATCATTGAGTGACCTATTCTATTTGGTTTCCAGTTTGCTGACTGGTTAATTCTCATAGCATTAATGGCTGCTGACGTGCGTACAAAGATGTCTGTTGAGAATAGCCTCGAGTCCTGTGGTTGGGGTTATCCTCATTGCACTGGTAGTGCCAATGCACGCTAGGCCTTTGACTTTGGTGAAAGCTCTTGGTTGGTAGTTTTGTTGACAGCTGGTCACCATACTAGATTACCGTAGGTTAGGTTAGGTTGGCTGTCCACACGAGAGTTCAGACACACTTAGACCAGTGAAGGTGATACAATGGATCAACCATTAGGCCACTCAGGGACTAACAAAATGAACCGGAGCTTCTGATAAAGCGATGGATTGTCATAGCGTCTAAGGACGCCAGATCGCCGAGCTCGTTAAGGAAGGGGGACCATAGATGGAGTATTCTTTTATGCGACAGGGCTGGACAAGTGCATAGTACTTACAAGTAGCGGGGGGCATATCCAGGGCCTGCCTGTCAGGCAGAATCCTTAGATTACCGTAAGTCAGTATAGGTCTAAATATAGCCGTATACTTCCATAGTATGATTTTGGGGGAGGGTCCGCAGGTTCTCCCAAAAATTCTACTACATGAGTAAAAGGCTATTGTTGCTTTCTTAATTCTTTCCTCTATATGTAATCTCCAATCGAGCTTTTTGTCCAGTATGAGGCCTAGGTATTTTGCGTTATAATAAAATCTGAGTGGGATACCGTCAACAGAAACCAAACTCTGGTATTTTCCTTTTGTTCATAAAAAGTACTAGTTCGGTTTTTTGGGGATTAACCTTTAGGCCGCAGTTCCTAGCCCATACGTCAATAGTATTTAGGGATCCGTCAAGTTGTTCGCTAAGGGTAGGCAGGAATTTACCTATTGCAAGCAGCACAACGTCATCCGCGTAAGCTATAGGTCTGACGCTACTGTACCTTAGTTGCTGTAGTACTTCATTAACAACAATGACCCAAAGCAGTGGGGAAATTACCCCGCCCTGAGGAGGTCCTCTAGAGGCATATGCTTCGAGCTTTGAATCCTTAAGTTTGACTGATGTCGACGTCTAGGTTTCTTGGAGTTCTTTTAAACGCTTCGGTATTCACATTTTTGAATGCTCCTTCAATGTCCGGAAATGCAGCTAAGGTGAACGCTTTATCTTTAAGTGATTTTTCTAAAGAGACGACAATATCATGTAGGACAGTTCCCACACTTTTATCCTTTGTGTATGCGTGTTGGACTGGGGATAAGTACCCCGGACGTATTCTACTGCGTATGTAAATGTCGAGCAATCTTTCAAGTGCTTTCAGGATGAAAGAGGTAAGGCTTATTGGCCTCAAGTCCTTCGCGGTGGTGTGACTATCCTTGTCCGCTTTGGGTATAAAAACCACCTTTACTGCCCTCCATGTTCTTGATATGTGACATTGTTTAAGACTACTAGCAAATAGCACTTTAATTACTGAGATAATTATCGGTGCAGTTTTTTGCAGCATGATCGGGATAATTCCATCAAGTCCTGGGGATTTCAAGGAGGAGAATGATCCAATTGCCCGCTCTATTCTATCCTCTGTTACCAAATCCGCAGAGGGACCCGATTCAATGTGACTCTTGTTATTACTGCTGCTGCGTGGCTTGTCTGTACACCCCGGAAAGTGCGTTTTAATCAGCATTTACGGATACGGCGATTCGATTCGATTTATTATCAAAAGTAAAGGAGGGTTGTTCTAAGTCTCATCCTTTTTTGATCTCCTTGATCGTTCGGATCGCTATAATCAGACTTAACTTTGTTTATCTCATTCCCAGTGTTCTTGATGAATCCTCAACTCCACTACATTGCATAAGTCGATTCATTCTTATGTCAGTGTCTATAAGTCCATAAGGTGGGATCAGTCCACAGCCACCTCCTTCAACGTATTGTGATGTTTTTATTGTATATTCCTGATGCTCTTTAGGGACTTGAACCAGACATTTATGTATATATTTACAACTATCTTGTATATGTGTACATCAAGTCCGATGACATGGTTGGCCGAAAGATACTTCCTAAATGAATTGACTTATCATTTGCAGACATGTTGTCTACCATGTTCAATTGAGATGCGTAGCTTTCGAAACTGAAATCTTTTGCATAAGATACACTTTATTTATTTCATTTTCCCAACTGTGAGTCATTTAACGTGAATTCATTAAAAACCAGTACAACCGGCAGAGGTAATAGTACATATGTAAGTTTTTCGTATTACACCTCACTCAAACTCTCCTCACTGCAACATACAGAATGTGGCATTAAGCAGCACCCGAGGTGGACTTTGTAACAGATGTGAGTTTTTCTAGAAAGGCTCTTCTGTATCAGGAGCTCAAAACAAATTTACCATTCATGCTGTCAAAGCAATATTAAAGTGGATGAAAAGCAAAGGTAGCGAAGATTCTTACTCAATGCATTCTCCTCAATTAGTATCCAAGTTATGTGATCTACTCATGAGGATCCCGAGAAACTTGTCATCGAATAATACGCGGTTTTATTTTGGAAACAACCGTAAACTTCTTTCTCCAGTTTTCACACTCCACCTCGCTAACTTGATAATCAATCTTCTGAGAGCTTCTGCACCTCCTCCTGAGTAAGCTAGGTCTGACGATGTATACGACTTGAAAAAGCTCGTTATTAATGCGTACTGGCTTATCTTTCTTCAGGGTTCTAATCTCATTCAGAAACTCATATGTTCGGTGGTTCATTCGGATTCGATATCATGACGCTATTGTCTACACAATGCTCTCCCAATTTCATGTGCTGATCGTAATTCGAAATCAGAAAGGAACCGTTTAGATACACACCGAGTGTTATTTGAAGTTGCAACCACCATGCGATTTCGAAAGTAAAGGAAATCTGCACTCGGTGGATATATCTGCAATTAAGTGGTCGCACACTTTCTACTGAATACCTTCAGGGCTTTGCACTGACTTAGCAAATTGGCACCAGTCAATTGGCATTTGAAAAGAATCGCATATGTATGTAGGTGAACTACGCTAATGGCGCAAACAACCAACTCATTACGTCTTGAACTCCATTAGATAAAGAAGGAGGATGGAGAAGATTCAAGTATCCAACATAGCTATTTGGATTGAATACACGCATCTTTGACGATCAATAAATTCATATTGACTACTGCTTAATTGAATTATCCACTTTACAACCAGAAGTCGTTGAATTCTAATTCAAACACTTGCCGGAGTGTTTCTACCATTCGGCCAATAAACATAAAACTCCGATTCGTTTAATAGCTTAATTGGCCACACTTATTGTGACTCCATTTCGAACGCGCTTCACTTGTCACCCGTTTACCTAGTACTCTAGAATCTTTTTCATAAAAACTCACCTCCGTCCGCACTTTCACGTCTTCTCTAACAGTTCAAACAAAATTTTACGACCAAAGACGACGCAGAGGAGCAAAAAAGAGCCACGAATCGATGTTAGACACGGTTTTCCTCAAAATAAAATCCTGCTATGGTGGCATGCTCCTCAACATCCAGTCCTGTACAGAGCATACGAACTGCAGTACACTTACATCCACCAAACCGCATAAAAAAATAAATTGTCCATCCATCCGAACTCGAACGGCAGCCAGCAACAATAACAGTGTAATCTCGTTCCTAGCTGATCTTCCTGCTGGATCATCAGGTTTTCCATTCAATTTTCTTGGTATTTGTTTATGAATTGTGTTGGATCTCGTACCCCGTTGTGTTAGCTGTTTTTCTATTCTGAAGACCTGAATCTTATTTTCTGCTGAGGTTAGATACTTTTTTTCCCCTCAGTGGATCTGTGTATCTTTTGTTTTAATTGGAAAATTTTTGGGTCAATTGATCGGTGGTGTGGCACAGATTCACCTCATTCGGGACGACAATGTGATGCAATTGGTGCAACATGCCACCAACTTGTCTGACGCGATATCGCTCTGTCAATCTTCTGGTCTAGAGTCAGCAGTTTTGTTGCTCCCGCTGGGAGTTGAATATGCAATGAGTTGGCCAGTCGACCACGATCATTGAGTGCTTTGTTTCAGTGTCACTATTGGAACGCGACGCCTGTAATGACAGATATGATGATTGATCAAGGGTAAGATCGATTCGTGAAGGCAGGCATCGGCTAATGGCTTGTAAATTTAGGGTTGTTCGGTTATACAAGACTACAACTGTACACTCTCTTTAATTGCACTCTTGGAGCAATTAAATCGGAGTTACGATCCAATCGGAGTTATGTACATCCAATCAAATTTAATTAAAAGCCAGTTTGTGGATGTGTTCAAGCCTGTCAGACACGTCGCATCGGCGGTGTTGGATTGCAATATTATATTTAAATGAGCAAGAATTTGATGGGGGCTCTAGAATAGTGACTGGAACTATGAATGGCAGCCATGCAGTAATTATATAAATTAGGTAATGCAGGAGGTTATAATAGCACAAAACAGCCTCATAAAATGATCAACTAAAAGTTGTAGAACTTGATGGTATATAGCGAGTAAGTGGAGGTATCAGCAAAGGCAGAGACGTTCAAGAAACGTCCCAATATTGGCTGAAATTTAAAGTATCTTCAGCCATCGACTTTCAGTATTAGGTGGGTTTTTTTCTTTTTCTGCGATCGTAGAAAGAATCATTGCTTGAATTGGGATGATGAAGGTGCCAAATACATCGTCAGACCTATTTTACGAAACAAAATGTGTTACAGACTGTGGTGACGTTAGAGAAGAGTTATCATGCCACTGCTAACGAAGGGTTACCTGATTAAATGTAAAAACTGAAGAAGAACCTGCGTCCTCCCGATTATTGCCAAAATAGGAGCTAAAATAAGCAAAAAACAATGTTTCTCGATGCCGTATAAGCCGTATACGGATGACCACTGAGCAATGCGTCGAGTACAGAACCCCTCTAAATCTATTTTTCATTGACTTCGGGAAGTCTTCACTTGGTTCTTCTTAAGAAAATAACCCAATTAGCACTAGGTGTCGTTTTGATACCACAAAATTCGTGTACCTGAATATAAAAGGAGTGTTGGTGTGGAGTCCACATCTTTCTGGATATGGCACAGTTTGTTAGCCTAGACCATCTGAGGTTGGCTTGGGCAAGGAATTTAGAGGATATTTCTGCTTTGACTGCTCCAAGCGGAATCTGAACTAATTCTGCAAGAGAGCTGTGGAAGGCTGAGCCTTGCCTAGACAGTTCATCTGAAAGTTCGTTTCCATAAACGTTACTGTGCCCTATAACCCAAATCAGGGTTAGCTTGTGTTGGCTATTTAGCGAAGCTAGCTCATTTCGGCATTCAAGCACTAGCTTGGAGGTTGTAGTAACCGATGCAATGGCTTTGATGGCTGCTTGGCTATCAATAAAAATAGCAATCTTTTGCCTCGGCGTTATATTGGTGTGTGTTTTGGTCTGACGGCAAGCTTCCCGGACAACGAGTAATTCTGCCTGGAACACACTGGCAGAATCCGAAAGCCTTAATGATTTAGAGATGTCTAAGGATTCGGAAAGCACACCCGCACCGACTCCGCAGTCCATCTTTGAACCGTCTGTGTAGATTGTTACGTCGAAATCCTTAATCACCTGCCCATCTTGACTTAGATTGCTTTCTATTCCCAGCTCCGTAATGGACTCTAGGATTGGTTCAGTGTGTACGTTATTAAAAGCTTCTTCTCTGTCTAGGAGAGTAGCAAGGGTATATTCTTTGTAGTGTATGGAGTTTTCTATAGTGCGCACTACCTCGTGAAGAGCTGTCTCTGTTGTCTACCATTGAGCTATGCGTGCGGAGTTTTTAAGGGAGGGTCTATTTTGCTTCGCAAATGGCTGTCTAGTAGTCGCTAGAGGGTCTTCAGTACAAAGGAAGTTAGACTGATTGGTCTGAAATCTTTCGAGTTTTTATGACCGCGTCTGCCTGCCTCTGGGGTGAAAACCACTCTCACTCATCTCCATGAACGGGGTACATGGTTGTGTTCAGTAAACAGCTCCTGAAAATCGACGTGAACCATGGACTTGCTAGGTCTTGCGACCTCTGTAGCATAATGGGTTCAAATGCCGTCCAGGTCTGAGATTTATAAGGAGCAAAAGGCCCAGGAGATTTTCTCTTCCGTAAAAACGGGTATAAGGTTTCTCAGGCATTAGATTGTGTGCGCTTGGCGATACTTGCTGAAAAATTTGTTTCTAAATTTTAGATAAGACGACTTTTAAGTAAAATGCGAGGTATCCAAGTCATCATCAGTGTTCCTCCTGGCGGGAAAAGCCACCGAATACAACTAAAATCAACACCACCACCACTAGTGACGCTTATTCCTGTATTACTTAGTTTCTTCATTAGGAAGTATCACAAGATGTAACTCCATATATCCACAGCTTATGGGCTGAGGAAAAGATCTGGTCTGACCACATGCCATTTCACTGAATATTTTTATAATGAAAGAAAGCAAGACTGAGAAAAGTATGAAATTATTGCCAAAATTGAAGTTCAGAAACGTAAAAAGTATAAGAGTGTTTTGGATATCAAAGTGAATCGGCTAATAGAAAATGGAAATGGAAATGTAGCTACAAATGCACTTAGGTTAGGTTGAGTAGAGTTATGAGGTTATCATAAGACACTGGGCACCAAGGTGGGCCCATCACGATCCCTAGGCAAATGCACTTACTAACATAATAAAAGAACCAATGTGGACTCAACCAATATTCCAATTTAATCAAATGTGGTACGACTGGAATTGTCATGATGCCAGAAAAAAATCATTCAAAATGCTTAAAAGAAAGAAATAAATAAAAGAATACGTGAGCCCAAACGTAGATCGCATTATAGAAAGTTGGAAACGAAACTTAACACCATCAGAGATGCTAAAGATTGGCCTTTGCCAAGTGTTTATGAAATAAAAACTTCAAAATCGTTTGGGGAGAGATTGGCAAAATAGGACATGGCTAGGAGGAGTTGAAGCGATGAAGAATATTGTTACGAAAGGTGGTTCTGTTGCAGTGGAAGTCGAAGGTGTTTTCCACACTGTTAGCCAAATGCAACATTCTGGATAGAGGTGCGTTACAACCGTAATTGTTGCGATGATAAGAGAGACGGAAGAGCGGAATGGACCTTAGGTTACGGGGATTGGCGTTAAATGAGACCAATTGAAGAAACGCAGGGCAATCAATTTGACCAGTAATAAGCTGCTGAAGGAAGAGTAAGTCGGCAATTTCGCGACGATTTTCGAGAGACTGAAGATTGATGAGTTTTAAACGATTAGAGTAGGGATGTAAGTTGTATTTATCAATCCAAGGGAGACCACTTAGGGCGAAACGGATAAACCTGCGCTGGATGGCTTCAATACGGCAGATGTGGACAGCGTAGTGTGGCGATCAAGCTTGGCTAGCATATTCGAGGATAGGTCTAACGAAGGTGATATAAAGTGATTTGGTGACGTATGGGTTCGAAAATTCCTTAGACCAACGTTTAACAAAGCCAAGTGCAGAGTTGGCTCTATTTATTATTTGGTCAATATGGGAGCGGAAGTTAAGTTCCCTGTCACAGATTACACCTAAATCACGCAAAGATGGAACAGGTGGGACAAGCTCATTGCAAAGGAAGTATGTAGTTCCTATGGGTTGGCGGAAGGCGTTTACGGGAGTAGGTGATGAATTGATATTTGCTTACATCAAGTTTGAGATGATTTTTCTGACACCAGAGAGAAAATCTGTTAATGTCATCTTGAAGTGGGCCAGAATCAGTAGGAGAAGAGATGTATCTAAAGATTTTCATGTCATCGGCGTAGATAGAGAGATACGAGTCTTTGATAATGCAGTCGACGTCGTTGGTGGTAAGGACGAAAATTAAAGGACCAATATGACTGCCTTGAGAGACACCAGAAGTGGCCTTAATGGGGTTAGAGACGGAGGATCTAAACAAAACCTCGTACTGTCGACCTTCCAAGTAGGATTTGATCCAATTGATAAAACCGGGCTGAAATCCAAAAGCTTTCAACTTAAGAATAATAATTTCGAATAGTCATCCTTAAGTTTATTAATCTTCTCTACGATAAGCAGCGGGGTGATATTAACCGATGATAATGAAGTTTTGGCGTGGTCGGGTACAAGGATGCAGTTGGTAAACGACTGCCCAAAAAAGTGAGCGAATAAGTTTGAAACAATATTAGGATCTGACGAAGAGGTGTTGGCGAGTTTAAGGGTAGATGTATAACAATCGGTCAAGATAATCCTGGTAGAGAGCTTCGCAGAGTTCGGCAAAGTGTGTATGTGTGTGCTGATAGATGGAGGAGTCATAGCCAGAACGGGATTTTAGGTATGCTCTCCGAAGTTTGTTCCTCTTATTACGAAGTGAGCGCAATTGATTATTATACCAGGGTGGAGATGAAGATCAGTTTTTTTTGGAGCGAGTAAGGAACAGCTTGCAGAAGACAATCGAACATTATAGTATAGAAGGATGCGAGAGCAGTATCCACAAGAACACTGAGCAGGTTGTTAAGTTTGGTGAAGTCAGCTTTCCGAAAGCTGAAGCTATATGAGTTTTGAGAATGAATACCAGAGATTGAATCACCGTAGGAATACGATAGAAAGAGAGGTGGATGGAAGCGGTCTAAAGTAGAGAGAAGGTGGTTAATCTGCTAGCTTGAAACAGAGGGTGACAATGGTATAGTGGTAACGTCGTCAATTAACACGCTAAGGGTTCATGTTTCAAATCCTGATGTCAGCAAGCATTTATTTATTTCTCATGAAATATATAAAGTCAGTCCGATCAATTGCAAAAGCTTGTGTGAACACTACTGCGAAGGCATCACACTGACAGTAGCTTGGTCATATGGCTGGAAAAACTGTTCGCTCTTTTGGATGATTGATTTGCCTATGACGTCGGTAATCGCGAAAAAGATACTGCAAAGACAAAAAATAACAAAAATCTTTCCTGTTATCTGGACGCCAACCACGGAGTTTCTCTGAAGCATAAACAACTAAGCTTCAAACCACTACACCAAATCTTGCTCTCTCTCTCTCTCTCTGCATCCTTTCCAATGCACGCATTGTATAAAAATATGTTAAGGATATTCATAACCCATTGAGTGCGCGCAAATTATAAATAAAAAAAAATCCTATCCACAAGAAAAACGACCTGAATAAGGTGTAAAATTACCGGGGAATATTCTTCATGGATTATATTGTAAAAATATTCGCAGGAATAATGCAAGACCGACTTAGTGAATGGGAAACAAAACATAAGGTTCTGAATGAATTCCAGGCAGGATTTCGAAAGGGTTATTCGAATGTAAATAACATCTATAGCCTAACAACTGTAATCAAAATTAAGAACACAGCTTTTTCGTATACTACTTTAATGCTGCATTTGATTGTATTGATAGGAAGTCGCTTTTCTACAAACTAAGTAACATGGGTATATCAACAAGGTTCCTGAATTTGCAAAAAGACATATACGAGTGCACTAATACTTAAGCGACAGTGTGGAATGGCGAGCAGATTTCTGAGCATTTTTATACCAATATGGGTGTAAGGTAGGGTTGCCTTCTCAGTCCATTGTAATTTGCACTTTTCTTAAAGGCCCTTCACGATTTTCTAGGAGGCGGCTTGAATCATACATTGATGAAATTCTTTTGTGAATCTTAAAATATGCAGATGATATTATTATTTTGGCAGATGAAATACTAACTCTTCAAAAAATGATAGACAGACTGGACGAATACTGCAAACTCTGGAATCTTAGGATCCACTTTGGAAAAATCCAAAATAATGATATTCAATAAATCGGGGCTAGCGCAGAGAAATGGCGACTTGGCGACGAAGTGATTGTAAAGTAAAAATACGATACGATGCGATGATTAGGGCCCAAGTGCTCTGCGACCTATACGATCTATTGCGCTGACCCAATAGTTAACCAGAATTAAAAATTGACGCTCTGGATAAACCTGAATAATGTCTTGGGTTCCATGTTTCAGGTATCCGCTGGGCCCATCGAGACACGCGTTAGATGGAGTAATCGTTTCTTTGCGGCCCCTGGGTATTCACAAAGCATGTGTTCGCTGTTTCTCTTTGCTCCCCGCAGAATCTGCATATGACCGTATCTGAAAGCTTCATTTTACTTAGATGGTACCTGAGTGGACAGTGTCCGGTAATTTAGCTCCTTTAGAGTTCGCAAATCGTCTTTGCTTAGTTCAAGTAGCTTTGCTGGCTCTATTTCTGTTGGGGTTTATAAACTTCTTCGCTTGTCTTAGGCCCTTTTGGTTGGCCCAGTATTCGGCGAGTCCTTTATCTTCCCACTTTGTTATTGTGGCGTGGATATCACTGGGTGGTACCCCGAAGTAGAGTTCAGGGCCTGGCCATGCTGGCCATGCCAAATCGCCAAAACGGCAGATTACGCGACCAGGAAACTCTTCCTTCACAATATCCATTGTGGCTCGTGCTGTGTGTGCTGTTGCACCGTCTTATTAAAACCAAATGTTCACCAAGCCCCGCTCATACAATTCCGGCAGTAAGAAGTCGTTTATCATGGCCATGTAGCGTTCGGCAGTAACAGTGACCGTATTGCTGATGGCGTCCTCAAAAAAATACGGCCCAATCACTCAGTGGAAATGCGCCTCGTCGCTCATGATGATTTTCGACACAAAATCGTCCTCTTCGTTGTTGAGATTGAGGATGGCTTGACAGTAATTCACACGCGACTGACGGTAAGGAGGCATTAACCGATGCACTGTTTGCATTTTGTACGGGAACATGTGTAAGTCTTTTACTAAAATTCGCTGTAGGGTCCGTCTGGTGATGCCCAATTGCGTGACCCGTCGTCTGGTTGATGTTTCTTCGTTCTCAGCGACATCGGCAGCCACAGCCATTATATTCTCGGCCGAACGACCAGTCCGGTGGCGGCCACGCCCTCCATGATCACCTGTGCCTGTGGTTCCAGTCTGTTCGAATCGAGTAGCTAAGCGCCGGAATGTTTGGCCAGTTAGCGCGACACGATTAGGAAATCGACGTCGAAATTCACGCTGCGCTAACACCACTGACCGATTATTGGTCAAAAAAATCGACACAATTATTCCACGCTCTTGCGGAGTATAGCGCTCCATTGCTTATCTATTTGTATACTGCAGCTGTCTAGTTCACAAATGTCAAATATGATTGACGTACGAAACCATTTCCAAAAATTATAACATCTTCCGATAGGGTGATTAATTTTGCGCAACTTGTATATATATATATTTGGCGCAATAGCTCTTTAAATGCCAGGGCCTAGCTTCTCGCAACCACTCATGTCGTGTGTGTCATATTTTTCACACGAGTAGAATGGACCTACAGTGTAGTGCCGTATCCGAAGGGCAATTTGTTTTGAGAAGCTTTTTCGAGACAACAATAATCTCGGATGTTTATCAGACGCTCGCGAGAGGTGGGACCGTGGAAAAAACTTTTTTGGCGCTTTCTGGGATTCGAACTCGGAACCTCACGCGCTGATCCGACACACTAACCACATACGCCACGGCGCCCACGTTTAAAATAACAGTGGGCTTAACTGGATTAAATGCAAGTAAATGGAGAATTGGGGATGCCAGAAAATGCTCATTGTGCAAACTGGGGGCTAACTGTGCACTTCGCTGCGAAGCGCATTTTTATGCGAAATCGCATTTTACTATTACGCAATTTGCTGGCGAACACTATCGCACTTCGCTCTACTACATTCGCGCAACTACGTAAATGCGAACGTCATTCGATCGACTTCAAATGCGATAGATATTTTGATGGCGCAAGGGTTGTTGGCGGTGGATTTTCAATTGAAAACTTAAATAAATGAAAAACAGCGAAAAAGAGTGATTTCTGATACTTTTATTGCATTTAGGGCAGAAAAACAAATCTTTATTAAAGTAAGCACTTATGAAAACAGTGATCCAATTATCCACTGTCGCCGGTGACGTCTACAGGCCAGCGGATACCGTACTTGCGCTACTTCGACATATTTGGAGCTGAGATCTGTAAGGATTTTCAATACTGGATCAGGGTATTGAAGAAAAGAACTAGATCATCCTACCTTCTTCTTTTCTCATCATAAACCTTTTTAATGTTGTGGTTATTGGGAAGGGCAACGTCAATGAGCACAGCTGTGTTGTCTCTTTTGTCTATTATATCCGACCGATTATGCTCTACGCGGTTGGTAGTGCGAAGCGTTCGTTCATAGGGAATTTTCATCCTATCATTTTCCAGAACGGTTTCTGGTTCATACCAGTAATAAGGCTAGGATTCTTGTACTAAATAGAAGTTTAGTTTGACACAGTCTTTGATGGAAGATTTTAGCGACGTTTTTATCTCTTCTGAAAAATCGGTTTGTACAAGATTTGTTTATACAGAGATTATATGCTCAATTGTCTCATTAAATGCGGAAAAATTTACGACAAATATCTTCGACTCCCATATATAAACGTCATATAGTTACGTGTAGCAATGACTCCTTCTTGGATAGCAATTATGAAACCTTCAGTTTCGGAAAACAACTCTCCTCCCGGAGCCATAAGTTTGACGTTTCTGTGTCAACATCTTTGCTCTTTAGTGCTTGATAGTGTTTATTGCGCAAAGGTTTTACGACCCATGCTTTCTTCTATGTCAAATTTTTCAACTTGCTTGCAACCAGCTGATGGTGACACTTTTTCTCTTACAATATTGAGAGTCTTGCATTTGCTCAATCTAAAATCCATTTTTTTTGTTTTTGCTAAACATGTTCACTGTTTCCAGGAGATGGTTCAGATGAGCCTTCGTCGATGCATATGTCTTAAGGTCATCCATGTACAACTCAAAATTATTTTATTTTATTTTAAAATCGATTTCGGCCTGTTGCTAAGCGGGTTAATGGCGATGCAAAACCACAGATGACTGAAGCAGTTTCCTTGAAATATACCTGATGTGCCGGGAATGGGAATGTGGCGTTGTTAAACATCTCTATACATGTTTTCCATTTACCCATGCTGTGCGCAAGAAACGAAATAATTCCTGGGCGGATCTGATATGTTTCAAGGACATCGATGAGTCAGGTATGCGGTACACTATCAAAAGCCTTCTTGTAGTCAATATAGCAGACATATAAGTTGCTTTTGCTTTTTGTAGCTTGCTCGATAATAACCTGGTCAACAGTGGGTTGTTCTTTACATCCCTGAGCCCCTTTGATGTATCCTGTCTCCTCTTCCCATAGTATTTTGCGGGTATTTAAGTGGTCGTAAACCATTCTGTTCACACATGATGCCATTATTTTGTACAGAGTTGGGAGACAGGTGATGGGTCTACCATTTGCGGGATGTCTATTAAAGCCATTGCTTTTTGGTAAGTAGTAGGTAGCTCCTCTTACCAAAAAATCTGGGAGCTTCATCTGTGTTCTTAGAGCTTGGTTGAGGAGATCCTAGAGCTTTCCAGTTTTGAGCTTTTGAAAGAATTTCTTTAAGGGTGTTCATTGGAATGGTAGTACTTGTCATCTCTGGTATTCCACTGAATCTTTCTTTTTCTTCGTTGATCCAAATAGTGTTTGGGTCATGCTGTTTTGGGGTCGACCAGGTATCTGACCAGACGCGTTCGACATCTCTTATGTCAGCCATCTCGTTGTCGTTCGTTGTGTTGCGACTAATAAGGTTTTTGTAAAATACTTTCTCTTTGGTACTAAAAGCTTTGTTATTTTCGCGCCTATATAAAGTTTTTTTGAGTTTCCTCTGCTTTGAGATCTGTACAGACGTCCTCCAGTACGAGGATTATATTGTCATGATTTGATTCATACCTAGAGCGGTTAGAATGTTGCAGGCATATTGCCTTGACTCTATTTTGCAGTCTCCTCGAGCGGTTGCCTGACAAGAAAGCTTGGATTCTCTCAATCGAACTTCGCAGGTCATTAATCTTACTTTTGATTATTTGCAGTGTTATATTATAAGGGGATCCTTATTGGGGTATAGCTGTAAGTTTTGTGGGTGGGTATAGCTGTAAGTTTTGTGACGCGCACATGAATGATAGTATAGTAGAAATGTGTATGGTTTAAGGCTGAACTATAATAGAAGAATGGTTTCGTACGAACACTTCCGAAACAATGAGATTACAAAGGATTTATATTGTGCGACCATAATAGCTTTTCGCTTCGATTCGTTAAGTTTCGTTCACTTCATCCATTCGCTCTTTCATACGAAAATTTGACAGTTGCACAGCTGTGAATGGCTATAAATCCCACAATTGCTTCCAAACACATACGCCTATTTTGGGCTACTTTGAAAATTGACAGTATTGAAGAAAACTTAACGCAGAATTATGTCCGATTGCTTCCGACGATTATAATTCAGCCTTTACTCGTTCGCTGTGAACGTGTATAATATTCGCCTGCTGTCATCGTTCAGTATAACAGTCTAATGTTCGCTACATATCAAATTCAAAAGGGAGCTGAAAAAATGGAGTATTCAGCAAAAAAAAAGGATAGATGGCAGCATTAATCATTAGCAATAACAAAACCCATATTAAGATTTTGTAGTAAATTTGAGCCGTCACCTTCAAATTACCAACATGGCCGTGAAACATCAAGCACTTCTAGTTCCACAAATTAATTTGAGGTAGCACTGGTTAATTACGTAAGTGGAAGAGGGGACGAAATTTGGCGACTATACTTTACTCATCAACTCATCAGAGTACCGCAGGAGTTGCCATTATGGAAAAAGTAGAAACAATCAAAAACATGTGATAGGATTGCTCAAATATTCAAACTCACAACGTGAGGCATAGACCAAAACTCGGTACTACTTACTAAGTTGCACTTATGAATTGTTTACGTTCCATCAAAAGTTCAAAAAAAAAAAAAAATTCAAATATTTGGCGCAACAGCTCTTTAAAGTGCCAGGGCCTAGCTTCTCGCAACTACTCATGTTGTGTGCGTTATATTTTTCACACAAATGGAAGGGACCTACAGTTTAATGCCGACACCGAACGGCGATTTGAGAAGCTTTCTCGTGACAACAATACTCTCGGATGTTTGTCAGACGTTCGTGAGAGGTGGGACCGTGAAAAAACTTTTGGTGTTTTCTAGGATTCGAACTTGGAACCTCATGCGTAGTGATCCGACACACTAACCACTTACACCACGGCGCCCACAATCAAAAGTTCAGTTTGGTTTAAAAAAGGTAGGTCGCTGAATAGCGTAGTCAAAACTGGCGCGTCAACCTTACATGCATTTCACTCTAAACTTAATCTTATCAGCGTAGCTACGTACGTCATGTACAACTTTCTCCAACTTAGAAATGGAAATCATATCGCGGATAGTCTTCTTGCTTATGCAAGAGTGTCTACCCGTCCTCCCATTCATGTGCTGTCAGAGTACCAATCTCAAGGCAAAACACTAATTTCTGTTTACTTTTAACCATCGTTATGCAAAATATGTTAACACTTCCTAGGCAATATCTTCATCACATTCGCTATCTAATACTAAAACGTATCTTTCTACTAAAAGCTTGTCAAGTGACTTAAATTAATACACAAATCGTTTTGCTATCTGTTAAAAAATCCGGCACTGGTTCATATCTCGTTCATTAGGTAATTTCATTGCGAAAAGTAAAGTAATTACGATGACCCACAGGTTTGTGTCTCCATTCAAGTCTCCATGAAGGAAGAGCTACCTATTCCAACGCAACCACTGCCCACTCACCTTTCGCTGGGTGCCTTCAGCACCCATATAATGTATGGATGTATCTTTTAAATGGAATTACATCCGATTAATCGGATTAAAAATTTGCATATTTCCTCAATCGATTTCGGTCCAGTTATAAGCTTGCAATTTATGTGAAGCCGACGAGAAAGCGAATGTTCCACGGCAATTATACAATTCAATATGGAATCACAATAAAATTCGGTACAGGCATATTGACAAGGCCACCTTTGAGACGGTATTTAACTTTTCTTTTGTGACATGTTGTCGTGCTCCTGTCTACCTAAGGTTCAGAAACAGGTGTATCACCCTGGAGGTCTTAATATCGCGTCGAATCAATCAGAACTTAAGCTATTTGCACCTCGCATACGCAGATGACAGGTTTAGTAAAATACAAGTTTGAATATTGAGAACACATGTCTGTGAGCCTACACCTATTAGCGAGTGCAAGCTGATCGGTTGAATCATACGACTATAAAGTCGCGTATAGCGTACTATTCCAGTTCTAGCTGCCACTTGTATTAACGTCTGCACTGCCACACAGTTATCGGCTTACGTCTGTCAATATCGCGTGCTACAGCTTATTATCAATGGCACTAATTCAACCCGATGACAGCGAACACTTAAGATTAAAAGAAGATGCACCACGCATTTTGATGCAGTACTCATAATGTTGGTTATTACTCGTAAATCACGATGATAATAAGCAGGTTGTTAGGCACTGCCCTAACTACATGACGTACTGCAAATTGTATTTCACGACAGTTGTCTGAAGCTTGTTTTCGTAGGACTATGGCATATACATATATGGATGCATTATTTGGCGGCGGTTTGCTGATTTTATAATGTTTTATCATTGGATTCCGATGCTATATGAAGTGTCAAACAAAAAAGGATGCAGTATGGTGCTATTGAAATTTGTAGAAATTAACTTCGAGATGATCGAAGTCGAATGAATCCTTCTCACAGGTTAACATACTACGAAGCTAATGAAGTGTTGTTGAGAAGAGCTAAAAGGTTTTAAAAAACAGCACAAGGTCTTGGTTGGTTGATTGGTTAAGATCGGTCCTCAATGAGGATATACTTAGACTAAAAATAGGTCCATTGTACTACCGACGTGTAAGGTGGGTGGGTCACCCTCGTACTCTAGGAACCATTTACTTCGTTGTGTGTAGGAGTTGATTTTAGCCGTGCAGGCGTCGCCGATATCATTAAGATTGTTGAAAAAGTATTTACCCAGGGTGGCCTTCCTAATGTTGGCGAGCGCAGGAAAAGCGCACAGGATGTGACTGATGGTCTCTTCTTCCACTTCATACCTATAGCTTCTGCAGAAGTCGTTGTAGAAGATGCCTAGTTATTGGGCATGTCTTCCTATGGTGCAGTGTCCGGTGAGAATGTTGTTATTTTGGAGAGGATTCCTCTCTTGTGTTTCAAAATCCAATTAGATTTGTTAAGTGTTGGCCAAAGTTGTTCGGTGGTGTTGCATTGACCTAGATGTTGCCACTGGTAATTGGTCACTTTCCCGCGTCGATTTGAATAAGGTACTTAACATAAGACTCTAGCGCTTCGATGTCGATAATACAAATACAAATATTTGGCGCAATAGCTCTTTAAAGTGGCAGGTCCTAGCTTCTCGCAGCCACTCATGTTGTGTGCGTTATATTTTTCACACGAATGGAAGGGACCTACAGTTTAATGGCGAATCCGAACGGCGATTTGAGAAGCTTTTTCGTGACAACAATACTCTCGAGAGGTGGGACTGTGAAAAAACTTTTTGGTATTTTCTGGGATTCGAACTTGGAACCTCATGCGTAGTGATCCGACACACTAACCACTTACGCCACGGCGCCCGATAATGCTTATGCTGTTTGTACCAGAGGAGCCTTGTCGAGTCAGTTTGTCAGCTGGACAATTCCCCGGTATGCCACAGTGACCTGGTACCAAGAAATGGGTGAAGTAGTCTTTCGCTGCCCTAGATCCCATAATGCTGGATATCAGGGATTTGATGGCTGCCTGGTTGTCGATGTAATAGCAATATCTGATGTTGATAGTGCATTAGCCGCTAGCCAGTCAGCGGCTTGGCGAACAGTGGTAACTTCTGCTTAAAAAAAGGCTGCAATGGTTTTAAGGTTAAGAAAGAAGGGTATATGCAGGCCTTCCAAAAAGATTCGGAAGACAAAACGGAATGTGCACTAAATGGTCGTCTTGTTCGCAGTTAGGTAAAACTTCACTATATCCTCTCGTCCAGAATTGAGCAAAGTAAGACCTTATGGGGTAGCACCGACACAACACTTCTCCATAGAAACAATACCATCCCGATTTAGGTATATACGAGTACATCCAGTTCTGTTCTACAATACTCCCAAGGTACCGGAGTACCCCCAAACAAGTGGTCATTTGGTGCAAGTCGAGTATAGTAATCAAATTGTTTGAGATAGGTTGTAAGACTCTACTGGATTCAATCGCTTTCCACCGACTACATGACATTTGGCCCCAATGAAAAATGGCCCCGAAATTTGGTGGTTTTTTCATAGTAAAAAATCACCCCGAACTGAAAAATGAAAAAAGGCCACAAAATATGAAATATCAACCCAATTCAAAAAAGTTTTAATCAAGTTTTTATTGTTGTTGGGTTTCATATAAATTTTTGAGGCCAAATTTCATGTAGCCCATTAGGATCTTTTGCTTGAGTCAGTCGGCCTCTATCTTCATGATGCATTTCGATAACTTCATGTTTCAAAACACTTCCAAGATGTGTGGTGGTCAGATAAACGGTCGGACATACATATATATAGACTGAGTCCATGTTGAATCTATTACGTACATATATTTTTTACATTTTACCTTTCAGCGTTAGTCAATGAAAGCAAAACAAAATATATTCTGTCTACAAAAAGGACACTCAACATCGGCGTCTTGGACAGAACGCCACAATAGGCAAATATAATTTTGAGGTAGTAAAGGATTTTGTCTACCTAGGCTCTATGGTGAACCTCGCAAATGACATCAGTAGGGAGATCACACGAAGAATTACTCTTGCCAATCGTTGTTTCTATGGGCTAAAACGGCAATTGAGTAAAGCCCTATCTCGAACTACTAAGGTAACTCTTTGTAAGACTCTAATCATCCCAGTCCTGCTGTATGGCGCAGAGGCATGGGCTTTGACAAAATTGGATGAGGATGCCCTTGGTTATTTCGAGAGAAAAGTTCTTCGAGCGATCTTTGATCCCGTCTGCATAGACGGTGAGTGGAGGAGAAGGTACAATGCCGAGCTATACGGCCTGTACAAGGACATCGACTTAGCCAGAAGAGTTCACATACAGCGACTAAGATGGCTGGGTCATTTAGAGCGGATGGAGCCCAATGTTCCCGCTAAGAAAGTTTTCGAATCCACCCCGGATGGACGACGCAGTAGAGGACGACCTCGCGGTAGGTGGCGCAAACAAGTGGAGGGGGACCTCAATCAACTTGGCGTGCGCAACTGGAGGCAGTTGGCTCTTAACCGTGCTGGCTGAAGAGGTTTGTTGATTGAGTCCCAGGTCCACCCGGACCGTAGCGCCATCTAAGTAAGTTCAGCGTTAGACTAATCATCTCCTTGCGTAGTCGGACTCTTTCCATTTTACGTTGTTCCTGATGTCCTTCGCCACAGATTATGCGATGCGAAGAAATGTAATGCATATCAAAACAGAATCACTGATTGCCTTACAATGTACGTAGCTAGGTCGTAACATAGGTTAGGTTAGATTAGGAAAAGTGGCTGACCTGACAGAGTCAGGGCACACCTAAACCATTTAGGTCCATTGTGATATCACATGTTGATTGTACCGGATACTCAGGAACCTTTACCTTTTACTGGAGGGTTATGGCTAAGAACGAATATGCCTGTAGTGCCTAAATAGGGTGACTGACTCAATCAACTCTAAAGTCAATGTGGACACCGGGAAGGTAGAGTGTACAAGCGAATATTGGGGTGATTGATTCAATCAAACCCTTTGTTCTGTTGTGCAATTTGTATTAGCTGGTAGTGGGGCCTGGGTGACCTTGCAGGAGTATTACAGTGACTGACTCAATCGAACTTTTGGTACTACTTCATTTGGTGTTGGCTAGGTCTGGTGACTAATTCAATCGAACCCTTCACATCTAGGTGAACCGAGGAGGTAGTCGGGGTGCATACGAGTTAATGAGATGACTGATTCAATCAAACCTTTGTACTATTATGCAGTCGAACTATAGGTAATTTAATAATCGGTCTGGATAGGTAGACTGACTAAATCAATCGAATTCTTCATACCTGTGCACCGTGTAGGTAGTATGGTACATGAGAGTTGTAGAGTTGATTGACTCAATCAATCTCTGTTACTGATATGCAGTCGTGGTGTTGTATTTTACCAGTGCTAGTCTAATATGGTTTGCCAGGGCCATCTGTCGTCATTGGGAGGTGACTGCTACATTATAAGCCTCTTGTTGTGTGGTAGATGGTGACCAATATGGCGTGGGGTGGGGATGGTGACTGATTTAGTCGAAACCTATTACAAGTGACTGTGAGTACCCCGCATGAGCTACTTCCCGTTATAGGTTAGGTTAGGTTAGGTAGATGGGTGCCTTGTGACAAAGAATCACTGCTCACTCGGACCAACAGTACAGGTCCATTGTGCCTAATCATTTAACGCTGGAAGGTTAGGTTAGGTTAGGTTAGGTGGGGTTATGAGGTTGTCATAAAACACTAGGCGCCAAAGTGGGCCCATCGCGATCCCTAGGAAACCTTCACGGCAAAAGACCTAAACCCAATCCTCCAAGCATTTAATCTCCCTACAAAATCTGAAGAGATCCTTGATATGGTTCAAGGACCTCACCTCCTCCAAGTTATCGAAGAAGTATCTACCCAGGTACTTTAGCCTTATCCTGGCAATTCCTTGACATTCACAGAGTATATGAGTTATATCCTCTGAGACATGTAGTTCATCGCAGTACCTACAAACATCCGTATCGGATAACCCTAGTCTCATGGCATGCCTCCTTAGGAGACAGTGGCCAGAGAGTATTCCAACGCTGGAAACTCTGTAAAGAAAATCCGCCGTCACCAGCCAGAAAGTGATATGAATCTCAGGAGGTCCGCTAGCTCAACATTATCCAAGTCCTCCAACTCCGAGAAGAAGTAACTACCAAGAGTCCTCATTCTTCTGACGGATAGGGCAGGACATTCACACAACAGGTGACGAACAGATTCGATTCTTTCTTCGTCCCTGCAACTTCTGCAATAGTCATTATGCAGCACACCGAGTCGCTCCGCGTGAACGCCAATGGCACAATGTCCGGTAATTATGCCAGAAATGACCCGTGAACCGACCGTGTTATAACAACTAAGTTTTTCTAGAGAGGTTGATCTCTTCTTGCTGTAGGCCGGCCATAGCGCCCTGGCCGTTGCGCATGATTCTAGATGTACTTCCCGTTATAAGGAGGGGACGAAGTGTACGCTGTTGTGTCAGCTAAACCAGTTAGATTTTGATATAAATCTATATAAATTTACAATGTCTATGTTAGACGGATCACTTAGGTCTTCAAAGAAGTATTCACCTAGTAGTCTCTTTCTCAGAGAAGCTAGCGCTGGGCATGTGCCACGGAGATGAATGTTGTTTTCCTCTTCTTTTTCATCTCTGCAACTTCTGTAGAAATCATTTGATAGGACTCCCATTCTAATAGCATGTCTATCTATCAGGTAGTACTTTCTTACTTATATCCTTTAACCCCTCAGGGGGCATATGGCGTCAACCACGCCTGCGCGCCATCGTGTTCGGAGTTCTGCAACGCGTTTGAGCTGCCTCCAACTCATTCCTACAGAGCTCGATTCCTCCTCAACTGTCCTGCGCCACGTTTGCCTAGGGCGTCCCGCTATTCTGCCTGCCTGGGTGACCGGATTCCACTGCATGGCGTATTTCGCAATGGAGTTGTCTTCGCGCCGTAGGGTGTGTGTCCTGTGTCCAGTGTCCTGTGATTATTCCTATTGTGCGGCTTATATTCCTTCTGTTTAGAGACAGGAGTCTTTTGGTTTTCTTTACGTCTATTAGAGGACAGATCTTTCTGGCCCATATGCACGTAATTAAGTTACTCCATCCGTTGTTTTCGATTGCTTGTGCTTCGTTGAGCATACGAAGTTTCATCGTCTGTATTGAGTGTGCCGATACTTCTCTGTTGTCAGGTAGAGGTAATCCGGTTCATCTGCTAAAGTCGTAATCTAAATCTGTTATATTTGCAAGCATCGTATCTCAACTGCATTGCGAAGCCATGCCGCATCAAAACCACGTGGTGCAACTAAAATATGTAAATGAAATTAAACTTAAAGGGTGTTTATATTCAAAGATCACGCTGAGTTAATTGATACGCTACAGATATCGAATAATTGGCAGACTATAACCTATGTAGATACAACACGCAGTTTTTGGATACTTCTACTAATCATCATAAAAATGTCTAAAATATGAGTATCAACCCGGCTTGCTTTCTCCCAGAATACTAGTTCATTTCATAACAATCACCTTCTCATTTACATTTATTAACTACTAACTTTATTGTTTAGTCAAGCAGGCTCTAGGAGTGAATAGAAATGTCATTAGTTAATAGCGCTACAATATAAAATAAAATAAAATTATAGAAAAGTCACATAAATCAAAACCACAGCCACAGTTTAAAGAAAAATTAAGTCATACCCTGGTGGTATTTTTTTTTTTTTTTTTTGTATCTCATCATCATAACCTGGTCTATTAGGTAAACTTACATAAAAAAACCGAACATTTTCATCTTTACCTTCCATTTAATGTGAGATACAATTTGTTTGACCGTCTTCTGAATTTCTAATTTCACTTTCGGGTACGTCTATCAACGTCCAAAAGACACACAACCAAAAAAATGAAAGCACTTAAGGTCAACAGTATCTCAGAGCAGCCAGCCATCTAGCAGCAGCAGATATTTTTGTTCCCCTTTGGATGTGGGCTTTGTTTTCGGCCTTTTTTTTCTGCTGTTTGTTTTTCTTATTTCATAATGCACTCACAAAAGGTTACTAATTGTTCGAGATATAGTTTTTTCCGCATATTTTTTTTGTAACTTTTACTTGGAGAAATAAAGTCATTAAACAAAAATAATATTGAAGATGCATATCTAATGTTTGTTGGGCCATAACACGGACATGGTTGAATAGATATGATGATGGGATTTTGGCGATAGACAGCTGATGGTCTTGAAAGTTTCATAGATAGTGATGAATGAATACTGAGATACGTAGTTTAGTAGAATAAGATACTTAAATAGTATCAGGAAGTCTCCACATTCCTTATTAACGCAAGTTACATGCACATTAATTTCAAGTAAACTGCAATCCAATGTCCAGATACCACGAAACCAACAAATTCCTTGCTGTTATGCAAAACCACATGAGTTTTGATTGCATTTTTATAGTCACTCGCTAGACACACGTGCATGTTCGGTGACATGTCTGCCGCTGGCCAAACGTACATCATGCTAACCGAAGAAATTTATTGTCTCCGAAATTGCATTTCCCCAATGGATTTCACGTTTAGTGTATCTAACACCGATCACTAACCTGCTAGATGGGCACAGAAAAGGTCATTGAACATCTACATTTGTGAATGGCCATCGCCCTATCTAGAACATATCAGGCGACCGGATCCAAGAGCATGCGATTTTTCACCCCAATGACTACACCTCTCTTATTTCGGAGGGTTACATGCTGTGTATGGATCCGTGCAAATGACCGTGAAGCGTGGAGATTTTTTGGCAATCACCATGGATAGATCTACCGATGACAACATGTTAGCAAATAATTACTACATACGGAGTGTAATTAATATTTGTACAGGTGCGAATAAAGCGAGCACACGCACACAGGACGGCGGGTCGTTGATCTTGCAATTGTCATCGATATGACATCAGATGACAGTGAGTTAGATTTTGTTTGTTTTATACGGCTGAGAGGATCAGTATATAAAAGAGAATAAGCTAAGTATGCATACATATTTCATGGACTTGACACGCGATGAATCGATAGGAGTCCGTGTCACGACAATCAACATGAACCAATCACACTTTGTACGTCTATCCTCATTAGGTGATCCTTTGATATTAGTCTATATCTCTAATCCCCTCCTTTATGCACTTGTCACACTATATACTCAGTTTAAAGATCAATGCAATGGCACTCGAAAAAAATCAACAGGTAGCATGCGTCAATATAACAAGTGCGTTGAAAACCCCTTCAAATGCAGCGCTGCTGTTGACTTCAACATGGGCTTAAAGTAGCTAACGTGATAAAATACCAAAAAGTTCTACAAATTGATTCAATACCTATCATTTCGGATGTCTCTAAGACAAAAGAGGGAATTGGTGCTGGTGCCTTCTCGGCGAACCTAGACTTACACGTAGCCTACCGACCCATTACAGTGTTTTCTAGGTTGCCATTTTGGATTACAAAGAATCCAATATCGCTAGGCTTCGTTTGCTAACTCGAGATAAGTTCGTCTGCGACACCATAGAGACAGAATATCTAAACTCACTAGACATGGTAGATTAGGCATAGTTAGCAATGACTTTTGTAGTGGCTATGTAGGCAAAGAAGAGGAAGAAACTTCTTGTGAGTCTCAGAACTTCCGATACACATATGGCCCATCTAGTCCTTAATTCTTTCCCAGTGGACGGGACCACGTCTTTGGAAAAATCTCACTAATCCATTACCACTTCCGTTTTTGAATGGTGTTCATATTGCTTCCTCACCCATTTAAGTGCTTTCGTTAAAACGCCAAGCCTTGATTGCTTTACGCTCATCTATCCGTCTCCAGGTGTCTGTCGGTAGCCATGTGCGGTGGTTATTCTGCTTTTTACCGACGTAGGTGCGTGACCCAGTTGCACAGCATTCCAGTGGTCATGATTGTTTCTGCTTCTAAGGCAAGATGGTCCCTAAATTGTTGGTGCACTTGCGGATCCCCAAGTCAGTATTGAACCTGGTAATGTAGAGCAAATTTGAGCGGTTTCTATTGGCAGCTGCAGTACAAAGGCGTATAATAACTAACATAAGATGGTGATCGTGTTCTTGTCCGATGTCGGCTTCACGTCTGTTTCGGACGTCTAGAAGACAATTTCTGAGTCGGCGACTGATCGCAATGTGGTCGATCTGGTTGGATGTTCGTTGTCTATCAGTTGAGACCCAGCTGATCTTGTGGCAGGTGTTATTCTTAAATAGCGTGTCTCCAATGACTAGTCGGTTGGTATTGCAGAAGTCCACAAACCGTTCACCGTTATCATTACGATCTCCAAGGCCGTGAACGCCCATCACGTATTTAAGCATGTCGCTACCTTCCTTGGCATTGAGATCCCTCATCACCATTACGAAGTCCCCATTAGGCATTTGGTTGTAGACGGCGCCTAACTGACTATAAAAATTGTCCTTATCATCCTCAGCCGCGTCATCGGTCGGAGCATAATACTGTATGATCGTAATTTTTCTTACTCTACTCTGGAGTCTAGCCGTCGATATCCACTGTGAGGCTTCCAGGATATAGGGCTACTTCGTGCTGCTGAAGTTAAGATCGTAGGACTCCGCACCTCCGCCCGCTCCCAGGTGGTCTACTAGAGTAGAGCATGACAGTGTTTTTCGTTGGTGAGTGGTATTCCCCGACATCGTACCATCCTATCTCACTCAGCCCCAAGATGTCTATATTACTCGTATATCGCGTGAACTCACGCTCTAATTGGAAGAATCTGGAGTTCTGATGCCCTTCCTGGAGTTAGTCGAGAAGGGTCTTAACGTTCCAGAAACGGATCATTGTCCGTGTACGATAGCTAAAGGTCGTCAACAAAGAATCCGTCCGTTTCTTACTTGCTCTCTGTGAACATTGTTCAATTTAAATCACTCCTTAGCACATCTTTATCTGAGTTCCCCTACGATCGGCGTTCACATCGATTAGTCCCTTACCAAAGAAACATGACCTTAATATCTCCAACCACTGTCGCATGCAATACATACTAAAGCTCCAGCCTTATTAATATGTATTCTGATCTTCAATTGATCTCAATTATTGAGCTCCCAAATTACAAGTTATTGTCAGCTTGCCATTCGAAGATATTATCATTCAAATAAGCTTCAGATGCGCGGTGAAAATATTTTGATTTACAAAATCACTCTAGGTCAGCAGCTGAATGCCTGAAACCTATATTAATATGTAAAGCACTTAAAACTATAACTAATGGTAAAACAGTTTCAGCCCTTTCACCTGCTTAGTAAGTCATATTGCTACCGCCCATTCAAATTGAATTGATCTTAATTTGTTCTCGTCGAATTTCTTTCGCTCGATTAAGAGCGTCTCTTACATGGAAGCCGATTATGGTAATTAATTAGAGTAAGAGCTTGTGTACTGAAAGATTTATCGTTTCACCTAGTTAACAGATCTGGGTTAAATTTATGAAAAATGATAATCAAATTCTCGGTCATGTAAATGATGAATTGTTTACAAATATTAGTGTAATGCTATTGCAATCTTTCCAATTTGTGGTATTTTGAAGCAAATGAACAGTGAAAGTATGAAATACAGTAGGTAAAACAATTGAAGACGTTTGGCCTACTTTAAGTACAATAGATACAATTTATTGTTCATATTTTGACAAGACTTTCAATTCCATATGTAAACAAGTAGAGCTAGCCAAACGTGCAATAGCTTTGAAGGTTATTCAACTCAAGGTTTGATACTATTTGACAAAATATTGAAGTAGCCTGAGGGCTTTGAGGAAGTGCGAAACGGAAAAATGTGTGTTATGTAGCTTCAAGGAAGTGAAATATGAGAATGGGCCTATCATTAAGGTGGCATTATATGATTATGAATCTAAATATGTTAACATATCAAAGTAACATTGTAGAATGTCTATAGTCTTATTCTTATTTTCAATCATCTCGTATTGCACTAAAAAACCACTTAAAACACATAACGCCACTACGTACAGCTCAATATCTTTATGTCGCCAGTTAAGTACGTATTCCACCTGTGTTCGCTCTAGAGGATTATCTGTGGTCCCAATAAAATAAAATCAAACGAAAATTGAAAAGTATTTTACGGTAATTTGCATTCGATTTGATTGCGTTCATAAAATAATTTCCGGATTCACGTATTTAAACTGAATTCTTCCCGAAAAAGCGATGAATTCGTCTGGAGCAGTAAAATTTTTATATTATTATCATTTATTGAACTTCAATTTTACAGATATGAAAGTAAGACCTACATAATTATGGCATGGCATTATGTGCCGTCTGCTAAGTTGAACATTTCTGTGTGGTAATATATACAATTATTTGGTAATTAATAAGCGCATCTAGGTGAGATTATCATAAGACACTGGGCACCAAGGTGCGCCCATCGCGATCCCTAGGGAACCTTCATGGCAAAAAGACTTAAACCAATTCTCCCATACACTTAATTTCCCTACAGAATTTGAAGATGTCCCTATTATAGTTCCGGGACCTTACCTCTTCTAGGTTATCGAAGATGTATTTTCCAATTGCCCCTTGTTCGGGCAATGCCTTGACATTTACAGTGTATATGTGTTATATCCTCCCCGTGCAGGGACGGGTTAAGAATATCACTGCAGCGCCCCCCCCCCCCCCCCCCCCCACCCCCAACAACCAGCGCTTGTCGTAAAAGGCGACTAAGGGGACAAATCAGATATAGGCAATATAACACCCAAGTGAGCCTAGCGACACATATACTACCTTAAAAACCCTCCCACAAGTGTGCTTGCGAGTCCGTGGGTTGACACGACTGGAGATCACCGGTGTCATAAAAGAAAGATCAAACAATACTAAAACAGGAGCATGCACGTGTCAAACAACAAACACCATCGCAATATGGTGCAAAAATTGTATTGCAAAACTGTATCATTATGATAATACTTGCAAAAAGGAAAGGCACTACCCCGCCAGGCACTACCACTGCTGTGCATGGTACTGATCCTGGACCGAGCAGAAATGTTCGGGTCAGAGCTATACGGATTCCGGGGGCTAGCAAAATAATGAAACAGTTTGGACGCAATTTGAGGGTCGCGAGTTGGAACGTTGGAAGCATGACCGGTCGAAGTTACGAGCTGGAAGAGATGATGAATAGAAAGCGGGTGGACATCTTGTGTGTCCAAGAGACGAAATGGAAAAACACCGGGAATCGGGCGTGTTTCTTGGACGTTAGGACAAAAGATTACAAGATGTTCTACTACGGAACGGAAAAGGCTAGGAACGGAATCGGTATCATCCTTGCGGCAGAGCTACTTGGAAACGTCTTGAGCATTTCGAAGTCCAGGGACCGTTTGATGTCTCTCAAACTAGTAATACAAGGAGAGGTGTGGAATATTGTCAGTGCATATGCTCCCCACGATGGGTACAATCAGAGAGATAAAGATGCATTTTGGCTAGATTTCCACAATCTCCTTAAGGACATCCCAAAGGAAGAATTTCTGTTTGTTGGAGGAGATTTGAATGGACATGTCGGGAAATCAAACGAAGACTATGAAGACTGCCATGGAGGACTAGGATATGGCACCAGGAACCTTCCTGGTGAAGACATCCTAAGCATGTGCAAATCACACGGTCTTATCGTGTTAAATACCATGTTCATCAAACAAAGCCGACACCTGATCACTTACAGCAGTGGTGGAGATGAAACTCAGATTGACTACCATTTGGTAGGCAGTTTCATGAAGCCTCGGATAAAAGATTGCAAAGTGATCCTGGGAGAGGCAATCGCTCGACAACACCGTCTCCTGCTAACAGAAATTTTTATGAAAACACCAAAGAAAAGCAAACAAACAAGGGTCTCTGAGAAAATCAAGTGGTACAATCTGGACAAAGAAAAAGGCGAGCCTTTTGTTTTCGTAATGAAGAATTACCTCTCTCACACCATCAACGGAGCTGAGGATGAAGAGTGCAGAGCACAAAATATGTGGGATTCCCTACAGCGAACTTGCTTAAAGAAGGCCAAATCACTGCTAGGAGCTTCAAAAGGCCACCATCAACACGCGAAAGAAACATGGTGGTGGAGTGATGAAGCTAAGAAAGTGATAAATGAGAAGAAAGCGGCTTTCAAAGCTTGGTCAAAGTGCCCCTCTAATAATGAAGACGAAAAAGCTCGCCTTGAAATGGAATACAGATGCTACAAGAAAAAAGCGAAGAAGAAGTGCGCCCAGCTTCAAGCAGAGAGTACGGAGGGCCTGTATCGGGAGCTGGAGAAAATGTTTTCCCCCGTTGCTGATGCAAACCAGGCTATCCAGGTGCTGCGAAGACACAATATGAACAAGAGCGCCACTATCTTCAAAATAGCCGCCCAAAGAAGGAACAATGCTCAGGAGATTCGTTCGCCAAAGTTCATTAGCAATGCTCATGGCCAGCTTCTTGTGGATGACGACAAAATTCTGCAGAGGTGGCGACAGTATTGTGAAGAGCTTTTAAATGAACAGTTTCCCCGGCTATACTTTCCAAGAGCCACCCCTAACTGTGAAGAAATAGCCGACATTACAGTCGAAGAAGTTAGTGAGGCGGTCAAATACTCCAAAAAACGAAAAGCGGTTGGGCCAGACGAAATACCCTCTGAGTTCTGGAAAAAGATGGGAGACATCGGCAGGCCTGCCGATATTTTCTGAGGTCAAATAGGCGAACCCCACAGGCGGATCAGTAGAAATGCAGTGAAGTGGGAGGGCTGTGATCCCTTGTTTTCGGATCATAGCCTCGCTGATAAAAGGAAGAAGAAGATGTGTTATATCCTCCAAGACATGTAGGTTATTGCAGTACCTTCAAACACCCGTATTTGATAAACACAGTCTCATAACATGCTTCCTTAGAAGACAATAGACAGAGAGTATTCCTATCGCTTTTCTTAGCCATGACGTTTCTAGTTTTATTATCTCCCCAGATTTTCTGTGGTCTCTTATGACCATCTAAGTTGAACCATCTTAAATAATGTTTAATGTTACCGATTATGTTAATAGTAATAATTAATAATAGTAGTACTTTATTTTCCAATAATATTTACAAAAATATAAATTAGTACTTTTTAAGCAATGGCTTTGCCGTCTGCCTTTGCATTGGCTTTATTTTTCTTTAACGATAAGATGCTGAGTGATAATTCCTTGGTGTCAGGTATTAGGGGGTTAAGTCAAAAAATGGCAAATGGGTTTAAGTCAGTTTGTTTTTTTCCGATTGGTATTACCAACTTAAGTCTAGAGCAACTGCTTCCTATAGTAATTAACTGATCCACAGGCAATAAGTCAGTAAATTGCTCATATAAAAAACACACTAAAAATCTCATTTTCTGGTAACTGCAATTTCTGACTTAACCCCTTTTACCTAACGTCAAAGAATTTAAACATTCATTTTTTGATTACAAATTTTCCTCAAATATATTAGTTCTATACCTATGTGCCACAAGGAGGTATGCTGTTAGTATATTCCAATTCTCGCCATTTAGCAGGTTCATCAGTTTCTCCGCTGTGAGATGCTCTATTTCGAAATGTGCTGGCCTGATTTCCTTCAGTATGGGGCAGGTGCCTACAAAATGCAATATGTCTTCTTTCTCCCCTGTATTGCACAAACTGCATGTCAGAACTGCCCCACTGCTGTGGGGCATGCAATTAAGTCTTAAAAGTTCTCCTCTGGCGCGAAAAATAAGCGAAATCTGTGCTATGCTAATGTTGGCGTGCAGGTAGTTATCGTCCTGATGGTTCAAGTTTTTGTAAATTTAGCGGGAATTTGAGTTTTCTGCTTCACTAATGAAGTCTCTTTCCATAGCCCGGTCAACATCGGATACAAAACTGTACATATAGCTTTCCCATTCTGAAAGATTTGTTTCAGCCATACGTAGATGAAGTCCGTGTTTCTCAGCAATATGCTTCTAGTCTTTGTAAAATTGAGAATTGGTTCTTAACGCTTTCTTAGCCAGGATTTGCGTAAGTCGCGTGTCATCTTCTCCTTTCAATACCTTCAATATGTACTTCATGTTTATCTTAAGCGTGTATGTGAAGAGTGGTGACATACCACTTTCAATGGTTGGGTGTCAAATCGCCCAAAACCAAATCGCCCAAATCGGAAAAATGTCACATCGCCCAAAAATGATGGGCGATATGACACAACGACACATCGCCCAAAAATTAAAAAATGACAAAACGCTGATTTTGGGCTATTTAGCATAATGTCAAATCGCCCAAAAATATGACAGATTTTGGGCGGATCGACATTTTCGTTAAATTGGGTTTAAGACTGCATTCAAAACGAATTGTAACAATTACATTAGCGGTCACAGAGCTTTCACGTCACGTCCGCGCGCGAAGGACGGCCGGACGCGGCGCGAGTACCGTTTCGCGTCGCGTCGCGTTGCACCACGCAGCCACACGCGGACCCCCCTCCCCCCCACCGAGCGATTTTGTTTCCCCGTAACTGTAAGTGTGAGCCTGACAAAGCAATCAGCACGATTGACGTCGTAAGTAAGGCTCGATGCAGCTTACGTTTTTTTGGCAATACATCCATTTCTTCAATCCTTTATTTCCGATTATTAATGAATATAATATGAACGCAGGGACATACGTATGTCAAATTTTTTTTTTTCAAAGAGGCGTATACATAAGTCCACAAATGCATAAACAGTGCAATGTGTAAGGGGGGGCATGCTGCCCCCCTGCAACCCCCCTGCTTGGGGTCACTGTTGGATTTGAGGTGGGTGCGAGGATGCATGTATGCAAAGTTTCTTTATATCCATGTTTCGCACCTAACCTCGCACCCGCCTCAAATCCAACAGTGAGCCCAAGCAGGGGGGTTGCAGGGGGGCAACATGCCCCCCTAAAACATTGCACTGTTTATACATTGTGGACTTATGTATGCCCCATCTTATTTGGCCGTTGTTTTCCTTGAGAGGTTTGTAGGTGGGACATAAGACCCAACATTTTATGTCCCAATGCGGTGGGACTTATGCCCCGGGGTGTTTTCAACCTTTTTCAATTTGGTCGTCTTTTTTGACCTTTCTATGTATTGGTATTTTCAAATTGCGATGAAATGCCCATTTCTGCTTTGGGTGATTTGACATTTGATTTCTTGGTCGATCTGTCATAGTGTTAAATCGCCCAAAATCAATTTTTTGGGTGTTTTGACATCATGTCAAATCGCCCAAAAAATAAAAATGTTAAATCGCCCAACCTGTTTTTTGGGTGATTTGACATTTTTTTAGTTTTTTGCATTTTGGGCGATTTGGTTTTGGGCGATTTGACACCCAACCTATGAAGCATATCGTTGGGAGTGTTTGAGGGAAAATGATATAACTTCTTCAGAAAGAACCTCAGCAATTTCTCGACTTCATCGTAGGGTTAACTTCCACATACTTGTGCTCCATAGCACATCACTGAACCCATTAGAGCTTCAAATATCTTAAGTTTCGATGTTATAAATACTTTGGAGCTAGCCAGTAGGTTCCTCCACGTATAGTTTATTGTCTTCTTGGCTTCGGATAGCTTAAGTTCGAGGTGTTTTTTCATTGAAAGGTTATGATTTATAGGGACTCCTAGGTGCTTTTATCACCTTACTACTTCCAGATCCTCCCCACTATACTTCCATTTCTCACTCCTCGCTAACCGACCGGTTCCTTTTCTGAAAACTAGTACTTTTGATTTTCCAGTATTTATACTTATTTAAGTTTACAATATTCTTCGATCTTATTTATCATTAGTTGCAGCGAACTCGGCGATTCTGCTAATATCACTATATCAGCCGCGTATAGAAGTGCCTTAACATTCAGTTTTTCCACTTTTACACCAGCCGGCAAGATGTCAAGTATATCATCTAGAAGAAGTGAAAATATAAGAGGGCTAAGAAAGCAGCCCTGCTTAACACCAATGTTTACATCAAACCACTCAGAAATATATTTTCCAGTCCATACCGCTGACTTATTGCTATTGTACAGGTCTTTTAAAATAGTTAAGAATTTAGACGATATTCCAATCTTTGACAATTTGTAAGATAGACAATTTCTGTTTATTGTATCGAAAGCAGCTCGAAAGTCTATAAAAAACGCGAGTAGGTGCGACAGTAGGACTGTTTACAGCATCACTAAGGAGCTCATTGGTGGTCGAAACTCCAAACAACATCCAGTGAAGAGTCTAGACGGTAACCTTCTGATTTCGGATGAGGATCAGCTCACTAGATGGAGAGAACATTTTGCTACAGTGCTAAGTCACTTAGACGATGGCGGTATGATCTTGAATTCGAATGAGCAGTTCGAAGCAACAAATTCCCGAATTCGCACCACACCTCCCAGTAAAACCGAGATAAAAGCAGCAATCAAGTCCCTCAAGAAGAACAAGGTGGTGGGTATTGATGGCATGCCTGCCGAGCTATTTCAAGCGGCGCCAAATACATCGGCAGATTTGCGGCATCCCCTAATACGGAGAGCTTGGGATAGTGAACAATTTCCACAGGAGTGGAAAAGAGGGATAAGCTTCCAAAGGAGGGAAACTTGATGGAATGTGGTAACTGGAGAGGTATATGCGTTCTTCCAGCCGTAGCCAAAATTATAGCTAGAATAACTCTGGAACGAATTAAAGAACATTTAGATTCAACTCTCGATGTCGAACAGGCAGGCTTTCGCTTTGGATCCTCCTGCATCGACCACATAAACACCTTAGGGATCATTATCGAGCAATTCGTTGAGTATAGGTCACCGCTACATACAATGTTTATCGACTTCGAGAAAGCTTTCGACAGATTGAATCGAGATGCTATCTGGTTGGCCTTGCGCAGGAGAGGCATCCCAGAAAACTTATAGCTATTATCAAAGCTGAGGCAAACAAAGTGGGGCTAAAAATAAACACAGCCAAAACAAAAGCCCTGAGCACTTCTTCTAACAACCGCGCTCAACTTAACTCGGCTAATCGCGGTGGCACCGAACTGGATGTTTGCAGCAGAATCGGGAAGGCTAAAGCTGCGTTCGGAATGCTATCTAAAATCTGGAAAAGTAATGTTATCAGCTTAAGAACCAAACTGAGACTGTTCCGCTCCAACGTAGAATCAGTGCTGCCTTATGTGTGCAGTATTAGGAAGGTGGACACCATTAACACACGCAGGCTGCCAGTCTTCGTAAACAAATGCTTAAGAATCATCTTGAGGATTTTTTGGCCGAACCGCATCTCCAACGAACAACTTTATCTGAGAACTGGCCAAGAACCTATAAACATTACTATACGAAAAAGAAAGTGGCAATGGATTGGACACACCCTACGGCGCGAAGACAACTCCATTGCGAAATACGCCATGCAGTGGAATCCGCTCACCCAGGCAGGCAGAATAGCGGGACGCCCTATGCAAACATGGCGCAGAACAGTTGAGGAGGAATCGAGCTCTTTAGGAATGAGTTGGAGGCAGCTCAAACGCGTTGCAGAGCTTCGAGCAAGATGGCGCGCAGGCGTGCTTGACGCCCTATGTCCCCAGACGGGTTAAAGGATTTAAGTAAGTAAGTTACCGTTGAGCGATATTTCCTAAATCCGAACTGAGGGTCGGACAGTGCACCTTTCTCTTCTGCTACCGCAAGAAGTCTCTCGTAGATGATGCGCTCCTGGATTTTTCCCATTGAATCCAGGAAGCATATTGACATGAGTATGGTTCTCCGGGTGGCTTCTTTCTTTTAGGCAGTACAACCAAGTGTTGCAATTTCCAAGGCTCGGGGAAAACTCCTTCTTCCACACAACGTTGCAACATTGCTTTGAAAATGTCTGGTCTTCTTTGGACAGCTGTTTTCAATAAATACAATCCGGCGCTTTTTTGTCACCTATTTTTCTGCATGCTCGGAATAGATCCTCCGTTGTAATTGCTAATTGTATCTCGTCTTCTATAATTATGTTTCATGCACTGCAGGGCCTTTGAGGGAATAAATGCTCCACTATAGTTTTAATCATCATCGTGGAAGATATTTCCGGTGACGTATAACCCTCCAGCTTTGTCATTACCATTCGCATTTAACTAGTCTGTATAAATTAATTGTGCAAACAATTTTCTGCCATTATTATTTATTATTAAATAATGTACCAGAATCGTACATTTGGTTGAATATTGTAGCTAACTTCATTACGATGAAGTTATGTGCATATTTAAAGAATTCGCTGGGTATTCCATTCGAGCGTGCTGCTTTATAATTTTACATTTTCCTTAGAATTATGTGATTTCTTCTATCGAAATTTGGCAATCCAGCTCATCGAAATTCCTATACGGTAGCGCATATTGTTTGACTCAACCCAGCTGGTGTTTTTGTTTCCATTCTCCCGTAGCTGCCATTCCAAGTTTAGTTTCTTATAACTTTCTTTCCAATTTAGCTTTGGTGATAGTTGAATTTGTTCCTTGCAGCAACACTACTTATTTTAAGAAAAACAGCGATGGGTAAATTCGCCGAAAAACTTTCAAAATCTGTGGCGGTATTAATCCACCTTTGATTTCACAGTAATCAATCAAAATCCATCCCTGGCCTGCGATGGACGTCAGATCTCCTCTGAAGTATATTTTAGTAGTTCCCTATTCTGGCATTGAAATCGCCAATAATCATAACGTTTCGTATTTATCTCTGCTAAGCCACTCATGCAATGAATTAAAGTTATTCCTCCAATTATTGCAGTTAAGCTAAACTGACAATATGATATACATATATAGTATTGATACCTCAATCTCTAAATGTAAATTGTTTATACCTTTCGTTTAAGCGTATTGCGTAAACTAGGACAGAACTTTATAGTGGACATGCCCGAAACAAGTCTTAATCTTCTACATAGGTGTTTAATGTATCTTTTAGTGCTAGATCTAATATTTTGGCATATAGACTACAAGACTCCCTATACAGGATCGAATTAGATCGATTTCACTGAAAAATACGTCAATAAAACCAATTCCGAGGTGAAATCAAAGCAAGTGGCCTCTGTCCATTGATCGAACGTTCATCGATCACTTCTGTCAAGAAGATACTTGCATTATATTAAACGTCAGAATCACGCTGCCAAAGATTAAATTAACTTATGACCATCATAAAGCACTAGCCATCGTATTGGTTCTTAAGACCACATAAATTCTTCTCCACCACATCCCCTTCAGAGATTATAATTCAAGGAAAAATTCCTCAGCAACTTCCTCAATTAAACCCACCTGTCTGATTGTCTCTCCGACAACTGCAACAATATTAATTGAGTGTGAACACCATCAATGCAAATTAAGAGCTCGCATTGCATTGGAAAAAAAAAACTCTAGCTCCACCCCGATGACCCAGACCGTGTGCTGACCAAGAACGCAGCTAAAAGAATGTTAACCAGCATCGAGCGAGGTATTAGAAGAGAACCTTTAATAAAACTCCAATCAGCAGCCTTCGGAAGATTATGGCAATTTTTCATACTCACAGTGAGATTTACCGTCCACACGCTTGGTCTTGGTCGTGGTCATGGCACTCGGCATCACGACATGCCTACACCATCGGCATTGGGTACAGAGACAATGCCGGAACGTATGTATGTGCCTAGAACTCTAAGAAAAAATAAGAAGAAGAATCGTGATCGTGACTCGTAGATCTTAGGAAAAAAAATCGGCTGTACGCGGATTAAGAGATTTTGTTTGTAGGTGGACTACCGAAGATAACCTTAGCACCTGAATTAATGGACGCAAGTGTAGACATTGTTGTTGCGCTCGGATAGTAGTAGCATCATCCTCACCTCTAGCAAGTGCATCTGTACTCAATCTTTGCTGAAGATACGAGAACCGGAAGCAGTCCGATGGTCAGATACATTCATTAGCCGATGTCAATACCATGAGATTGTATGGCGAACAATGTGTATTCAAGATTTATGAAGATTACATCCAATTTCTTCGGTTGTCAAGTTGTGGGAGGTAGATCGATGAGGTTGAATCGAAGACAAAGAAAGAGATATCATCTTTAAATTTATTTGCATTGGGCTATCTAATCGGTTTCATATAGAGGTGGACTAGTTTTCAAATGGCAGGAGCAATTATTCCTAGTGTCACATATGATTGCCGATCATTTATTTTATTTCAGGTGTCTACACCAGGATGTAAAGCTTTCACTAAATACCTTGTATGCTTTCATTTTTCAAACGATACGTGTAACGTACTCCGGTTCCAATTGCAATTAATCCGGCATTTTAGTGCTTAAATATTGTAGATGACATCAATGGGAATACGGTTGGTAAGATAAATTAGTCGTTTAGTTTTATCAGCAACACATTCAATTAAGTAAAGGAAGTATCTTTACGTAATGTTTTTCTCTAGTATGAAATCTAAAGCAAACTTTAGTGCCTTTGTAGACAGTTTACAGTTGCAAAAGGAAACGTTTGTGTGTTGTTTGTGTCAGCTACTCTAAGGAGCGCCTAGTCGGATTTCCATCAAGTTATCAACATTTTGTAAGGCATTTAGTTAAGAGATGCACTGCAGCCGTACTGCATCCTCACTGTATCCGTACTACAACTGCACTTCATCAACACTACACTGGCACTGCAATCACACTACATCGCCATTCCATCCGCACTGCATCTGCACTGCAACAGCACTGCATCGGCACTTCAATCACACTGCAATCGCACTGCATCCTCATTGGGCATACACTGCATCGTCACTACAACCGCACTCCATCCGCACGAGGCGATCCAGTGATCGTGTAACGATCAGCAGTATTCTGCATGTCCGCACCTTCCGAGCGGCCCACATAGACCTAGTTGTAGCCAAGGTACGAATGCGGATATCCCAAACTGAGCAACAAAGGAGAACCACTGTGAGAACATTTAACGTTGGAATGCTACTATTGCAAGAGACTGCTAGAGTCTTCGCCGAACGCGTATCCAAAAATCTCCCACTCACTCCTATTCCGCCAGTTTCAAGCGCCGAAGGCCAGTGGCAACGCTGCCACCAAGTCATCAGAAACGCCGCGACTGACGGGCTAGATTTCGCCCGAACAACACCGCCAAGCCCTTGGTTTGATGAAGAATGCCGGCGAGTGCATGCAGCAAAACAAGAGGCATATAAAGCGGAGCTGCAAAGCAAGACGAGAGCTGCTCGTGCGACTTACAAGCCAAAGGGACAGGAAGAACATCGGCTTCTCCAAAAGAAGAAGAAAGAGTAGGAGAAGCGCGCGATCGAGAATATTGAGAGCTTATTTTTTTTTTTTTCATTTTTAGTGCATTTTATTAGTTCAATTCATTATAGGTATCTTACGTGCTAACAAAAACGCTTAAAACTAGCTTAATTAACTTAACTATCTTATTCTAACTTACTGGCCCCATGCGGGCGCTCTAAGCTAAACTTAACACTTAACCTATGTCTTTCGACGTAACCTAACTAAATTTATTTATTGTAACTTAACTAATTAACAAAATAAGAACTAAGAAAAATGTTTATTGTATAAAAAACTTAGTAAATGACTTTTTTTTTTTTGAAACTATTTGGTAAAACTTATAAACTACCTTAAAAGTAAACTTAAGCTAACTTAACTACGAAGTGTAATTAAATACACTCTTTTTTTTTAAGCCAAGTGCTGTGCTTTTTTTTTTTTTTTGGAGCCAAGTGCTGTGCTATTTGTTTTTTTTTTATATTAGATAAACTTAAGACCTTAAAACTATGTAAGCTGGCCATGGCTATTAAATGCAATAATAGACCACCCGCTCTGTCCCGCTACAGGCTAACCCGGATTAGGGGGAAACGATGACGGGGTTCCCTCTTCTTCTCTAAGCCACCAAAATTGGTCATGCTGCCTACTAACATCTTTAATGTCGCGGTTAGAAACCGCCCTACTGTACCGGAGACGCTCTACACTACTCTGTGCGAGGTCTCGGTCGTAGTTGAGTCGCCTATCCACAGCTGTTCTGGCGACGTGGAAGATTAGCGGCACCGCTAACTTATCCTGGATCAGACCTCTCTGATCAAGGTATAGGAACGCTTCTGGTGGGATAAAGCCGTTAAGGCGCACACTCTCGTGATAAAGATTGTTGGGGTAATAAGCCCCAAAGATCAGACTATTCATCGAAGTCATTGCTCTTGCAATGTGCCTTCGAATCATCTTGATCAAGAAATTATCCACTCTGATCAGATTCGCCCTCTTGTACAGGACCTCATTAGAATAGAATTTTATGTACTCAGACTCTGGTGTTCTGTGCAAACGAAAACAAGCCCTAAGGCAAGCCCTCTCAAACACCCGCATCTTTTCCAATAAGCTTGGCCCTACGTTGACCCACACGGGACATCCATATGCGATTTGTTTTTTTAGCAGATTACCTTCACCCTTGCATCGAGTTGGCTGCTATAAAACAGTCTCTTTGCAAGGGCGAAAGCAACTTTGGCTCTGGCCAGAGAAGTATCTATATGTTTGTTAAAATATAGGTATTGATCTAGCCAGACCCCAAGGTATCTGACTACACTTCGACTCGCAAGTGGCTGTCCGTGCTGTCCCACGATAGAGAACTTTCGCCAATTCTTTCTGGTGTCCCTAGAGGCCCCAGCCAACGGCGTTCTGAACAGGATGGTCTCCGACTTCTGAAAGTTAATCTTCAACTTCCAGTCGTCGCAGTATCTCTTGATCTTATCGAAGTCACGCTGCAAGAGTATTGCAATTACCTCAATTTTAGGCCCTGATCTGTACGCGACCAAATCGTCTGCATACGCTATGGCATGGTGAAGTGAACCTATGAGATCGCTCGTGTAAATATTGAAAAGGATCGGCGAATTAACCGCACCCTGTTGCAGACCATTTTTTACTTCAAAAATTCCAGCAGACGTCACATTGCCATTCTTCACAATGAACTTCTTACTGGTGAGCATGTCATAAAGTATGTACAGCAGTGGTTTACTTATGCCCAGCCTGCTCAACTTGTATAAGAGTCCCTCTAACCATACGGTATCGAAGGCCTTCTCCAAGTCAATCAGGCAGGCGCCCGTGCATTGCTTCCATTGGATATCCGATACCAGTTTAGACGCCGCATGTATGATATCATGCCCCGCCTTGAAACCAAATTGATTATCCGGAATTATGTGCGTATCCTCAACCCACTTAGTCAGGGCTCTATGGATCACTTTTTCGAATACCTTGCTGATGTTCGGAAGTAGACTTATCGACCGGAGATTCCCCGGATTAGAACTATCTTTATCCCTTTTGGGAATGGGCTGCACCACCGCTGTTTTCCAATGCGCAGGATAATGGGCATTATTCATTGCATTATTAAACAGGATGGTGTAAATGTTCGCCGCTTCTGGAGGAAGATGTCTAAGCACAATGTTGGGTATACCATCGATTCCCACGGATTTCTTTTTCCTCAGTGATTCGAACATCGCTTGGAGCTCTGCCTTCAAAATGAACGGGGGATGTACCCTTTCATCGGCGACGGCATTGTTTGCCATGTATCTTTCATTGAACACGGTGAAACCAGTGTTCTCAGATCGCCAGTGCTCCATGTCATTTCGAAGGTAGAAGTTGTGCACAAGGACCAGATTCTCCAGGTCGTGGTTCGGGCAAACACTATCATTCACCTTATACACGTCCTGGAAGGTCGCTCGATTGAGAGCTTATACTCTAGGAACAATGTACGGAAGTTTTACCAAAAGGTAAAAAGAGCATGTTAAAAGAGCAGAATCCGTGCAGAAACCTCACAGCAGAATCACAGTCTGTTCTGAAAATATTGGAAAACTAATTCTGCAGACTGTGCAACAGCAGAAACGCAATAAGACTGCTGGGCCTGATGGCTAACCGGCCGAATTTTTCAAGGCAGCTGGTGATGAGTTGGTATAGAGCTAACACCAACTCACTAACTGATCATGTGGGTGCCGTAGCGCAGTGGTTTGTGTGTCGGAGCACTGCGTGTGAGTTTCCATGTTTCATCTCATAAAACCCCAACAACTTTTTTTTACGGTCCCACCTCTCGCGAACGTTTGACAAACATCCAAGAGTATTTGATGTCATGAGAAAGCTTCTCAAAAACAAAAATGCCCCTCGGATACGGCACAGAAATGTAGGTCCCTTCCATTCGTGTGAAAAACATAATGCGCACAACGCGAGTAGTTGCGAGGAGCTAGGCCTAGGCATTCAATGAGCTGTTGCGCCAAATTTATATTATATTATATGTATATAGGTATGCACCAACTCATCTCAAAGATTTGGTCAGACGAGTGTATGCCTGATGAATAGAATCTCAGCATCGTTTACTCGTTCCACAAGAAATGAGACCCACTCAACCACGTCAATTAAAGAAGCATCGGTCTCTTTGACACTGCATACAAGGTCTTTTCTGCGATATTGCGTCAATGCCTGAAACCTATCATTAACAGACTGGTTGACCCCTATCAGTGCAATGTCAGACCAGGAAAGTCCACCATCGATCAAATCTTCACATTTCGACAGATCCTGAAGAAATCTCAAGAAGTCCAAATCGATACTTATCATCTCTTTATGGATTTCAATGCTGCATGTAGCAGAGTGCAAAACTATGTAGAGCCCTGTCTAGTTTTGACATCCCTGCGAAACGTGTTCGTCTGTGCAGAATGACAATACAAATACAAATATTTGGCGCAACAGTTCTTTAAAGTGCCACGGCCTAGCTTCTCGCAACCACTCATGTTGTGTGCGTTATATTTTTCACACGAATGGAAGGGACCTACAGTTTAATGCCGAATCCGAACGTCGATTTGAGAAGCTTTTTCGAGAATGACAATGGAGAACCTTTAATCTCAAAGAAGATTTAGGAAAGGTGACGCACTACCAACACCAGAGGCACAATCTATCAAAAGTCCATACTACTGCTTAGTAATGGACTTTGTCTACCTTGGCTTTAGTATTAATTCTGACAGTGATATCAGCGCAGAAGTCAAACGAAGAAGAACTCGTGCCAATCGCTGATTTTTTTGCTTATATCGCAATCAAGCATTAAAGCCCTATCTCGAACAATTAAGGAGATTCTATATAAGACCCTGATCAACCAAGTCCTGCTTTAGGGCACTGAAACATGGACTTTATCGGAGGCAGATGAAGATATTCTTGTCCGCTTCGAGACAAATATTGTTCACAAGAAATTCGGTCTCGTTTACGTTGACGGGTTTAGGAGAAGAAATTTTAATGACGAACTTTACGAACTGCGTGTTGGACGTTTGAGGTAGCTATAGCGTTGTATTGACTATTAAACTCTAGCCCCTTGAATGTGACACGCTGTATTCAGCAATCTATATTTAAAGTAGGCGTGATGTGCTTTAGAACCCAGAATACTACAACTGTTAGAATATAACATGGCTCAATAATGGCTGTGTAGTAGGGTGTCCCTTATTTTTCGACTTTTCTTTAAATATGCGAAAAGTTAAGTTAACAGTCAGTGAAAACGCAAATCTTGTTATTCGTGAATGTACAATTTTTCGGGAAAGGCAAGAATACCCACAAAATCACTACCCAACTGTGTGAAGAAGCTTATAAATTTTGATTAAGCTTGGAGAGAACTACAAACAAAATTCGAAGAAAACCCAGGTGGTGTATATATGACGAGAAGCAGATTTCCAGGACAATTTGGATAACTTGTTTGACATACGAGTAGCTCATGCTGATGTTGTTCGAAAAATTAAAATAGAAGAGGACCGAGATTTCTTTACAGCGTAAGAGAGAGCCATGACAGCCGGGCAGCTTTGTGGGAGTAAATAAAAACAAGCTGAAGAGGAAGATAAGGTAAGACAAAGGCGGTTAGAAGAAGAACAAAAACAACGTAAGTACACGTCATCGGCAATACCATCTAATTCTTCCGTGTCATCAGAGGTTCTACTTCCCGAAGAGCTTGACACATATACAAGCTCCGACGAAAGCAGCGAAGTGGTTCTTCCGACTACTCCTAAACCATCATCTAAAGCAGCCACAAAACGAGGAAGATAGGAATCTGTCACTCCAAAATTAGTCTCAGCCTTAGACAGATGTCAGTTGAGCATAAGAGATTCTGTTTATATACTTCAGGCTGCAGTGGAGGCTCTAGGACTTCATTTTATAGATTTTTCAATCAAAAAGTCCACAATTCAACTATTAGAAAATAAAAGGCAGAAAACATTAAAACTGGTTTTCAAAATAATGTTTCGAAAGTCGTTACTGTTCACTGGGATGGAAAATTGTTACCTGCTTCCCTTTCTTGGACGTTAGAGCTAAATCTTGCAAGATGTTCTACTACGGAACGGAACAGGCTAGGAACGGAATCGGTATCATCATTGCGGCAGAGCTACTTGGTAACGTCTTGTGCATTTTGAAGTCCAGCGATCGTTTGATGTCTCTCAAACTCAAGGAGAGGTGTGGAATATGGTCAGTGCATATGCTTCGCATAGTGGGTGCGATTAGAGGGAATAAGATGGATTTTGAGATGCAAAGATTTTCCCAATCTCCTAAAGAACAACCCAAAGGAAGAGTTTCTGTTTGTTGGAGGAGATTTCAATGGGCATGTCGGGAAGTCAAACGAAGACTATGAAGAATGCCATAGAGGACTGGGATATGGCACCAGGAACCTTCCTGGTGAAGAAATCCTAAGTATATGCAAATCACACGGTCTTAATGTGTTAAATACCATGTTCATCAAGCAAAGCCGGCACCTGATCACTTACAGTAATCGTGGAAGTGAAACCCAGATTGACCACCATTTGGTAGCCAGTTTCATGAAGCCTCGGATAAAAGATTGCAAAGTGATCCTGGGAAAGGCGATCGCTCAGCAACACCGTCTCCTGCTAACAGAAATGAGACTTTTGTTTTCGGGATGAAAAATGACCTCTCACACCATCAAAATATGTAGGATTCCCGACAGCGAACTTGCTTACCCCTTGTGTCAACACGACATACCTGGGTGTGTATTTGCAAATGCGAAAATACCGGGCTGAATTTTCCAGTAGCTTCCCAAAAATGGAAACTCAACAAATTGCAATTAATTCTAAATACTCGTATATAAATATTGATAAATATCTACTATATTACAAACTTTTCATACGTAAACCGTACTAACTATACGTACATACCCGAGTATGCAAGTGTTGAAAAATCGTTGTGCGACACTCGCACTGACACAAACGTTAAAGACGGCCAAATCATTGCTAGGAGCTTCAAAAGGCCATCACCAACAAAGAAACATGGTGGTGGAGTGGAAGTAATAAATGGCAAGAAAGTGGTTTTCAAAACTTGGTCAAAGTGCCCCTCTAATAATAGAGATGAAAAAGTTCGCCTCGAAGTGGAATACAGACATTGCAAGAAAAAAGCGAAGAAGCGTCCAGCTTCAAGAAGAGAGTACCGAGGGCATGTATCGGAAACTAGAGAAAATATCTTTCACGGTTGCTGATGCAAGCCAGCCCATCAAGGAGCTGCGATGACATAGTATGAACAGGAGCGCTCAAAAAAAAAAACCAAAAGTAGTTGGGCCAGACGAGATGCCCTCTGCGTGCTGGAAAAAGATGGAAGACATCGGGTTCAGATGGCTCAGAATTCTCATCTCCAAATGTATGAAAGGTGATCCAATGCCCAATCAATGGAGTGAAAGCCACCTTCTCCCTTCACCCTCCCAAAGGGAAGGGAATCAAGCTGATGTCACATACCATGAAGATCGTTGAGCGGGTATTAGGTGGCCGACTGCGAAAAATAATACGACTATCTGATGATCAGTGCGGGTTTGTCGCGGGTAAATCAACCACATATGCAATCCAAAGTACAAGGATCCTAATGAAAAAACATCGTGATTCCATAAAGTATTTGCATATTGTATTGGTTGACTTTGAAAAGGCATTTGACAGACAACCACGAGATCTGATATGGGTGGCGCTAAGACATCGAGGGGTTCCAAAAACCTATGTAAAGATGATCATGGACATGTACGAAGGAGCAAAGACAAGAGTAAAATGCCCCGCCGGAGTAACCGAAAAGTTTCCCATCAAAATCCGGGTCCACCAGGGAAGCGTCTTAAGTCCTTTGCACTTTATTACAAGCCTTGACTATCTGCTTGAAGGTAAAGTGACGGAGCTCCAGGTACATCAATTATTCTTTGCTGCCCGTTCCCTGATCCACTCAGGCGTATTCCAGACATTTATTTGAATGGAACAGTGCTTACCAAGTGCGAAAAGTTCAAATATGTATCTGGGATCTATTATCATAGCAAAGCAACCTGTGATGACGACATGAATCATCGCGTAAGCGTAGGGTGGATGAAGTAGTGACAAAACTCCGCTAACTTCTGTGACCGAAAAATGCCCCCTAAGTTGAAAGGAAGGCTCCACACCGCAGTTGTGCGTCCAGCGCTCACATACGGTTCACAATGTTGGACATTGTACAAAAAGTATGAGAGTAAATTAAAGGCATCTGAGATGAAGATGCTTCGCATGACAGCACGAGTGACAAAGCTTCATCAAATAAGAAGTTCGAAGATCTGTGGAAGCCATGGTACGAAAGATAGGCCGCAACCGGCTCAGGTGGTCAGGTGGGCGCCGTGGCGTAACTCTCGCGAGCGTCTGACAAACATCCGAGAGTATTGTTGTCACTAAAAAGCTTCTCAAATCGCCGTTCGGATTCGGCATTAAACTGTTGGTCCCTTCCAGTCGTGTGAAAAATATAACGCACACAACATGAGTGGTTGCGAGAAGCTAGGCCCTGGGACTTTAAAGAGCTGTTGCGCCAAATACTTGTTTTTTTTTTTGGCTCAGGTCGTATTGCCACGTTCAAAGAAGAGCTCATATCAACCCTGTTAAAAAGGCAATATCGATAAACGTTCCAATGACATCAGGAGAGGCAGACCTATAAACGCGTGTATCACACAAATGCAACGACATCAGCATAGCACCGAAGTAAGTATTGGCTTTTTCAAAAAAAAAAGCAAATAACGGGTATGCGTGAAAAAATTATTTTAGCCCGTTTATACGCTTATGCAGCACCCTAGTATGTAGTCTTATTATCTTTTTGTTGTGCAATTTAATTCATATAACGCTGAAATGTCACCAAAGTGAACACGTTTAGCTTACCTGAAGCCTGTTATTGTAGAACAAATACAATAGTCTAAGAGCTGGTGAACGTTTTTGAAACGTCATTTTAGCACAGGAAATAAATATATTTTTTTGTTAAACTTGAGCTAATGATCACAAATATCAACGTCTGGCAGCTGTCTGTTGGTGCGTTTGGGGGGGGCTGGGCCCCAAAGACGTCAAAAAAAGGGATGCGGTCACGTCATTTCAGCAAAGCTGAATTTTTGCATATGAGTAGTTTACTTGTTTATATAACATATTTTACCACTGCCAGACATTTTGGCCGGGTCTAACATCCTGCCAGACACAAGCGAAGTTTGAATGTCGCTACTAAAGCCATGTGCGACAAATGTATCTAATAGCCGATTTTCATCGAAACTATTGAAGCATTTGAAAACTTACTAAGTGTGTCTTATAGGAAATTAAATTCTAAATAAAATAGTATATACACAAAATTTTCATATATTCAGTAGAACAGAAGATATTTTAAAAAGTGTCAGTAGCCGCTAATCAAATTCAAGCAACTGAAAAAGCCAAGATTCAATGGCCTTTTTATTCATCTAGGCAGCTTCCACATCATGATGGCTTATTTCAAAGCCATCGGAAAGTTTATAGATGATTCTGGATTGGCTTATGTAATGTGGATAGTGGACTTTTAGCAAATGGTTGGATTTATAGCTGTAAAGCATTTTAACACGTGCAAGAGACTGCATCCTATAATGACTTTGGGCTTTCAGATTCTACGTTTTGAAAGTTTTATGAAGAAAGAACAAATAGAAATTGGCGATGATATAATCAGTTATCTTAATGACTTTCAATCTACACAGACATCAAGTCCCACTATTGACCATCCTTACCTTATACAATTGTTTAGAAAATATAATGCATATCAAGAAGCAACGATTAATGGACAATTTGGCAAAACACCGCAGTTCTACATGGTTTATGTAGATGATGTTAATTATTATTTAATTTCGACACGAAGCATTCGTACTGCAGATTTCAAATTATTTAAACACATATTGCCCAAAATCGCACGCACGGTGGTTGGTCAAGTACCACGATAATTTATTAAAAATCGACGAACCTCACCCAGGACTAAGAGAACTTTTTGAGAACAGGTCCTTCGTTGTGAAAAGAAGCGAAAAAGCATTCTCTAGACAGCCAATAGATTTGACGTTGGAACAGACAATAAATTCAGATGCTGCAAAAAGATTGACAGGAGTTATGCATTTCACCAATTCGATATCTGCTCGTCAACGCTGGTCTAAAAGTCACAGCATAAGATCAACGATAATATCGCAGGTATTTGAGGAATGTGGATTGCATAAAGCTCAAGATATTACAGAAGACTTGGAAAGAAGTTAAATGGAAAAAAGTTGCGTGCAGCTTCAGAATTTTATGCATTACATTAAACAAAATATAAATCCTTTTGCACCAGAACTGAGTAACGATTTCTTATATAACATTGCAGCAGGACGAGCAGCACCAAACCCTATAGCAATATCCTGGAACAATATATATGTATTGCAAAATTTTATCGTATCCTTTGATGCCTGTTCCTTTATCAGTGTGCCATTTAGATGGAACAGTTTGTAAAACCGATAAATCTGTTCTCATGAAACTGTTGGAGGCAAAAGTTGATAGTCAGGTAGTACGCAATATTGATATTGTAATTATCGATGACTTTTTCATGCTGCATCTCTTAAAGAAAGTTCCAAAAACATACGGCAACATCTCAAAAAAAATATTGCAAATGGCTACTAGGTATTCTGCATCCAGAATCGATATCATTTTGATCGTTATTTTTCACCATCTATCGAAGACAGCGAACATCTTCTGAGAGATAGCTTGGACAACCTCAACAAATTATGACTTTTGTTACTGTTTTAAAACTGACAATTGAAAAGTGAAAAAAACTGTGGAAGACAATTTATCTTGTGAAAAACATGAAGAAGCTGACACCAAAATCGTCTACCATGTTTGCAACATCGATTAAGATGCACATGTTTTAATAAAATGTTCAGATACAGACGTTATTGTGATTATGTTAGGTAACATGGAACATTTAAATAGCTCTCTGAACATTTGGAAGGAGGTTGGCGTTAGAAATTCACGACGATTTGTAGATTTATCCAAATTGTTTAATGCTCTAGGAGAGTTTTTGTGTAATTCTTTACCAGGATTTCATGCAGCAACTGGTTGCGATTATTATGCTACATTTTACAGAAAAGGAAAACGAATACCTTTTATACAATTGAATGAATCCCACAAATATCACAAACCATTTACTGACCTTGCTTGATACTTTGGATGTACATGTATAAGGCTCAAGGGAACAAGTTTTTGAAGTCTTCGAGGAGTTTGTATGTCGTTTGTATAATATCCGTAATATAAATTACGTCAATAAATCCAGATATGAGATATTTAAAAAAACATGTAATGCAATGAACATGAATGACGATTTCCATAAAAAATTTAAAAATGTTGACGCTGGAAATTTGCCACCGTGTAAATCAGAGCTGCGTCAACATTTCTTACGGGCTCATTATATTTCAAATATTTGGAGAAATGCACATTTAAAAAATTCAACTAATTTATCTTCAATTGAAATTGGATGATTGGAATCTAATGGTATATATGAGTCTCTTTGGTTCGACGGTGATCATTATCTGCTTTAGTGAAAGACGTTGTAATCCAACCTCCTGATATTTATGATGAAAACGAGAATTCAGGTACATACATTATGAATATTATAAAGCATTATTTTTATTGCAATACTATTGCATATTGATTATTCCATGCAAACTAAAAAAAATTGTTAAATTCTTTAATTTATGTGGTGATGGATCTGAACCTGACGACGAAGAAGACCATGATATACAAGATTAAAATACCGTAATACAGGAAATTATATTCTTCCAAATCATTTATATAACCCAATAAAAAAACCGAAAATTATTGAAAGCGTGATTGTTTTGTTTTTCCCAGGTAGAACAGCCGAAGGGAGAAGACATATGATGCATTTTGTAGGAAAATGATATCTTAATACGAAACAAATGGTTTCGTATCGCGGCTACTGACTCTTTTTAAAATATCTTCTGTTCTACTGGATATATAAAAATTTTGTGTATATACTATTTTATTTAGAATTTAATTTCCTATAAGACACACTTAGTAAGTTTTCAAATGCTTCAATAGTTTCGATGAAAATCGGCTATTAGATACATTTGTCGCACATGGCTTTAGTAGCGACATTCAAACTTCGCTTGCGTCTGGCAGGATGTTAGACCCGGCCAAAATGTCTGGCAGTGGTAAAATATGTTATATAAACAAGTAAACTACTCATATGCAAAAATTCAGCTTTGCTGAAATGACGTGACCGCATCCCTTTTTTTGACGTCTTTGGGGCCCAGCCCCCCCCAAACGCACCAACAGACAGCTGCCAGACGTTGATATTTGTGATCATTAGCTCAAGTTTAACAAAAAAATATATTTATTTCCTGTGCTAAAATGACGTTTCAAAAACGTTCACCAGCTCTCCGACTACAAGGCTGCAATTAAAATCTGCGATAGGATATCTCGTTAAGAATCATTTAGCCTGACACATTCACAGTGGGATGTTGCATGCTAGTACGTGGGGTTAAATCTGCGTCAGAACTAATTCTTCCAATTGAATAATTTGTTGCTTGCTTTCCAACCAGCTCTTAGCTGTTACATACTGACAAGGATTGCAAAATAGAACATGTAGAATGTGAACGGTTTAATGATATTTAAATTGGCGAAAGATAAAGTTGTTTGCTACATAGCTACGACTTGTTGATAGCACATTAGAGGGAATCCACGATTGCGAAATGATCAGGAAATATATAAACACAGAAAAAGTCTGACTTGGACTACGTTAATAGCTCCTGAAAATGTAAAATTCTTGATGATCACCGATTTGTCAGGAATCTGTCAGATACACGAACTGTCATCCCTGAAGATCTATTCTTTGGAGATCAATACAGATCATGTTGGCGTTCACAGTCTTTGAAACGATCAAGAAGCCGATAATTACTGCTTAAGGATCTCTTAACTCACGGACGACTAGCACTAATGGTCAAGATGATGATCTCCGGTAATCAGTAAATATTGGTGGCAAAAACACTTTAACGATTTAAATTCGGATGGTTTACCAATCAACACTCTGACGATTGATGCACTGACGATCAGCCTAATCTAAAGCTGTGAAGTAGATTATTTTAGGTCTGATCATCATTTTCCAAGTTGTGTATTAAAGTTGATCGTGGTGGCGATACATTTGTTGGGACCAGGTTACTTAAGTACTGATAACCATTTTCGTTACATTCACCAAATTGGTAATTCATTATCTAACAATTTACGGTTTCAACAATAGTAGACAAATCGCAGACACACTATTAACGATCCCTTAGATCAATACAGATCATCTTTGGAACGAACAATTAACCGATGACCGCTGCAGTAAAAAATCGCTGAGCTTTTGGACGATCAGTGTTATTCATCAAGTAGACGCTCTTCGGTGAGCAGTAAAAATCGATTGTAATGAACACTTTCATTGATGCGCTAACAATCAGTCTTTATCCTTCATCTGATCACTTTGACAATAATATTAGTTTTATACCTATCTAGTTTCTTTAGGGCTGTTTACTATTACTATCACCATAATGGTGTTCTATTGTTTAACAATCAACACTTCCACAATAGTTGACAGGCCTGAGTTACAAAGACGATCTACGATCATTTGCTGATCAGTTTTGCGCAATACTGTATATAGTATGTCTGTTGATCTTCACCTTTCTGATATGCAAAATTCTCCTCCATCAGAATCTTGACGACCAATGCTCTACTGATCGTGATCCTTATGTTAAAGATCGTCTCTATGAGATCAACGCACATGTGAAGACTCCTAAAATAGATATTACTATGATAAATTTTCTGAAAATTCTCTCATTCTCTTAGTATCACCTCATTGCAAATAAGTAGACTCAAGATTATTTCGGCAAAGTTCTATATGTTCTTCTCACTTTCTCAAGACATGCTGGCAACACGTTTGAGAAAGGCCTAACTGTTGCGTCAATTATTCCTTTTTCCAGGCGAATTCCTAAGTAACCTCCTACAGCCAACCTTCCTTTCTCCACATCCATGTCTGCTGCACCCAAATCTATTGACCCAAACAAACATTTAGCATCAGGAATCTTCTGCAATCTCACCCCTTCGCACTTCATCCAAAAGAATTCCATATACTTATATACCTTCAACACCACAACATCGATTCATTCATTCCATTTGATCGGTTATGTAAAAAAAAGTATTTCGAATCTGTGACTCGTCTTCAATATCGAGTTTTCTATCTGAGATAGTATCGCACCATGTACAACAGTACAATCGAATGGAGTAGAGGCTCCTTGATGGCGACCAGAAACTACAACCCCATCAACATGTCAGCATTGCCAAACCGGATCCACACCGACCAACCAACCGACGACGACGGACGACACGGTTATATATATCTTCCGCTGCTCCTGAGCGGTTCTTTACCTCTTCGCCGTTACCTTCTGGCGAAATTTATTCTCCCATTAGTTCCATCCCAAAATCAATTAGTTGTATAATATTATATAGTATGTAAAACCATCATGGCCATGGATGAGGCTTCTTCCACTTCCTTCACCCCGCCAGCCATTGAGAGAGAGAGGCATCAGGATTGAAAAGTGGAAAGAACAGCTAGTGCGCGCGCCGTGCGCATATAACCACATTTTGTAGAACCAGTCGCAGCTCTAGTTCTGGACACATACCTGTTTGGCTAAATTCCTATTTTCAAATCCGCCAACAAGTGGATGTACTGCTACGTGCCAGTGTCTATTATATTTCGAGGAGGCACACCACACAAAAGTTTCCGTTTACATTGCTCCATTAGATGAACCAAGAGAGGACGACGTGGTATCCATATAAGGACCGGATTCGTGTTTGGTGTGCTCCGCTAACATCACAAGGAGTGGACTCGATGACTTTGATTTTGTCACGAATCGCCTTAAGGAGAATTGATGGCTTTAGGGTAATTCCAAACCAGTTCACTTGCGATGGAGGAGTTCTCCTCACATAACTACGTGAAGGATGGCTGCTGTCAGCGGAATCCGTGTCCTGCAGTTGTCGCTGGCGAAAAAAATCGGTTAATTTTAATTAGCAGGCATGCTAAGCGAGTACAGATGTACGATTTCAGTGCCGGAGTTAGTGCTGGTGAAGATGAGCCAGCTGCTGCGACAAGCATAATTGAAAGTAGGCGCAAATATAATTTATTTCTAGTAGAGATTTACGAGGGTTAAAAGAACGCATCGAAGAGCTCATCATTTCCTCCTAGTGTTAATGCTGTGATTTTATAACAAATTTAGCACGGGCATGATGTGGTTGCTAAGAAGCATGCGTAACTAGCTTTTTCCGGTTTTGTTCTATATGGCGAGAGATAGGTAGATATGTTGAATTAATAATAATTTAAATTAAGGCATGAAGTGTTAGGCAAAGTTTTCCATTCTTCTATCTTTCCAACTTGCCGATGCCATGGTGAATTTTTTTTTGATTGTACTGCAAACAAGTAAAGGTGTGACTGCGATTGCGATCACTGAGTAGGGAATAGTTGTAGTAGTATAGATGCTTAGTTGCTTACCGTGATTTACTACTTCGTACAATGCTTTCTCATTTATTTGCAGTAAAATCCACCAGGTATATGTATATTTATCTATCAAACCTTAGTTTGCATGGAACGTAGTCTTATCTTTCACTCTTATTCACACATTGTGATTAATCGGTGGTAGATACATACCGAATTCCGGGGCATAGTTGTGATTGCTCTATTGCTCTATTAATCAGGGTGGGCTTTGTACATACTTCTGTAGGTACCTAAGAATCTAAGAGAGTTTTTTTACATTTCATTGTTTAATTGCTATTTCAATTCTTTTGTTTTAAATTGGGTCTTGTACTGTATCTTACTACTTACTTACTTAGATGGCGCTACGGTCCGGGGTGGACCTGGGCCTCAACCAACAAACCTCTCCAGCCAGCTGCCTCCAGTTGCGCACGCCAAGTTGGTTGAGGTCCCCCTCCACTTGTTTGCGCCACCTACCGCGAGGTCGTCCTCTACTGCGTCGTCCATCCGGGGTGGATTCGAAAACTTTCTTAGCGGGAACATTAGGCTCCATCTGCTCTAAATGACCCAGCCATCTTAGTCGCTGTATGTGAACTCTTCTGGCTAAGTCGATGTCCTTGTACATGCCGTATAACTCGGCATTGTACCTTCTCCTCCACTCACCGTCTATGCAGACGGGACCAAAGATCGCTCGAAGAACTTTTCTTTCAAAATAACCAAGGGCATCCTCATCCGGTTTTGTCAAAGCCCATGCCTCTGCGCCATACAGCAGGACTGGGATGGTTAGAGTCTTACAAAGAGTTACCTTAGTAGTTCGAGATAGGGCTTTGCTACTCAATTGCCGTTTTAGACCATAGAAACAACGATTGGCAAGAGTAATTCTTCGTGTGATCTCCCTACTGATGTCATTTGCGGAGTTCACCATAGAGCCTAGGTAGACAAAATCCTTTACTACCTCAAAATTATATCTGTCTATTGTGGCGTTCTGTCCAAGACGCCGATGTTGGGTGCCCTTTTTTGTAGACAGCATATATTTTGTTTTGCTTTCATTGACCGCTAGACCCATCTTTGCTGCCTCGATCTCAATACTCGTAAATGCCCCATTGACGGCCCGCTGAGTTCTTCCGATTATGTCAATGTCATCGGCATAAGCAAGTAGTTGTACAGACTTGTAAAAGATTGTACCTCCGGTGTTGGCTTGTGAGTTTCGTACAATTCTCTTAAGTACTATATTAAAGAGATCGCATGATAGCGAGTCGCCTTGTCTAAGACCTTTCCTGACATCGAGTGGTTCGGTGATGTTCTTACCGACTTTGATGGAGCAGCGAGAGTTCTTCATCGTCATTCTGCACAAACGGACGAGCTTGGCAGGGATGTCAAGACTAGACATGGCTCTGTATAACTCGTCTCTAGATACGCTATCATAGGCAACTTTGAAATCGATAAAGAGGTGGTGCGTATCGATTTTGTATTCATGGGTTTTTTCCAAGATCTGCCGTAGTGTGAATATTTGGTCAATGGTGGACTTTCCCGGCCTGAAACCGCACTGATAAGGACCTATCAGGTTGTTGACGATCGGTTTTAGGCATTCACATAATACGGCAGACAGGATTTTATATGCGATGTTGAGGAGACTTATACCTCTGTAATTGGCGCAGTTCAGAGGGTCTCCTTTCTTCAGGATCGGGCAAACGATGCTGAGGTTCCATTCATCGGGCATACTTTCGTCCGACCAGATTTTACAGATGAGCTGGTGCATGCTCCTTACCAACTCATCTCCTCCTGCCTTGAAAAGTTCAGCGGCAAGGCCGTCGGCTCCAGCAGCTTTGTTGGATTTGTGTTTAGATATCGCTATCCTCACTTCATTCTGATCGGGTTGACGGGAATCTTGACTGCCATCGTCACTGTTGAATGGCTCATTCTGCCTGACAGCGGAATATTGGTCATCATCGCCGTTTAACAGTCTGCAGAAGTGTTCCTTCCATATACTCAGCACCGACTGCGATTCCACTACTATGTTGCCATTTTCGTCCCTGCAGGCTTCTGTTCTGGCTTTGAAACCCTGGCATGTTCTTTTTACCCTTTGGTAAAATTTTCGAACATTATTCCTGCAATAGAGTATCTCAATCTCCTCGATCGAGCGCTTCTCATGCTCCTTTTTCTTCTTTCTGAGAAGTCGATGTTCCTCTTTTCTCCTGCGCACGTAGAGCTCGTAAGCAGCTCTAGTCCTTCTATGCAGCGCCGCTTTGTACGCCTCTTGTTTTGCTGCATGTGCTTGCCGGCATTCCTCATCAAACCAGGGGTTTCGTTGTGGTGGGCGAGAGAAACCCAGTACATCAGAGGCGGCATCTCTGATGGCTTGTTGGCAACGCTGCCACTGGTCTTCCGCATTTGCTGCTGGCGACATAGGACTTAGATTGAGATTAGAAGAAACACGATCGGCAAAGGTTCTGGCGGTCTCTTGCGATTGTAGCCGCCCGACGTCAAATTTCCTCACAGTATTTCGTTGATTTCGCTCCGTTCTGGATATCCGCATCCGTACCTTGGCTACAACTAGGTAGTGATCCGAGTCCACGTTGGCTCCTCGGAAAGTCCGGACACCCAGAATACTGGAAGAGTGCCTTGCGTCGATCGCAGTATTATCGATAGGGTTGACAGTTTTTCGATCAAAGGAGAGCGATGTTCCTTTGTGAATGTCGAGACGTGGGAACCGCGTACTAGCTACGACAAAGTTTCGCCCCGCTGCAAAGTCGATTAGCCTGAGTCCGTTGTCGGATGTGATGTCGTACAGGCTGTGCTTTCCGACCACGCTACTAAAGACGTCCTCTCTTCCTAGCTTTGCGTTAAAATCACCTAGGATAATTTTAACGTCGTGGCTAGGGCATTGCTCACACGTCTTGTCCAAGAGCTGGTAGAAGTCGTCCTTTGTCGCGTCATCCTTCTCCTCATGAAGGGCGTGAACGCATATAAGGCTAATGTTGGCAAATTTAGCCTTGATACGGATAGTCATAAGGCGCTCGTTCACATGCCGGAAACTCAAGACTTCTTGCCTAAGTCTGCCTCCAATAACAAATCCGCACCCGAATATACGCTGTCCTTTTTGTCTGTAGCAATCGCCGTAGTAGATGTCGCAGTTTTTCATACTCCTTTTGCCCGGCCCATCCCATCGCACTTCTTGGATGGCGGTAATGTCTGCTTTGAGACACTCTAGGGCCTCCGCAAGTTGTTCGGCTGCACGTGGTTTGTAGAGGGACCTAACATTCCACGTGCAGACACGAAGATCGTTGTCCTTTCTACGTTTGCTTGGGTCGTCAACAGTAAATTCATCCGTATCCGAGGCTGTTGGTTGCTTCGTAACCGAAGGTTTTTTACGTGGTAGGGAAGTTAACCCGACGGCACAACCCCCAATCTGGAGGACCAGATCCCTTTTTAGCATTAGCATTTAGTACTGTATCTTAAGCGTAGGGTAAATGAATTGGCGTGAAAACTCCGCTATCTTCTGTTGCCGAAAAATTGCCCCTAAGCTGAAAAGGCAGCAGCACTCACATACGGTTCATAAAGTTGGACAATGTATTATATAAAAAGTACGAGGGTAAATTAACGGCAGAGATGAAAATGGTTCGCCTGACAATAGGAGTCACAAAGCTTGATCGAATAAGAAGTTCGGAGAACCGCAGAAGCCTTCACATCAAGGAAACAATTTTACGAAAAATAGAGCGCCTCTGGCTCATCTAGTATTATTATGTTCAAAGAAGAGATTACTTGAACTCGTTAGAAACGCAATATCAATGAACGTTCCAAAAAATATCGCGAGAGAACGGCAAGCCTAAAAACTCCTGGATTACACAAGAACAACAACACCACCATTTGGTTTGCCTCATTACGTGATCCAAAATCGGGAGGCCGGTCGATATTTTTTGAGGTCAAACAAGTGAACCCCGCAGGCTAATCAGTAGAAATGCGGTGAAGTGGGAGGATTACGATCCCTTGAGTTCAGACCATAACCTCGCCGAAATGCGAAGAAAAAGTATTTTGTAATGTATACCAAAGAGCCCAACAAAATAAATACTAACTCTGATCGGAAGAGTGATTAAATAACTGTTAGTATAAGCTGCCTTTTTCCTTAATAGTTCTCTGTGATCACTGCTCACTGAAAATCACTCTTTAGCATATTTCTATATCCATTCAGATTGCCAGAAAATACGCCAAGCTATATGCTTTACTTGAAAACCGGTTTGGTTTGCCACCACTGTATATTTGTACAATGAGACTGCACTTCCTCTATATATCGATCGCCACTCCACCTGTTATAGATGAATTTTGAGAAGGCGTTCGATAGTACCAACAGGGAGTTTATTTGGCGTGCCTTACGCAGGAGAGGTTTTTCCGATAAACTAATTGCTATTATCAAAGCTACATATGAAGTCTCCAAATGTCACGTTCTGCACAGAGGACGGTTAAATTTGAGATCCAAAGTGGGGTACGGCACATCAAAAAAACGCTAGATCTGCCGAAAACATCCCCGCTGTCCGTGAGAGTGTGCAGGAGAACCCGAGGCAGTCAATTCCGCGCCGCGCACAAGAACTCGGCATTTCGCAGACATTAACTCCGCGAATTTTGCATCGGGATTTGAGCCTACATCCGTACAAAATCCAGCTGACCCAGGAGCTGGAGGAAAACGACCATAGACAACGCCGTGTGTTCGCTGACTGGGTTCTGGAGCAGTTGGAAGCAAAAGAATCATCTTCAGCGACGAGGTCTATTTTTTGATGAACGTCAACAAGCAAAATTTGCCGGATTTGGGACGATGCCAGTCTACACGAGGTCCACCAAGTGGCAAATACATCCGCTAAAAGTCACTGGATTGTGGGCCGGCGCACCATCAGTCCGGACTTCTTCGTACTTCCATTGACGGAGAGCGCTATCAATCGATGATAACCAATTTCTTTTGGCCCAAATTGGATGATATAAATGTGAATGACGTATGGTTCTAACAGGATGGCGCTCCGTGCCACACAGCTGATGCCGCAATGGACATTCTGCACGAGCGATTTGAGGGCATGGCTATCTCACGCAGAGGTGACGTGAACTGGCCACCGTGATCGTACGATTTGACCCCATTAGACTTTTTCTTGTGGGGTTTCCTTAAGTTGCAGGTCTGTGTCAATAAGCCGCAAACGACCAGTGCCCTCAAAGTCAACATAACCCGTGCCATCGCTCAAATTCAACCTGATCTACGCGCCAGAGTCATCGAAAGTTGTACCTCTTGGATGCGCGCTACCCAGCAAAGCCAAGGCGGCCATTTGAACGATGTCATATTCCACACATAATTTCATTGATAGGCCTTTCAAATAAAATTAAAAATTTGTTTATATCTCACGCACAGCATATTTTATTCAATTTTAACATTTACCCATCCCTATTGGAAAGCCCTTTAGTTGCAATGTACTTACTACAAGGGAAACTAGAATTCTTCAGTGAATGATTTAGGTCGTGCAACGAACACGATATCCCGCTGATAGACTACAATGTAGCAAAGAAAGAGTCTCTTCTGGAGCCACCCGGATCACTTAGCTCCCTGCTAAAAGCACACTTTCCGGGTTGTACGACCCATTAAGATAATAACATCGAAACCAACAGCAGCTTTGCAACGGGAACTCCGATGGATCTTTTTCTTTTTGCAGAGGAAATAATTGAGGGGGCAATTGGATCATTCTCTCCCTTTAAATTCCCAGGATTCGATGGGATTATCCCGATCATATTACAGAAAACAGTAACCACAATCATCCCGGTACTTAAAGAACTATAACTCAATAGGCTCATTTGGGGCTATATACCTAGAGCATGGAAAGAGATTAAAGTGGTCTTTATACCCAAGGCCGGTAAGGCAAGCCATACTACTGCAATTTCATTTGCAAGCCCCAGCTTAGTCGAAAAGTACTACCAACCGAGAATGGACTGTGAAAAATGAATAACTGAAGTGCAGAAACCAAGCCAAATAGAAACTGGAGCGTTAACTAGCTAAATTTTAATCGACCAGCTTAAAAACCCACGAGAGCGCGAGCTCGCGCTAGTATTACTCGCTTGCTACATAACCACAGCCTTAAAGGTCACAGCAAGCCACCAAACGAGCACTCACCTTTTCGAACACTCTGTGTGTTTCAAGTTTCAAGTAGTGTGGGACTTGATACTCACTAAACGGCCACCTTTAACCTTTTTTCAACTTGACACCATCCACTCTGGGACCACTTTCGCATTACTTCAGAGTGGTGTCGTTTTCTTTCCCCTCTGGTGACCGGCTTTTCCATATTCGTCTCCAGTTGCGGGTCATTTCTTTTTTCCCGGGGAGGCTTTCATCAGCTTTGTTAACTTTCTCGTTTCTTTTGACGTAGGATCGCTTCAATATAGCTTGTTCCAATTGGTTTCACTTTGCAGCATCAGTTGCACGATGTTTTCTCTTGTTATTTCCTCAAGCCCTTTTTCTACGATTTCTCTTTGTTCGCTCCGTTTTTGGCAGTGAACAAAGGTGTGGTTAGCATCATCGAGGTCTGAATAATTGTCAGGGCATAGCCGTGTCGGTTGAGAAACTGCGTCAAGTAGTAATTTACTTCCCCGTGTTTGCGCTCGAAAGTTGCTTATGAGAATCTTTGTCCATCTCCCTCTTTGATCCATCTCCCAGATTCGTTACCATGGCTCTAACGCCTTGCCTTGCCTACTTCCCTTTTCCTCTCGTAGATTATTTACAGTTCTTTGGCAAGAAGGTCTATGGGAATAATGCCTGCTACGATGTCGACACCCGGCTCTGATACGGTGCGGTACGCACAAGCAACTCTTAGAGTTCCTCTTCTTTGCAGTGCTGTCATGCGTTTGCGATACTTTTCCCTCCTAAGCGTATCTGCCCAAATCTCAGCACGGTATAGAAGAATGGATTCCGTCACCGACATGAGGAGCCTTCGTTTGCTAGGCCTGGGTCCGTTGGTGTTCGCCATTAGTTTGCTAAGGAAATCAGTTACCGACGCAGCTTTGTCCGACGTCCGCTTGATTTGGTCCCGGGATGTTTGTTTCGTATCTATAGGTACACCTAGATATTTTGCGGACCCTTTTGTCTGAATTGTTTTCGCGGTATTTTGGTGGGGATTCTTTTCTTGGTGAGCAAGACGATTTCCATCTTTTTCGTAGATAGACCATGCGTTAACCTGTCGCATATTCTGGTTCAAACTCAGCTGCGCGAGTCCTGTGCTTCGAGCTAACATGACAGCTGAAACGACATCTGCGTATCCTACTAGGAAAGTATCTTTCGGCATTTTTAATCTCAGTAGACTGTCATAGGAGATAGTCCAAAGGTCTGGTCCCATAATACATCCTTGAGCTGCTCCAGCGATAACATCTTTTTTCTTTCGGCATTCTCCCGTATCGTAAACAAGTACCCGGTTCTTAAGGTAGTTTTTATCATGCGTACCAAGTACTTCGGTACGTTAAAATAGCTTTCTAGTGCCTGAAGTATATCGCTCCATCTTGTGGAATTAAATGCATTCTTAACATCCAAAGTGACTAGGTTGCAAATTTTGCGTGAATGGTGGTTTCCTCGCTCCGCTTCCCATGCTGTTTCTACTACCTGCCTTGCAGCTTCTACTGTTGAATGAGCACGTCTAAACCCATTTTGATTGTTAGAGAGTCCTCCGGCTTCTTGAACCGCCAGAAGCAGGTGGGGTTTTAAGAGTTTCTCCAGTAGTTTGCCCGCCGTGTCTAGCATACATAAGGACCTGTAGGATGATGGACAGTTTAAATCTCCCTTACCTTTACTGATCAGTGCCAGCCTACCTTCTTTCCAATGGGTTGCAAAGACTCCTGCTCTTAGACAGCTTTTATACATATCAACTAGCAAGCGCGAACATGTTTGCACTACCTCCTTAAGCGCTTCTACTGGGATTCCATCTGGGGCTGGTGCTTTCTTACTCTTTAGGGAGGTCACTGCGTTCACAAGCTCTGCTTCACTAAAACGTGGAACTTCTCCAACATCTATTTGACCATCTTCATCTTCTCTCACCGGGTAGGTGGGAAAGAATGTATTGACGATGTTTCTCATGGTTTCTGTGCACAGTATTCGGCTGGATGCAGCTGTTCTCATTCTCTTTGTGACGATTGTACAACTAAGACCCCATTGGTTTTCATCTACTTCTTGTATATATAAGTGACCGCCATTTGTTTGCCTTGCTCTGTTTAATGGCAAAAGTCTAGGAGCGTATCTTCTGCAATAGACTCTCGGAACAGCAATATGTACTGATTTAGGAAGGCACGCTTAACGATACATGCAGTAAAAGCGGTAGTTGAAACGGCACGAAAGGTCATACAGGAAAGGCGGTAGAGAGGAAGAAATAAAGAATACTGCTCGGTAATATCCCTATTATACTCGTAAATGCTTTCAATAGTGTCAATTGGAATCTAATTCCGGTATCAATTAAAAGCATGCATGTGCTGACGTTCTGAACGCAACTATACAACGCTGACTGTGGCCTTAAGGAATATAAAGTGACCGAAGGCGTACCGCAAAGATCCGTGCTGGGACCACTTCTATGAATCGTGATAAATAATGGTGAACTATGTTACTATGGCTCTTTCGAGCTGAGGAGTCAAAAATTCCAGATGATATTACGATTGTAGTTACTGCCAAATTGCTGGTAGAAGTACCCATAAAGCGAAAAGGCAATGAAAAAATAAGGATCGTTCGTCTATGGCTTACACCGGCAGTTCTGCAGGGACCAAGAACTAGAGGGAAGGTTTAGTGGGTGGCGAGCTCAATTGCATCTATAAAAGATTTTCACATACTAGTAACAATTTCATAGCTGTTCTTTTGAGTTAAATTTTGGCCAAGGTATTCGTAAATTGTTTTTGATATAACCGTTTACAAAAGCCGGTAGTTTTCTTGTGACAATCGTATACAATCGTACAATAAAGCAATAGTGGTATGGGGGCGCATTTGAGCAAAACAGTCCGAGCTTGGTGTTTAAGCTGATGACACTGCTTTTCCATGTCTCAGAAAACATAACAAAAGTGGTGCTAGCTTTCCGATTGGGTTGTAAGACTCCACTGGATTCCAACGCTTCCCGCCGACAAAGCACTTCGACGCACATAACTAGAAGTGGTAGTTGAGACAGTATACAGCCTTGTGCCGGACTCGGTTATGTTACATTTCCTTGGGAGCTTGACAAAAATTCTCGTCTACCACTCGCTGGGAAAGTTTTCAGATTTTATAAGTCTACCGAAATTTTGAAGAAGTTGGAATGAATGCCGTCAAGACTTGCCGCCTTAATTTCTTTGAGGGCTTTTATCATGGAAACTATTACTTCTTTACTCTTTTTTTTAATTTTGCGCCCCCTCAAGGGGTTAGGAATACCCTTAATATGTTTACACATAGCGCGGGCGTGGGAAAGGATAAATAGAGAGAGAGAGAAAGATTTTTGGTTTAGTGGTCTTGAAGCTCAGTTGTTTAAGCTTCAGAGAAACTCCAGGGATGGCGTCCAGATAACTAGGGAGATTTTTGTTATTTTTTATCTTCTAGCTTCTGATTCACTGTACTTTTTTCCCGATAACCGATGTCATAGGCAAATCATCATCAACAGAGCGAACAGTTTTTCCAGCCATATGGCCAAGCTACTGGCAGTGTTATGCCTTCGCAGTAGTGTTCGCACAAGCTTTCGCAATTGATCGGACTGACTTTACATATTTCATGAGAAATAAATAAATGCGTGCTGACAACAAGATTTGAACCATGCACCATTAGCGTGGCAATTGGTGACGTTACCACTGCACCATTGCACTGGTTGTGTAAAGTGAATCTAGGAATTATGGGGATCGGAGAGGTCATTATGATTTTGAAGCATCTCCCCCTTCACGATGTGGCTCAGAACTGTGATAAAATACTTCTTCCTTCTTAGCTGATGTTTGTCCGAAACGAGTAGGGAACAATTTAAACTCTTCACTAGGTGTTAACGCAAGCCACTCTTTGCTGATTATACAGACGGTTCTACAATCCTGTGGGCGCCGTGGCGTAAGTGGTTAGAGGTTCCAAGTTCGAATCCCAGAGAATACCGAAAAGTTTTTTCAAGGTCCCACCTCTAGCGAATGTCTGACAAACATCCGAGAGTATTTTTGCCTCGAAAAAGCTTCTCAAACCAAATTACCCTTCGGAAATGGCACTCAACGGTAGGTCCCTTCCATTCGTGTGAAAAATATAACGTTGCGAGAAGCTAAGCCCTGGCATTTAAAGAGCTGTTGCGCTAAATATTTATTTATTTTTATTCTACAATCCTCTTAGCTTCTTCCTCGCTAATTTAAAACTGAGTAGAGTCGTTAAATCTTGGGTAGCACAGTAACATTGGCCTTGAGATATCTTTCCTTTTTTACCGAAATCCTTAAAAATCAGGTTACTCAGCTGACAGAAGCGAAGCGGTGCAGTAAATTGGAAGCCGACATTATTTATTATTAGCTTCTACTTTATTTTCCATTCGATGTTGAGTAGGTAATTCAAGATTGGAAACAGAGTCAAATTTTATTATCTCCTTTTTTTAAGAAAACTCTAAATATTCGTGTTTAGTAATCTTGATTTTTTAAGTAGTTAAGCTGATTTAACTGCCAGCGATGGCCGAACTCAACCTACATACATTTTTCAAGGCTATCGTTATTTATTATGTTGACCTATAGAAGAAACGAAAGGAAGATTTCAATGGCTATTCTGCGCAAGACACTGTTCTTTACTAAATGCAGCTAAACGTCATTATTACATAAACTCAGCTGTTCATAATTGAACCTCTCTCCTCTTTTATGTAATTTTTTCAGGTCAGTTCCTATGCTAAAGTGTTGTGAGTTTCCATAATTGAATTTCCACTAGACTAGGATCGTGTCTATGATTAAATTTTAAAATCATTACGTAGTCTAGCGAACATTAGTTTTATTTTCATTCAAATTATTTTCAAGCTCAGAGCGCATTTGCAAGTGCAAAGTGACTAGGCTAAGACCTTCTTTTATTACTTTATTTTACTCGTCCTTTCGTCTGAGGTAAAACTTCCTTTGAACCACCGGCTAAAGATTTGATATGGTCAGATGTTGAGATGCTAAGATGCCTTGGTGCATTAATTGTGCATGTGCGTATACAACATTTCATGTTCATTATTTTTTATCAACCATAATTTTCTTGGACTACGAAATGCGGCGCTCACCTTGGGTGGATGTATCTATACATGTACATGTCTATCCTAGTTTTAAACTTGAAATCAGTTATCAAGAAGTGCTAAATTTTTTTCTTTTCTTGTCTGCCAACTGGACGGAACTACAGAATATAGTTTTGGTAGTCCTCGCCAGGTGCTGTAGCAAGTCAAGCCTGGCCCTGGTTAGTAGATTGTAATTCGAGACGACAATTGAAGATTCTGATTAATTATGCAGAGCAGCTGTGGTGGTTGAATTATTCGAATTCTAGGATGAGCTATGTGATCTTCTCGTGGATCTTGTTTCTGAATTGGATGTAAACATGAAAACCTAAAATATTATTGTAAGGTCGGCCAATTAAGATAAATTCTTATGAAAGATACAATTACTTTTGTTATGGGACTTGGATTATAATGGAGACATTTTTTCATTATGCTATTGAGTCCAAGTAACTATTAGAGTACCCGCAATGGAGAAAACGAACCAGTTTACAAACAGGCACAACGAGTTTAGTGGTAATGAATAGAAGACGATTTTTGTTTTAGAACGATGTGGGTTGGCATGATGATAAATTTGGAGAAAGGATAATGAACACTTATGTAGAAAGTTTATAAGTGTGGTTTCATATATTTTTACAATACTTCTGAATAGATACTATTTCGCTCGCATAGAACTGCAGGCAACCGAGTAAATTTACAAAAACAATATTTATGATGCCATCAAAGCAGAATCATTTTAAATCATCCGAAAGGCCTGAAGAATTCAATTTTCTGTGTAACACTAATTGATCAATCTGCAAGAGGAGATATTTAGGTCTAATTTAAGGCCTTTGATTTATGTGACATACTCAGCTCCAGGTTATTTCTGCAAATCAGCAACATTATCCTCTATTTGAACATCATTTCCGGTCGACTAACCGGATGATCAATCGGATAGATGTCATGGAATACCTTCAATAGAATCAAAAGGTTCGAATCAAAATACTTCCCGAATTGTACAGAACGAATTTTTAGAAAATTTGGCATGCACATTTGCAAGGAACAAAGCCAAGAACAAGCTATTGGAAGCCCTCTTCACCCGATATCGCAAGCAAATCCCGTACCTTCCATGTAAGCTCGGATTTGGTCATTTTTGAGGAGCCAACCTGAACAAACTCACTAATTTTAAAATACTTTTTATTAAATTCTTTTTTTTTTTATGAATAACTAATGTAAAATGAAATTTTTGCACGGAAAGAATTAGGGGTTTCCGAAAAAGAGGAAAACTTTCCACGGAGAAAAAGGTCGGTATCCTGAATTTGTTAAAAAAAAAAAGAAATTGCCATTCACGATACCCATAGTTTGCCCGCGAACAGTTTCAATGTGCTAAGTGATCAACTTCAGGGTTCTGTTTCTCAATATCAATAATGATCACCATCTCAGCATAACGAGGTTCAAGGCAAACAAAACCGGACGAACTGAATGCCGAACTACTTAAAGCTGTAGGAGTAAGGAAGATCGAGGATGCCCCATAATTGGAATCCAAGCATCATCTGCCCGATCTATAAGAAAGTCGATTGCCTCACCTGCACCAACTACTAAGGTATAAGCCTCTTGCACATCACTTTTAAAATCCTACAAACTCTAATCTGTGACTCTTAAAACGCTAAGTCGACGAACTTATTGATCCCTATAACTGAGGGCTGAAAAGTCGCCAAACGACCAAATTTTCACCTTAGGCCAGATCCTGGAACCCCAGGCGAACCCCACAGGCGGATCAGTAGAAATGCGGTGAAGTGGGAGGGTTGTGATCCCTTGTTTTCGGATCATAACCTCGCTGATAAAAGGAAGAAGAAGAACAAGAAGAAATAGGAATCGAAAAGGTCTCAGTATACCTCATAGCCTGATTCTCTTATGCAGGATGACGTTGGAAAATGTTACCTGATCCGCCAAGGTTGAAAAAGACACCACCGAGACGTATAATATTACTTCACACATGGAAAGTACGAAATTCTCAGGCCAATACATCAGATATCTACTATATTCTATAAATCTGTGCAGCTACTCGACTATGCAAACAGTTGCCGGAGCTTTCTCTAGCATCGAATGAGAAGCGGATAAGGTGGCTCTTTTTCTAAACGCGGATGAGACGAAAACGTCACAATGAACAGCTGCAATTTCGATGTCAAGGAATTTGTCTACCTTCGCTCCGCGGCTGGTTCTGCCAATTATTCAACGCAGACAACAGATGAAGAATAACTCTTTCCGACCGCTGTTTTTATGGGTTGGGAAGGCAATTGAGTAGCAGAGCGCTATTAAGAAGCACTAAGTTGACCCTCATCATCCCAGCCCTACTATGGTGTAAAAGTGTAAACACTATGTAGATGAAAGTGCCCTTGAAATGATCGAGAGAAGATCTGCGTTGAATGAGAGAAAAGATTCAATCATGCTTGTCGTCTTTCCATTTCGTTGTCCTTCTCCCTATCTGCTTCCGAACGTTTTTGGCCTGCATTGAGAGCTTGAGACTACATGTTCTGGGCGATTTGGTAGCTGATTTGGTATTCCTCTACTCCATTAAACTAATCAATACCAAGAAGATAAAAAACCCAGGACTTTGAGTGAACACCACATTCAAATAAATGTTCACATTCTATTAAATGCACAGTTGCCCTTTTTATCCTGCCCGTCATAATTCATGGATTCATAACTTTACATCGCAAAACCACTACTTTGTGTTGTATTCATCGGAATTAGTTGACAACCACATTCCGTGCTAATTACTTTGAAAGCTTTTTACCACGGTTCCTCTAGCATAAACCAAATTCGTAGAAAACCAACTTCATAGTATACCACTGCTTATAAATAACTTCGCGATTCTAATGGAGCACATAACAATCGTCCATCTAAGCAATTAATAGTCTAAGAACTGGTGAACGTTTTTGAAACGTCATTTTAGCACAGGAAATAAATATATTTTTTTGTTAAACTTGAGCTAATGATCACAAATATCAACGTCTGGCAGCTGTCTGTTGGTGCGTTTGGGGGGGGCTGAGCCCCAAAGACGTCAAAAAAAGGGATGCGGTCACGTCATTTTAGCAAAGCTGCATTTTTGTATATGAGTAGTTTACTTGTTTATATAACATATTTTACCACTGCCAGACATTTTGGCCGGGTCTAACATCCTGCCAGACGCAAGCGAAGTTTGAATGTCGCTACTAAAGCGATGTGCGACAAATGTATCTAATAGCCGATTTTCATCGAAACTATTGAAGCATTTGAAAACTTACTAAGTGTGTCTTATAGGAAATTAAATTCTAAATAAAATAGTATATACACAAAATGTTCATATATTCAGTAGAACAGAAGATATTTTAAAAAGAGTCAGTAGCCGCTATTCAAATTCAAGCAACTGAAAAGCGAAGATTCAATGGCATTTTTATTCATCTAGGCAGCTTACACATTATGATGGCTTATTTTAAAGCCATCCGAAAGTTTATAGTTGATTCTGGATTGGCTTATGTAATGGTGGATAGTGAACTTTTAGCAAATGGTTCAGTAGCTGGATTTATAGCTGTAAAGCATTTTAACACGTGCAAGAGACTGCATCCTTTAATGGCTTTGGGCTTTCAGATCCTACATTTTGAAAGTTTTATGAAGAAAGAACAAATAGAAATTGGCGATGATATAATCAGTTATCTTAATGACTTTCAATCTACACAGACATCAAGTCCCACTATTAACCATCCTTACCTTATACAATTGTTTAGAAAATATAATGCATATCAAGAAGCAACGATTAATGGACAATTTGACAAAACACCGCAGTTCTACATGATTTATGTAGATGATGTTAATTATTATTTAATTTTGACACGAAGCATTCGTACTGCAGATTTCAAATTATTTAAATACATATTGCCCAAAATCGCACGCACGGTGGTTGGTCAAGTACCACGATAATTTATTAAAAATCGACGAACCTCACCCAGGACTAAGAGAACTTTTTGAGAACAGGTCCTTCGTTGTGAAAAGAACCGAAAAAGCATTATCTAGACAGCCAATCGATTTGACGTTGGAACAGACAATAAATGCAGATGCTGCAAAAAGATTGACAGGAGTTATACTTTTTACCAATTCGATATCTGCTCGTCAACGCTGGTCTAAAATTCACAGCATAAGCATAAATGCGTCAACATTTCTTACGGGCTCAAATATTTGGAGAAATGCACATTTAAAAAATTCAACTAATTTATCCCCAATTGAAAATGGATGGTTGGAATCTAATGGTGTGTATGAGTTTCTTTGGTTCGACGGCGATCAATTACCTGCTTTAGTGAAAGACGTTGTAATCCAACCTCCTGATATTTATGATGAAAATGAGAGTTCAGGTACATGCATTATGAATATTATAATGCATTATTTTTATTGCAATACTATTGCATATTGATTATTCCATGCAAACTAAAAAAAAAATGCTAAATTCTTTAATTTATGTGATGATGGATCTGAACCTGACGACGAAAAAGACCATGATATACAAGACTAAAATACCGTAATACAGGAAATTATATTCTTCCAAATCATTTATATAACCCAATAAAAAAACCGAAAATTATTGAAAGCGTGATTGTTTTGTTTTTCCCAGGTAGAACAGCCGAAGGGAGAAGACATATGATGCATTTTGTAGGAAAATGATATCTTAATACGAAACAAATGGTTTCGTATCGCGGCTACTGACTCTTTTTAAAATATCTTCTGTTCTACTGGATATATAAAAATTTTGTGTATATACTATTTTATTTAGAATTTAATTTCCTATAAGACACAATTAGTAAGTTTTCAAATGCTTCAATAGTTTCGATGAAAATAGACTATTAGATACATTTGTCGCACATCGCTTTAGTAGCGACATTCACCCTTCGCTTGCGTCTGGCAGGATGTTAGACCCGGCCAAAATGTCTGGCAGTGGTAAAATATGTTATATAAACAAGTAAACTACTCATATACAAAAATGCAGCTTTGCTAAAATGACGTGACCGCATCCCTTTTTTCGACGTCTTTGGGGCCCAGCCCCCCCCCCAAACGCACCAACAGATAGCTGCCAGACGTTGATATTTGTGATCATTAGCTCAAGTTTAACAAAAAAATATATTTATTTCCTGTGCTAAAATGACGTTTCAAAAACGTTCACCAGCTCTCCGACTAGAATGTGTGTACTGTAGAGAGTATCGCCGCGCCGCTGTAAACGAAAGTGTATAAGAAGATCCAAATTTATCGATTAGTAGGTTAGACGGACTCTTCTACAAGTTAAGCAGGCTGGGCATAAGCAAACCACTGCTGTATATACTTTATGACATGGTCCATTCACAGCTCAGCGACCTGCGAATGCGAACGAGCGAATAGTCGCCATTTTTGACACTTCTTTCACAGCTACTTTTTTATCTGGTCACGGCAATCCGCGAATTTCAGTTGTCATTCATTTTGTAACTAATTCCCTAAGCGTGAAAAATGCATAAATACATAGGGTGACTTTCATTGAAAAGGTAATATCTCACCTTCTTTCGATAAATTCAACCACGACCTTACCCATCAAGCACAAAACAAAATAATTGTGAGGTTAAACTCTCGCGAATGTTTTGGTCGCGGGAATGTGGATTGCGCCCTACATGTCTGGAATGTGAATAAAAGTTGACAGTTCGCAGAAAGCATTCGCTTATTCGCGGAAAAATCGGCGAATTGTTAATTTCTTTGCAGAAACTAATTACAATTCAACTTTTTTTTATATTAATCGATAAATAAATTAAACTTCGTTCTTTTGGAATAGTAAAATTGCCAATTGCGTGCTTATAAATGTGGTAAAAACGGTTTGTTCGCGGTTCGGCTATTGGAGGTCGCTGAGCTGTGAATAGACCTTAAGAGGTTCATTATGATGAATGGCAATGTGACGTCTGTTGCAGGTCTGCAACAGGGTGCTGTTAATTCTCCAATCCTACTCAATATTTACACGAACGATCTCATAGGTTCACTCCACCATGCCATAGAGTACGCAGACGATTTGGTCGTGTACAGGTCAGGGCGTACGACTGAGGTCATTGCAACACTCTTGCAGTGTGACTTTGGTAAAATCAGGAGATATTGCGATGATTGGAAGCTGAAGATTAACTTTCAGAAGTCGTTGACCATCCTGTTCAGAACGCCATTGTCTGTGACATCTAGGGCCATCTCTATCGTGAGACAGCACGGACACCCACTTGCGAGTCGAAGTGTAGTCAGCCTTGGGGTCTGGCTAGGTCAATATTTATATTTTAACAAACATATAGATGCTGCTCTGGCCAGGGCCAAAGTTGTTTTCGCCCTTACAAAGAGACTGTTTTATAGCAGCCAAGTCGATGCGAGGGTGAAGGTAATCTGCTACATAGCCCTCATTCGGCCTATGCTTGCATATGGGTGTCCCATGTGGTTCAACGTGGGGCCAAGCTTGTTGGAAAAGATGCGGGTGATGGAAAGGGTTTGCCCGTAATGAGGCCCTGTGCAACAGGGCAAATCTAGTCAGAGTGGATAATTTTTTGAGCAAGATGATTCGGAGGCAATGACCTCGATGACTAGCCTGATCTTTGGGGTTTATTACCCTAACAATCTATATCACGAGAGTGTGTGCCTTAACGGTTTTATCCCTCCAGAAGCGTTCCAATATCTTAATCAAAGAGATCTCAACCAGGATAAGTTAGCGGTGCCGCTAATCTTCCACATTGCTAGAACATCAATGGATAGGCGACTCAACTACGACCGAGACGTCGCACAGAGTAGTGCAGAGCGTCTCCGGTACAGTTTCTTTCGGTACGGTTTCATACCGCGACATTGAAGACGTTAGTAGACAGAACGGCCAATTTTAGTGGCTTTTTGAATAGGAGGGAAAGCCGTCGTCGTTTCCCCCCTATCCGGGTTATCCTGTAGCGGACGGAGTAGGCCGTCTATTTTATTTTATTTGTACGTATATAATACCTAAGCCGGCCACTTACATAGCTTTAAGGTAGTCTTAAGTTTATATATTATATATATATATATATATATAACAAAAAAATAGCACTTGCCAGCACAGGCTAATAAAAAAAATAAAAAATCAAGGCACAGCACTTTCTAAAAAAAAACCGGTGTGTATTTAATTACACAACGTAGTTAAGTTAGGTTAAGGGTTAGGTTAGAGCAAAACCAAGTACATGTTGTAAACAAGAAGGGAAAGCCAACACCGACGAATTGAACAAAACGTCACACTGGGCAGCTATAACTTCGTGGTATTAAGGGACTTTGTCTACCTTGGCTCTGCTATAAATTCTAAAAACAAGATCAGCGCAGAGATCAATCGAAGAATAACTCTTGCCAATCGCTGTTTTTTGGGCTTATAAGGCAATTCAACAGTATCTCGAACAACTAAGGAGACTCTGTATAAGACCCTGATCATCCCAGTACTGCTTTACGGCGCTGAAACATGGACTTTATTAAAAGAGGATGAAGATATCCTTGGTCGATTCGAGAGAAAAATTCTTCGTAAGATTTTCGGTCCCGTTTGCGTTGACGGGTTTTGGAGGAGAAGTTTCAATCACGAACTATACGAGCTGTACAGCGACATCGACTTAGTCAAAAAACTGCGCATTGGACGTCTGAGATGGTTAGGACACGTAGAGCGAATGGACTCCAACGCTCCGGCCCGCAGAGTCTTCGAATCTAACCCTGAGGGACGACGCAATAGAGGGAATCATCGCCGTAGGTGGCGCGCACTAGTTCAAGGGGACCTCGACCAACTTAGAGTGCGCAACTGGAGGCAATTAGCTAAAGACCGAGCTAAATGGAGAGGCTTGTTGGTTGAGGCCCAGGTTCACCCCGAACTGTAGCGCCACCTAAGTAAGTAAGTAATGTAGCGACTTTAAAGGTGTTGCAACTGTTGTCATAAGTGTAAATATTTCTCCATTCCATCGAAATGTATTATCCAACTCATATATTTTAAGAACTTATTGTTTCAAAAAATTTGAAAATTTTGATTTTTTTCGTCTCTCACACCACTGTGAGGCGGTCAAATCCCGCAAAACACGAAAAGCGGTTTGGGTAGACGAGATGCCCTCTGAGTTTTGGAAAATAGATGAGAGGCATCGGGTTCAGATGGCTCAAAATGCTCATATCCAAATTTATGAGAAGTGATCCAATGTCCAATCAATGGAGGGAAAGTTACCTTCTCCCTGTATACAAAGGGAAGGGTAATACGCGAAACTGTGATAACTAGCGTTCGATCAAGCTGATGTCACAGACCATGAAGATCGTTGAGCGGGTATTAGGTGGCCGACTACGACAAACAATACGGCTCTCTGATGATGAGTGCCGGTTTGTCATGGGTAAATCAAGCACAGATGCAATCCAAAGTATAAGGATCATAATGGAAAAACATCGTGATTCCTTAAAGGATTTGCATATTGTATTGATTGACTTTGAAGAGGCATTCGACAGACAACCACAAGATCTAATATGGGTGGCGCTAACACATCGAGGGGTACCAGAAACCTATGTACAGATGATCATGGACATGTATAAAGGAGCAAAGACAATATTAAAATACCCCGCTGGAGTAACTGAAGAGTTCCCAATCAAAGTCGGGGTGCACCAGGGAAGCGTTTCAAGTCCTTTTCTCTTTATTACAGTCCTTGACTATCTGCTTGAAGGTAAAGTGACGGACCACAAGGTACATCAATTATTATATAAGCGAGGATCCTTCATGATCCTTCGTCTTCTTTTTCCTTTTTCAGGGAGGTAATGATCCGAAAACAAGGGATCCTAACCCTCCCACTTACCGCATTTCTACTGAGCCGCCTATGGGGCTCTATTTATTTTACCTCAGAAAATATCGGCAGGCCTCCCGATTTAGGATCACTTGGATACTGAGGCCAATGAAATGCCGATGTCGTCGCATTTGTTTGATCCATGCGGGATAACAGGGTTCATATGATCTCTTCTTTGAACGTGGCAATACAATCTGAGCCGATAGTGCTCTATCTGCCGTAATATGGTTTCCCTGACATGAGGGCTTTCACGGAGATTCGAACTTCTTATTCGAAAATGCCGGGCAATGATCTAAAAAATAAAAGATTTCTAATCAAAAACTTTTTTTTAAATATTAAGTTCTATCAACCTGAAAAAACACCCTCTACAATATATACCAACATCTCGTTTCAGCGAATTGCTACTTCACTCAGACATGTATCTGGCGATCTACTACAGAAAGAACGAAATTTTCTGACCATTTTATTCCCTCTACAATTGTAAATAAAAAATTAACTTTTCTCCTGACACTTATTAGACAACACGCGCTCATTAACATAAATCGATATCAATATAAAAGTTATTAACCTAAAACATCATACAACGTAGTGCTTCATTCAGCATAGACCAACTTAGTAGTACATCGCCGTCCGTACGACTTTTGACATGGATTCCATATCCTCACAAACAAATTTTAACTTGAGTCCTTATCTGAAGGTGTTGTACTATGTGTTTCAACTACTTGGTTTCTCGAACTTCCATTTCAATCCCATCCGCCGAAGAGTCATACGTAATAGGAACCGTTTTCGAGTCTCTCGATTCATTTTTCAAATCGCCTTTATCACCTGTGTAGCATATTTCGTAATTATCATACTAATAGCCCTAACTGGAATATCTGAAACTACTGTCAACGGACAAGAACATTTCCTTGGATTCCTTTTCGCCATGTCCAGATGTGTGGGCATATGGATATGTGCGAAAAATTATTTGACTCTAAGTCATACCATGGTGCCCATAATAAATGAAATATTGAAAATTTTTCAGCTTCTGGAGCAGAAAACCGATTCAACGATTTTCTTTCCGTCCAATTTCGTGCCTCTTCTATGGTACGACATCAGCCATTGTGGCGTTCGCGTGATGATAAATTTATGTGAGTCTTGGGTATTGGAAATAGGCAGCAGTTTTGCTGTTTACTATTTTAAGACAATCAGTCCTTATATGAAGATTTTGTCCATTTTGACGTTTTTTGGGCATCTGCACTCTCAGCTGGTCCTGAACTGTTTCTACATGAAAATGAACCAGTTTCTTCAAGTTACTATCGGAGAAGTAAACAAGGATGAGTATACTAAGAATGTCCAAGATTTGCTTACGATATCGTTTCGTATCCATCGGGTGAAACAGGAACTGAATACGTTTTTCTCGGCTCTGTTTCTGTCGACATTTTTAGCACTCGGCACAGACTTAGATCACATGTATAACATGCTTCAGACCCTCTTGTACTTGAGGGCAATTAATTGGAGATATAAAATGTTAATTATATTTTTTGTGGTATACTGGGGGTATCGGTTGACCGTACCTTTAGATATGTATTTGTTTGGTCGACTATCGGATATGCTGATTGACTCGGAGAGGATATTCAAAGAGAAGATACTACTATTGCTAATTAATAGAAGTCACCTGAGGTGGAGTACTTCACTTGAGCGGGAGGTGAGAGATTGTTTTAAGGAAAATTTTAACGTTTATCATCCTTCATTGCAGATTGAGCAATTAATGTTTCGAAGTAACGTGTATGACTTACGCTCTTGGACCTGTAAGGGTTTTGAATTGGGTCTGCGCAGTGCATTTGCCTTCGCCGTGGATGTTATGTTTTTTTGTGCAGTCAGTTGCGTACAGTATTATGCCACCGAAAATCCAAATCCATTAGTAATTACTCTGGAATAAAACATTATATATACTGTGTAATACAATATCTTATTTTTAACGAATGCTGTTATTCAAATTATTACATACATAGATTTCAGCAAAGCCCGGACGGTATAGATGTGATCCCAAAAGAGTTTAGTAAAACTGTCCTCGCATACGAGAGAGCATTTAAAAAGACTTACGTATATAGTAGTACGTAACAGTGAGCTTGGGCTGACTAACGTTCAAAACTAATAACGTAGGACATAGCTCCTTTCTCAAGGAATCATTTCCCAGACGAATCGGACGATATCCATGGCACTTTAGATTTCGACACACCATACGAAGTAATGTATCCTATTAGAGAGGACTGGCGAAGGAAGACAGTCTCTGTCCATAACGAGATTGCAATATACACAGATGGTCCTAAGACCAGAGAGGGAACGGGGTCAGGTATTTACTCGAGAGATACGAACCTACAGGTGGCCCTGAGACATGCAGCGTGTTCCAGGCAGAGGTTCTAGCTGCACTTAAGGCTGCGGAATTACTTGAGATGGGATCAATATCCAACAGCGATGACTATCCACCATGTCGTGGTGCTGGGTCTGAAGTAGGGCCGAAGGTTTTCTGCGGAGATGTGTCGACGAGTGCTGTACTTCTAGACTACCTGAGTTCCAAAAACCAAGAGATAGTCTCCCTACCGGTGGTGTGAGCGTTTTAAAACTGTGCCGAAAGATGTAAGGTTGGGGGATACACAAAACCAACCACTAACGAGCTCTCACAGATGCCCTGGCGAGGTCTGTGTATAATAAATGCCTTACCCCGGCATGGCGGCTCTGGTGGGGCAAATTATACTTTCCGGCCATACTCGTGGGAACAAAAACGATGAACAACAACAATAAAAACAAACAAACAACAAACGACAACACCAGTTCGGAAGCTGACACGCTACCCGTGGGCGTACCGGTACCGCCATCGGCAGCTAGCTCGGATGAGGAGGAGATCTCTATGGAGATGGTGGAGCGGCTTCTAGCAGATCCATCCGAGGGTCCCCGGAAACCGAAGGGAGGGAAAAAGGTCTCTCCCGGTCAGATGAGACGGCGGTTTTTCCGTAGAGCGACGCATGTCAAGTCGGTGCTGGACGCAAAAGATCCCTCTTCCCTCTCCGAAAAGGAAAAGAACTCCCTAGCCTGGGCTATTGATACAATAGCAAAGGATGCTCTGACGAGGCCTGCGCCTAAACAGAGCGTTGCTGTAACCAAGGCCAGCCGTAAGATCGCTGTCCCTAAGGCAAACCTTGGCGGAAAAGGAGCAGCCGCAAAAACGAAAACCAGTAAGACCGCTGCCACTACGGCAGGTCCTGCTGGGGTTCAGCCAGAAACCTCGAGGGCCGCTGAACATCGCCGTAGGATGGCCGAGACCAGGCGGGAGGAGTTTGCGTCAAAGAGGCTTAGGTCTTCGGAGGACACACAAAAATCCCCCCAAAAGGTCGAAGGCTGATACGGAGATGTTCTTCAGCGGGGCGATTCGAAATTCACTGCAGCTAGCTGTGGTGAACTTCGGAAAACCTAGTAGCCCGTATTCCCAAGAATGCGGTCAGATGATTGAGAAGGCCTTAGCTGGAGCAATCTTCGACCGTATCCGAAAGAATGCCGGCGGAACTGCACCCACATTCGGGAGAGCGAAGTGGCATCGTGGGGTCATTATGATAGACTGCAAGGATCAGTTATCGTTTGACTTCGTGAAGGCCACGGTTCGTGGTTTTAAACTCTGGGAGGGGGGTGGATTGCGAGCGGTACCCCCAGAGGAGATACCCACCATGCCCAAGGGAAGGCTCTGTGTTCCTGACTGGGGTGTGGATAAAGGGAGATCCTCGGCTTCCTTAAAGCCCAGAACCCTTCTACTGATATGAAGGGCTGGGAGGTCGTCGGGGAGGAAGAGGCAAAGAATGGGACCAAGGGATTCATCATTCTTATGAATGAACCCCCGGCCTCACTTCTGGCAGACAAGCAGTTGAGGTTGTGCTATGAAGCGGGAGAGGTAACTCTAAAGCTCCTAAAGCGGACTCAACGTGCGAAGAACGATGGGGCGACTGACGCTATGGAAGTTGAGATTGCGACAACCGATGCAGGTAGTGCAAATCAATCTTCATCATAGTGCGGTCGCCTCCGACAACCTGAAACTGCTCCTCATGGAGGAGCAGCTGGATCTGGCCCTAATCCAGGAACCGTGGATTCATAACAATCGCGTGATGGGATTAGGGTCAAATAACTATAATGTATATTATAAAAGCGACGCTGGCAAGGTTAGGACGTGTATCGTGGCTAAAAAGAGTCTTAATAATGTTATCTCATTTCAGCTCTGGCGACTTGACAGTGGTAAACGTGAGAGAGGTGAATGGAAACTGCACGGTGGTGTCTACGTACCTACCTTACGATGACGGCATCAACGTCCCCTCGGAAAATCTGAGGTCGCTCATATCAGCGTCTCAAAAAGGTGAGAAAAATTTAATCTTGGGATGTGATGCCAACGCCCACCATACTCTGTGGGGTAGCACCGACATTAATGCTAGAGGCGAAGTTTTGTTTAATTATATTCTTGAAACCAATCTCATTATTTGTAATAGAGGCAATGACCCCACCTTTGTGACGTCTAATAGAAGGGAAGTCTTGGATATAACTTCTATTTCTGACCAGAGCTCTGTTGAAGTTGTTAACTGGAGAGTCTCCAACAAGGCGTCACTATCTGATCGCTGTTGGATACTCTTCAAGCTACAACTTTCTACTCATGGCTACAACTTTTTACTCAAAATTAAAGAGAGAACTGAGGAAATCAGTGGATCACCTCACTGAGGACCTCGACTCGACTGCATTGACTGGTTCCCTTACACGATCCTTCGAGAAGTCCTGCCCGGTTAGTAGGCTTAGCGGTAAAAGGCGTCCACCATGATGGAACGATAAAATAGCGGAACTCATTCGTATTTCAAGAGTAGGGTGGAACATCGCTAAGGAGGGGGTCGTCGAGTGGTCCACCTATAAAGAAAGCGTGAAGCTCCTCAGGAAAGATATTAGGTTCGCAAAGAGGAACTCTTGGAGGTCCTTTTGCGCATCTATAGAATCAACAAACGAAGCGTCCCGCCTAAGGAAGGTCCTGGCTAAGACACCAACGCCGGAATCCAATATTAGGAAAAGCGATGGCACCTGAGCAAAATCACACGAGGAAACGCTGGACATGCTGCTGAGTACTCACTTTCCCGGATGTACATCAATCTCCGGAGATGATCTAACCATTCCAGAGACGACATCGGGAATAAGCGCGGAAGAGGTAAGTTATATAATAGATGATATATGCAATTAAATCATTTGCTCCATATAAGGCACCAGGAATGGATAACATTCGACCTGTGATGCTGCAAGAGTCAGTGGATATTGCTATTCCATGGCTCAAGCGTATCTTTACAGGATGTATTAAGCTAGGTTATGTTCCTAAAGCATGGCGGGAGGTGCGCGTTGTTTTCATTCCCAAAGCAGGGAAAGCGAGCTACACAAACGCAAACGACCTGAGACCTATCAGTCTATTGCCCTTTTTGCTGAAAACCTTGGAACGTTTAATAGATGTATATATAAGAGGTGTTATCGGCGATGATTACCTATCTAAATCACAACATGCACACATCTGTGGCAGATCGGTAGACACGGCCCTCAACCGGGTCGTATCGAGCATAGAAAGATCCCTCCACTTCAATGAGTTCACTCTTGGGGCGTTCCTGGACATTGAAGGAGCGTTCAACAACGTAAGCTCTAACGTGATCCTGAACAGTCTGCACAGAGCACATCTCAACATCGGCCTCTGCAACTGGATTGCGCAGATGCTTCAATCAAGAATTATATCTTCAACGCAAGGAGATGTAACCACCCGGAGAAGGGTCTGCAGAGGAACACCCCAAGGTGGAGTCTTGTCCCTGTGGTGGATGAGATCTTGGTAATACTGAAGGAAAACGGCTTCAACGTGATGGCCTATGCGGACGATGTCATTATCCTGGTTTCGGGAAAATTTCCTCCAGTCTTAAGTGAAAGGCTCAATTTCGCGCTACAACTAGTGGATAACTGGGTCAACAGCAAAGAGCTGGGAGTGAATCCTTCAAAGACGGAGGTAGTTCTCTTCACTAAGAGGAGATCAAACCCTACCTTAAGACCCCCAAATATTGGTGACACTGAACTAAGTATCTCAAGTTCAGCTCAGTATCTGAGCGTAGTTCTAGATTCCAAACTTAACTGGAAGGAAAATATTGCCGAACGCGTTAAAAAAGCAAGCGTAGCTTTCTACTCCTGCAAAAAGGCTTTCAGCAATACGTGGGGCTTCAAACCGGCTGTGGTGTACTGGATATACACGGCGGTTGTAAGACCCATTCTCACATATGGTTCACTAGTATGGTGGACGGCACTTGAGATGCAATACCTGCTTTCAAACCTCACCAAAATCCAGAGGGCGGCGTGCATCGGAGTCATGGCATCAATGAGAACAACACCAACAGCGGCAATGGAAACCATGCTTAATTTCATTCCGCTTGACATATACTGCAGCAGTCTGGCGGCTAAAACCGCTGTTAGACTGAGAGAAAGCCGGTTGTGGTCATCAAGTCTTTACGGCCATGCCTCCATTCTGTCCCGATGGGGGATCACCAGGGGATTGACGGGATCTGATAATATGAACCCGATGCTTGCATTCGAAAGGAGATTCACTACAAGAATTCCAGATAGAATACACTGGAAGAATCGAAGAACCATGAAGAAAAAGGAATTGGCTTTCTATACCGACGGTTCTAAGATGGACGTCGGCACGGGAGCCGGAGTTTATTGTGAGGCCCTAGGAATAAACCGCTCCTTTAGAATAAACGACGACTGCAGCGTCTTCCAGGCCGAGGGCGCAGCCATTATACAAGCTGCTGAAATTATACGCGAGAGTAATATCGTTGGTAAAACGATCACTGTCTACATAGACAGTCAGGCAGCCGTTAAGGCTCTGGACTCTGTCGTAATTAGGTCGAGGCTTGTGAGAAGCTGTAAATCACTCTTAAACGAGATATCTAGAGCCAATGCGGTGACCATCTGCTGGGTACCAGGGCATATGGATATCGAAGGTAACGAAAGGGCTGACGAGCTTGCTAGGAAAGGGTCGGCGCTGCACTTATCGCGGGCCCTCCCCTCTGTAGCAACCCCTATCAGTTCCTTGCGGGAAAAAATAGAGGATGAAGCCACCGGTCGAGCAAATAGACGCTGGGTTCATCTGGGAACATGCGCAACGGCCAGGACGCTATGGCCGGCCTACAGCAAGAAGAGATCAACCTCTCTGGTAAAACTTAGTTGTTATAACCCACGGATCATTTCTGCCATAATTACCGGACATTGTGCCATAATTACCGGACATTGTTCACGCGGAGCGACTCGGTGTGCTGCATAATGACTATTGCAGAAGTTGCAGGGACGAAGAAGAAATTGAATCTGTTCGTCACCTGTTGGGTGACTGTCCTGCCCTATCCGTAAGAAGAATGAGGACTCTTGGTGGTTACTTCTTCTCGGAGCTGGCGGACTTGGGTAGTGGTGGGCTAGCGGACCTCCTGAGATTCATATCACTTTCTGGGTGGTTCTAACGGAGGATTTACTTTACAGAGTTTCCAGGGTTAAATGATTGGGCACAATGGACCTGTACTGTCGGTCAGAGTGAGCAGTGACTCTTTGTCACAAGGCACCCATCTACCTAACCTAACCTAACCTAAATCCTTTTTTTTATGAATAATTAATGTAAAAGGACATTTTTGCACGGAAAGAATTAGGAGTTTCCGAAAAGGAGGAAAACATTCCACGGAGAAAAAGGTCGGTATCCTGAATATGTTAAAAAAAAAAATGAAATTGCCATTCACGATACCCATAGTTTGCCCGCGAACAGTTTCAATCTGCTAAGTGATCAACTTCAGGGCACGGCCATTCAAATAGAGCACTTTGCGTAGTAAGGTGATCAGATATATGTAAGTGGTAAAGAATTAAAATGATTCTGTTTCTCAATATGAATAATGATCACCATCTCAGCATAACGAGGTTCAAGGCAAACAAAACCGGACGAACTGAACGACGAACTACTTAAAGCTCTAGGAGTAAGGAAGATCGAGGATGCCCCATAATTGGAATCCAAGCATCATCTGCCCGATCTATAAGAAAGTCGATTGCCTCACCTGCACCAACTACTAAGGTATAAGCCTCTTGCACATCACTTTTAAAATCCTACAAACTCTAATCTGTGACTCTTAAAACGCTAAGTCGACGAACTTATTGATCCCTATAACTGAGGGCTGAAAAGTCGCCAAACGACCAAATTTTCACCTTAGGCCAGATCCTGGAACCCCAGGCGAACCCCACAGGCGGATCAGTAGAAATGCGGTGAAGGGGGAGGGTTGTGATCCCTTGTTTTCGGATCATAACCTCGCTGATAAAAGGAAGAAGAAGAAGAAGAAGAAGGCCAGATCCTGGAAATAGGAATCGAATAGGTCTCAGTATACCTCATAGCCTGATTCTCTTATGCAGGATGACGTTGGAAAATGTTACCTGATCCGCCAAGGTTGAAAAAGACACCACCGAGACGTATAATATTACTTCACACATGGAAAGTACGAAATTCTCAGGCCAATACATCAGATATCTACTATATTCTATAAATCTGTGCAGCTACTCGACTATGCAAACAGTTGCCGGAGCTTTCTCTAGCATCGAATGAGAAGCGGATAAGGTGGCTTTTTTTCTAAACGCGGATAAGACGAAAACCTCGCAATGAACAGCTGCAATTTCGATGTCAAGGAATTTGTCTACCTACGCTCCGCGGCTGGTTCTGCCAATAATTCAACGCAGACAACAGATGAAGAATAACTCTTTCCGACCGCTGTTTTTATGGGTTGGGAAGGCAATTGAGTAGCAGAGCGCTATTAAGAAGCACTAAGTTGACCCTCATCATCCCAGCCCTACTATGGTGTAAAAGTGTAAACACTATGTAGATGAAAGTGCCCTTGAAATCATCGAGAGAAGATCTGCGTTGAATGAGAGAAAAGATTCAATCATGCTTGTCGTCTTTCCATTTCGTTGTCCTTCTCCCTATCTGCTTCCGAACGTTTTTGGCCTGCATTGAGAGCTTGAGACTACATGTTCTGGGCGATTTGGTAGCTGATTTGGTATTCCTCTATTCCATTAAACTAATCAATACCAAGAAGATAAAAAACCCAGGACTTTGAGTGAACACCACATTCAAATAAATGTTCACATTCTATTAAATGCACAGTTGCCCTTTTTATCCTGCCCGTCATAATTCATGGATTCATAACTTTACATCGCAAAACCACTACTTTGTGTTGTATTCATCGGAATTAGTTGACAACCACATTCCGTGCTAATTACTTTGAATGCTTTTTACCACGGTTCCTCTAGCATAAACCAAATTCGTAGAAAACCAACTTCATAGTATACCACTGCTTATAAATGACTTGGGGATTCTAATGGCGCACATAATAATCGTCCATCTAAGCAAGGAATGTGTGTACTGGAGAGAGTATCGCCGCGCCGCTGTAAACGAAAGTGTATAAGAAGATCCAAATTTATCGATTAGTAGGTTAGACGGACTCTTCTACAAGTTAAGCAGGCTGGGCATAAGCAAACCACTGCTGTATATACTTTATGACATGGTCCATTCACAGCTCAGCGACCTGCGAATGCGAACGAGCGAATAGTCGCCATTTTTGACATTTCTTTCACAGCTACTTTTTTATCTGGTCACGGCAATCCGCGAATTTCAGTTGTCATTCATTTTGTAACTAATTCCCTAAGCGTGAAAAATGCATAAATACATAGGGTGACTTTCATTGAAAAGGTAATATCTCACCTTCTTTCGATAAATTCAACCACGACCTTACCCATCAAGCACAAAACAAAAGAATTGTGAGGTTAAACTCTCGCGAATGTTTTGGTCGCGGGAATGTGGATTGCGCCCTACATGTCTGGAATGTGAATAAAAGTTGACAGTTCGCAGAAAGCATTCGCTTATTCGCGGAAAAATCGGCGAATTGTTAATTTCTTTGCAGAAACTAATTACAATTCAACTTTTTTTTATATTAATCGATAGATAAATTAAACTTCGTTCTTTTGGAATAGTAAAATTGCCAATTGCGTGCTTATAAATGTGGTAAAAACGGTTTGTTCGCGGTTCGGCTATTGGAGGTCGCTGAGCTGTGAATAGACCTTAAGAGGTTCATTATGATGAATGGCAATGTGACGTCTGTTGAAACTTTTAAAGTAAAAAATGGTCTGCAACAGGGTGCTGTTAATTCTCCAATCCTACTCAATATTTACACGAACCATAGAGTACGCAGACGATTTGGTCGCGTACAGGTCAGGGCGTACGACTGAGGTCATTGCAACACTCTTGCAGTGTGACTTCGATAAAATCAGGAGCTATTGCGATGATTGGAAGCTGAAGATTAACTTTCAGAAGTCGTTGAGCATCCTGGTCAGAACGCCGTTGTCTGGGGCCTCTAGGGCCATCTCTATCGTGAGACAGCACGGACACCCACTTGCGAGTCGAAGTGTAGTCAGGTACCTTGGGGTCTGGCTAGATCAATATCTATATTTTAACAAACATATAGATGCTGCTCTGGCCAGGGCCAAAGTTGCTTTCGCCCTTACAAAGAGACTGTTTTATAGCAGCCAAGTCGATGCGAAGGTGAAGGTAATCTGCTACATGGCCCGCATTCGGCTTATGCTTGCATATGGGTGTCCCGTATGGTTCAACGTGGGGCCAAGCTTGTTGGAAAAGATGCTGAAAACATAAAATTCTATCGTAATGAGGTCCTGTGCAACAGGGCAAATCTGATCAGAGCGGATAATTTCTTGAGCAAGATGATTCGGAGGCACGTTGCAATGACCTCGATGACTAGCCTGATCTTTGGGGTTTATTACCCTAACAATCTATATCACGAGAGTGTGTGCCTTAACGGTTTTATCCCTCCAGAAGCGTTCCAATATCTTAGTCAAAGAGGTCTCAACCAGGATAAGTAAGCGGTGCCGCTAATCTTCCACATCGCCAGAACGTCTATGGATAGGCGACTCAACTACGTCCGAGACGTCGCACAGAGTAGTGCAGAGCGTCTCCGGCACAGTTTTTTTCGGTACGGTTTCATACCGCGACATTGAAGACGTTAGTAGACAGAACGGCCAATTTTAATGGCTTTTTGAATAGGAGGGAAAACCGTCGTCATTTCCCCCCAATCTGGGTTAGCCTGTAACGGCTAACGGCGATTCCCTACAGCGAACTGTTTAAAGACGGCCAAATCAGTGCTAGGAGCTTCAAAAGGCCATCACCAACACGCGAAAGAAACATGGTGGTGGAGTTATGAAGCTAAGGAAGTGATGAATGAGAAAAAAGCGGCTTCCGAAGCTTGGTCAAAGTGTCCCTTTAATAATAGGGAGAAGTGGAATACAGACGTTGCAAGAAAAAAGCGAAGAAGAAGAAGAAGTGCGCCCAGCTTCAAGCAGAGAGGACGGAGGGCCTATATTGGCAGCTGGAGAAAATATCTTCCCCGGTTGCTGATGCAAACCAGGTTATCCAGGAGCTGCGACGACATAGTATGAACAAGAGCACAACCATCTTCAAAATAGCCGCATAAAAAAAGGAGGAATGCTCAGTTCGCCAAAGTTCATTAACAATGCTCATGACCAGTTTCTTGTGGACGACGACAAAATTCTGCAGAAGTGGCGGTAGTATTGTGAAGAACTTTTGATAGGACAGTTTTTCCGGCTATACTTTCCAAGAGCCACCCCTAACTGTGAAGAAATGCCAGACATTACAGTTGAAGAAGTTAGTGAGGCGCACAGTGGTGCCAAAACATCATTTTCGCGAAAAAAAAAAAATTTTAACTGCGGATCCCTATAGGAAACATATGCTGATCAAAAATGTTCCTATGAACAAGGAACCGAAGGAGGAAAAAAACATATGGTGAGATCTCCATATAATGACACACTTGAACAGAACAGAATTTTCAATGGTTTTATTGAAGTGATAAATAAACGCAGCTGCAAATGGTACAGTTGTTTAGGTAAGAGTCTAAAGAATATTTTCAAATAAGAAACAAAACGGAGGATGTGGAGCACGTTAATTCTGCTCTACGAGCTTTTACAAATATTGATTTTTCGACCGTTTACTTAGAAAATCCATAACTGCTTGAAGAATTAGAAAATAAAAATTATGATAACGTTTACGTTTCCTTCAGACATGCTGTTAAACGTATTTAACATTTTGAAATTATTATCAACTTGACACAGAACAGATATTTACTAGAATAAAAGCCTTCACTGTATGCACTAAAAATGGTTACATAATGTAGCGACTTTAAAGGTGTTGCAACTGTTGTCATAAATGTAAATATTTCTCCACTCCATCGAAATGTATTATCCAACTCATATATTTTCAGAACTTATTGTTTCAAAAAATTTGAAAATTTTGATTTTTTTCGTCTCTCACACCACTGTGAGGCGGTCAAATCCTGCAAAACACGAAAAGCGGTTGGGGTTGTAACGAAGTGACATAATCCACCACCCCAGAAGCGATCATCGACACTCCACGCACACCTCACTAACCACCTAATGCGGAGGCCGCCATCTGTTGGCAGGTAGCGATACCGAATCTCCTGTCAAACAAGAGCAGAAAATGTAAACACAAAGGTCGCAGGCGAGAATGTGGAGGAAATTTTGCATTGGCTCAAAATTCACATTCTCGTCTTGCAGGACTTTTCCATAAAGGAGTGTGGATGAGAGTCAGTCGGGAGAGTCTGCTCAAGCGGTGTGGTACCAATCTCGTGTACTCTTGACAGCCTCTCGGAATTGGTCTTACGACTTTCCACAAGTTTTCTGCCTTCACCTCGGTGATAGGGCAATAATCCACGGGTCTGCTACTAGCCATAGCCGGCCCGTCCGATAGGTTTCTCCCCTTCTGAGGGAAACAAATTAAGTAAATTACAGCGGATTTGCCGCCCTTTGTCGGGTCACAGCACGCCTGCCCTAAGTGCGGATGGCTACATTCCAAGCCTGCCCTAAGTGCGGACTGGATCCTTCCCAAGCCTGCCCTAAGTGCGGACTGGGTCACAGCACGCCTGCCCTAAGTGCGGACGGCTACATTCTAAGCCTGCCCTAAGTGCGGACTGGATCCTTCCCAAGCCTGCCCTAAGTGCGGACTGGGTCACAGCACGCCTGCCCTAAGTGCGGACGGCTACATTCCAAGCCTGCCCTAAGTGCGGACTGGATCCTTCCCAAGCCTGCCCTAAGTGCGGACTGGGTCACAGCACGCCTGCCCTTAGTGCGGACTGGATCTTTCCCAAGCCTGCCCTAAGTGCGGACTGGGTCATCGCAAGCCTGCCCTAAGTGCGGACTGCGCCCTTCGAAGCCTGCCCTAAGTGCAGACTGAAGCTCCTGCCCGCCGACGTACCGAACCGAGCCAGACAACCAGACGCATAACCCCGGCCCGTACCAGAACCAGCCGCAGGACGACCAACATTACCGTTAAGTTATCCAAATATTGTTAGGCATAAGCATTGTTAGCTCAGAACATTTTGCATTGTTAACGCAACAATATTGTATAAAACCATTCTAATTTTAAATAAAGTACCTCGTTCCCAAAGTCTAGGGTGTTCCTTTGGGTTAACCCTGGGGCCGGCGAGCCCACCTCAGCCTTTGAAGAAAGATACCCTCACAATTGGCGCCCGAGCAGGGACCTCTACAAGAGGTACCACCGTAAAACCCGACCGAGACCGATACCGAAGAGGAAGCAACCATGTCCGACCAAGAGGACACACCGATACCCTATAAGGCAGCAGAGGATGACCAGCTAGGCCAGATAAACCAGACGACCCAACAACCCAGCACCGTGACACCGAGTCCCCCGCAAGCCGCATCACACCATAAGTGGGTCTTAAGCTATAAAGCCGAAGTAATGGACGCCGTCCGGAAATGGGGCCTGCGATTCGATGGGTCAGGAAGTGCGCCCGAATTCATCGAGCGGCTCGAAGAGCTAACGCAGTGTTACGACATTCCACTGGAATACATACCGCGTACCCTGCCGGAGATCTTCCGAGGAGCGGCGCTCGAGTGGCTTCGAATCAACCGCGAAAATTGGAAGACTTTGGAAGATTTCCGCCAGGCCTTCCTCCGATATTACCGCCCGGCCCGATTCATCCACAAGTTGGAGGATGAAATTATGCGGAGACGGCAAGGACCACGGGAGAAGGCCAAGGAGTACATCCGAGCCTATCAGTACCTGATCCGGCAACATCCCCAAATGGATTGCACTAAAAGCGTGGACCGCATCTACGACAGCCTACGGCCCGAGTACCGGTTGTACATCAAGCGTCGAGATTTTGAGACGCTGGAAGAGCTGATGGATCTCGCGGAGGAATATGAGTTCGTAAGGAGCGAAGAAAAAGCCAGTGGACCGCCGGCTGTTCCAAACCGTCCCCCGAGACTCCAAGCCGTCAAGACTCTACCCGCCCAGATCATCTACGATCGCAACACGCACTGCTGGAATTGCAAGCAGCATGGGCACCGCCAGCAAGAATGCCGTCAACCGTTCCGCCTCTTCTGTTCCCATTGTGGAGAGGACGGAAGAATGACGAGGGACTGTCCGTGCCATAATACACCGAGTGCACCAACGCCAACAACACTGCTCTGCGCAGTAGAAAGCCGGCAGACATATCCGAGGACGCCTCTGAAACAGCAGCCTGAAGCTGTCAACAGGATGAAGCTTTCTTCACCACCGTCGATACCGCTGCTAGCGTGCGACCTATCAACGCGACACATAAAACCACCACACCGGATCCCGCCCGTACTGAGATCGTCATTGTCGTCAACGCCGCAGTCATTACAAGAGCCTCCATTACCGATGACATCAGTGCCGCCAGAGTTGCGAAACTCCAATTGGCTGCCCCCACCAGATGTCATACCACCGCCGTCACCGTCATCACCAGAACTATCAGCACCGATACCAGGACCGCCATTACCGTCGACATCAATGCCGCCAGAATTGCGAAAGTCCAACTGGTCGCACCCACCAGATGTCAAAGCACCGCCGTCACCGTCGCTACCGCCGTCACCGTCGCTACCGCCGTCACCGTCATCACCGTTACCAGAACCGCCGTCACCGATACCAGAACCGTCATTACCGTCGACATCAGTGCCACCAGAGTTGCGAAACTCCAATTGGTCGCACCCGCCATATGTCAAACCACCGCCGTCACCGTCATCACCGTTACCAGAACCGCCGTCACCGATACCAGAACCGTCATTACCGTCGACATCAGTGCCACCAGAGTTGCGAAACTCCAATTGGTCGCACCCGCCATATGTCAAACCACCGCCGTCACCGTCCCTACCGCTTTCACCACCATTAGGAATGACATCAGTGTCGTCAGAGTTGTCAAGCTCCAAATGGTCGCCACCGTCAGATGTCATACCACCGCCGTCACCGTCATCTCTTCTACCAGAACCGTCATCACCGTCGACATCAGTGCCACCAGAGTCGCGAAACTCCAATTGGTCGCACCCGCCAGATGTCAAACCACCGCCGTCACCGTCATCACCGTTGCCAGAACTATCAGCACCGATACCAGAACCACCGTTACCGTCGACATCAGTGCCGCCAGAATTGCGAAACTCCAACTGGTCGCACTCACCAGATGTCAAAACACCACCTGAGAAAGAAACCATACCGTCAGCGTTTTCAACACTGCCAGACCCTTCAGTTCCGTCGACATCAGTGCCACCAGAGTGGAGAGATGCCAACTTGCCGTCATCGTCAGATGTCATACCGCCGCCGTCAGTGCGAAGTGTTACACGAACACCGCCTGACGAAGAAACCGTACCGTCACCGTTTCCATCACCGCCAGAAGAGGATATGCCGCTGTTGCCATTTCCACCAGCAAGTCTACTAGCGTTACCCTCTACACCGATTATCAGACCAGGACCATTGATAATATTGCCGACACACGACAACGAGCCCTCACCATCAATAGGCTCCACGTTAATCATGGCCAAACCGGCAATGTTAAAACCTCCGCCATGGTCTAAGGTCGAAGCAGTCACCTCACCGTCACCACCAACTACACCGACCTCACCAACGTACATCAGATCACGATGGTCGCAGCCCCGACCGCCTGAAGTTCTGCAGACACCGTCATCATAATTAGTTTTTTTCTATTATTGTTAGTCGTAATATCTTTTTTTTATTATTTTTTTTTTTTTTTTTTCTTTAGTCTTTCATATTTATAGTTGAGTTAGTTGCAAGAACTAGTAGAGTCCTGATTGAAAGAAAAATATGTTAGATTCCCCTCTACAGGCCAGTGACAGTTTACGACGAGAAGGTCTGCCGAAGAAGGAGGGGAATGTAACGAAGTGACATAATCCACCACCCCAGAAGCGATCATCCGCACTCCACGCACACCTCACTAACCACCTAATGCGGAGGCCGCCATCTGTTGGCAGGTAGCGATACCGAATCTCCTGTCAAACAAGAGGAGAAAATGTAAACACAAAGGTCGCAGACGAAAATGTGGAGGAAATTTGCATTGGCTCAAAATTCACATTCTCGTCTTGCAGGACGTTTCCATAAAGGAGTGTGGATGAGAGTCAGTCGGGAGAGTCTGCTCAAGCGGTGTGGTACCAATCTCGTGTACTCTTGACAGCCTCTCGGAATTGGTCTTACGACTTTCCACAAGTTTTCTGCCTTCACCTCGGTGATAGGGCAATAATCCACGGGTCTGCTACTAGCCATAGCCGGCCCGTCCGGTAGGTTTCTCCCGTTCTGAGGGAAACAATTTAAGTAAATTACAGCGGATTTGCCGCCCTTTGTCGGGTCACAGCACGCCTGCCCTAAGTGCGGACGGCTACATTCCAAGCCTGCCCTAAGTGCGGACTGGATCCTTCCCAAGCCTGCCCTAAGTGCGGACTGGGTCACAGCACGCCTGCCCTAAGTGCGGACGGCTACATTCCAAGCCTGCCCTAAGTGCGGACTGGATCCTTCCCAAGCCTGCCCTAAGTGCGGACTGGGTCACAGCACGCCTGCCCTAAGTGCGGACGGCTACATTCTAAGCCTGCCCTAAGTGCGGACTGGATCCTTCCCAAGCCTGCCCTAAGTGCGGACTGGGTCACAGCACGCCTGCCCTAAGTGCGGACGGCTACATTCCAAGCCTGCCCTAAGTGCGGACTGGATCCTTCCCAAGCCTGCCCTAAGTGCGGACTGGGTCACAGCACGCCTGCCCTAAGTGCGGACGGCTACCTTCCAAGCCTGCCCTAAGTGCGGACTGGATCCTTCCCAAGCCTGCCCTAAGTGCGGACTGGGTCACAGCACGCCTGCCCTAAGTGCGGACGGCTACATTCTAAGCCTGCCCTAAGTGCGGACTGGATCCTTCCCAAGCCTGCCCTAAGTGCGGACTGGGTCACAGCACGCCTGCCCTAAGTGAGGACGGCTACATTCCAAGCCTGCCCTAAGTGCGGACTGGATCCTTCCCAAGCCTGCCCTAAGTGCGGACTGGGTCACAGCACGCCTGCCCTAAGTGCGGACGGCTACATTCTAAGCCTGCCCTAAGTGCGGACTGGATCCTTCCCAAGCCTGCCCTAAGTGCGGACTGGGTCACAGCACGCCTGCCCTAAGTGCGGACGGCTACATTCCAAGCCTGCCCTAAGTGCGGACTGGATCCTTCCCAAGCCTGCCCTAAGTGCGGACTGGGTCACAGCACGCCTGCCCTAAGTGCGGACGGCTACCTTCCAAGCCTGCCCTAAGTGCGGACTGGATCCTTCCCAAGCCTGCCCTAAGTGCGGACTGGGTCACAGCACGCCTGCCCTAAGTGCGGACGGCTACCTTCCAAGCCTGCCCTAAGTGCGGACTGGATCTTTCCCAAGCCTGCCCTAAGTGCGGACTGGGTCATCGCAAGCCTGCCCTAAGTGCGGACTGCGCCCTTCGAAGCCTGCCCTAAGTGCAGACTGAAGCTCCTGCCCGCCGACGTACCGAACCGAGCCAGACAACCAGACGCATAACCCCGGCCCGTACCAGAACCAGCCGCAGGACGACCAACATTACCGTTAAGTTATCCAAATATTGTTAGGCATAAGTATTGTTAGCTCAGAACATTTTGCATTGTTAACGCAACAATATTGTATAAAACCATTCTAATTTTAAATAAAGTACCTCTTTCCCAAAGTCTAGGGTGTTCCTTTGGGTTAACCCTGGGGCCGGCGAGCCCACCTCAGCCTTTGAAGAAAGATACCCTCACAGGGTAGACGAGATGCCCTCTGAGTTTTGGAAGAAGATGGGAGGCATCGGGTTTAGATGGCTCAAAATGCTCATATCCAAATTTATGAGAGGTGATCTAATGCCCAATCAATGGAGGGAAAGCTACCTACTCCCTGTATACAAAGGGAAGGGTGATACGCGAAACTGTGATAACTAGCGTTCGATCAAGCTGATGTCACAGACCATGAAGATCGTTGAGCGGGTATTAGGTGGCCGACTAGGACAAACAATACGGCTCTCTGATGATGAGTGCGGCTTTGTCGTGGGTAAATCAAGCACAGATGCAATCCAAAGTATAAGGATCATAATGGAAAGACATCGTGATTCCTTAAAGGATTTGCATATTGTATTGATTGACTTTGAAGAGGCATTCGACAAACAACCACAAGATCTAATATGAGTGGCGCTAAGACATCGAGGGGTTCCAGAAACCTATGTACAGATGATCATGGACATGTATAAAGCAGCAAAGACAATAGTAAGGTGCCCCGCTGGAGTAACCGAAGAGTTCTGTGAGGGTATCTTTCTTCAAAGGCTGAGGTGTCCTCGCCGGCCCCAGGGTTAACCCAAAGGAACACCCTAGACTTCGGGAAAGAGGTACTTTATTTATAATTGGATTGGTTTTATACAATATTGTTGCGTTAACAATGCAAAATGTTCTGAGCTAACAATACTTATGCCTAACAATATTTGGATAACTTAACGCTAATGTTGGTCGTCCTGCGGCTGGTTCTGGTACGGGCCGTGGTTATGCGTCTGGTCGTCTGGCTTGGTTCGGTACGTCGGCGGGCAGGAGCTTCAGTCTGCACTTAGGGCAGGCTTCGAAGGGCGCAGTCCGCACTTAGGGCAGGCTTGCGATGACCCAGTCCGCACTTAGGGCAGGCTTGGGAAGGATCCAGTCCGCACTTAGGGCAGGCTTGGAATGTAGCCGTCCGCACTTAGGGCAGGCGTGCTGTGACCCAGTCCGCACTTAGGGCAGGCTTGGGAAGGATCCAGTCTGCACTTAGGGCAGGCTTGGAATGTAGCCGTCCGCACTTAGGGCAGGCGTGCTGTGACCCAGTCCGCACTTAGGGCAGGCTTGGAATGTAGCCGTCCGCACTTAGGGCAGGCGTGCTGTGACCCAGTCCGCACTTAGGGCAGGCTTGGGAAGGATCCAGTCTGCACTTAGGGCAGGCTTGGAATGTAGCCGTCCGCACTTAGGGCAGGCGTGCTGTGACCCAGTCCGCACTTAGGGCAGGCTTGGGAAGGATCCAGTCCGCACTTAGGGCAGGCTTGGAATGTAGCCGTCCGCACTTAGGGCAGGCGTGCTGTGACCCAGTCCGCACTTAGGGCAGGCTTGGGAAGGATCCAGTCCGCACTTAGGGCAGGCTTGGAATGTAGCCGTCCGCACTTAGGGCAGGCGTGCTGTAGCTCGACAAAGGTCGGCAAATCCGCTGTAATTTACTTAATTTGTTTCCCTCAGAAGGGGAGAAACCTATCGGACGGGCCGGCTATGGCTAGTAGCAGACCCGTGGATTATTGCCCTATCACCGAGGTGAAGGCAGAAAACTTGTGGAAAGTCGTAAGACCAATTCCGAGAGGCTGTCAAGAGTACACCAGATTGGTACTTTCACCACTTAAGCAGACTCTCCCGACTGACTCTCATCCACACTCCTTTATGGAAACGTCCTGCAAGACGAGAATGTGAATTTTGAGCCAATGTAAAATTTCCTCCACATTCTCGTCTGCGACCTTTGTATTTACATTTTCTCCCCTTGTTTGACAGGAGATTCGGTATCGCTACCTGCCAACAGATGGCGGCCTCCGCATTAGGTGGTTAGTGAGGTGTGCGTGGAGTGTAGATGATCGCTTCTGGGGTGGTGGATTATGTCACTTCGTTACAGTTCCCAATCAAAGTCGGGGTGCACCGGGGAAGCGTTTCAAGTCCTTTGCTCTTTATTACAGTCCTTGACTATCTGCTTGAAGGTAAAGTGACGGACCACAAGGTACATCAATTATTATATAAGCGAGGATCCTACATGATCCTTCGTTTTCTTCTTCCTTTTTCAGGGGGGTTATGATCCGAAAACAAGGGATCCTAACCCTCCCACTTACCGCATTTCTACTGAGCCGCCTGTGGGGCTCTATTTATTTTACCTCAGAAAATATCGGCAGGCCTCCCATCTGAGCCGATCGTGCTCTATCTTTCGTAATATGGTTTCCCTGACATGAAGGCTTTCACGGAGATTCGAAAACGCCGGGCAACGATCTAAAAAATAAAAGATTTCTAATGAAAAGCTTTCTTAAAAATATTAAGTTCCTCCAATCTGACAAAACACCCTCCACAATATGTATATACCAACATCTCGTTTCAGCGAATTGCTACTTCACTCAGACATGTATCTGGCGATCAACTACAGAAAGAACGAAATTTTCTGACCATTTTATTCCCTCTACAATTGTAAAAAAAAAATTAACTTTTCTCCTGACACTTATTAGACAACACGCGCTCATCAACATAAATCGATATCAATATAAAAGTTATTAACCTAAAACATCATACAACGTAGTGCTTCATGCAGCATAGACCAACTTAGTAGTACATCGCCGTCCGTACGATTTTTGACATGTATTCCATATCCTCACAAACAAATTTTAACTTGAGTCCTTATCTAAAGGTGTTGTACTATGTGTTTCAACTACTTGGTTTCTCGAACTTCCATTTCAACCCCATCCTCCGAAGAGTCATACGTAATGAGATCCGTTTTCGAGTCTCTCGATTCATTTTTCAAATCGTCTTTATCACCGGTGTAGCATATTTCGTAATTATCATACTAATAGCCCTAACTGGAATATCTGAAACTACTGTCAACGGGCAAGAACATTTCCTTGGATTCCTTTTCGCCATGTCCAGATGTGTGGGCATATGGATATGTGCGAAAAATTATTTGACTCTAAATCATACCATGGTGCCCATAATAAATGAAATATTGAAAATTTTTCTGCTTCTGGAGCAGAAAACCGATTCAACGATTTTCTTTCCGTCCAATTTCGTGCCTCTTCTATGGTATGACATCTGCCATTGTGGCGTTCGCGTGATGAGAAATTTATATGAGTCTTGGGTATTGGATATAGGCAGCAGTTTTGCTATTTACTATTTTAAGGCAATCAGTCCTTATATGACGATTTTGCCCATTTTGACGTTTTTTGGGCATCTGTACTCTCAGTTGGTCCTGAACTGTTTCTACATAAAAATGAACCAGTTTCTTCAAGTCACTGTCGGAGAAGTAAACAAGGATGAGTATACTAAGAATGTCCAAGATTTGCTCATGATATCATTTCGTATCCATCGGGTGAAACAGGAACTGAATACGTTTTTCTCGGCTCTGTTTCTGTCGACATTTTTAGCACTCGGCACTGACTTAGATCACATGTATAACATGCTTCGGACCCTCTTGTACTTGAGAGCAATTAATTGGAGATATAAAATGTTAATTATATTTTTTGTGGTATACTGGGGGTATCGGTTGACGGTACCTTTAGATATGTATTTGTTTGGTCGACTATCGGATATGCTGATTGACTCGGAGAGGATATTCAAAGAGAAGATACTACTATTGCTAATTAATAGAAGTCACCTGAGGTGGAGTACTTCACTTGAGCGGGAGGTGAGAGATTGTTTTAACGGAAATTTTAACGTTTATCATCCTTCATTGCAGATTGAGCAATTAATGTTTCGAAGTAACGTGTATGACTTACGCTCTTGGACCTGTAAGGATTTTGAATTGGGTCTGCGCAGTGCATTTGCCTTCGTCGTGCATGTTATGTTTTTTTGTGCAGTCAGTTGCGTACAGTATTATGCCACTGAAAATCCAAATCCATTAGTAATTACTCTGTAATAAAACATTATATATACTGTGTAATACAATATCTTATTTTTAACGAATGCTGTTATTCAAATTATTACATACATACAATAGATTTCAGCAAAGCCCGGGCGGTATAGCTGTGATCGCAAAAGAGTTTAGTAAAACTGTCCTCGCATACGAGAGAGCATTTAAAAAGACTTACATATATAGTTCAAATTTCAAGCGGGTAACAGTGAGCTTGGGCTGACTAACGTTGGTCTCTTCAAGACTAATAACGTAGGACATAGCTCCATTCTCAAGGAATCATTTCCCGAAATCCCTGACGAATCGGACGATAACCTTGGCACTTTAGACTTCGACACACCATACGAAGTAATGTATCCTATAAGAGAGGACTGGCGAATGAAGACAGTCTCTGTCCACAACGAGATTGCAATATACACAGATGGTCCTAAGACCAGAGAGGGATCTGGGTCAGGTATTTACTCGAGAGAGACTATCAGGCTGCGCCAAAGGCGCTAGAGTCTTGCGTCACCGAATCTGAGATAGTCAGGTATTGCCGCACAATACTTAGGGCATTATGTTGGGTACCTGGACACTGCGATATCGAAGGCAACGAGGAAGTCGACGCGCTGGCCAAAAGAGGACGGGAGCTCCCACATAGTGACATAGTTGGGTTGGTAGTATTAAACCACCAGGGTGCGTGGCTAAGGGAATTATTTGTGATAGAATCATCGACATGGCTAATCTAAGATGGTCAAACTCAGATGGTCACAGGGTGTCTAAGGCCTTGTGGCCTGTGTTAGACCGCAGGAAATCTGGGGAGATCATAAAACTAAAAAGGTACTCTTACTCTCTGGCCAATGTCTCCTAAGGAAGCATGCTATGAGACTAGGATTATCTAACACGGATGTTTGTAGGTACTTCAATGACCTACATGTTTCAGAGGACATAACACATATACTCGGTGAGTGCCAAGGCATTGCCAGGACAAGGCTAAGCACGTTGGTATATAATTCTTCGATAACCTAGAAGAGGTGAGGCCTTGAACCACAACAAGGACCTTTCAAATTTTGTATGGAGATTAATTGTATGGGAGAATTGGTCTAGGTCTTTTGTCGTAAAGGTTCCTTAGAGATCGCGATGGGCCCATTTTGGTGCCTAGCGTTTTATGATAAACTCATAACCCTACCCAATCTAACCTAACCAACATATGGTATGTATAGTGCGGCGCAACATTGAGAGGTGCGGAATCGGTACTTTATAAAACCAATTTCAAGGAAGGTGGAATACCTAAGAATAGTCAAATGCAAGCGTCCTGCAACGAGACCAAAGACCAAGAAACCTCTATTAGAACCAATTTCGGTGCGTAGGCAGAATCCTGCCCGAGCAATTAACTTTAAGTGAATCAAATTTGACAGAACCGTGGAACGGTTCCTAGCATTAAAAACATACATATACAGCGTGCTTCAGCATGGGTTACACAAATATATTTAGAAAAAATGTTAACTCGAAAAATGGTAATAATCTTATAACCGATAGCTACCAAAGAAAGCTGTAACTAAACTAACGAAATTAATCAAAGCCAATTTTAGAATTTCCTAGCCTATGGAAATTGATTGAAGTGATAACGATATCTAAACCCGGAAAGGCACCAAACGAAGTATCATCATACAGACCAATGTGTATCCGAGGCACCTTTAGCATGGTGCAGGTTACCCTGCAGCACCTTGGTGTCGTTACTTATAATTGGTGCTTGTGTTTTTGTTGGATGGCTCCTTCTTACTGCAAGGCGTGTTAATGTCGTTTTTTTTTGTTTGTTTGCCATCCCAACGAGGGTGGTCAGCAAGCCTATCCCTCACAGCAGAACCTGTCTTTTTCATTGGAGTGAAGACAGGTGCCGCACTCGCCATATGAGGTGTAGATGGTGTCACTATCGAGGCACTAGCATCGCAAGTCACCGATGACATCATCTGTCACAACTCCTACGGCAGTTTGTACAGGCTTAAGACTTTGTCTGTACTCTTCAGGATCAGTCTTACTCTGCTAAAACCGTAGGCTGCATTGCATTTTAGCATTTTTAGACGACATCTGGGGGGTTATCAACGCAAAACTTTAACGAGTTTCAAATAACCGATTTATCGAGAGAGATACATTTTTTTGTTGCGCCTACATACTACCAACTTGGTTAGAAATGTACCCTCTCTCTGCGTTTGCTGCTTATAGTTCATCGTTTACCATTCCACAAGTTTGCGCCTCATACACAATTTAAGTCAGTGAAAAAAATACGTGCTACGCATCTTCTCTGTCTTTCTTCCAGCTTGATATATCGGTAAAGCCTATGATTCTTGTCTCATTTGAGACTCGAAGCCTCAGAACACCATCATAAATAATGTTCCACAAGATAGGTCCTAATACCAATCCTTATGGAGCTCCACCAGATATGTATGTGGTACTGCCTTACCCCATCATCGGTGTCGAAGAGTAGAAGCCTTTTCTCAAAATAGGGCGCCGTGGTTACTGTACCGGACCACTGCGCGTGAGGTTCAACCACCTCTCGCGAACTTCCTCTTTATCTTCTGCCCCCAATAGCACCATCCAAAGCTTTACCTATCCTCCTTGTAGCTTATACTGTAGATGAGAGTACTGTTGGTTTGAGAGGGTTGATTATTTGCCTCCTCCAGTCGGGTGCATATGATCCCCTCCAGTATTTTAGCGATTGTGTCCAACAAGCATATGGGACGGTATGACAAAGGCTCATCCAGTGGGTATGCAATATACTATGTGCTTTTCAATAAACGGAAATGGGTCACAATTTCTAAGGTGTTGTTGGCCAAACCATATCCCATATCCATATTATCAGAACAATGTACTTAATGAAATTATTACAATTTATTATGAAATACGAAACGATGACATTGTTCTATGCTCCCTATGCTGAGTATATCTTCATCTCGCTGGCATAGTACTGCAAACAACTGATCACATAGACAAAGATAAAATTCATGATGAAGGGCAATGTGGTTCGCAAGTCCATTTCCATCACACGACAAGTCCAAGAGTTCAAGTCATACACGAAGCTTCGTAACATCAACTGATCGATCTGCAATAAAAGATGATGAAAAATCTTTAAGCTTACATACCGTCACTTACGCCCCGTTCAAGAATTGTGTTCTTCTTTAGCCTTTTTCTGAGAATCAACATTAGTATCCTTTCCTTGAAAATATTATTCGAATGAATTAACATATCTGATAGTCGTCCAATCAAATACATGTCAAACGATACCGTCACTGCTAGCGGAAGGTCCCATTTCAGTGTAAAAATAAGGCCTATCGCCTTACCTACCCACCCATCCGAAAACTTGAGGTATAAAAGCGTTTTCAGAACTGTATACACACGGTTTATGTCGGAAAATAGTGCCAGAAAAATCGACAAAAACAAAGCAGAGAAGAACGCGTTCAGATTGTGCTTCACTTGATGGATACGATATGATATCGTTAGCAAGTCCTGCAGATTTTTCGAAAGCTTCTCTTTGTTCATATTGACTACAGCAACTTCAAGAAACTCATTCATTTTCATATAGAAACAGACCAGAGCCAACTGCGAGTACATGTGTCCGAAATACGTCAAAACGGCTAAAATCTGAAAATATGGAAACAATAGTTTCCATATAGTCACGAATGAAAACGGGCAGTAACAAAACAAATCGACAAGAATGCGAAAGTAGCTGTGGGAGGTTTTCAAAATCAGCATTCGTCTGAAAGACGCCTGATAAAAAATTTTTGAATCGGTTTTCCTTTCCAGGAGTTCAAAGATCTCGAACATTTCATTTATGATTGGTAGTAAAGTGTGACCTAGAGCCAGATAATTTGTGACAAGAATCCATGGGCCTACGCATCTTAATACAACGGAAACCAATTGCAAGAAATAATCCTGTGCATCGACGGACTTTGAACTGAAATAATTGATACTAGCGAATGCTAAAACTCCACCGAAAAACCCACTAGCAATATGTAAAACTTTTAATATGATTCGAAAAGCTATGACACGGGCCTTGCTGTATTTTACTCGTCGGGTATACGGATTGAAATTGAAGCTCGTGAATCCACAGAATTTTAAATATCTGTACAAAATTTTCAGGTGCGGCCACAGATCCCTTGTTGGTTCCGAAGTGCTCATGTTTATGTTGATACTGGCAGCAGTGTACTGCTGTCCATACCATTTAGGCATGTTATACTCGTAAGAAGCAGTTCATAGTAAAATCCTTTTAAGCTGATTAGAAATCAATTTTTATTGATTTAACCTAAGTGTTATTGCACTGTCCTTCGATAGTAAAAAAAAAAAAAAGAAACATTCTGAAACGAGCGTATGTGTGTGGACTCTCATTACAGCCTTGATTTCTTAGCCATAGAATTTTCTTGATAATGAGTGCAGAGAGGCATGCTTCTGCGTTCTTAAAAATTGCAAGGTTCTAGAGCACCAATACCTTTAAAAGTCTATATGCGCCAAGTGTGATTGCTCTGCAATAAAACAGATCGGCTACTCACTGCGACTTACTGCTTCGCACACCACACACACACTGCTTGATCATTATTTTTAAGTAACATCGACCGGACTACCAAACTGTGGCTTACCTTGAACTCAATTGCATCTTTCATACGCCCAAATCATCCATATGCATACTCTGAATATGCTCGAACTTAAGATCCTTTGTTCTCTTTCAAATTATATACTGCACTGTGCACTAAAGAGAACAAAGCAACAAATGCTAACCGTGATTTTAAGAGCGGCTACGGCACTGTTTTTCTTAACGGCTTATTTTTCTTTATTGGTGTGATCACTGTTCTCTGAAAATCACTCTTTAGCACTTTTGGTATAGCTGAGCCATATTTCTTATTGATGCTTCTACATAGGGCGTTCCGGAAAGATTAAGCTACCAATGTGGAGTAACGTTCCTCACATCAAGGCAAACAAAAAAGACTAGTACACTTTTGTCCGACTACTTATCATTTTTGGAAACCACTGCACATAAATTGAAACATAAGTGAAACACTTTTAAAGGTGAATCCACTAGGATTCCAAATATTTTTCAAACTCTTCCGGAAAATGATAGCGAGTTGAGCAAAATATTTTGTTTTGAAGAATATGAGAAACAATTTAATGAGAAGGCATAGATGCATTGCAATTGCCTTGCTTAGGATGTTTTTCTTTTTCCTCAAATATCTATAATAACTTGACTACAAGGATAGTGGATGCAATGAGCTTGTGTGCATAGTTTTCTGGTTTTTTATGATTTTCCTACAATTTTTCGTAATGATGTACATACATAGTTTATTTTTAAATTTGAAACTCTGGAGTTTCTGGAGTGTTATTTCTCAGGGGACTGGTGATTTGCAAATGGTGTTTGTTCCTCTTTGTAAAAAATTGGACAAAGGAGATTGCACCAACTACGGGGTATCTCTTTTAAGTCTTCTTGGAAAAGTCTTCGCTAAGCTGCTAGAAACACGTTCCAGAGTTGTGATTGAGGATAGTTTAAAGGATGAGCAATGCGGCTTTCTTCCCGGTAGAAGCACAACTGACCAGTTATTCAATATCAGAATAGTTTTTGAGAAGGCCTGGGAGTATGCTAAACCTGTCTACACTTGTTTTATGGATTTGGAAAAAGCATATGATAGGGTTTCTCCAAGGAAACTCTGGAGTATTCTGCAGGAGTATGGGATTAATGTTTCCCTGTTAAAAGCGATTCAGTCTTTATATGCAAATTGTAGAAGCTATGTTCGGATAAATGGCGTTAAATCAATACTTTTCACTGTGGACGTTGGACTCCGCCAAGGGTGCGTTTTTTTACCTCTTCTCTTCATTGTATATATGGACTCGATGTTGCAGCGCAGTCGTGGCCGAGAATTTTTTAAAGTGGGGGACTTAGTCATTTGCTCTTTGCGGATGATTTGGTCATCCTTGGTTCCTCTACTTACTTACTTACTTAGATAGCGTTACAGTCCGGGGTGGACCTGGGCCTAAGCCAACAAACCTCTCCAGCCAGCGCGGTTATGAACCAGCTGCCTCCAGTTGCGCACGCCAAGTTGGTTGAGGTCCCCCTCCACTTATTTGCGCCACCTACCGCGAGGTCATCCTCTACTGCGTCGTCCATCCGGGGTGGATTCGAAGATTTTCTTAGCGGGAACGTTGGGCTCCATCCACTCTAAATGACCCAGCCATCTTAATCGCTGTATGTGAACTCTTCTGGCTAAGTCGATGTCTTTGTATAGGCCGTATAATTCGGCATTGTACCTTCTCCTTCACTCACCGTCTATGCAGACGGAACCAAAGATCGCTCGAAGAACTTTCATTCATTCATTCATTTTCAATGGCCCGCTAATCCTTCATGAGGGTCGCGGGGGTAGGGTGCTCAGGTGGACTCTCCATCCTTCTCGATCCTCCGCCATTGACTCCAATTCATCAGGAGGTATCCCTAAGCGGCTCCAGGAGAGATGTCGGACTTGATCCAACCATCTATTTCTAGGCCTACCGCGAAGTCGCCTACCTGATGGCACGGCAACCATGGCGCGTCTTGGAAGCCGGTCTGGGGGCATACGCACTACGTGACCAAACCGTCGAAGCATAGATCGTTCCGTTCCGATCGAGAAGTAGCTGCTCAACGTTGAGCACCTCGCGTACTCTGGTGCTGCGCACTCGATCCCTACGAGTTATTCCAACAACACCGCGAACGAACCTCATTTCGTCAGCTTGTATCCGCGATCTTATTCTTTCGGTCACTACCCAAATTTCATGACCATAGGTGAGAGTTGGAACATACACAGAGTTAAAAACCGATAGCTTAGCTTGAACACTAAGTTCGGCCTTCCTTATAACAGATTGGCCAAGCTCTCTCAAAATTGATCCAGCCTGACCAATTCTACAGGATTACTCGGCATTGCTCCTCCCATCACTCGTGAATAAAACCCCGAGGTACTTAAACTTCTCCACCTGCTTCAGTGGGACTCCACTAACATGCAGAGTGCACTGAATGGGTTTTTTGGAAGCGACCATTACTTCCGATTTGTTCACGTTGATCTTCATTCCAGCATCATCACAAACGGCTACAAACCTTTCGAGTGCGCGCTGAAGTTCGGTTTGAGAGGACCCAAGGATGACCAAATCATCCGCAAAGAGCAGATGACTAATCCTTAGGTCTCCCACTCCCCGCCACGGCTGCGCTGTAACATCCAATCCATATATACAATGAAGAGGAGAGGTGACAAAATGCACCCCTGGCGGAGTCCAACGCTCACAGTGAAAGGTATTGATTTAACACCGTTTATCCGAACACAGCTTTTACAGTTTGTATATAAAGACTGAATCGCCCTTAACAGGGAACCAGCAATCCCATACTCCTGCAGAACACTCCAGAGTTTGCCTCGAGGAACCCTATCATATGCTTTTTCCAAATCCACAAAACAAGTGTAGACAGGTTTAGCATATTCCCAGGCCTTCTCAAGAACCATTCTGAGAGTGAACAACTGGTCGGTTGTGCTTCTACCGGGACGAAAACCGCACTGCTCATCCCCCAAACTGTCCTCAACCACAGCTCTGGAACGCTTTTCTAGCACCTTAGCGAAGACTTTTCCAGGGAGACTTAGAAGAGATATACCCCTATAGTTGGCGCAATCTCTTTTGTCCCCTTTTTTAAAAAGGGGAACTATCATCCCCATTTGCCAATCATCAGGTGTTTCACCGCATTCCCAGGCCACTTTAATGATACGCGAGAGCCATTGAACTCCCTCTTTACCTAAAGCCTTGAGCATTTCTGGCCGAATTTCATCCACACCAGCAGATTTGTCAACTTTTAGCGCTTTGATCGCCAAAGTTACTTCCTCTACCGTAGGAATACTTTCCGCCTAACTCTCGACCATAGGTCTATCATCTTCGGTGCCCTGTTCGGGGTTGAGCAATTCTGAAAAGTGCTCGCTCCATCTGCGTAAGATGTCCTCCTCATTAGAAAGAAGTCTACCGTCTTTGGATTTGACTCCTTCAACGATATTCAACTTTTTTCCTCTGAGTCGGCGGACGGTCTGCCAGAACATCTTATTTGCAGATCTGTGGTTACGTTCCAATTTCTCGCCAAACTCCTTCCAAGACTGTTCTTTCGCTATTTTCACAGCTAATTTGCAAGTTCTTTGCGCCTCAGTGTACCGATTTCGAGAATCGGAGTTCCCCAAGTGAATCCACACCTTAAAGGCTCTCTTCTTCTCTCTGATGGCTTCTTGAACTCCGGGAGTTTTAAACCAAGCAGTTCTTTTCTCACCACCAGCCGCCACACCAAGCCGCTTCACTCCACAAACATCTCCCGCAGAGGCAATAACCGCTGTTGAAAACAGTTGCCATTCTTCCTCTACATTTGATGGAACAGTTGGAATTCATTCAAACCTCTCAGATATTTGCCGCGCAAATGTCTCCCGTATAGCATCGTCCTGTAACCTCTCCCATCGTATGCGTGTAACCATCCTTGGCTTACGCTTTGGTAGGGGAGGCACTCTCTCGCTAAGATACAATTTGCACAGCACTAAGTGATGATCAGTTGACAGTTCGGCCCCCCTCAATACGCGAACATCACAAACAATTCTCTTCAGACACGATGGTACCACAAAGAAATCGATCAGCGACTTCTGCTGAAGACTCTGACGGTACCACGTGTATTTGTGAATGTCTTTGTGCGGAAAGATAGTATACATGATGGATAAGCCATTTTCACAACAAAAATCCAACAACCTCTCTCCGTTTGCGTTTTGATCAGGATCACCATTCCTCCCAATCACACTACCCCATGTCATAACATCTACGCTCACATGAGCATTGAAGTCACCCATCAGGACAAAAGAATCCATATCTGCAACCTTTTCAAGGGCAACATCAACTTCATCTAAGAAAGCTGCGTACTCTGACTGAAGGTTCGGTGCATACACCTGCACCAATGCCAGAGTTAATCTTTCAAGCTTGAGCTTTAAGATCGCAACTCTCCCTCCTAATGGTATCCACTCCAATACTCTGTCTGTCAACCTGGGACTTGTGAGTATCCCCACTCCCGCCCGAGCAGACATTGAGGGTGCGACTCCTGACAGGAAGAGCTTCCACCCACCCGAAAGGTCCACAGTTTTAGAACCTCTCTGCTTTGTTGAAGAGACGCCAACTATATCTAGTCGACTTTTAACAGCCACCGCAACAACCTCAAGATCCTTCCCTGTGAGCGATGAGACGTTCCATGTGCTTATCCTAAGTCGATGCCGTTGTCGAATCTCAGAGAGTCCATCTGTGCCCCTATCGGTGCACAGCGCGCTCACCCCTTGACCCCCGTAATGGTTCGCGAGACCATTGACAGGAAGCTCGTAGCCATTTCGGGTTTGACCCGGCCGGCTGCCGAGCGGGACAGGCCGACCACCAGACGCTCGCATACTGACACCCTTCAGGCCTGGCTCCAAAGGATGCCCTGGCTTACCAGGCTTGGCAATATCCGAGGCCGGTCGATTCCTTCTTGTCATCATGGGGTGTGCGCTTTGTTAGCCGTAACTGGATTGTATGGATGGGAATAACTATTTAAGTTACCCCATCCGCACATCCCAGTCACGTTGCCCGCCCCCCACCACGAGGAGGTCAGCTGCCAGGGCGGCGAAGTGAAGATTTTAGGAAATCTTTTTCAGTTTAAAAGTTATATCAAATTCAGTGATTTAAGTCGTACAAAACCATAAAATAAGCTTTGAGCGCTTTGAGCTACATCTAAATAACATCTTTTTTTTCGTTTTAAAGGCACCAAGGGAAAAATATGTTCTAAAATTCCCACACATTTTTGGAGCAGTCTAATGTACATACATATCACATCCTTGCGATAAAATTTAAAAATCGTGATTTTCTTAATTTTGGCAAAATACAATCCTCAAAACTATACTCCATCAACCCTTTAAATTGTAGTAATCTAGCTTCATTATTTCGTAGGTAGTTAGCCCTTAAGTCATTATAGACGATTTGTTGTCAGCTATACGAGTACACACCTTAGCAAAAGAAAAATACTTCGCAAAGCAATTTTTGCATTTTTCTCAAACCTACCTTTTTCGAGTTACCACAGTTCTATCGCGCTATGTACAATTGTAAACATGTAAGCCATATTTAGGCAATTCTGAATATGAATTCACCGGACTGTAATCAGTGAATGATTCTTTTAAAATATAGATGAAATTGATCCGGACGAGATGTGGTTTCACCAGTATGACGCTAGATACAACATGGTGACCGAAACCATCGAGTTATTGAAATCGCAATTTGGCTGTAAGTTGCTTTCAAAAATGGGACTGTCAACTGGCCTTCAAGATCGTGTGAGTTAACACCTCTGGACTATTTCCTATGGCACTATATGAAGTCACTGGCTTATAATAAAAAACCAGCAGCAATTGAAGCCTTCCAAGCCATCATTATTCGTGTTATTCGTGGCATACCGCTACCATTGCTCAAACAAGTGACGGACAAAACGCGCTTCGTCAGGAACAGCTGCGGTGACCATATCGTTGTCAAAAGTTCGCGAGAGGCTCAAACGTCTTTACACATATTCTCGCGATAGTTGATCGGTATACACGGTGGCCAGAAGCATTCCCGTTGAAAGACAACCTTACTTCCATCATCGCTACTACCTTTGTTAAAGAATTCGTCTGCAGATTCAGCATACCATTTCGCTTAACGACAGATCAAGGCAGCCAAATTCGTACAATCGCCTATCAACGGCATGGTCGACCGATTCCAGAGGCAATTGAAGGCAGCCTTGATGTGCCGCAAAAGCGAAAATACCATACGTGAAGCGACGATCTACCAATGTGGTATACGAGCACGTTACGCTTTTAAACCAGATATTGGGTACTCGCCAGCTGAGTTATTATTATTATTATTTGTGTAGAGTTATTTTACACTGCGACCTAATGGTCTATTGTGCCCCCTGCTAATACCTTGGAGAGGTTTGTTCCCTCGTTAGAGTCCCCTTCGCAATTGCAATTCCTGCGGAATTGTGTTTGAAGTTCATATGCTCTTACTTTGCCTCGGCGAGAATAGTTCAACTTAGAGCTCTTTCGCCAGACCAAATTCTTTTAAGAATCTGAGAATGAGAAGTGGGTCCATAGTTGGCATGTCCTCTTCTGATACTTGGTATTTGCCCATTTCCTTTTATGGGTCACTGCCCTACAAGACTCCAGAATGTGTTCCGGAGTCTCACCTGACTCGTTGCAGAATCTGCAAAGGCCTTCATTTGTTATACCTAGTTTCCGTAGATGCTCCCTGAGCTTGCAGTGCCCCGTTAGGAAGCCTGTTAGGATCCGTAGGTTATTCTTGCTAAGGCATATGCAGGCTTCGAATCTTTTCCGGTTTTAACATCACAGTAGTTTCTTAGCTTGCCTCAGGCCTGTGGTGTTGTTCCAGGTTCTTGCCCTGTCTTCTCTCTCCATTTTCCTGAATTTCTCGCGTATGGTGTGTTCCCTTACTCCGCAGAATGGTTCAGGTCCAATGAAGGGTTCTGCAGCCCCTTGTCTTGCCACTGCGTCTGCTACTTCATTACCTTTTATCCCGACATCACCGGGTATCCAGTAAAGCGTAGCTTTATTGTTTCTGCCCAATTCATTAAGTTGGCATAGGCATTCCCACACAAGTTTTGACTTAATGACATAGGAGTCAAGTGCTTTGATAGCTGCTTGTCTGTCTGACAGTATTGCTATGTCGCTGTTGCTGTATCCCTTTTCGAGATTGAGTTGAATGCATCTGTCTATTGCGCATATTTCAGCTTGAAAGATGCTGGTACACTTGCCCATGGGTTCTGAGTGCTTGGTCCTTGGCCCAAATACGCCCGCCCATGTGTCCTCTCCAGTTCTCGAACCGTCTCTATACCACTTTATCGTGTGGCTGCCCAGTCCGTATATCGTGGATTCATTGCTCCACTCTTTCTTGTTACTTAACTTTGTACTAAAGTTTTTTCCAAAGTTAAATTTCTTTATACTGTCGTCCCTGGGGACGGCCAGAAGGGGAAGTTTTTTGAGAAGTGCATCGTATTCTCTCGAACCAACACATTTTTGTGCCATCCTTAGGATCGTTCGCAGTGCATTTTGCTCCACTACAAGATGGAGCAGTGTTAGCTCCAGGAGTACTTCCATGGCTACAGTTTGACACGTTCGCATGACCCCAGTAATGCAGAGGCACGCAAGTCTTTGCATTTTAGTGAGTGTCTCCCTCGTAGTGACTAGACTAGTTCGCTTTGTCTATGCTATTGCTCCATAAGTGATCATTCGTCTCACAATGGCAATGTACATCCATCTTAGAATGTTTGGACTAAACCCCTAACACTTACCCGCTAGGCTGCTGCATATCATTAGAGCTCGGGTAGCTTTTTTGGATAACTCCTCTATGTGGTTCTTCCACAAGAGTTTGCTATCTAGGTGTACCATAGTCCTAGATATTTCACTTCCTTTACCGGTGCCAGTATCGTGCCCGACAGTCGGATTGGCTTCAGTTCAAGTTATCTCTTCCTCGTGAACAGTACTATTGTGGTTTTGGCCGGGTTTATATTGAGCCCAGCCATGCTGCACCATTCTTGAGTTACTGTTAGGCCCCTTTGTATAATATCACATAGGGTTTCCTCGAATTTCCCCCTGGCAATCAGTACAATGTCATCAGCGTAGGCTTGACAATCAATTCCAAGGTTTGTTAATTTTTCAAGAAGCTCATCCACAACAAGACTCCACATTAGGGGAGATAACACTCCTCCTTGTGGGCATCCTCTTGTTGTGTTGACCCTGATAATTCTATGTGATGCTTGAGTTTCTGCTGATTTTGTTCTCAGCAACTCATACATCCACTTAGATACTGTTCTGCTAACTCCCTTTCTGTCAAGGGCTCGTTTAATAGCTTCATGTGAAGTATTATCAAATGCCCCTTCGATGTCTAGGAAGGCGCAGATTACTATCTCTTTTGTTTCAAGAGCACTTTGGATGGTTTCCGTCAGCTGATAAAGAGCAGTCTCAGTGGACGCCAGCTGAGTTAGTGTACGGTCAACCTCTGAAGCTACGCTGCTGCAAATAAGGACTCTACCGAAACGGACCCAATGATATGATCGCGTTCTTAAGGGATACAATTAATTGTTTTCGACCAGCTCCTACGTAATCAACAAACCCAGTACCACACATACCACAGTCATTGCATACCGGTGAATAGGTTTTCGTAAGCGTCGATGCGGTTCGTGTTGGGTTACAACCGCCGTACGAAGGTCAATTTCGGGTAGTTAAACGACTACGAAAAAATTGTATAGTGAATGTCCGCCGGAAGAACAAAAATGTTAGCATAGATCGTCTGAAACCAGCGTTCATGGCAAAATAACTTAAAGCCATTTGGATTAACAAGACGAACAAAGTTAGATTTCGCGTTAAGGTATCGTTTTACTGGGGATACTGTAGCACACATCTTTTCGTTAAGTTGCTTTTCCAAGCGAGAACACTCAACGAAAATGGAATAAGCACTTCATAGCATTCACAAACTGAGATTCGCTACTTCTTGTCAGTTGGCCAGAAGGCACTCACGTTTTTTATTGAATAAATTTCCCTTGTATAGGACGATAAGTCCGTTTTATATCTTTGACAATTAAAGACAACTTAATTTAAACTAAAAGGGTGAATTTCTTCATTTGCTGTTATGTTCACCAGTGAGGTAAATATCTCCGCACAATCGGTCCTTTTCAAGATCCCCCGACGAGCATCGAGTAAGGTGCTACGGGCAAGTAGTCCTACAGCACCAAACAATTTGAGAAAGAACTTTTCAGATAGCTGGTCGATAATTTATAATTGCATAATTTGTATTCACATAATTTATATATTGTATCTATTTTCCATAATATCATTCTGAATTTCAGATGTAAAAATTTGTTTAACTGATATTTTTTTTTTTTTTTTCTAGGGTAGGTGAAAAACCTGTCATAGACACTATGAGAATAACAAGAGCGTGCTCATAGTAGTGTCAGATTCTTACTGACTAAAAAAACACCACCCTTCGATATAAATTTGTTAGATATCGGAACTAAGTATTAACTTATCGAGCAATTTTTCCTTCATGAAATAAAAACGTTTGGCAGGTTTCTTTCCACTGAAAGATCCTGCATATTCCGCAATCTAGACGCGGTTAATCCGTATCTCGCCAAGTCGAAAGGTTTCGTTCTTTGTAGTCGGCGCAATAAATTGCTCTCATCCAAAATTTGTAGGACTGTATTGTTGACATGTCCGATTAGTCGGTTTCTATGCTTTCTCGCGAAGCTTTTAGTTTCAACTTCGATTGTTGGAATTCCGAGATCCTTGTGGATATCCACACCGGCTTTAGCACTTGCTTGTATAAAAGCAGTTTGTTCTCAGTACTGAGCTGGGAATGTTTTCCGAGTAACCAGTACATTTCTCTATATTCGATTTCGAGTTCTTTACGTTTCATTTTCACGTGCGAATTCCATTTCAGTCTTGCGTCGAGTGTCATTCCCAGGTATTTGGCCTCGTTCGCAAAAGTTATTCGGGCCGAGTTTAGGAAAATTGGCAAGTTATTAGTTTTCTTGTAAGTGAAATTCACGTGAACAGATTTAGATTCGTTGAGGGCGATCCGCCAGTTCCTGTTCATTCATTACATTATTTAGTGCGTTTTGCAGTTTTGCAGTCGTTTCTTCGATTGTTTTGCCTACTGCTAGGATAGCGGTTTCATCGGCGAACGTAGTAGGGATAGTACCATCTTCGTTCGGTTTATCACTTGTATATAACAAATAGAGAAGCGGCCCAAGAACGCTTCCTTGCAGTACGCCGGCCGAAATTTCTTTGAGCTCGGAGTATTCGACTCCATGTCTAACACGAAAGAGTCTATTCCCGAGATATGATTCTAGAATATCGTATAAGCATACAGGGAGAACTTGGCCTAGTTTGCATTTCAAGCCAACATGCCACACCTTACCAAAGGCTTACGAGACGTCAAGAAAAACGCTTGAGCAAATCTTTTTCTCTTTAAGTGCTTTCTCGATTACGTCAGTAATTCTATGCACTCGGTCAATCGTCGAATGCTTACTTCTGAACCCAAACTGGTGGTCAGGGATAAGATTATTTTCTTATTTAACCGGTTGGAGACGCCTTAGTAATATCTTCTCGAAAATGTTCGATATGATTGGAAGAAGTGAAATTGGTCTATAGGATTTTACCTCAATTGGCGGTTTTCCTGGTTGTAAAACCATTATGACTTCCGTAACTTTCCATTGGCACGTGTTTTAATCTGAGCGCAGCATTTACAATATAGAGATGCTTAATCAATGCTTTTCTAGGTAAAACTTTGAGAATTTCTCATAATCAGGAGATTTCTTACGTTTTACATTCTCGATCTCATGTTTGAGTTCCCTTAGCGTTGCACTTGTGAGCGTTAAATCGTCAGATGCTAAATCCAGCCTATTGAGGTTGTCGTAAACCACTTGACCATCGTACGGTTTAAATGTTTCTTCCAGGTGGGTCGCAAAGACGCCCGTTTTTTCTTTATCTTCCCTCGTCCATTCATTTGATTTAATTTGATTGGCGGCGCGGGGACTTTGGGCTTTTTGGTGCCTTTTAGAGCTTTCCAAAGTGAATAATTGGAATCTTTTTTCGCTGTTAAACTTTCAATGTAAGAGCCTATTGCACGATTCTTAAAATCCTTAATAGTCTTCTTCAACAAATTGCACAGACGATTCAAGTGTGCTTTATGCTGCGGAGCACGACTCTGTTGCCATTTTTACGCGCTTTTCTTTTTTCCTTGACCAATTCTTTTATTTCCGGAGAATATCGTAAACCGTATCTGACCGGCGTTTTCCTTGGATTGGGCGTATTATTCCAAGAGGCGAGCTGTACGATCTCAAGGAAGCGATCAACTTCAACCTCAAGTTCATAGGGTGTCGTAAGTGGAACGCTCAGTTCAACATTATCTTCAATTTCATTCCTAAAGCCTTCCCAGTTAGTTTTTCGACCAGTTAATCTCGCTGGCTTTAGGTTATAGACTAATTTTTCGCTGATTGTTAAAATAACCGGGGAGTGATCAGACGTCAGATCAAAGCCCACTTTATATTTTATATGGTTGTTAGATATTCCTTTCACAACGAAAAAATCGATCAGGTCAGGTATTTTCGAAGTATCAGTTGGCCAGTAAGTCGGTTTACCCGTTGAATGGAAATCACAACTGTACTCCATACCTGCCCCATTGAGCATTCTACCTTTTTTCGAGCTGTATCTAGAGCCCCATAATGTATGTTTCGCATTAAAATCGCCGCCAATAATAAAATTAGGTTTCAGCGATTCAAACAAGTTAGTAAAATCAGATTTTTCAAGCGCGGAACGCGGTGGACAGTAGATAGATGAGATTTTAAGAGTACGCTGTCTATTTGTAACTCGAATCGTGCACAGTTGCAAAGTTTCAAGCTCTATCTTTAGGTCTTCGGATTGTTCGATGCAGTCTTTAATAAGCAAGGATGATCCGCCCCTCGCTTTTCCCGAAGGGTGACAAGCGTGGTAATCATTATAGCCTTTTATTTTTAAATGCGATTCCTTTTTTGCGTGGGTTTCAGAAATCAAGCAAATATCAATATCTTTTTCACGCATGAAGATTTCCAATTCATGCATTCATGCATTCCAAATACATATATTAAACATTCGTTTTTCATTCATATTCTAGATGAAGTACACATTTTCCGTGAATTATTTCAAGCTTAACCAGCCTGTACTAGCGAGAACAATTTTATTTATTTTGCTTTGTTCTTCAAATTTCTCGAGAACAACCGACAAAACATAAAAGACAGGGTCCGTCGAAACTCAACTTTTTTTTTGTCTTTCTGATGCCCCGCTCTGAGCCGCGTCCGAAGGCATTACCCGGTAGCTTTTCCAATATTAACTTTTCAGTACCGTTTTAAGAACAGAGGTCGAGGACTTTTCTGTTGTCACTCTTTCCCTCACCGTTTTACGCTCTAAACCCGGTAGTTTTAATTTACCTACTTTCTCCTGTGCGATCTTACGCTTTGGCTTAGTTTGCAGTTTTGATTTTGCATTTAGTGGTTTAAGGAACGCATCTCTCCGTTTTTGCACCACCTAAGCTACTGAATGTAAATTAATTTATAAGTTTTGCTATTAATGGCTAAAAGCTTATTGTGAAAGATGTTTATAAACAGTAATTGAGTTGAATTGAAAATATTTCGTTTTAAAATATCGTATTCTACATGTACAATACATAACCCTTTTCTACTTGTATACCACTTCGCTGGCATAGTATTCCAAACAATTGATCACATTAACAAAAATCATATTCGCTACGAAGTAAAAGAAGAATCGCGAATTCATTTCAACGATCTGACAGGCCCGAGAATTCAAGTCGTATACTTTTCCCTGAAACATCAACTGATCGATCTGTAATAGAAGATGTTTAGCACTAAATTTACACTGATTAGCTTCGAAGACTAACCTCCAACTCAAGTGATTTGCTTCTCTCAAGTTGATTCCTGCAAAGCAACACCAATATCCTTTGGTCGAATGTCCTCTCTAAGCGCAACAACGTATCAGATAGTCGCCCAATTAAATAGATATCATAAGACACCATCGAGATGAGCGGGAGAATTTTACAAAAAACAGCAACCATTTTGCCAAGCCACAACCCCTCGAACTTGTGAAACACTAAAATCTGCACAATGTTATATAAACGATACACATCACCAAAGAGTCCTATGTATGCCGACAGAAACACTGCCGAAAAGAATGTATTCAGAATGCACTTCAATCGATGAATGCGAAACGATATCTTAACCAAATCTCGAACATTCCTGGTGAACTTCCGCTTGTTCATTGTGTATACAGCGAATTCAAGGACTTCATTCATTTTTCTGTAGAAGCAAACTAACACTAACTGAGAGTACAGGTGACCGAAAAATGTCAGCATAACCAATACTTGCCCATACGCAGCGAGTGCGATAAATAACTCGTCAATTTCCCCTTTAAAGTTTACCAAATACCGTGTCAAACCCAGAAGGACGCACATGCAGCTGATAGAGATTTTAAAAACCAAAGCTTCGTCAAATGTAGACAAATAGAAAATGATTGGATCAGATTTCTTCTCAAGGACTTTGAAGATCGCAAATATTTCATTTATGGCTGGCATTAGAGTGTGTCCTTTTCCAATGTAATTGTTCGTGAAAATCCATATTTCCACAAATAATGGCACGTGGGCTGCGAATTCAAGGATCACTTCCTGCCCTGTGATGGAACTCCAATTCGTAGGAACTGCTTTCAATGTCAGATACCAAAATAAAACACAAACCAGAAGTATCGTGAGAAATGATCCACTCAATGTGCGAAGGACTTCGAATATGACTCGAGAGATACAGGAACGGATTTTATTATATTCTACTCGACGAGTCCTGGGATTAAAGTATAAATTCGTGAAACCAAAGAATCGAAAAAGTATGTGCATCACTTTTAAGTGTGGAGACAGGTCGATTCTTAACGGAAGTGAACCCATGTTTACGGTGTTCTACGCTGTACTGAGGAGTCGCATAATGTTAAAGGAAACACTTCCTGCTGGTGACATTTTTAAGGTAATGGCCTCGAAATGTTCTTCATTGTAATCATTTAAATGTAATTAGTTAAAGTAGTACTGTTCAATATTTCTTCACCACGATAATTGATTTCTAGCACGATTAGAGGTGAAGTAAACTCATATGAACATTTGACATTTTATATATCATTTGGGGATGGAGAATAGGACTGAAACATGTAGGAGGGATGCCAATTAATGAAAGACATCGCACAGATTTTTAAAGCTTTTTTTGTACTTGTGGTTAGTTTATTGACTAGATTTAGATTTAGATTTAGATTTGATTTTATATATGTCGCTCATATGAATTACAATCGTGTATTTAAGATACAATCAATAAATTCATGGCGTTGCCGTTGACAAATAAAATTTTACAAATTATTTATTAACAGTGTTTTATGTTTTCTCTAGACGCTAATCTTTAAAAATGTCCATTCATTATTCTTTCTCGATAATCAAGTGCTAGTTTACAATATTGAAATAGTTTCTCAACGCTTAATTCATTAAGTAAGTCTATTGGTGCCTCTTCTGGCAGAAAATCGCTCACAGGGTTGTTTCTTCGAATCTCTCGGAGAATTGGACATTTGCCAACAAAATGAAGTACGTCTTCTCTTTCGGCGAGATTGCCAATGCTGCAGAGTATTGGTAAATCCTCCCTTTTAAGTATACATATAGTTCAATTTTGGCAGTTCTGCTCTTAGCTTTAGCATCATCGATATCTTATCTACTTCATAAACATCCTTCTTCTTCTTCTTCTTCCTTTTATCAGCGAGGTTATGATCCGAAAACTAGGGATCACAACCCTCCCACTTCACCGCATTTCTACTGATCCGCCTGTGGGGTTCGCCTATTTGACCTCAGAAAATATCGGCAGGCCTGCCGATTTTGGATCACTCGGTTACTGAGGCCAATGAAATGCCGATGTCGTCGCATTTGTCTGATCCAGGCGTTTATAGGCCTGCCTTTCCTACATCGCGATGTCTTTGGAACGTGCATAGATATTGCCTTTTTTACAGGGTTCAAATGATCTCTTCTTTGAACGTGGCAATACCAGCTGAGCCGGTCGCGCTCTAATTTTCGTACGATGGTTTCCTTGATGTGAAAGCTTCCACGGATCTTCGAACTTCTTATTCGATCAAGCTTGGTCACTCCTGCTGTCATGCGAAGCATCTTCATCTCAGCTGCCGTTAATTTACTCTCATACTTTTTGTACATCGTCCAACATTGTGAACCGTATGTGAGCGCTGGACGTACAACTGCGGTGTAGAGCCTTCCTTTCAACTTAGGGGGCATTTTTCTGTCACAGAAGATAGCGGAATTTTCTCGCCACTTCATCCACCCTACGCTTACACGATGATTGATGTCGTCATCACAAGTTGCTTTGCTATTGATCATAGATCCCAGATATTTGAACTTTTCGCACTTGGGAAGCACTGTTCCATTCAAATAAATGTCTGGAATAGGCCTGAGTGGATCAGAGAACGGGCAGCACAAGTACTCTGTCTTTTTTGAACTAATGCGATACCCATTTCCCTCCAAAACGTCCACCCACACATCAAGTGCTCGTTGCAGGGATGTAGGATCCTCACTTATGATGGCTCCATCGTCAGCAAAGAATAACTGATGTACCTTGGGGTGCATCACTTTACCTTCAAGCAGATAATCAAGGACTGTAATAAAGAGCAAAGGACTTAAAACGCTTCCCTGGTGCACCCCGACTTTGATTCGGAACTCTTCGGTTACTCCAGCGGGGCATCTTACTTTTGTCTTTGCTCCTTCGTACATGTCCATAATCATCTGTACATAGGTTTCTGGAACCCCTCGATGTCTTAGCGCCACCCATATCAGATCTCGTGGTTGTCTGTCGAATGCCTTTTCAAAGTCAACCAATACAATATGCAAATCCCTTAAGGAATCACGATGTTTTTCCATTATGATCCTTATACTTTGGATTGCATCTGTGGTTGATTTACCCGAGACAAACCCGCACTGATCATCAGATAGCCGTATTATTTTTCGCAGTCGGCCACCTAATACCCGCTCAACGATCTTCATGGTGTGTGACATCAGCTTGATCGAACGGTAGTTATCACAGTTTCGCGTATCACCCTTCCCTTTGTATACAGGGAGAAGGTAACTTTCCCTCCATTCATTCGGCATTGGATCACCTCTCACGAATTTGGAGATAAGAATTCTGAGCCATCTGAACCCGATGTCTCCCATCTTTTTCCAGAACTCAGAGGGTATCTCGTCTGGCCCAACCGCTTTTCGTTTTTTGGAGTATTTGACCGCCTCACTAACTTCTTCGACTGTAATGTCGGGTATTTGTTCACAGTTAGGGGTGGCTCTTGGAAAGTATAGCCGGGGAAACTGTTCATTCAAAAGCTCTTCACAATACTGCCGCCACCTCTGCAGAATTTTGTCGTCATCCACAAGAAGCTGGCCATGAGCATTGCTAATGAACTTTGGCGAACGAATCTCCTGAGCATTCTTCCTTCTTTGGGCGGCTATTTTGAAGATAGTGGCACTCTTGTTCATATTGTGTCTTCGCAGCTCCTGGATAGCCTGGTTTGCATCAGCAACCGGGGAAAATATTTTATCCAGCTCCCGATACAGGCCCTCCGTACTCTCTGCTTGAAGCTGAGCGCACTTCTTCTTCGCTTTTTTCTTGCAGCATCTGTATTCCATTTCGAGGCGAGCTTTTTCGTCACTATTATTAGAGGGGCACTTTGACCAAGCTTTGAAAGCCGCTTTCTTCTCATTTATCACTTTCTTAGCTTCATCACTCCACCACCATGTTTCTTTGGCGTGTTGATGGTGGCCTTTTGAAGCTCCTAGCAGTGATTTGGCCTTCTTTAAGCAAGTTCGCTGTAGGGAATCCCACAAATTTTATGCTCTGCACTCTTCATCCTCAGCTCCGTTGATGGTGTGAGAGAGGTAATTTTTCATTACGAAAACAAAAGCATCGCCTTTTTCTTTGTCCAGATTGTACCACTTGATTTTCTCAGAGACCTCTGTTTGTTTGCTTTTCTTTGGTGTTTTCATAAAAATTTCTGTTAGCAGGAGACGGTGTTGACGAGCGATTGCCTCTCCCAGGATCACTTTGCAATCTTTTACCCGAGGCTTCATGAAACTGCTTACCAAATGGTAGTCAATCTGAGTTTCATCTCCACCACTGCTGTAAGTGATCAGGTGTCGGCTTTGTTTGATGAACATGGTATTTAACACGATAAGACCGTGTGATTTGCACATGCTTAGGATGTCTTCACCAGGAAGGTTCCTGGTGCCATATCCTAGTCCTCCATGGCAGTCTTCATAGTCTTCGTTTGATTTCCCGACATGTCCATTCAAATCTCCTCCCACAAACAGAAATTCTTCCTTTGGGATGTTCTTAAGGAGATTGTGGAAATCTAGCCAAAATGCATCCTTATCTATCTGATTGCACCCATTGTGGGGAGCATATGCACTGACAATATTCCACACCTCTCCTTGTATTACTAGTTTGAGAGACATCAAACGGTCGCTGGACTTCGAAATGCTCAAGACGTTTCCAAGTAGCTCTGCCGCAAGGATGATACCGATTCCGTTCCTAGCCTTTTCCGTTCCGTAGTAGAACATCTTGTAATCTTTTGTCCTAACGTCCAAGAAACGCGCCCGATTCCCGGTGTTTTTCCATTTCGTCTCTTGGACACACAAGATGTCCACCCGCCTTCTATTCATCATCTCTTCCAGCTCGTAACTTCGACCGGTCATGCTTCCAACGTTCCAACTCGCGACCCTTAAATTGCGTCCAAACTGTTTCATTATGTTGCTAGCCCCCGGAATCCGTATAGCTCTGACCCGAACATTTCTGCTCGGTCCAGGATCAGTACCATGCACAGCAGTGGTAGTGCCTGGCGGGGTAGTGCCTTTCCTTTTTGCAAGTATTATCATAATGATACAGTTTTGCAATACAATTTTTGCACCATATTGCGATGGTGTTTGTTGTTTGACACGTGCATGCTCCTGTTTTAGTATTGTTTGATCTTTCTTTTATGACACCGGTGATCTCCAGTCGTGTCAACCCACGGACTCGCATGCACACTTGTGGGAGGGTTTTTATGGTAGTATATGTGTCGCTAGGCTCACTTGGGTGTTATATTGCCTAGATCTGATTTGTCCCCCTTAGTCGCCTTTTACGACAAGCGCTAGTTGTTGGGGGGCGCTGCAGTGATATTCTTAACCCGTCCCTGCACGGGGCTGCTACTTCATAAACATCCTTAAAATAATTTCTTCCATGTAGGTGATGGTTCAATCGACTGTAGATAGACCGATGTACCGAACTCGTAGCTTTTCCAATATACATAGCCACGAATTTTTCATCAACTTTCGCGATGAGATCATTTTAGATTTATTTCCATACCACCGCTTTCTGCTAGATCCAACCATTCTGCATACCAGCTCTCATTGGTATGTATTGCATTTAAAACCGCTATTTTTGGCAGACGGAAGTTAGGCATGATCATACTCGTAACTTTAATAATGTAATCTATTTGCAGTTTCAGTGTCTTTATGAAGAGTGGAGAAAGTCCTGCTTCAAGCATAAGGATGTAGTTAGGCGTATTAGGTGGAAGACGAAATGCACGTTTAATATAGTACCTTAGTAGCTATTCAACAGTATCGAAATACTTGCACCCCCAAGTTTGAGCCGCATAAAATAAAATAGATTCGGAGCCTGCCTCAAATACTTTATACTTACTGCTATGGGTTACCAGTTTATTGCCAAGACATCTACTCCATGTTGTACTTATGACCTGAGTTAACTTTATTTTAAGATGATTGTCCATACTCAGGTTCAGGAGTACCCGCAGGTATTTGTACTCAGTCACCACCTCTACTTCTGCACCATTAAATTTCCATTTTTCGTTCGACCGCATTCTGCCTCCACCCTTCTTGAAAATCAGAATTTTCGATTTTAATTACATACGATCGTCTTTTTCCAAAATCACGAGTCTCGTAAGCGAAAATAAAACTGCTGGATAAGCGTCGGCTTAGTTGTAGTATTAGTTCTGAAGAGAGGTGTTTTTTTAGTGAGTAAAAATCTCACACTACCATAAGCACGCGCGGTCGGGCCTTATGATGTCTTTAGAAGATTTTTCACCTGCTCTCGGGGGGGGAAAAAAATAATAATTTTCGATTTTTCCAAGTTAACTGCAAGGCTCCATAAGCAACAGTATTCATATAAACGATTGCTCATAAGCTGGAGTGATTCTATTGAATTTGCAAGCAACTACGAGTATGTCGTCAGCAAATATTAGGGCCTTTATGCATGATCCAGAAAAGTGTATACCTCCTGGCAAGCAATCGGTAAGATCGTCAATAAAAAACGCAAAAAGGCATGGGCTGAGCACAAATCCTTGTCTGACTCCTGACTTCGCTTGGAACCACCCGGAATTTGCTTCTCCATCCTATATCGCTACCCGAGTATCTGTGTAAAGCTTTTCCAAAACCCATCCAAATTTTCGCGCCATTCTAATTTTATCCTTATTCATTAAAGACGGCATTGAGCACCCCATAAATACGACGATTGAAATCGATACAATGCAAACAAGTTCAGTTCGAGTTAAGAATAGGCACTCGTATTTCAACATCGCGTCCATTTATTGTCCTCCGGAGGAGTATCTTCAAATTTTGCGAAGGTAGAGGAAAGCTTTGATCTCTCCTCAGATCACCCGCCGGTAATCTTGACAATAAGTGACCAATTAATGACAGTAGAAGGTGTGCCTAGATTAACTAACAAAAAAACTAACTGGCGCGACTTTAGAACTGATTGCGAAGAAAATATTGTCTTAAATGTATCGCTCAAAACACCCTTCGAAATAGAAGATGAACTCGGCAAATTTATTGAATCAATACAGAATGCCGCGTGGAAAAATACACCTTTAAGGAGGAAAGAAGTCCCATGCAATGAAGCTAATTATCCGCCGGAAATAAAAGAACTTATTCGAGAAAAGAGGAGAGCACGCAAAATATGGCAACAAACTCGCGCTCCCCAGCACAAAACCCACTCGAATTTCCTATGCAATAAGCTTAAAAAAGCGATCCAAGACCTAAAAAACCGAAAGACTTCAGCTTATCTTGAAGGTTTAACCGCCGAAAAAACCACTAATTACTCGCTCTGGAAAGCTGTCAAAAGAATTAAAAAACCCCAAATACATTCGCCACCGATAAGAAAAAACAACGACGAATGGGCAAAAGGTGACAAAGAAAAAGCGGATCTATTTGCCGAGCACTTAGAAGAGACTTTTAAGCCATTTGATGGAGAAACATTGGTAGACGATTTTACCGGTACGACTACGACATCTGACAACCTTAGAATAAAAAGTGTGTCACTTATAGAACTTTGCCAGGCAATAAAAAAACCTGAAAAATAATAAAGCTCCTGGCTATGATTTAATAACCGGACAGATCCTCAAGGAATTACCAAAAAAGGCACTATTAAAATTGCTTTATTTAATAAATGCTTCTATTAGATTATTATACGTTCCAAATCAATGGAAAGTCGCAGAAGTCATAAAGGTTCCGAAACCGGGGAAATCTCCAAATGACAAAAAATCGTACAGACCGATATCGCTACTACCAATAATATCGAAGGTATTTGAAAAACTCCTTCTGAAACGGATTCTTCCGGTCATTGAAGAGAGACGCCTAATACCTGACCAGGTTTATAGAATAACCGACGAAATTGAAAAAGCCCTTGAGGAGAAAAAGATTTGTTCTAGCGCTTTTCTTGACGTATCTCAAGCCTTCGACAGGGTTTGGCACGATGGATTGAATTATAAGCTAAGACGAATCCTTCCGGAGCAACTGCATAAGATCTTAGAATCATACCTTAAAAACAGACTTTTTCGTGTTAAGCACGGAACTGAATATTCTGATTTTAAAGAAATCCCCGCCGGAGTTCCGCAAGGAAGTGTCCTTGGGCCTATCTTATTCTTGCTGTACACTCGGGACATACCACAAACTGAAGGCACTATTGTAGCTACGTTCGCGGACGATACGGCTATTCTGGCAACGGAAAGTTCAATCGAGTCAGCAACCATAAAACTCCAACGAGCCTTGGATAAAATCTGTGAGTGGACAAAAACTTGGCGCATTGTTCTTAACGAGACCAAATCGACGCATGTTAACTTCACTTACAAGAAAATAATCAACCTTCCCGTTTTCATTAACTCGGTACAAATACCGCATGCAAACGAAGCTAAATATCTAGGAATGACACTAGACGCGAAACTTAAATGGAAACCTCACGTTAAAAAGAATAGCTGAAGCATAAACAACTGAGCTTCAAGAACCACAACACCAAAAATCTTTCTCTCTCTCTCTCTATCCATCCTTTCCAACGCCCGCACTGTGTGTAAGCATGTTAAAGGTATTCATAACCCTTTGAGTGCGCGCAAATTATAAAAAAAAAAAAAAGCGTGACGAAGTCGAAAATCGACTTAGAGAAATGTATTGGCTAATTGGAAGTTATTCCAAACTAAGCGTATATAACAAACTGCTTCTGTATAAGCAACTGCTTAAACCCGTGTGGACGTACGGTATACAACTCTGGGGTTGTACCAAACCAAGCAATAGGAATCTCATACAATCACTCCAAAATAAAATTATAAGAATAATCGTGAACGCTCCCTGGTATATCAGAAACAATGATATCCACAGAGACTTAGGGATAGCTACCGTGGAGGACGAAATAAAAAACTTCGCTCGCAAGCTTTGTATTCGTCTTCATGGCCATTGCAACTGTGCCATACTCCAAACTTTGGATGTGACAAATCTTACGCGCAGACTTCAAAGAACGAAACCGTTCGAATTAGCGTAATAAGACAAAAAGCCGCATGTCATGACGGTTTCAGCAGGTGCTTTTATTGAAAATCTACCTGCCTCACGCGAATATAAAAGATTAAACTACTTGATAAGCTCTAACTTAGTCGTAGTAAACAAAACGAAGGGAAGGGTGTTATTAGTCAGTAGAAATCTGACACTACTATGAGTACACGGTCTCATAGTGTCTCATGAAGATTTTCACCTACCCACGAAAAAAAAAAAAAAAAAAAAATAAAAAAAATTCTAATTTTATAAAGCTTGTAGAACAGCACTTCGATCCACGGTGTCAAAAGCTGCTTTGAAGTCTACGAAAAACGTATAGATTTTTTTGGCCCGCAAGATGTACGGTTCTGCTATACTCCTCATGACGTATATAATGGTCGACGGTTGAATACCCAGGCCTGAATCCTGCCTCGTACTCCTTTAGAAGATTATTAGAGTCAATCCATGCCAGCAGCCGTCCTTGAAGGACTGCAGAAAATGCTTTATAGGATCCATTCAAAAAGGAGATGCCTCGATAGTTTGCCAGGTCGGTATATATAATAGGTATAATACATAGCTATATTAGAGCCTCTTTAAATTGCTGTTGGATCATTTCATGTTCCAATACATTATTAAATAACAGAACAAGCTTATTTATAAGTAAACTAGTTCCATACTTATAGAATTCGACTGGTACCTTATCAGAATCTGGTTCCTTGTCGTTCTTCAGGTCATTGAGTCCTTTAATAACTTCTTCTTGGGTGATAGGTGCATCAAGTATATGGTTATCGAAGCCAGGAGCTGCATACTGGAATGATTCCCTTGCTATATTAGGATTCAGTAAGTCCCTAAAGTGTGTAAAAAGGCTTGTTCGGGCTCAAGTTTCTACTGATAATTCGTTTTTTTTTCCATTGATTTGCCGTGCTACGACCCAAAACTGTACTGAGTTATGGCACTGGGCCAGTCTATGAGCTTTTGCTCCATAGTACTGTTTTTTTTTTTGCTCTGTATATAACCTTATACAGGTTGTTGTTTTTTATGTATTGGTCTTTAAAGAAGTTACCACTGAACTGTCGGAATAACTTTAGCCGTAGGAAGGACTGATGCCTCGCTCTTCTACAGTCATTATCAAATCAAGGTTAGATTGAAAGCTCTTTATTTCTTACTAACCGTGTATCTTGGAAATGACTTCTTTACAATTTTTTTCAATACTATTAAAATCTATCTCCGGTCGCGTTTGTAGATGCCTATCCAGCTCCACTCTGTACACAGAGGCCTTGGAGGCGCTCCAGGCCATCTTGGGTAACGCGGCATTAATGCTGGTATTTCTTCCGAATGCTTATCTATAAAACCAAAGGTTACAATCAGAGGAAGGCTATCAGAATAAGGTACTTGCCCCACTTCCAGTTCCGTTATATACGAATCCCAGTCGCCCCCTATTAAGCTGTAGTCAATGACTGATGTGCCTTGCATTCCGACGAAAGTGAAGTCGCCGTAGTTGTCACTTTTACTGGTTCTATTTTGGATTCAGAGTCCGCATGAAATACAAAAGTCCAGCAATTTCCTTCCATTACTGTTGCAGATTAGAGCCTTAGAGTTTCGTTTAGGCGTGGCAAAATCGCATCATCACCTCCCCGTGGTGCCCGCTGGACAGCTACCTGATAGTGAACTGACGATGGGCGTATTTTGAGTCTGACGATATATGTGTAGCTGAACACTCAGACCTGCCTAAGCATATCTGGGTGAACTTCAGCGCGCATATGTTTAACCGGACGAGGCATCTCTTGTTGACCTGATTGGCTTAAATATGCGTCTCAGAAGTCTAACAAGAGCTACTCAAAAGGAGGACGTGCAGCGGATGAATTCTCTCGATGGAATCAACAGTGACGTCTACAGACCAGCGGATACCTTACCGGAGCTACTTCAACATATTTGGAGCTGAGGTCTGTAAGGATTTTCAATAATACGTCAGGGTATTGAAAAAGAGATGGTGGCAGATGAACCATTAATGGGCCAACGGCAGCGCTCATATCCCCGAAGTGGGTCACTGACATCGGTGAATCCGGCCTTCGTCCTAGGGGTTGCAATAAAAGGATCTGGTCCTCCAGGTTGGGGGTTGTGCTGTCGGGTTAACTTCCCTATCACGTAAAAAACCTTCGGTTACAAAGCAACCAACAGCCTCGGATGCGGATGAATTTACGGTTGACGACGAAGCAAACGTAAAAAGGACAGCGATCTTCAATCTTCTTATGACTATCCGTATCAAGGCTAAATTTGCCAACATTAGTCTAATAAGCGTGCACGACCCTCACGAGGAGAAGGACGACGCGACAAAGGACGACTTCTACCAGCTCTTGGACAAGACATATGAGCAATGCCCTAGCCACGACGTTAAAATTATTCTAGGTGATTTTAACGCAAAGCTAGGAAGAGAGGACGTCTTTAGTAGTGTGGTCGGAAAGCACAGCCTGCACGACATCACATCCGACAACGGACTCAGGCTAATCGACTTTGCGGCGGGGCGAAACTTTGTCGTAGCTAGTACGCGGTTCCCACGTCTCGGCATTCACAAAGGAGCATGGCTCTCCTTTGATCGAAAAACTATCAACCAAATCGATCACATTGCGATCGACGCAAGGCACTCTTCCAGTATCCTGGGTGTCCGGACTTTCCGAGGAAGCAACGTGGATTCGGATCACTACCTAGTTGTAGCCAAGGTACGGATGCGGATATCCAGAACGGAGCGAAATCAACGAAATACTGTCAGGAAATTTGACGTCGGGCGGCTACAATCGCAAGAGACCGGCAGAGCCTTTGCCGATCGAGTTTCCCTTAATCTTAATTTAAGTCCTATGCCGCCAGCAGCAAATGCGGAAGACCAGTGGGAGCGTTGCCAACAAGCCTTTTGATGTACTGGGTTTCTCTCGGCCACCACAACGAAACCCCTGGTTTGATGAGGAATGCCGGCAAGCACATGCAGCTAAACAAGAGGCGTACAAAGCGGCGCTGCATAGAAGGACCAGAGCTGCATACGAGCTCTACGTGAGCAGGAGAAAAAAGGAACATCGACTTTTCAGAAAGAAGACAAAAGAGCATGAGAAGCGCTCGATCGAGGAGATTGAGATACTTTATTGCAGGAATGATGTTCGAAAATTTTGCCAAAATGTAAAAAGAACATGCCAGGGTTTCAAAGCCAGAACAGAAGCCTGCAGGGATGAAAATGGCAACATAGTAGTAGAATCGCAGTCGGTGCTGAGGATATGGAAGGAACACTTCTGCAGACTATTAAACGGCGATGATGACCAATATTCCGCTGTCAGGCAGAATGAGCCATTCAACGGTGACGATGGCAGTCAAGATTCCCGTCAACCCGATCAGAATGAAGTGAGGATAGCGATATCTAAACTCAAATCCAACAAAGCTGCTGGAGCCGACGGCCTTGCCGCTGAACTTTTCAAGGCAGGAGGAGATGAGTTGGTAAGGAGTATGCACCAGCTCATCTGTAAAATCTGGTCGGATGAAAGAATGCTCACCTCAGCATCGTTTGCCCGATCCTAAAGAAAGGAGAGCCTCTAAACTACGCCAATTACAGAGGTATAAGTCTCCTCAACATCGCATATAAAATCCTGTCTGCTGTTTTATGTAAACGACTAAAACCGATCGTCAACAACCTGATATGTCCTTACCAGTGCGCTTTCAGGCCGGGAAAGTCCACCATTGACCAAATATTCACACTACGGCAGGTCTTGGAAAAAACCCATGAATATAAAATCGAAACGCACCACCTCTTCATCGATTTTAAAGTTGCCTATAACGGCGTGTATAGAGACGAGATATACAGAGCCACGCCTAGTCTTGACATCCCTGCCAAGCTCGTCCGTTTGTGCAGAATGACGATGGAGAACTCTCGTTGCTCCATCAAAGTCGGTAAGAACATTACCGAACCACTCGATGTCAGGAAAGGTCTTAGACAAGGTGACGCGATATCAAGCAATCTCTTTAACAAAGTACTTAAGAGAATTGTACGAAACTCACAAGCCAACACCGGAGGTACAATCTTTTACAAGCCTGTACAACAACTCGCTTATGCCGATGATATTGACATAATCGGAAGAACTCAGCGGGCAGTCAATGGGGCATTTACGAGTATTGAGATCGTGGCATCAAAGATGGGTCTAGCGGTCAATGAAAGCAAAACAAAATATATGCTGTCTACAAAAAAGGGCACCCAACATCGGCGTCTTGGACAGAACGCCACAATAGACAGATATAATTTTGAGGTAGTAAAGGATTTTGTCTACCTAGGCTCTATGGTGAACTCCGCAAATGACATCAGTAGGGAGATCACACGAAGAATTACTCTTGCCAATCATTGTTTCTATGGGCTAAAACGGCAATTGAGTAGCAAAGCCCTATCTCAAACTACTTAGGTAACTCTTTATAAGACATTGATCATCCCAGTCCTGCTGTACGGCGCAGAGGCATGGGCTTTGACAAAACCGGATGAGGATGCCCTTGGTTATTTCGAGAGAAAAGTTCTTCGAGCGATCTTTGGTCCCCTCTGCATAGACGGTGAGGGGAGGCGAAGGTACAATGCCGAACTATACGGCATGTACAAGGACATCGACTTAGCCAGAATAGTTCACGTATAGCGACTAAGATGGCTGGGTCATTTGGAGCGAATGGAGCCCAACGTTCCCGCTAAGAAAGTCTTCGAATCCACCCCGGATGGACGACGCAGTAGAGGACGACCTCGCGGTAGGTGGCGCAAACAAGTGGAGGGGGACCTCAACCAATTTGGCGTGCGCAACTGGAGGCAGCTGGCTCGTAACCGCACTGGCTGGAGAGGTTTGTTGGTTGAGGCCCAGGTCCACCCCGGACTGTAACGCTATCTAAGTAAGTAAGTAAGTAAGCTTTAGCGGTTTGGGCTGTGCGTTGATATGTCAGTCAGTCAGCTTCTTCTTTCATCTGCATATAAAGATTTCGGTGAAAAAAAAAATGTACGTCGCAAGAGATTTTTGTATTTTTTTTAAAACTAACTTTTCGAGTTACCTCAGTTTTGCCGCAAAGGTGCGATAAGTAGGATTGTAGACATGTAAGCCCTATTCAGGCAATCCTTAAATTCTTTAAAGAAAAAATCAGACCAGAGGGTTTAAAGAACATACAACTCTTTTTTTATGTATTGGAAATGCATAATACATACATAACCATTTCCTACTTGTATACCACCTCGCTGACATAGTATTCCAAAAAACTGACCACGTTAAGGAAAACCATATCCACTATGAAGAAAAAGCAGAATTGCGTATCCATTTTAACAAGTTGGCAAGCTCGACAAGTCAAGTCATACACTTTTCCCTGAAACATCAACTGATCGATCTGTAATAGAAGAAGTTAAGCAATAAAATTTCGAATGTTTTGCTTCGAGGACTCACCTCCCATTCAAGTGAATTGCTTCTCTCAAGTTGATTTCTGCAAAGCAACACCAATATCCTTTGGTCGAATCTCCTCTCTAAGCGCAACAACGTATCAGATAGTCGCCCGATTAAATAGATATCATACCACACCGTCGACGTTAGTGGGAGAATTAAGCAAAAACGAACAACCATTTTCCGTATCCACACTCCCTCGAACTTTTGAAACACTAAAATCTTCACAATTTTATATAAACGGTATACAACGCCAAAAAGTCCTATGTAAGCTGACAGAAAGACTGCCGAAAAGAATGTATTCAGAATGCACTTCAATCGATGAATGCGAAACGATATCTTAACCAAATCTCGTACATTCCTGGTGAACTCCCGCTTGTTCATTGTGTATACAGCGATTTCAAGGACTTCATTCATTTTTCTGTAGAAGCAAACTAACACCAACTGAGAGTACAGGTGACCGAAAAATGTCAGCATAACCAATGCTTGACCATACGCAGCGAGTGTGATAAAGAACTCGTAATACGTGGCCATGTTTAAAAAAAACCACATCAAACACGCAAGAACGCATACAAAGCTGATAGAGATTTTAAAAATCAAAGCTTCCTCAAATGTAGACAAATAGAAAATGATTGGATCAGATTTCTTCTCAAGGACTTTGAAGATCGCAAATATTTCATTTATTGCTGGCATTAGAGTGTTTCCCTTTCTAATGTAATTGTTCGTGAAAATCCATACATCCACATATATCGACACGTAGGCTGCAAGTCCAAGGATGACTTCCTGACCTGTGGTCGAACTCCAATTTGTAGGAACTGTCTGTAATGTGGAAACCCAAATCAGAACTAGCATAAGAATTAATCCACTCAAGGTACGTAGAACTTCAAATACAACTCGAGAGATACAGGAACGGATTTTATTATATTCTACTCGCCGGGTCCTGGGATTGAAGTATAGATTCGTGAAACCAAAGAATTGGAAAAGTATATACAGGACTTTCAAGTGCGGAGACAGATCAATTCTTAGTGGAGGTTTACCCATGTTCAGGGTGTTCTACGATGTACTGCGAGTCGGATAATGTTACAAAAAACACTTTTGGTGGTTACATTTTTAATGGCCTCGAAATGTACTTTACTCAAATCGGTTAAATGTAATGAGCGAAATTAATACTGTTCAATGTATCTTTATAACAATAATGGGTATCTAGCACGTGTAAAGGTGAATTAAACTCATATGAACATGTGGGGGGTGAAGAAGAGGACTGAAACATATACATGAAACGTCCATAACAGAAACATGTAGGTATGTGGAACGTCAATTGATGAAAGACATCGCACACATTCTTAGAGCTTTTTTTGTAATTGAGTTAGTTTATTGACTACCAGTGGATTCCCTGGCATGCGTTGCAATGCCGTTTAATGAAATGAAATAGATATTTTTGTGCGTGTGTGTGTTTTTTTTATTTTCATTAAATTAAAATTTTTTATTCGTGCTATTGTGTGGTTAATATGTCATTTGTGGAGTGAGAAATGCCATTATAGTATTGGTTGTAATGCTCTGCTTCATTTTGCAACTTTTGGAAATTACTGTTCAACGCTACATAATCGTAAACTAATTGTGCTACTTGTATGCGCATACACTTCCTATCTTCAAAGCATAAAGTCTTAGGTTAGGTTAGGTTAGGTAAGGTGGCTGTCCTGACAGGGTCTTAATTTGAGCTAATTTAGGAGTAGTTTCGGAGTTTATCGAAAACGCACAAACAAACAGAATCTTATTTTTATATATGTACATTGTACATACATAGATTTATGTCATACAAAATATTAATTACAATCAACTGATACATGAAGGCATACCAGGGAATGAGAAAGCCGATGAACTGACTAGAGGAGGCTCAGCACTAAGCTCGGACCAATCCGACCCCTCGGTGTACATCCCGCCTTGCGCCCTTAAGCTCGAAGCAGGAAACAAAGCCATAGCGGAGGCTAACAACAGGTAGACCTCTTTAGATACTTGTGTCACCACGAGGAAGCTGTGGCCCGCATTTGACAGAGTAAGAACCAATAGACTCATACAGAGGCATAGAAAATCCCTCTCTACTGTAACAGGAGTCATTACGGGGCATAATACCATGCGGTACCACATGAAAAAACTACGGGTGACTAGCGAAGACCTTTGTAGAGGCTGCGGCGACGAGGAGGCTCAGGAGAACACCGCCCACTTTCTCTGTCATTGCCCAGGCCTCTATCATTTGAGAAATAAGATCCTTGGACAACACTTCTTTGAGGATCTAGAGGAGTTGTCCAACAGACCAATAAATGACATCGCAAACTTCATCAAATCCTCTGGATTGTTTGTATCTAGGGCACAGTGAGTTCTTAGATCTTTCTTTAGGATATTTACAAGGACGGTATTTTTCCACGAGGAAGGGATTTCCTTTTCTATCTCCTTTCCCCCCATGGGTATCACAATGGGTCTATACTGACCTGAGTGTGGTGTGGAGGTTTTCTATTACCCTACACCTGCCCACTTACCTAACCTAACCTAACTGATACATACAACATTTTTCTTGTCTGAGCTTATTGCTGGAAGAGGACGAGTCATCGAATTTATGACATCTTTGTAAGCAAAGAGCAATAATATGTATTTTTCTGATACAAAAAAAAATGTTTTATCATTTGATGTCAATTTGGTAAACGAATGCTTTAGCTCAAACCATGAGATATGTCTTGCATAGTACTACAACGCAGTCACGGTTCTCCCTTCTACACCATTTTTCATAGACCTCAAAAATTGTCCCAAGAATATTTGCCCGGTTTTTTTTTTTAAAGCTGTGTGACCACGCCCAAATGGCGTGTAGGCACTGCGACCAAGGAAATCTATTGTGCCATACGCCACTTTTAGGGCAGCAGTACTTCTACTCTCCTTATGAAAGCTATAATTACAGCTGCGGAGGAGTTCCTTAGATCTATTGGAGATATGATCTCTTTAAGGAAAAAGCTTCTCCTAGTGCTACACACTTGCATAGTATGTGCTCTGCCGTTTCGTCCTCTTCTAGGCAGAGGCGACTGGTGATATCCTCCGAAATTCTCATTTTCTCCGAAGTTGACAGTGACCGGTAAGGAAGCTCACAAGCCTTCTTATGCCATTTCTGCCGTATTTTAGGATATCAACTGCCTGTCTTTGGAAGGGTTGGACAGCTCTTTTAGCCTGCCTGAGACCTTGGGAGTTATTCCAGTGGGAGATGCAGATGTTGCGTTCCCAAATGTTTAGGGTAAGTTTGAAAGCGGAATCGGATATCCCGCAGAAGGGTTCAGGTCCAGTGAACAACTCAGAGGAGCCCTTCCTAGCTAGCAGGTCTGCAGTTTCATGACCCGGTACCCACCACAATTTTACTTTATTGTGTCGGGCCAGGTTTTGTAAGCTGTCGAAGCAACTTAGAACTGATTTTGAACTGATCAAATGGGAGATCAGTGCTTTGAGCGCCGCTTGGCTATCGGTGAGTATATGGATAGAGGCACCTTTGATGCCTGAGTGCAGGTTAATGTTAGCACAAGTTTCAATGGCGTAAAGCTCCGCCTGGAAAATACTAGGACTCTTTTCAAGTGATTTCGAAATTTGTTGGTTGGGTCCGTACACACCGGCGCCAACTCCTGAATCCATTTTTGATCCATCGGTGTACCGCACTATTCCTTTTGGATCAAGCGATGGTCCGCCATTATTCCATATATCACGGCTTGGGATCACAATCTCAAACCTTCTTCCAAAGTAGAGTGATTTAGGCGTAAAGTCGGAAACCGTGCTGAGCATGTCTAGCTCGGGGAAGTCGGACAATAGCTCCATGAGATCCACGTGATCCCGTGTACTATTAGCATCTGATTTTCTAAGACTAACTGCACTGCGGATTGCCACTTTTTTTATAACTGTATATAACGGAGTAAGTCCGATTATGGCTTCAAAGGCTGTTGTGGGACAAGTGGGCATAGTACCTGTGCTGCCGAGGCAAGCTAGTCTTTGAAGTTTTGTGAGTTTATTAATGGTTGTGACCTCCTTGGTTTTCGTCCATTTCCGTCCGATTTGCCCGGTTACCACTAACTTGCATAAACCTCTATAAGTATGAAGTCGCGATTTCTTCTTCTTCCTATTTCGGCTAGGTTATGATCCGAAAACAAGGGATCCTGACCCACCCACTTCACCACATTCCTACTGATCAGCCTGTCCGTCTTTCATTTTGTAACAATTTTTTTTTCTTTTTGGCTTTCTAACAAAATGACCAACAATTTGATATTTTAATCAAAAATGCCCCCAAAAAGTGGGCATGGCAAACATTTTATTTTGGAGCGACTCGCTAAGAAGGCAATTTTCTTAATTAAATCTTGAACCTCTGTCAGCTCGTGTTTCAAAGGAGGTAATAATGCAAAACGCGAGAGATTCTGTTTGTTAGCGTTGGATAACATTTCGGATACGAAGATCTCATAAAAAAAAAAAATATTTGGCGCAACAGCTCTTTAAGTACCAGGGCCTAGCTTCTCGCAAGCACTCATGTTGTGTGCGTTATATTTTTCACACGAATGGAAGGGACCTACAGTTTTAGTGCCGTATCCGAACGGCGATTTGAGAAGCTTTTTCGAGACAACAATACTCTCGGATGTTTGTCAGACGCTCGCGAGAGGTGGGACCGTGAAAAAACTTTTTGGTGTTTTGTAGGATTCGAACTCGGAACCTCACGCGTAGTGATCCGACACATTAACCACTTACGCCACGGCGCCCACACGAAGATCTCATACATATCATATATATTATTTAGGTATGTGGAGAAGTTTCAGGTTAACTTTATGTATGATAGATAAGTATTCCTAAGTAAAATATAATGTAACTATATTAACCGTATTCACTTTTCCAGACTGTCGACGCGCCAGTAGGATCAGTTTTCTACCTGAGTCGATATGAAGTTCATTCGCCGTCCTCACTTCGCCTCATTCCAGGGGGATCACATAACCACACGGAGTGAGTGACTAAGAATCCACACCCGCCAGCATAATGGGATGTATTGCACTGCTGGTGGTGTGGTGTAAATGAACAAGTTAAACTCACAGATAAAAGCGAACTTACTTATGTCCTGTATCCCCTTGTGGGTCCTAGGGCCTCTACTACGCCTACGCTCCATCGTGTACGGTTTCTGGCACTGTGTCTGAGTTCTCCCCAACTTTCCCTAACTGCCGTGCCTCCTTCTCGACTGTTCTGCGCCATGTTCTTCTCGGACCGCCAGGTCTTCTGCCATCCTGAGTAAGAGGTTTCCATTGCATAGCATGGTTCGCTATGGAACTGTTACTCTTACGGAACGTGTGATCAATCCACTGCCACTTCCGCCGTTGGGTGGTTGTGCCTATTGGTTCCTGACCCGTTCTCTCGTAAAGCTGTTCGTTAGAGATACGATTGGGCCACAAAATCCTTAAGATATTACGCAGGCACCTATTAATGAACGTTTGCAGCTTTCTGGTGATAGTAGCGGTCACTCTCCATGTGCTGCAACCATATAACAGCACCTATTCAACTTTGGAGCAGAACAGTCTTATCTTTGAGCTCAAACTGATTGCATTGCTTAGCCATATTTTGGACAACATCCCGAACGCGGACTTTGCTTTGGCGATCCTGTTGGGTATATCCAGTTCGGTTCCACCATCGGTCGAGACAATACTCCGAAGATACTGGAAAACCTCTACTCTCTCTACCGGTTGTCCAGCAATCCATATTTGAGCCGATGAGTTTGTTCCAAGGCTGATAATTTTAGTTTTTGCCGTATTCATTTGAAGCCCGACGACGCCTGCCTCCCTCTCCACATCTGCTGTCATTTGGTGGAGGTCCATAGTTCTGTGGGAGAGTAAGCATACATCGTCAGCGTAGTCAAGATGTTTCAGTTGAGATGTAAGAGTCCAGCGAATTCCTCCGTTTCCCGTCAACAAAGCTGCGCGAAGCACATTGGTAATCACCAATAGGAATAATATTGGTGAAAGGATACAGCCTTGTCTTACCCCACTTTGGATCTCAAATTCCTCAGACAACCTTTCCCTGTGCAGAACGTGACATTTGGAGCCTTCATATGTAGTTTTGGTAATAGCAATTAGTTTATCGGGAATACCTCTCCTGCGTAAGGCACGCCAAATAAACTCCCTGTTGACACTATCGAACGCCTTCTCAAAATCGATGAACAGCAGGTGCAGTAGCGATCGATATTCAACACACTGTTCGATGATTATTCGCAGGGTGTTGATGTGGTCGGCACAGGAGGATCCAGAGCGGAAACCTTTTAGTTCGGCATCGAGTGTGTCTTCGAGATGTTGTTTAATTCGCTCCAGGGTGATTTTAGCTATTATCTTAGCTACAGCAGGCAGTGCGCAGATACCCCTCCAGTTTCCGCACTCCATTAAATTTCCTTTCTTAGGAAGCTTGACGATCACTCCCTTTTTCCACTCGTTAGGGAAGCTCTCAGCTTCCCAAGCTCTCTCTATAAGTGGAAGCAGAAGCTCAGCCGATGTTGTTGGCGCTACTCGTAAGAGCTCTGCTGGAATACCGTCAAGTCCTACCGCCTTGTTGGTTTTGAGTGCCTTGATCTCATCTTTACTGGGAGTCGTGGTGCGTATTCGGGAACTTCTCACCTCGGGCATCTCAGTTTAATTTGGGAGCCTATCGCTAGCGAATACACGGTTTAAAACCGTAGCGAAATACTCTTCCCATCTCTTGCACTGGTCCTCATCCGAAATGAGCAAGGAACCGTCTAGGCTTTTCACTGGGTGTTGGCTGGAGCTGCGACCACCTGTCAGCTCTTTCGTGATTCTGTAGACGGTCCTGCTGTCGCTCCTCCCTGCAGCTTCTTCTGCTTCTGTAGCCAGCGCGTTGATGCCACGTCGCACGCTACGCTGAAATTCTCTCATCTTCATGCGATATAGAGACTCTAGCTAGCTTCTCCCTGCTGCTGGGGTAGATGCAACGCGAGCTTTCAGCTGTTTTCATTCGTCAATCCGTCTCCAGGTATCCTCGGAAAGCCACGCCCTATGTCTTCCCTGCGACCGACCGACAATTCTTTCAGCACCAGATGTAAAAACATTTTTCACAGCACACCAATGGTCTTGGATGGTTGCGGGCATTGAGCTGCTGATTGCTTCCACACCTTGCGAAAAGTGTTCTCTTAATTGTTGGCGCACTGAGAGATCATAAAGTCTATCGATGTTGAACCTGGGCATTCTTGTGTTGTCGTGGGGTTTTCGAACTGCAGGAGTGCGTAGTTGGAGAGTAGCTATCATAATATGGTGATCACGTACTATCCCCACATCTGCCCCTCGCCTGTTTCGGACGTCCAAAAGACTACTTCTAAAGCGGCGGCTGATGGCAAAATGGTCAATTTGGTTGGAGGTTGCTTGCCTGCCGTTGGAAACCCAGCTGACTTTGTGGCAGGTCTTGTGCTCAAACATGGTGCCACCTATCACAAGGCGGTTGGCATTGCAAAAATCCACAAACCCTTCGCCGTTGTCATTGCGGTTGCCTAGTCCATGCTTCCCGATTATATGTTTGAGCCCTTCGTTGTCGTTGCCTACCTTAGCATTCAAATCCCCCATCACTACGACAATGTCTCCATTTGGTGTTGTGTTGAAGACGGCGCTTAAGAGATTGTAGAAGCTCTCCTTTTCGTCGTCAGACGAACTATTCGTTGGGGCGTAACACTGTATGATGGTGACGCGTCGTACTCTAGTCCGGAATCTGGCCGTCAAAATCCTATCACCATGAGGCTACCAGGGAATTAGGCCCTTGCGTGCTGTTGTTGTTAGCAGTAGTCCAACGCGGACTTCCGGATGGTCTTCCAGAATAGAGTAGTATAGTGTTACGCGTTGGGGACTGGTACTCGCCCGCTTCTAACCATCTTATTTCACTTACTCCCAAAATGTCCAATTGATATCGCATGAATTCTTTTTCCAAATGAAGGAATCTGGCATTGTAAGGACCTTCGCTTCCCGAGTCAAGGAGCGTCTTTACATTCCAGAAACCTATCTTAGTCTGGGTAAAATAGCCAAAAGTCGTCAGCATGTGATCATTCCTTATCCGAGGCATAGTGTCGGTTTCTGTAGCGAGCTGGTTTCAGTAACGCAGGTTGCAGGCCCACGTTACCTAGAATAGAATAAAGGCCCTAGACAACCCGCACTTACAATTTTAGCCTACATGTATAAGGGTTTATACGTATATATGTCTCGCCACTTCATCCATCCGCGATGATAGATGTCGTCATCACAGGTTGCTTTGCTATTGATCATAGATCCCAGATATTTGAACTTTCGCACTTGGAAAGCGATGTTCCATTTAAATAAATGTATGGTGTGAGTGGATCAGGGAATGGGAACCAGAAGTACTCCGTCTCGTTGAACTAATGCGATACCCGTTTCCCTCCAAAACATCCACCTATACATCAAGTGCTCGTTGCAGGGACGTAGGATTCTCGCTTATGATGGCTCCATCGTCAGCAAAAAATGTTTTATATATTATATTTATATATACTAGTATCGCGTGTGGTCGAAACTCGACCGAGGGGAATTAACAAAACAGCAAAAGACACAACACTATGTATTTGTTTACATAACTTTTTTTGTACTATTCTCCCATGCAGGGAAGACAAAGGTTTCTACACTCACACAGCCATGAACGTGATCAAAATGCTTTCCTTTAATTTGTTACAACGTTTTCTATGGCCAAATCATGTGTATATGTCTCACTTTAACATACGCGCGTGATTTTTTTTTTTCTGCACATCTATGGCACAGTTCCTTTCGAATGATATAAGATTCATCCCCCTCCTTCTATAATAAATACTTAAAAAACGTACGATACATTTCGTGTTCACGTATTAATATATAAGATAACAATTTAAGATTACTTATTTATTTATTTTTCTTATTTTCCGTTTTTTTACTTTTCTCAAAACGTTTATTATTTTTTGTGTTTTATTAACAGATTTGGTTTTAATTATTTCTTTAACTAAATACTAGCTTCTTACGCTAGTGTAGTTAGCTGCATTACCAGGCGGCTGTCAATCTGGCTGACTCCTTTTTCGCCGATGTCGATTGGCTACTAAGGGGCATCTCTTCTTCGAGACGTGTTGTTGCTTTATTAATCAATGTTATTTTCTACGATTTATTGATTATTTTATTTATTGCTTAACCGGCACATGGAAAGATTGATTTCACCGAACAATACTTTAGTGATTGCGCGGGTTCCTGCTCGGGCGCCATTTAAAAACAGTTTACTACTTTCGATTAAAAAAGGCAACTTTATTTTTATATAACACTAAGCAACTGAACGACACAATTATCTTACGATCTAATACATGTACCAAATACGATGGGTGCGACGTGAGAATAATACGACGGTGATCCAAGCGCTGAATAAGCAGATTATGCCGAATGTAATGTTTATCGTGCGATCCATTAGCATACGTACAAAAGACGAGATGACAATGTCCGGGATGACGATAATGAGATGAGTGCATACGTGTGAAGACGAGTTGACGATGTTTGCGATTATGACTGGATTTGAGGGTCATCGCACGCGTTGTTTAATGGAGAGATGTTGGGGTCGTGCGTTCACTTACATGACACTTTGCGGCTTGTATACCACTTCGCTGGCATAATATTCCAAAAAACTGACGGCATTAAGGAAAATCATATCCACTATGAAGTAAAAGCAGAATTGCGTATCCATTTTAACAAGTTGGCAAGCTCGACAAGTCAAGTCATACACTTTTCCCTGAAACATCAACTGATCGATCTGTAATAGAAGAAGTTAAGCAATAATATTTCGAATGTTTTGCTTCGAGGACTCACCTCCCATTCAAGTGTATTGCTTCTCTCAAGTTGATTTCTGCAAAGCAAAACCAATATCCTTTGGTCGAATCTCCTCTCTAAGCGCAACAACGTATCGGATAGTCGCCCGATTAAATAGATATCATACCACACCGTCGACGTTAATGGGAGAATTAAGCAAAAACGAATAACCGTTTTCCGTATCCACACTCCCTCGATCTTTTGAAACACTAAAATCTTCGCAAATATATATAATCGGTATACAGCGCCAAAGAGTCCTATGTAAGCCGACAGAAATACCACCGAAAAGAACGTATTCAGAATGCTTTTCAAACGATGAATGCGAAACGATATCTTAACCAAATCTCGTACATTCCTGGTAAACTCCCGCTTGTTCATTGTGTACGCAGAGATTTCAAGGACTTCATTCATTTTTCTGTAGAAGCAAACTAACACCAACTGAGAGTACAGGTGACCGAAAAATGTCAGCATAACCAATGCTTCACCGTAGGTAGCGATTGCGATAAGGAACTCGTTGTACATGGGCATGTTTGCAAAAAACCACAACAAACCCGCAAAAACGCATACGCAGCTGATAGAGATTTTGAAAATCAAAGCTTTCTCAAATGTAGACAGAAAGAAAATGATTGGATCAGATTTCTTCTCAAGGACTTTGAAGATCGCAAATATTTCATTTATTGCTGGCATTAGAGTTTTTCCTTTTCTAATGTAATTGTTCGTGAAAATCCATACCTCCACATATATCGACACATGGGCTGCAACAACTCACGGGAGATCAAAGCAAGAAACCGTCCAAACTTTAATGTAAAGACTCCTTCTCAAGTTGCGACATTGAAAAATAGTGATAGAGGTAGTTCAGAAGATCATGTATCCAATGTTTTTTCCCTAATTCTTGCGAAACTTGAAGAGCAATGCAAAACAAATAAACAAATTTTCGAGAGACTAGTTGCACTAGAAAACAACATTCATAACACGCGCACTTCAACCAGAATATGAAAGAAACGCTTAAAATTCTTACTTGGAACGCTAACGGGCTCATACAAAGACTCGACGAGTTAGAAATATTTATGCGAGAGAAAGATATTGATATATGCTTGGTCTGTGAAACTCATCTGAAAAAGCAATCGAATATTAAGATAAGGGGATATAGCGGGTATCACGCCTTTCACCCATCGGAAAGAGCCAGAGGCGGATCATCTTTGTTTATAAAAGAAAATATCGAACACTCAGCGGAAATAAAAATTGAATTAGAAGCAATGCAAGTAAGCACGGTACGCGTTAAATAAATAAATAAATAGACATTTTGCTTTCAACATTTCGTCTATATATTGTCCACTGCGATGTAAACTTGAAGAAAGTGATTTCACAAACATCTTCAACTTCCTTAAACCAAATTTTATTATTGGTGGTGACTTCAACGCGAAACACCCCTTCTGGGGCTCAAGGTACGCCTCTCAGAAAGGTAGAAAGCTTTATAATGCGGGTATGCAATTCAGTTGTGATTTTTACTCGACGGGTAAACCAACATATTGGCCAACTGATAGAAATAAGATACCAGATCTGATTGATTTCTTTGTTGTTAAAGGAATATATAGCAACTGTATAAAAGTTGAAGAAAGCTTTGATCTCTCCTCTGATCATTCTCCAATCATTATGACGATAAGCGAAGCTTTGATTAAAAAAGTAGGACCGGTCAGATTAACTGGCGCGAAAACTAATTGGGACGGCTTTAAAAAAGATATTGAAGTAAATATTGAGCTGAGCGTATCACTTAAAACGCCCTATGAACTTGAAGTTGAAGTAGATCGCTTCGTCGAAATCTTACAGGATGCCGCGTGGAAGAATACTCCCAACCTAAAGAGAACCCCGGCCAGTTACATTAAAATTTATCCGCAGGAAATAAAAGAGATGATTAAGGAGAAGAGAAAAGCGCGTAAAAGATGGCAACAAACTCGGGCTCCGCAACATAAAGCACATCTTAACCGTTTGTGCAACTCACTAAAAAGATCTATTAAAGACCTTAAGAATAATGAAATACAAACTTACCTAGAAAGCTTAACGGCAGAAAAAGATTCTTACTATTCGCTTTGGAAGGCTATAAAAGGTATTAAAAAACCTCAAATTCAAGCTGCGCCAATTAGGAAAAATCAAGACGAATAGGCGAGGCATGATAAAGAGAAAGCGCAAGTTTTTGCCGCCCACCTGGAAGAAACTTTCAAACCGTTTGATGGACAAGCTCTTATTGAAAATATAAATACGTCGTATATAGACAATAGCGTAATAAGAAATGCAACGCTTACCGAACTTAAGGAAGAAATAAAGAAACTTAAACCTAAGAAAGCTCCTGGATACGACCTAATTACGGGAGAGGTTCTTAAAGCACTACCCAGAAAAGCTCTAATTAAGCTTCTGTTCATTATAAACGCCGCGATTAGACTAGAATATGTTCCCAGTCAATGGAAAGTCGCCGAAGTTATAATGGTCCTTAAGCCTGGAAAACCGCCGAATGAAAAAACCTCTTATAGACCGATTTCGCTTCTTCCAATTATATCCAAAGTGTTCGAGAGAATATTGGTTAGGCGAATACAGCCGGTTATAGAAGAAGGGCATCTCATCCCTGATCATCAATTCGGATTTAGAAGTAAGCATTCTACAGTTGAACAAGTACATCGAATAACACATGTAATCGAAAAATCACTTGAAGAAAAAAAGATTTGTTCAAGCGTATTCCTTGACGTTTCTCAAGCCTTTGACAAGGTCTGGCACGAAGGCTTAAAGTTTAAATTACGACAAGTTCTGCCAGAGCACCTATATAATATTTTGAAGAACTACCTTACGAATAGGCTATTCCGCGTCAAATGTGGAAACGAATATTCAGATTTTAAGGAAATAATGGCTGGGGTGCCGCAAGGAAGCGTTCTTGGTCCAGTCTTATATCTATTATACACTCGTGATATACCGCAAGTAGAAGGCACTGAGCTAGCTACATTTGCCGACGACACTGCTATCTTGACAGTAGGTAAAACGGTCGAAGATACTACAGAAAAACTGCAAGAAGCTTTGAATAGAGTAAATGAATGGACAAAGATTTGGCGAATCGCACTCAACGAGACCAAATCTGTTCATGTAAATTTTACTTATAAAAAAATAAATAATTTGCCGATCTTTTCAAACTCGGTTCAAATCCCGTTTGCAAACGAGGCTAAATATCTTGGAATGACACTTGATACAAAGCTGAAATGGAAAACGCACGTTAAGAAAAAACGCAAAGAACTAGATAATAAATATAGAGAAATGTATTGGTTACTTGGAAAATATTCCAAGCTTAATATATATAACAAACTGCTTTTATATAAGCAAGTGCTAAAGCCTGTATGGACATATGGTATACAACTCTAGGGTTGTACCAAAATAAGTAATATTAAAATTTTACAAACTTTTGAAAACAAAGTGCTAAGAGGTATTGTAAATGCTAATGTAAATATTACAGTCCTCCAACTTTTGGAAGAAAGAAATTTACTGCGCCGTCTACAAAGAACCAAACCTTTAGACCTAGCGCGATAAGTAACCGCGTCTAAACTGCGGAGCTGGCAGGAACTTCTAATGGGAAGGTGCCTGCAAAACGTCATTATTTCGCGAAACGAAAACTACTTGATAAGTCGAATACTTAGTTGTAGTAAAAATAAAAACAAGTCTGTTTTGAAGGGAGGTTTTTTAGTGAGTAAGAATCCCACACTACTATGAGCACGCGCTGTCGATCCTCATAGTGTCTTGTTGAAGATTTTCACCTACCCTCGGAAAAAAAAAAAAAAAAAAAAAACATGGGCTGCAAATCCAAGGATGACTTCCTGCCCTGTGGTGGAACTCCAATTCGTAGGAACTTTTTCCAATGTTAGAAAGCAAAGTAAAACCCAAACAAGGACTAGCATAAGAATTAATCCACTCAAGGTACGTAGAACTTCGAAAACAACTCGAGAGATGCGGGAACGGATTTTATTATATTCTACTCGCCGAGTCCTGGGATTGAAGTATAGATTCGTGAAACCAAATAATTGAAAAAGTCTATACAGTACATTCAAGTGCGGGGACAGATCAATTCTTAGTTGAGGTGTACCCATGTTTAGGGTGTTCTACGCTGCACTGGCAACAATGCTACAAAAAACACTTCCGGGTGGTGACTTTTTTAAAGTAATTGCCTTGAAATGTGCTTATTGAAATCGGTTAAATGTAATGAGAGAAAGTAATTCTATTCAATGCTTCTTCACCACGATATTGAGTATCTAGCATGGGAAGTTATGAAGTAAACTCATATGAATATGAATATAAATGAATATGTATGTACGGGGATACAGATTTGTGATGACATAACATACATTCCTAGAGCCCTTCTTTTTTTAGGAAATGTGGACAAATTATCTCATTTGTTGGAATGGTGACAGCGATCACAGAATATGTCGATAGTTTTAAGCGTTTTCCAGTAGCTACTCGTACATGCAGATTTTCAATTTATTTACTTTTACTCGGGAGTAAATTTTGCCTGAGGAGTGAGAAAAATAATTTTACAATGCAAGGATTGTCCACTCTTCTTTCTTTTCACATCGTCTCCTTTTTTCAAAGGAAAAAAAATTCGATGTTCCTCGCTCGAGGAAATTGAAGTGGAGTACTACAAGGATGAATGATACCATTAACTAAACTCTAAATATTTCTTTAAGAAGCCCTTAACTCAAAATACGTATAATCATTCCCTATCAAAATTACAAGTTACACGTAAACTTTATTGAGGCATATAAATTAGTACATTAGTATTTACAATCAATTTAAATTTTGGTCGAATTAATATGTCTGACTTAAAGAACAATTAATAAATATTTAAAACCATATTAATCAAAATCCATTACAATATATGTAAAAATTCGAAAATGAAATTCACTTCATTTTTATACACTTGCTCCCGTCGTACAGTTACTACTTTACTCTTTTTTGGCAATCTTACCTTAATGACTAGAACTTAAGACTAAAACTACAATTAAAAGGAAGACTACAACTAAAAAGAAAAAAAGCATCAACACACATAAATAGTGTGCGGTGTCTGCATACGTACAATGATTGTAGAAGCTTTAAAAACCTTAATGGTTTCTTATATAAGGAAATCAAAAGCATTCTTCTTTGAAACAAAATGTTTGCATTAATTTTTAATTATTTCAAGACCTAAGATGAACAAATACTTAACCAAAATACGAAGTTGTGAAACGAGAACAAAACTACAAGCAAAACCAAGCTAGCAACTTCTACAAAGCGCAAGCATAATGACGAATACATAGAGTTCACAAATTACAAAGTCAGGCCAAACATATAAAGAATTACTGCATGGTACCAGAAAAGGCTCAAGTCGCAAGTTATAAGATTGTTCAACTCTTAGCAAAGAAGAAAAAACCGCATGCATGCTGAAAATATAGTTTTCCCTTCTTTAGAAATAACTTTTGAGACCATGGTAAATACACAAGCCCTTGAACGTGTGAAACTAATTCCATTATAGCTGATACAATTGCTCGTAGGATTTAAGATATGTCGGATGATATTAATTGGCACCTAAGAGAGAATTTTGCGGATCATCAAGAATCAATCTCAAAATTGTTTGCTGAAGGAGTAGTTGCTGGACAGGATGTTTTCACTGAATCAAAATATTGAATCAGTGTCTGTACTGATGGCGCTCCTTCAATGCAAGGACGCAAAAAAAGATTCGTAGCTCATATGTTGAAAATCAGTCCGAATGTGAAGATTGTACATTCCATGCTTCATCGAGAGTTGTTGGTAACAAAGCTCTTCCGAATAAACTTAGTCAAACAATGAACGAAGTCATCAAGATCGCCAACTATTTCAAGTCAAACTCACTCCGAACAAGAATTTTCGCTACATTATGTGAGGCTATGGATACCGACTAAAAATTTATTATTTATTTATTTGTGATAATTCTGAATTCCTATTTATATATACATATGTATATCTTACATTGAAGAGTTAATATGCTTAGCATTTAAAATTCAAGTTAACATAAGATAATTCATTGATCATACTGATCCGCCTGTGGGGTTCCCCTATTTGACCTCAGAAAATATCGGCAGGCCTGCCGATTTTGGATCACTCGGTTGCTGAGGCCAATGATATGCCGATGTCGTCGCATTTGTCTGATCCAGGCGTTTATAGGCCTGCCTTTTCAACATCGCGCTGTCTTTGGAACGTGCATTGATATTGTTTTTATAGCAGGGTTCAAATGATCTCTTCTTTGAACGTGGCAATACCAGCTGAGCCGGTCGCGTTTTATTTTCTGTACGATGGTTTCCTTAATGTGAAGGCTTCCACGGATCTTCGAACTTCTTATTCGATAAAGCTTTGTCACTCCTGCTGTCATGCGAAGTATCTTCATCTCAGCTGCCGTTAATTTACTCTTATCTTCTGTACATTGTCCAACATTGTGAACTGTATGTGAGCGCTGGACGCGCAAGTGCGGTGTAGAGCCCTCCTTTCCACTTAGGTGGTATTTTTCGGTCACAGAAGATAGCGGAATTTTCTCGCCACTTCATCCACCCTACGCTTACACGATGATTGATGTCGTCATCATAGGTTGCTTTGCTATTGATCGTAGATCCCAGATATTTGGACTTTTCTCACTTGGAAAGCACTGTTCCATTCAAATAAATGTCTGGAATAGGCCTGAGTGGATCAGAAAATGAGCAGCACAAGTACTCTGTCTTTTTTGAACTAATGCAATACCCATTTCCCTCCAGAGCGTCCACCCACACATCAAGTGCTCGTTGCAGGGATGTAGGATCCTCACTTATGATGGCTCCATCGTCAGCAAAGAATAACTGATGTACCTTGGGGTCCATCAGTTTACCTTCAAGCAGATAATCAAGGTCTTTAATAAAGAGCAAAATACTTAAGACGCTTCCCTGGTGCACCCCGACTTTGATTAGGAACTGCTCGATTACTCCAGTGGGGCATCTTGCTCTTGTCATCGCTCCCTCCTACATGTACATGATCATCTGTACATAGGTTTCTGGAACCCCTCGATGTCTTAGCGGCACCCATATCAGATCTCGTGGTTGTCTGTTGAATGCCTTTTCAAAGTCAACCAATACAATATGCAAATCCCTTAAGGAATAACGATGTTTTTCCATTATGATCCTTATACTTTGGATTGCATCTGTGGTTGATTTACCCGAGACAAACCCGCACTGATCATAAGATAGCCGTATTATTTTTCGCAGTCGGCCACCTAATACCCGCTCAACGATCTTCATGGTGTGTGACATCAGCTTAGTCGAACGGTAGTTATCACAGTTTCGCGTAGATTCGGCATTGGGTCACCTCTCACGAATTTGGAGCTGAGAATTCTGAGCCATCTGAACCCGATGTCTCCCATCTTTTTCCAGAACTCGGAGGGCATCTCGTCTGGTCCAACCGCTTTTCGTTTTTGCAGTATTTGACCGCCTCACTAACTTCTTCTACTATAGTGTCGAGTATTTTTCCACGGTTAGGGGTGGCTCTTGGAAAGTATAGCTGGGGAAACTGTTCATTTAAAAGCTCTTCACAATACTGCCGCCACCTCTGCGAATTTTGTCGTCATCCACAAGAAGGTGGCCATGAGCATTGTTAATGAACTTTGGCGAACGAATCTCCTGAGCATTCCTCCTTCTTTGGGAGGCTATTTTGAAGATGGTTGCTATTTTGTTCATATTGTGTCTTCGCAGCTCCTGGATAGCCTGGTTTGCATCAACAACCGGGGAAGATATTTTCTCCAGCTCCCGATACAGGCCCTCCGTACTCTCTGCTCGAAGCTGGGCGCACTTTTTCTTCGCTTTGTTCTTGCAACATCTGTATTCCATTTCGAGGCGAGCTTTTTCGTCTCTATTATTAGAGGGGCACTTTGACCAAGCTTTGAAAGCCGCTTTCTTCTCATTTATCACATTCTTAGCTTCATCACTCCACCACCATGTTTCTTTGGCGTGTTGATGGTGGCCTTTTGAAGTTCCCAGCAGTGATTTGGCCTTCTTTAAGCAAGTTCGCTGTCGGAAATCCCACATATTTTGTGCTCTGCACTCTTCATCCCCAGCTCCGTTGATGGTGTGAGCGAGGTAATTTTTTATTATGAAATCAAAGCCTTCTTTGTCCAGATTGTACCACTTGATTTTCTCAGAGACCCTTGTTTGTTTGTTTTTCTTCGGTGTTTTCATAAAAATTTCTGTTAGCAGGAGACGGTGTTGCCGAGCGATTTCCTCTCCCAGGATCACTTTGCAATCTTTTACCCGAGGCTTCATGAAACTGCCTACCAAATGGTAGTCAATCTGAGTCTCATCTCCACCACTGCTGTAAGTTATCAGGTGTCGGCTTTGTTTGATGAACATGGTATTTAACACGATAAGACCATGTGATTTGCATATGCGTAGGATGTCTCCACCAGGAAGGTTCCTGGTGCCATATCCTAGTCCTCCATGGCAGTCTTCATAGTCTTCGTTTGACTTCCCGACATGTCCATTCAAATCTCCTAGAACAAACAGAAACTCTTCCTTTGGGATGTTCTTAAGGAGATTGTGGAAATCTACCCAAAATGCATCTTTATCTCTCTGATCGCACCCATTTTGGGGAGCATATGCACTCCACACCTCTCCTTGTATTACTAGTTTGAGTGACATCAAACGGTCGCTGGACTTCGAAATGCTCAAGACGCTACCAAGTATCTTTGCCGCAAGGATGATACCGATTCCGTTCTTAGCCTTTTCCGTTCCGTAGTAGAACATCTTGTAATCTTTTGTTCTAACGTCCAAGAAACACGCCCGATATGCGATGTTTTTCCATTTCGTCTCTTGGACACACAAGATGTCCACCCGCCTTCTATTCATCATCTCTTCCAGCTCGTAACTTCGACCGGTCATACTTCCAACGTTTTAACTCGCGCCCCTTAAATTGCATCCAAACTGTTTCATTATTTTGCTAGCCCCCGGAATCCGTATAGCTCTGACCCGAACATTTCTGCTCGGTCCAGGATCAGTACCATGCACAGCAGTGGTAGTACCTTTCCTTTTTGCAAGTATTACCATAATGATACAGTTTTTCAATACAATTTTTTGCACCATATTGCGATGGTGTTTGTTGTTTGACACGTGCATGCTCCTGTTTTAGTATTGTTTGATCTTTCTTCTATGACACCGGTGATCTCCAGTCGTGTCAGCCCACGGACTCCCATGCACACTTGTGGGAGGGTTTTTAAGGTAGTATATTTTTTTCGCTAGGCTCACTTGGGTGTTATATTGCCTAGATAGTCGGATGCAACAATTTTGGTAAAAAAAAATGTAGTCTATACGCATAATTAAAATGATGATTAAACACGGAGGGGAGTGAAACTAAGAGAAAGATGCAGGAGAAGGAAATTGATAGAGAACAGTGAGAATTGTAGAAAGTAATGATCGCTCATTTGTATTTTTTGTTTTTGTTTTTTTTTTTTTTTTCAATTAGGACAAAATATAAATCAAGGTCTCAACCTCGGATCTGGAAAGTAGCCATTCTTTAAGTCTATTAAGAAATTTATGTGGATTAGTAGCCAAGGTACATAATTCGTTCGGCAGTTTGTTAGAAAGACAAATATAAGGTGCAATGTTCTTGAGAAAGCGTCTACTATGTTCTTTTTTAACTACCAGGACATCTACTACGTTGCAAGTTCTAAGTGAATACACCGTATTTGTCCTGAGATGCATATTCCCACTTCTCACGAAGAAAATCTTAAGGACCTTATAGATGTATAGGTGTCTGAGTGGGAGGATTTTTAGGGCTTGAAATAAGGGCAATGAAGACGCAGTCCTATTCATAAACATGATTAATCTTATAACTCTTTTCTGGACGGCACTTATTAGTTTCAAACTAGTTAAATAGGCACTACCCCAGCATACAAGACCATACTGCAATCGCGAAGTAAATAATATGGAGCAAATTTTGTGGAACAAGCTTACGTAAATAGTAAATTTTATTCGTTGAGACAAACATTAATCTTTTAACGGACATTATGTGAGCCTTCCAGTTGAGATGACAATCAATTAACACTGCTAGGTATTTGAACTCTTTTACGAATTCAAGTTCAAAGCAGAACTCCTTGGTGCAGACCCACAAGGATATTATGACTAGAAAGCGAGAAATGCATAGCTTTCGATTTTTTTGCTTAGTATCATTTCATGAAAGTCAAACCAAATGCTAAGCAAACGTAGGTCTTGCTCCATTTGATTTCTTAAGTCATTTAGGGAGTTAGATTTATAAGAAAGTGCCAGGTCATCCGCATATCGAATTAAACAACCATTTGTCGGTAAGCTGAAAACAGAATTAATTTGAATGAGGAAGAGAATTGGACCAAGAATGGAGCCTTGGGGTACACCAACATTAAGGCACAACTCCTCCTCACTTAGGATTCCATTTATTCTGTTTTCTATTTAGTAAGAAGGAAGCAAACCACTCACTTATGCTTCCTCTAAAACCAGCTGTGCTTAACTTTTGAAGAAGTATCTCGTGATTCACGAGATCAAAAGCTTTCGTTTGGTCGAGAAATAGTCCAGCTGCTTTCTGATTCCTATCAAGAGCAAGGTGGATATCGCTTAAAAAACCGACTATTGCATCATCAGTACACTTTCCTCTTATAAATCCAAATTGTGACTTGGCCAAAAATCTAGTTTTTTCTAAAAAAGATAGCATTTTAGTTACCATTATTTTCTCAAATTTTTTTCAGAAAACTGACAGTAGAGATATAGGCCTATAGTTATTAGGATGACTAGAATCGCCTTTTTTAAGGATTGGTAGAATTATTGCCGTTTTTAGACTATCAGGAAATTTTCCACATTCGAAACTCTTATTTATAATATATGTGAGGGGAGCTAAAATATGCCTTGCTATCTTTTTAACAGTTGCAGTACTAATTCCATCAAATGCTTGTTTTATCATACTGAAGTGAGATGGCTCTCAAAAGGAAAAGTTCTCGAACGAGCGATATATTTGCGAGTACAAATCATATCATTTTTCGATACAGAAGATGCAAATGAATTCAACTTTCTACATGATAATACTTGGCTTGAAGTTTCGTTTCTGAATGACCTTTTTCCTAAATTGAACACACTGAATTTGAGTCTTCAAGGAGCGGAGGAAAACATCATAACTATCACTGGAAAACTCAAGTCATTCGAAGGGAAACTGCAGCTTTGGCTGCAAAAATCTAATTGTTTGAAGTTTGACATCTTACCAGGAGTCAATGCATCAACCCTCAAACAGAAAATATTTTATCACGAGAAATTCAAATCACTTTCGAAAATCTGCTCTCATCATTCTGTAAATACTTTTCGTCTCTGAATTCGAAACAACAAGTTATTCATTCATTACAAAAGAAGTTATTTCATTCACAACAAAAGAAGAAGAGGATTTCATCGGCCTGAAGAATTACTTGATTGATTTTAAAAAAGCGTTCGATACTCTCTGCCAAAGTAAATTATTGCAAATGCTGGAAAAAATTGGAATCCGTGGCTCAGTCCTACAATGGTTCAAAAGCTATCTCTCTGATAGATGCTTCAAAGCAAAAATAGCATCAAATCTCAGTAACCGCCAAAACACTGAGTACGGAGTTCCACAAGGATCTAAATTGGGACCTACCCTTTTTGTAGTATATGTAAACGATATGATATCCGTTCTCAAAAAAGCATTGGTCTACAGTTTGCTGATGATACGGCAATCATAGTGGGTCATCGTAACTTAAACATTACTATACAAACTGCGCAAACAGAATTCGATGAAATACTCGTAAGCAAATGGTGTCATGACAGTCGACTGGTGATCAATTCCAAGAAGACCAAAGTTATGCACATAAGACCACCGCATATACCCTGAAGTAAAATTGAGCTTAAAATTCACAATACAGACTGTCTTCACAAAAACTATGATAGACGAGCTATTGATCCAATGACCTGTGCAGTGACCAAATTGAAAACGTAAGCGCATACAGATATCTAGGTGTTGAAGCTGACTACAACTTTAGATGGGACTCGCACATAGAATGAACCTGTAAGCGCTTGCGAAAATCTTTGTTTGCTATACACCACCTTAGCAATTACACCTCATTTTTGGTTCTAAAGCAAGCATACTTTTCTTTGGTCGAATCGGTAATACAGTATATGATAGTAGCATAGGATAACACATCACGATATTTAACTGAAAACTTACAGCGGGTACAAAATCGGTTTTTTTGAATTCTCCTGAAAGCTAAATACGGCGCAAGGTATGTAGATCATTCACAAAATACAAGTAATGGTCTAGGTCTGCTAACGGTAAATAACATTTGTCTTTTCAATATGATAAATGAAATGTACAACGACCATCGATTCAAACAACCAATACAGCATGACATCAATACTAGAGGAAGAGCACAAGGATACCTTGAAGTACCACATACCATATATACAACTCATATGGACGGCAGCAGCTGGAATTCGTGATACCCAGGATCTTCAATGGACTACCACGCGAATTATGGCATATTTCGCCTGAACCAGTGCGTAAAAAGAGGCTTAAAACTTTTTTATTAGAAAACAGAATTAGCCTACATTAATTAAGAAGTGCATTTAAAGTACATTCATGATATGAAGTAAAGTTATGAATCATTTCCTAGAAATTGTTCTGAAATTCACTCTGTTAAAATATGGAACTTTCCGTGAACAACATTCTGCAGACAAGCCAGTACGGCTTCGCGGAAAATGTATTCCAATAATTTCTGTAAAAAATGTAAGATGCTAGATCAGGTGGAGTTTCTTCAATATAATATAAGGCGTATCTTTAATGAATGTGTTCCATACAGATCAAAATTACAGAGAAATCCTGGACGCCCATGGATCTCAGATACAATAGTCAATTGGATTAAGCTAAGGGATTGTGCTTTCATACGGTGGAAACGTTTCCGAGTCCCCGAATTATACTTGGTGTATAAAAATCTAAGAAACTCTGTAACAAATCTTATCAAAAAAGAGAAGCGGAAATATTTCTCAAAGAAATTGAATTATAAATTACCATCGAAAAAGCTTTCGAGAAATATAAGAGAAAGATCCAAAATACAACACCAGAATCTGTCGACGTAGATGAGCTAAACAAACTTTTTGCTGATATATCATCTGTATCGCCATCTGGAGTTTTGGATACAAGGACTTCAACAGCGAGCTCAGATATGAGAGCTACTCCTTTATACTTCTCCAGATGTGATGAAACTGATGTGGTTAAGGCAATTCTTAGTATAAAATCGAACGCAATGGGGTATGACACAATACATCCCTTGTTTATAAAAATGATCCTTCCCAAAATTCTTCCTTTTATAACACATATTTATAATACAATTTTCCTTACATCTAATTTTCCGACTGAATGGAAACATGCGAAAGTCATACCCACTATAAAGAAGCGTTCATCACCTTCCGCTGCAGTGGAATATAGGCCTGTAGCGATCCTTCCACATCTTTCAAAAGTCTTCGAAAGGTTAGCATTCTGGCAGATCTCTGCATTTATAAAGCGAAACAATCTCTTATGTACTCTAAAGCCAGGGTTTAGAGAAAAACATAGCTGCGTTACTGCTTTGCTTAAGGTGACAGATGATATCCGAGTTTCTATGAACGCCAAGAAAATCTCACTCCTAACACTTCTAGATTTTTCGAAAGCATTTGATACTGTTAATGATGCCAACCTAGCTAATAAACTTCTGAACTCCTTCAGCTTCTCCGATTCGGCAGCAGGACTTATACACTCCTATTTGACTAACAGGAAACAAAGAGTCTTCGTGGATGATAATTTATCCTCTGCACTGCCATTGACAAGAGGAGTTCCGCAAGGATCCATTCTGGGGCCACTCTTATTTTCAATATATATCAATGATCTTCCAAGTGTTATTAAATATAGTAATGTTCACATGTTTGCTGATGATGTTCAATTATACCTGGCGTCTCCTATTGATAGAATCAATTCTGCTGTTGAACATATTAATTATGATCTTATGCAAATATCGATGTGGGCTGCTAGTAATGGCTTAAGCTTGAACCCTAAAAAGTCACAGTGCATAGTTATTTATAAAAAAAATCATTGACACCTTATCATTGACCCCTGTCAAACTTGCCTCATCTGCATTAACTTATGTAAATAAAGCAGTTAATCTAGGTATAGTCGTTGATCGTACGTTGCAGCGAAAAGAACATATTAACAAAATCTGCTCTCGAATTTACGCAACCCTGCGCACGTTATACCACTCACAATCGTATACACCTATTTCCACTAGAGCTATGCTGGCTAAAACTCTAATTGTCCCATTGATAACTTATGGATGGGAACTCTTTCCTAAACGAGACTTCGCTTCAAATCGAAAATTGAACGTAGCATTTAATAATGTGACTCGCTATGTATATGGTCTTAGGCGATATGATCATGTATCCACATATAAATGCAAAATATTGGGTTGGTCTCTCGATAACTACTTAGACTTTAGATTGATAATGTTTCTTCACAAATTAATCACTTCAAAGGAACCTTCATATTTGTTCTCTAAGTTACAGCAAACTAATTCGTCGCGAGTAGTGGGTTTTATATTACAGAGATCAACGTCGACCTCGTCGCGAAATCAATTCTTTCATCACACTGTTAATTCTTGGAACTATTTACCTATGCGTGTAAAGAGAAGCTATCATCTGAGAAACTTTCGGGATATACTTTTAGAATATTTGCAGACATCGAGATAGTTCATTTTTCTACTGAGTAAATGGGAAAAAAGAAAGAAAAAGACATAATTTTTTTAAATTTAACTTAAACTCGAAATTTGAATTCTACAATTTTATACATTCTTTTCTTTTTATATAATACTGAATATGTTTTTTGCTTTTTATTTAAAAACCCCTAATTATATGCATCACTAATTATAAGGATTATTTTCTTAATGTGTATGTCACTAATGTAAACAATAAATAGATAAATAAAAAATAAAATAAATTTAAAACTGACAAAAAAAAAACAAGATGCTATGTACTAATCCAATTGTATCCTCTACTATCATTTTACGCGGACTCTCTTCAACGGCTTCAAGGATTTATCGAGCACTGAAGGGATAACTCCGCGGAATTGTTGTAGAAAATGGTACTAATGTAAAAATGTATAATAGTATTCGTAAGTCAATAAATGAATGAAATGATATGAAATGAAAATTATTGACAATCATCATTTTTTGTGTAATCTTCATAATTTGGTTTAGTGTGCCGCGGAAAAAAATATCGGTTTTAATGTGCCGCAGAGCAAACAAGTTTGCGTCTATTAAAGTGGAGTCTATTAAAGATCTTGCTAGTTGGTTTGGGTGAGAACTTATTCGTTCGATCTTTTTTAAAAGAAGATCTACTTTGGTAGTTCATAAGAAGTTTAATATGGGTTGCATCGTATATAGTTTTGTTAGAAAACCATTTTTTAAAAACACCGCAGCAAGATCTCATGATTTTCTTTTCAAAAATCTCAATTTCTTTTGCTACAATGGGTGATATGATAAACCATGTACAGAATCCATATGCCAGAATTGGTCTTATAAGGGTCTTGTACATAACAATCTCTTAGTTTTTCCTAACATGTATTTAGAATTAAGTAAAGGTTTTAGTTTTCCGGTTACTATTTTTGCCCTAATAAACACAGCTCTACCATACTTGTTGAACAGAAATCAGTTCTGAAAGTTGATTCCAAGGTACTTTGTTTCGGAGCGTAATGGAATTGGAGAGTTTTTTTTTTTTTTAACATAGGGATTTGCTCTCGCTAACTGCAAGATAGCGTCCTTTTAAACTGGTGTTTCTAAAGGACGTCAATCCACATTTTCTGGTATTCATTTTTAATCTCCATTTTTCAAAATAATTTTCCACGTGTTAAGGGCTTGAATTTGTCGCAAGTCGCTTGCAAATATAATGGGGTCTCTGCGAAATGTAGTGATCCAGGTTCTCCTATCATAGGGCCTGGAAGCGGAAAATCTTGTAGATAGATATTTAATAAAAATGGACCTAGTATTGACCATTGTGGAACACCTGAGTTCACAGAGAAAAAATCAGTGCGCTCAGATCCAATAAATATTGAAGTTGTTCTGTTTGACAAGAAGATGTGATTAATCCTAATGAGCCAATTCGGAAAGCCTAGTCGTATGAGCTTGAATAGAAGACCATAATGCCAAAGCGAATCGAAAGCCTTTTCACGATCAATATCTGAGCTCACTGTACAGGTTTTGTTTCTTAGGTTTTGCATAACCTTATTCTGGAATATGAGTAGTACATGTTCTGTGGAACTTCTTTTTTTAAACCCAATTTGATTGTTTGGAATGATGTCAGCATCATCACAAAAGCTATAATATATAAGTGGTTGGCTAACACTCACTCAAAAGAAGCGATATAGGACTTAAGTTATTATCCTTACCAAAGGCCTTGTGTGGATCTCGAATATACAATGTATTTTCAACAAGCATACTTACTTACTTAGATGGCGCTACGGTCCGGGGTGGACCTGGGCCTCAACCAACAAACCTCTCCAGCTAGCACGATTATGAGCCACCTGCCTCCAGTTGCGCACGCCAAGTTGGTTGAGGTCCCCCTCCACTTGTTTGCGCCACCTACCGCGAGGTCGTCCTCTACTGCGTCGTCCATCCGGGGTGGATTCGAAAACCTTCCTAGCGGGAACGTTGGGCTCCATCCGCTCTAAATGACCCAGCCATCTTAGTCGCCGTATGTGAACTCTTCTGGCTAAGTCGATGTCCTTGTACATGCCGTATAGCTCGGCATTGTACCTTCTCCTCCACTCACCGTCTATGCAGACGGGACCAAAGATCGCTCGAAGAACTTTTCTCTCGAAATAACCAAGGGCATCCTCATCCGGTTTTGTCAAAGCCCATGCCTCTGCGCCATACAGCAGGACTGGGATGATTAGTGTCTTATAAAGAGTTACCTTAGTAGTTCGAGATAGGGCTTTGCTACTCAATTGCCGTTTTAGCCCATAGAAACAATGATTGGCAAGAGTAATTCTTCGTGTGATCTCCCTACTGATGTCATTTGCGGAGTTCACCATAGAGCCTAGGTAGACAAAATCCTTTACTACCTCAAAATTATATCTGTCTATTGTGGCGTTCTGTCCAAGACGCCGATGTTGGGTGCCCTTTTTTGTAGACAGCATATATTTTGTTTTGCTTTCATTGACCGCTAGACCCATCTTTGCTGCCTCGATCTCAATACTCGTAAATGCCCCATTGACGGCCCGCTGAGTTCTTCCGATTATGTCAATGTCATCGGCATAAGCGAGTAGTTGTACAGACTTGTAAAAGATTATACCTCCGGTGTTGGCTTGTGAGTTTAGTACAATTCTCTCAAGTACTATATTAAAGAGATCGCATGATAGCGCGTCACCTTGTCTAAGACCTTTCCTGACATCGAACGGTTCGGTGATGTTCTTACCGACTTTGATGGAGCAGCAAGAGTTCTCCATCGTCATTCTGCACAAACGGACGAGCTTGACAGGGATGTCAAGACTAGACATGGCTCTGTATACCTCGTCTCTATACACGCCGTTATAGGCAACTTTGAAATCGATGAAGAGGTGGTGCGTATTGATTTTATATTCATGGGTTTTTTCCAAGACCTGCCGTAGTGTGAATATTTGGTCAATGGTGGACTTTCCCGGCCTGAAAGCGCACTGATAAGGACCTATCAGATTGTTGACGATCGGTTTTAGGCGTTCACATAATACGGCAGACAGAATTTTATATGCGATGTTGAGGAGACTTATACCTCTGTAATTGGCGCAGTTCAGAGGGTCTCCTTTCTTCAGGATCGGGCAAACGATGCTGAGGTTTCATTCATCGGGCATACTTTCGTCTGGCCAGATTTTACAGATGAGCTGGTGCATGCTCCTTACCAACTCATCTCCTCCTGCCTTGAAATGTTCAGCGGCAAGGCCGTCGGCTCCAGCAGCTTTGTTGGATTTGAGTTTAGATATCGCTATCCTCACTTCATTCTGATCGGGTTGACGGGAATCTTGACTGCCATCGTCACTGTTGAATGGCTCATTCTGCCTGACAGCGGAATATTGGTCATCATCGCCGTTTAATAGTCTGCAGAAGTGTTCCTTCCATATACTCAGCACCGACTGCGATTCCACTACTATGTTGCCATTTTCGTCCCTGCAGGCTTCTGTTCTGGCTTTGAAACCCTGGCATGTACTTTTTACCCTTTGGTAAAATTTTCGAACATTATTCCTGCAATAGAGTCTCTCAATCTCCTCGATCGAGCGCTTCTCATGCTCTTTTGTCTTTTTTCTGAAAAGTCGATGTTCCTCTTTTCTCCTGCGCACGTAGAGCTCGTAAGCAGCTCTAGTCCTTCTATGCAGCGCCGCTTTGTACGCCTCTTGTTTTGCTGCATGTGCTTGCCGGTATTCCTCATCAAACCAGGGGTTTCGTTGTGGTGGCCGAGAGAAACCCAGTACATCAGAGGCGGCATCTCTGATGGCTTATTGGCAACGCTGCCACTGGTCTTCCGCATTTGCTGCTGGCGGCATAAGACTTTGATTGAGATTAGAAGAAACACGATCGGCAAAGGTTCTGGCGGTCTTTTGCGATTGTAGCCGCCCGACGTCAAATTTCCTCACAGTATTTCGTTGATTTCGCTCCGTTCTGGATATCCGCATCCGTACCTTGGCTACAACTAGGTAGTGATCCGAGTCCACGTTGGCTCCTTGGAAAGTCCGGACACCCAGAATACTGGAAGAGTGCCTTGCGTCGATCGCAATGTGATCGATTTGGTTGACGATTTTTCGATCAAAAGAGAGCCATGTTCCTTTGTGAATATCGCCCCGCTGCAAAGTCGATTAGCCTGAGTCCGTTGTCGGATGTGTTGTCGTGCAGGCCGTGCTTTCCGACCATGCTACTAAAGACGTCCTCTCTTCCTAGCTTTGCGTTAAAATCACCTAGAATAATTTTAACGTCGTGGCTAGGGCATTGCTCATACGTCTTGTCCAAGAGCTGGTAGAAGTCGTCCTTTGTCGCGTCGTCCTTCTCCACATGATGGGCGTGAACGCATATTAGGCTAATGTTGGCAAATTTAGCCTTGATACGGATAGTCATAAGGCACTCGTTCACATGCCTGAAACTCAAGACTTCTTGCCTAAGTCTGCCTCCAATAACAAATCCGCACCCGAATAGACGCTGTCCTTTTTGTCTATAGCAATCGCCGTAGTAGATGTCGCAGTTTTTCATACTCCATTTGCCCGGCCCATCCCATCGCACTTCTTGGATGGCGGTAATGTCTGCTTTGAGATACTCTAGGGCCTCCGCAAGTTGTTCGGCTGCACGTGGTTTGTAGAGGGACCTAACATTCCATGTGCAGACACGAAGATCGTTGTCCTTTTTACGTTTGCATGGGTCGTCAACAGTAAGATCATCCGTATCCGAGGCTGTTGGTTGCTTCGTAACCGAAGGTTTTTTACGTGGTAGGGAAGTTAACCCGATGGCACAACCCCCAACCTGGAGGACCAGATCCTTTTATTGCAATACCCTAACGTGGTATTGAAAATCCTTACAGACCTCAGCTCCAAATATGTCAAAGTAGCTCCGGTAAGGTATCCGCTGGTCTGTAGACGTCACCGTTGATTCCATCGAGAGAATTCATCCGCCGCACGTCATCCTTCTGAGGAGCTCTTGCTAGACTTCTGAGATGCATATTTCAGCCAATCAGGTCAACAAGAGATGCCTCGTCCGGTTAAACATATGCGTGCTGAAGTTCACCCAGATGTGCTTACGCAGGTCCGAGTGTTCAGCTACCCATATATCGTCAGACTCAGCATACACTCATCGTTAGTTCACTATCAGATAGCTATCCAGCGGGCACCACGGGGAGGTGATGATGCGATTTTGCCCACCTTTCAACAAACATACAGGACCACTTTTTGGTAGGCTACCTCAAGTGCACACTACACCACAAATAAAATTTAAAGCGACGTCTGACATCTATCAAAAAATATTAAAAGTTGCTTCTTGTCAATTGGACTGATTATATAACTATCCAATCTCCTAGTGGATACGCATTGACAACTGTCATTCGAACACCTCTTCATTTGCATTTAGACGCCTGTCATGCAGCTGGCACCTCCTTGCAGGTGAAACCTCTTTCTGATGTACAGCAGATTACCTTGGCAAAGAACTTGTTTCTTGCATTTTTAATGAGCACTCGCGTACCAATTTCATTCGATTTGCTTTGCTTCGTTTTGAGCAGAATTTTGTTATGCATTACATGGGAATGTCCTTGCCTAGTATCGACGTGCAGTCGATTATCGTATATTTAACAGCATTTGGGTAATGAAATATTTATGAGTATTTATAGAAACCGGGAAGGCTTTGTGAAGATCTGAAAACATCGGTAGTCTATAAATAGAGAAGCTGGACGGAGAGGCTTCACTGACCCAATTAGTTGAAGTTGGTCAAATCTGCAATGGAGAAGAGAAACTATTAGTGATGGGCGGAGTAATTGGCAATACTTGTACGCACTTATAATTGAGCGTTATAGAGAGTAAATTATGGATACGCACTTATAATATCTGAAGTGGGTGCGACGTGAATCGTTAGGTCCTAAGAAAACATTGCTGTTCTGACGAGAAGTTGGCCTGTTTTTTTACTTGTATGTTTTTGATGGGATGTAGTTTTACGACTTGCGTATCTCAACGGCTTTAACGACACACAGTGTAGCGACTAGTGGACAGAACTATACAAATTTACTTTTCCTTTTTTCATAGCGGCTTAGAAATGTTATATTGCTAACCAGAGATGAACAAAAAATAGCAACCTGCTAATCATTCACTGCTAATGAAAATTCGCATTCGCAACCTGTTAACAGCTTATAAATAAATTGCTATTGCTAATGAATTGCTAATGATAATTTGTTTGGCGTCTATTCTATATATAAGTCACAATTTCATTTTTCATGCACAGCACACAAATGTGTGTTTGTCTCATACGAGAACCGGTATAATAAAATGAAACTAAACTAAACTGCTGAAAGTGTCATCCAATTTTCTTTTCGAACATGTGCCATTGCGTGTGCGAAGATCGTGGCGTATCATAGCCAACAAGCACCAAACCAACTGGCTTGTAAGTTTGGTTGGTTGGTATATAGCAGCACAGGAGTTGTACTTGCTAAGATGCTATTGGTTCTATTGCGTTGCTATTGCGATTTCCTAGTGGGAGGGCTCCAGTACCAGTACAACGGATTTAAAGAAGCACATTGAAATTAAGCATCCTACTGTGTCTTTAGTTTCAGCAAGCTCATCGGAACCAGATGTGCGAGTAAGTTTTGAAAGGATGTATGTATGAACTTCTTCCTTTTATCAGCGAGGCTATGATCCGAAAACAAGGGATCACAACCCTCCCACTTCACTGCATTTCTACTGATCCGCCTGTGGGGTTCGCTTGTATGTATGTATGAACATACATATGTACGTATGTACATACATAGTACATACATAGTATTTCGGAGGAATAATCAAAACGATCTTCCGCGTCGTAGTTCAAAGATCCGCCTTCACGTCAAGGAAACCATCTTACGAAAGATAGAGCGCGAACGGCTCAGTTGGTATTGTCACGTTCAAAGAAGAGATTATTTGAACCCTGCTAAAAAGGCAATATTAATGATCGTTCCAAAGACATCGCGAGGCAAGAGAGGCAGGCCTATAAACGTCTGGATCACACAAATGCGACGACATCGGCATTTCATTGGCCTCAGTAACCGAGTGATCCAAAATCGGGAGGCCTGCCGATATTTTCTGAGGTCATATAGACGAACCCCACACGCGGATCAGTAGAAATACGGTGAAATGGGAGAGTTATGACCCCTTGTTTTCGGATCATAACCTCGCCGAAAAGGAAGAAGAAGAAGTCAGGAACTTGGAACAGAGATGGTGGCGGAGGAGCCATTAATGGGCCAACAGCAACGCTCATACCCCATAGTGGATTATTGGCACCAGTGTATCCGCCCCCGTGCTCTAGAGGTATAACAAAAGGAGCTGGGCCTCCAAGTTGGTGATTGTGCCGTCGGGTTAACTTCCCTACCACGTAAAGAAACACTGATTACGAAGCAATCTACAGCCTCGGATACAGATAGTTTTACTGTTGACGAGCCTTGCAAGGGTAAAAAGGACAACGATCTTCGTATCTGCACGTTAATGTTAGGTCCCTCTACAAACCACATGCAGCCGAACAACTTGCGGAGTCCCTAGACTGCTGCAAAGCAGGCATTATCGCCATCGAAGAAGTGCGATGGCATTGGCCGAAGAAAAGGAGGATGAAAAGCTGCGACATCTTTTACGGCAATGTCTAGAGACAGCAAGGACTGTGTCTGTTCGGCTGCGAATTTGCTACTAGAGGCAGACTTAGGCAAAAAGTAGCTCATCATAACTAACCGTATCAAGGCTGAGTTCGCCAACGTTAGCCTAATATGCGTTCACGCCATTTTCTTTTTTTTCATTTTGAATGTATTATGCGTTATGTGCGCTCATGCCCCTCACGAGAACATGAACGACCCGGCGAAGGATGACTTCTACCAGCTCCTGGGCAACACGCATGAGCAATGCCAATACGTTAAAATTGTCCTGGGTGATTTTAACGCAAAGCTAAGAAAAGAAGACGTCTATAATAGCGTGGTCGGAACGCACTACATCCGACAAGCGGTTCAGGCTAGTCGACCTTGCGGTGGGACAAAATGTTTTCGTAGATAGTACGCGGTTCCCACGTCTTGATATTTACAAGGGGACATGGCTATCCTTTGATCGAAAAACAGTCAACCAAATTGATCACATTCCGATTGACGCTAGCTATTCTTCTAGTATTCTGGACTTTTCGAGGAGCCAACATGGACTCGGATCATTCCCTAGTTGTTGCCGAGGTACGGATGCGGATATCCAGAACGGGGGAAAATAAACGAAATACTGTGAGGAAGTTTGACGTCGGATGGCTACAATCGCAAGAGACCAGCAGAGCTTTTGCCGATCGAGTCCGTTTAAACTTAATCTAAGTCCTTTGCTGACAGCAGCTGACTAGTGGTAGCATTGATGTACCGGCTTTCTCTTGGCCACCACGACGAAATCCCTAGTTGGTTGAAGAATGCCAGCCAGCACATGCAACAAAACAAGAGGCGTACAAAGCTGCGCTTCATAGACGGACTCGGGCTATTCGCAAGCACTACGAGCGGAGGAAAAAAGAGCATCAACTTCTCAGAAAGAAGAAAAAGGAGCATGAAAAGCGGTCGATCGAGGAGATTGAGAGACTTTATTGCGGGAATGATGTTCGAAAATGTTACCAAAATATAAAGAAAAAACATATCAGTGTTTCAAAGCCAAAAGAAAATGGTAATATAGTAGTAGAGTCACAGTCCTTGCCGAGGATATGGTAGGAACACTTCTGCAGACTGTTAAACGGCGACGGTGGCCAATATTCCGCTGTCAGCCAAAACCCTGACTCTCTGGTCCATTGTACTAAAGAGAGAGACGAGTTATACAAAGCCATGTCTAGTCTCGGCATACCTGCCAAGTTCATCCGTTTGTGCAGAATGACAACAGAGAACTCTCGCTGCTCCATCAAAGTCGGTAAGTACATCACCGAATCATTCGATGTCAGGAAAGGTCTTAGACAAGGTGACGCGCTATCATGCAATCTCTTTAATACATATAGTACTTGAAAAAAATGATACGAAACGCACAAGCCAACACCGGAGGTATAATCTTTTACAAGTCTGTACAACTACTCGCTTATGTCGATGACATTGACATAATCGGAAGAACTCAGCGGGTAGTCAATGGGGTATTTACGAGTATTGAGATCGAGGCAGCAAAGATGCGTCTAGCGGTCAATGAAAGCAAAACAAAATATATGCTGTCTACAAAAAAGGACACCCAACATCGGTGTCTTCAACAGAATGCCACAATAGAGAGCTATAATTTTGAGGTAGTAGAGGATACCTAGGCTCTATGGCGAGCTCCACAAATGACACCAGTGGGAAAATCAAACGAAAAATTACTCTTGCCAATCGTTGTTTGAGTAACAAGCTCTGTATAAGACACTAATTATCCCAATCCTACTGTATAGCGCAGAGTTATGGACTTTGGTTATTTGATTACTTTGAGAGAAAAGTTCTTCGGGTGATCTTTGGTCCCGTCTGTATAGACGGCCAAACTATACGGCCTATACAAGGACATCGACTTAGCGAGAAGATTTCACATACAGCGACAAAGATGGCTGGGTCATGTACAGCAGATGGAGCCCAATGTTCTAGCCCGGAAAGTCTTCGAATTTACCCCGGATGGACGGCGATGCAATAGAGGACGACCTCGCGGTAGGTGGTGCAAGCAAGTGGAGGGGGACCCCAACCAACTTGGCGTGCGTGACTGGAGGTAGCTGGATCGTAAGCGAGCTGGCTGGAGAGGTTTGTTAGTTGAGGCCCAGGTCCACTCGGACAATCTGTTGAAATGTAGTTCCTTTGCTGCAATAACTCGTAGGGAACGAGTGCGCAACACCAAAGTACGCGAGGCGCTCAATGTTGAGCAAATACTTTTCCGAAAGGAAAGATCTATTCTACAATGGTTTGGTCACGTTGTGCATATGCCCCCAAATCGGCTTTCAAGACGTGTCATGATTGTCATGCCATCTGGTCTACAACCCCTCCGTAGGCCTATAAATAGATGGTTGAATCAAGTCCGGCATTTCTCCTGGAGCCATCTAGGGATTCCTCCTAATGAGTTAGTTGTTAGTTCTATTCAATGGCGGAGGATCGAGAAGAATGCATGATCCACCCGATCATCCTACCCCCACGACCCTCATAACGAATTAGCGGACCATTGAAAATGTATGTATGTATGTATTATTTCTTCATTACAGGGTTGAGTTTCCATCCGCGTTTTTGCTGTAACCAAATTGAGGGATCGAGTTAGAATCGAATGTATAAATTTAGATATGCCGAACTATTTACCCGAAATTTCATTTTCATGACGCCACAGTAATGACATCATGATAAGCAAAGAAAAGAGGTCAGAGGCTAAACCTGACATATTAGTCAAAGCGATCGTTTAGACAATTTTTTAGTAATATAATACGTACTTGTATTAGTTTACATCATCTTAAGAGTGGTGACCTGTTGTTTAATTTTTTCAATCCATCAGCCACAATCAGCCATTAATTTCCTTATTTATTTTCAGTGACTCGCTTATCCTTTATAAGGGCCGCGGGAATAGGATGCACACTTGGAATGTTCAAGTATGTATAAGTTGAGAAAACTCCACAGTATAACGTTCGATATACACCATAAACGTACAACAAAGAACATAAAATTCGTGCAGTGCAATTCGCTCTTTCGTACATCCCCTAATCGCACTAACTGTGGTCATATGAAGACTTATCAAAAATGTTGGGCAAATTAAAGAATGGGACACACATTTCTGACTTAATTTCTACAAAAACATCCTTCGAAATGCCCTACTCCACAACATTCCTCACTTTTAACCATGCTTAAACTTCTCTCATGCATGCTATTTATTAGGTTTAAGTTTAGTTTAAGTAGTGCAATGCGAGATGTTCTACATATTATCCGATGGTATGACTGGATCACAAAAATTATGAAACTCATTATTTCCCAGTAAAAATATTTGTGTTGAGGATATTGTATATACTCGTAATAACATCCGTGTGGAGAAACTTCTACAAATTGTGCCTTCTAAATGATGTGCCTTAACCACGATGCATCACTTTTCAATCATTTAATGTTCTCAACAAAGTAAAATACGAATATGAAGAGCTAAGTATCTGCAAAATTGAAAATTTCAGTTAGACCTCAAAGAATATCAACCACCTTACGCTAGCAAAAGATTGAAAATCAAATCCGTAAAGCGGTTGAGCTCGGAACGACAGCGGCTTCTGGGCTCTCTGAATGACAAACATCAAGTCTCGTCGAAAATCGTTGGACTGTGATAGCCAGTTGCATTCGTAGGCTGCAGTTGCCACCTCTAAAGACTGATCGAATAAATTTCAATTTCAACTTATAAGCTCTAATTAAATTAGTTCAACTTACGTCAAACCGCACTCTATTGCCAACCCAACACCAATAAAGCAGCTGCATAAATGAAGAAAACATGTAGGTTTGAAACTTCATTGCTACCAGCGGCTGGTCATTGGCTAGTTGAGACTCAAAAGCTGTCAAGCAGATAAGAAATGTGCTGGCAGCTATTTGAGCCACGTAGTTCAGGTAGTAGTATTTATTTATGTACTCAATCAAGCTGAAAGTAGGCAATAAGTTGCTCTATTAAAATCCTTGAAGAGTTCCTCTTACCCTATAATCCTTTGATGATCACTGACGATCTCCCTCAGATCATCCCGATTCATGGCCTTCAAAGAAAGATCTCTTATCCTCTGACAGAGTATCTTTAAGTTCACCGCGGTTTGGTTGATAAAAATACAACCGGTGTTGTCGATGTAAACGATAATCTTGATGTTCACCAAAACACAGATACACTGAAACATATAAACAGCAACAAAAACACGTTTATCTTCAACTGAAAATGGGAATTTAGCTCGAAACGGCAGCGTTTTGAGCTGCCCCGACAATAAAGGCTGAAAGCCAACAGCCGCGAATAAGACATTCCCCAGCATTGCGAATGTGTAAAATAGGAGCACTTCCTCAAGGTAGCTATATCTTTGAATTTCTCGAACTGCAGGCGAGCATGCTGTCAATTTCCTACGCATATATTCATACTCAGTGTAAATGCATTCAATGTTCGGTTTATAAATGCGATACAGTATAATTTTAAAGAGGATCAAGTATAACTGTGGAGAGATAAAAAAAAATGATTTCCGGCAATGGTAAAGTGTGTACATCTTACCCCGACTAGGACACAGATATCGTCTCCAAATGTTACAAAGTCGGATGAAGCCTCGTAGAGATCACAAGTGATGGTGACTACGAAACTTATCAGTGTCAGCATAAGAAGGGTGTTGCAAATTGTATAGGAAGGGGACTCTTCGGGTGGTTTTGAAGGCCATGCTCCAATTGCTCTGTAAGAGATGAAGGAAAGATTTCATGAGTATTAGGTAAGATTAGATCTAGTATAGTAGTTCTAGAGCAGTACGATCAAATATTTAAACTTTGCCTCAATTATGGGGGATCTAAGGTATACAAACTTTCTCTCCAAAACCTTGTGCTAAGCAATACAAGGTTCACACAGAATCCATGGATGAGCTCCGTAACCCAACCATATCTTTCGACAGATACTTATGATAGATACAGGGTCAGCTTGAAATAAGTCTGCCACCTCTTACTTATTTAGGTCCTACTTGGATCCTTGTGTCTATACCAAGAATACTCTCCGTCGACAACGGTTTCTTCCCCTCAACGGAGATAAGTCTCGAGATGAGCCTTTGTTATATCGCCGCCTATGCATTGTAGACATAACTTGATCTGATACGCGTCACCTTTAAAAGGTTGGGAGCAGCCATAAGGTTTATCGAACAGCACGCTGTATAGTACACGCTATAGACGGTGGTTGAAAGATCACAAAAATCTGCCTTGAGTACACAGAACATTTGTTTTTCCAATGTCCACGATATATCCGCGAAAGGGAACACTGGGGAGATGACTCAGTGATTTTCAAAAATATTGTCATGCTTACATTTCTTTTTTTGAAGTTCGTAATCCTTTCTTACACACAGTTAACCACAGGGTTTATGTGAACAGTAGAGTTAATAGTTTATCTGGAAAAATATTCAGTCCAGAGAAACTTGAATGGGCGGTAGGCACATTCAAACCTTTTAAAGCCCCCGGCGGTGACGGTCTGTTTTCAGCGCTTCTCCAAAAGTCAATTGACCTCATCCTGCCGGCGTTGACAGCTTTATTTAGAGCCAGCTACAACAGGGAATACATACCACCTACCTGGAGGCAGGTTAATGTGGTTTTTATCCCCAAGCCGGGCAATAGGCCTAGCGAGCTGCCTAAATCATACAGACCTATAAGACTAACATCATTCGTTCTTAAGACAATGGAGAGACTCATAGATATCCATATTAAAGACCGGTTAGATCTGTCTAACCCTCTGCACTCGAATCAGTACGCGTACAGGAAAGGCAAATTTACAGTAGGTGCCCTTCACTATCTCGTCAAAAAGATAGAGGGAACACTCAGTTTAAGGAAGATAGCCTTGTGTGCATTTCTTGAGATCGAGGGCGCGTTCGATAACACTGGTTACGACTCGATCGAAAGGGCGATCAGTAGCAGAGGTATCGAAGAATCGACCAACCAATGGATCAGGATAAGTCGATTCATTACTTCCTCCTCTGGGGGAGTGTCGGTGTCCATAACTGCAGCCAAAGGCTGTCCTCAAGGAGGAGTTCTTTCCCGCCTGTTATGGTCTATAGTCATCGACAACTTGTTAGTAGATCTTCACAGATCAGGTTACACCACCGTCGGTTTTGCGGATGACTTGGCGGTTTTTTTTAGAGGTAAACACGGCATGACAATTTCCAACGTCATGCAAAGTGCAATATCTCAAGTTGTAGTATGGTGTAGCAAAGAAGGACTATCCATCAATCCTAGTAAAACCGTTCTGGTGCCGTTTACAAGGAAAACATAGGTCAACCTTGAACCTATTACAATCAAAGGCACCACACTAGTTTATTCCAGCGAGGTCAAATATCTTGGTGTAATTCTTCACAAACGACTTAATTGGAATTCGCATATCAAGTCCGCCACTGAGCGCGCTACTACAACACTGTGGGCCAGTAAACGCCTATACGGCAGAACTTGGGGTCTCTCTCCTAAGATGATACATTGGTTGTACATAATGATGGTTAGACCCATTATCACATACGCGGCCATCGTCTGGTGGCCAAAAACTCTCCAGCAGACAACGGCAAACAAGTTGCAGAAGTTGCAAAGAATTGCCTGTCTTGGCATTACAGGTGCGATGCGCACCTGCCCTACAACAGTTCTGGAAGCTATTGTTGGGCTTACACCCTTACCAATCTTCATTAGGAAGATGGCTGCAGCTAGATCACGAGTATAAACCAGGTGACCTTGTGGGACATTTAAAGATACTCAACTCAATCCCTAAAAGAGACATGTTCCGCACTTTACCAGATATTATGGTCAGGCAACACTGCTTTGGTAGGTTATTCGAGGTTGAAATATTGGACCGCGAAAACTGGACCCTAGAAGTCTGGTCTGGTTCACCGACGCGACAGTTCGAAGATGGATTCTGGAGTTGGAGCTGGGGTTTTTGGACCCAACACAAAGATTTCGGTACCTATGGGTACGACTCTCACTGTGCTTCAGGCTGAAATCCATGCCATTGAGATTTGCGCCAGACACAATCTCCGCAACGGGATCAAAGGCGCTAAAATACATATCTTCTCAGATAGCCAAGCAGCACTTATGGCACTATCGTCCAACCAAATGGACTCCAGAACCGTGAAATGCTGCTACGATGCATTACAAGACCTGGCCAAATACAACCGGGTAGAACTCGGTTGGGTACCTGGACACCAAGGGATTGTGGGCAACGAATCTGCAGATGAGCTTGCTAGGGCTGGCTCAGAATCTGTGTTTATAGGTCCTGAACCTTATTGTGGCGTCAATTGGGCAACAGCGCCAATCCCAAAGCCTTACTCCTATAAGGAAATCCTTAACTTAGATAGGGAAAGCATTAAGAAGCTTGTGAGCTTTCTTACCGGCCATTGCGGCCTGAGATACCACCTTAACAAGATGAACCTGTGCCAAGAGAAGGACTGTCGGTTCTGTTTAGAGGAGGATGAAACTTCCGAAAACATTCTTTGTGAATGCTCGGCACTACACTGGTTAAGGAAACGTATTCTCCACAATGAGATACTTACTTCAGTGGAACTAAAATGCTGCGCTACTAAAGACATACTCACTTTCATAAGGGAGGCAGTACGTCTGTTAGATTAACTCCAACCCTCCGACACAATAGATCTTTCAGGTCACAGGGTCGTTGCCACGCGGGCATGGGTTGTACAAGAGGGGAAACAAACCGGAGAGTTCCCAATCAAAGTATTGGTGCATCAGGGAAGCGTCTTACTTCCGTTGCTCTTTATTACAGTGACTATCTTCTTGAAGGTAAAGTGAGAAAAGTTCAAATATCTGGGATATATTATCAACAATCGGGTACCCGGCGAGCGTTGCAGGCACCTGGGGCTACAACTGTCAGGCAGGCGCCTGGAGCAACAACTGTCAGGCAAGCGCCTGGGGCTAAGTACATTTGAGAACAGTTTTGTATCGACCAACAGTGGGTAAGTCGTCCAACCTTAAATATATATATATATCCATTTTTTTGGCTACTAAAATACAATAACATTAAAGTAATTAGCAAACTGCTGGACTGATAGTATCCGTTGTGTTTTGCTGCGACTAACAAAAGAGAATTGTTTTTAGTACTAAAGTACTATAATACTAAAGTAGTAGATCAAACTTCGGAATACTTTCGGACCAATACCCAAGGTTGCCTCAAAAATTGAGCTAAATCGGTTCAGTGGTTTCGGAGTCCATAGCATAAAAACATAGGTACACACATTTTTTTCCATGGAAAAAAGCATATTCAGTTTTACCCGAATTTTCCAATTTTCCGGGGAACTTTTCCAATTTTTCTTTCCGCAAAAACCTTATTTGGACTATTACGAACATTTTAAAAGAAAAATGAGCTAAATCGATCCAGCCGTTCTCAAATGATGCGATGACCAACAGACAGCATTTCATTTTTATTTATATAAGAATACCAAAGCAACCTGCGATGACGACATCAATCATCGCGTAAGCGTAGGGTGGATGAAATGGCGCGAAAACTCCGCTATCTTCTGTGATCGAAAAATGCCACCTAAGTTAAAAAAAAGGCTCTTCACCACAGTTATGCGTCCAGCGCTCACATACGGTTCACAATGTTGGACAATGTACACAAAGTATGAGAGTAAATTAACAGCAGCTGAGATGAAGAAGCTTCGCATGACAGCAGGAGTGACAAAGCTTGATCGAATAAGAAGTTCGGAGATCCGTGGAAGCTTTCAAAACAAGGAAACCATCTTACGGAAAATAGAGCGCGACCGGCTCAGGTTGTATTGCCATGTTCAAAGAAGAGATCATATGAAGCCTGTTAAAAAGGCAATATTAATGAACGTTGCAAGGACATCGCGGGCAGGAGAGGCAGGCCTGTAAACGCCTGGATAACACAAATGTGACGACATCGGCATTTCATTGGCCTCAGTAGCCGAGTGATCCAAAATCGGGAGGCCTGTCGATACTTTCTGAGGTCAAATAGTCGTACCCCATGGGCGGATCAGTAGAAATGCGGTGAAGTTGGGGGTTAAGATCTCTTGTTTTCGGATCATAACCTCGCCGAAATAGGAAGAAGAAGAAGAAGCAGCTCATCAAGTGTCTAGGCCTAACTTCTCATAGCCACTCGTGCTGTGTGCGTTATATTTCTTGCACGAATGAAAGGGACATTCAGTTTTGTGCCGTATCTGAAGGACAATTATTTACTTTTTTGTTTTGAGAAGGTTTTTCATAACAACAGTACTCTCGGATGTTCGTTAAGCGTTCGCGAGAGGTGGGACCGTGAAAAACTTGTTGGAGTTTTCTGGGATTTGAACATAAAACCTCACGCGCAGTGGTCCGACTGCCACTGCCCCACACCGCCCGGATAGTGTCATGTCCTTAGTAATGCTTGTGTTTTCTTTAACCACAATTAGGGTTGCAAGTGAATGAATGCAGCACTATTGAGTTTTATTACTGTCACCGGAGTTGCTTTTCGAAACAAAAACTAGTATAACGTACTTCAAACCGATACGCACTTGACAACTGTGGTTAAAGTAGGTCCACTCACCAGAATGATAGCATCTAAGCTAATATCACTACTAGGCTATGTCTTCCTGTCTACACTTAACATTTTGTTAACGCATTTCCGTTAGAACTTTTACACTCGGACATACGCTTTTGTTCGCATTTTTGTTACACTCGAGCAAATTTACAAAACTCTAAAGGTGTCGGACTAGAGCTCTGCAACATTTCGGCAAAGCTCAGAGACGTTCCGCCAAGCCCAGGCAAGTGTAAATATTTTCGTGAGAACATTCCATGCTTAATTTCGGCACTACTCTTACCCGCTGGATGTCTCATTTGAAGTATCTTGAAGCCAGGCTGCAGCACTATGCTAATTCATTTATTTTTTTATTTTTTTTTTCTTCTTCTTGGCACATCTGAAGAGGAAAGCTTTTCAGCCTTAGATGCACATAGGAGGTTCCCTTAAGAAATGGATTGAATAAGAAATCCGTTGCGCAAGTTCTTTTGCAGAGCACTTTTTCACTCCGGATCCCGGAAATCGAATACTGACGAGAATTTGTTCGGAATCAGTAGTCTGGAGTTTCTGGCCAGAAATGACAAACTCTTTTGTTTTTCCGCAGTCCCCCACCGAAATTGAATCTCTAAAACCCTGCCAAGATCGTACCGAAAATACGACAGAACCATCTTAAGTGAGGTCTCCTCCGGATGTTCACCATGAAAAGCCACTCTCTTCCAAATACGATATCCATTTAAAATCGACTTCAACGAGTCCATTGTCTCTCCACAGCCCCACAGTGACACACGTAAAAATTAAGACTTCAACAAACTAATTGACCATAGCCAGGGCGTGTTACGTTCCTTTTATTGCAAAAAACCAGAAGCAAATAGGGAATATCATTGACTGTTTGTGATTTTTATTAATTCATTCTCCTGCGCTACCCAAATGCTACCTGCCAATTAGTTAGGCCTCCAGATGCGACTCGATTTCGACCTTGTGGCCACAAACAACGCGTGGTTAACAGCACAACCTGCACCACATCCACATCCAGAGTCTATAATTTTCGCAAAACTCCACCACAATTGAGCACTCAAGATCAATAATTTATGAGATTAATAGCCGAGCAGCTCTTCAATTTCGCTTTGGCTTCGACAGGAATCTCGTTTGTCTAGCCTGAAAATTGGATGAGATACATTTAAGTGGATTGTTGCGCAACAACTACGAGTATACACATTTCTCTTTGGCTGGCCCTGGTGGAGTGGGCAATTATTTGGTTGCAATCAATTTATGACAACTGAGTACGGAAATTAGAGCCTTTTGGCTGCTGCGGGGGGAATGGGAAATGGAAATAGATGTTTCAGTATCGGAACAATTTGCATAATAAGCGGGTATGGCACTGTGCAAGGTGAATTCGAATGTATGAACGCTAATCGTTATAGGTTATTGATGACGGAATTAATAACCATATGGCAGGAGTGAATGTTATTTCCTCGATAGTCGTTTGGGAAAGGAATAGATAACTTGTTTTGTTCTGTCTTGGGGAAGCAGTTCCATAGCTCTCGAGTTACGCTACTTAAGTAGTGTTCGATAGCTTATATCTTTGGGACATAACATTTTTAAAATTGGTGTTAAGTGCCCTCTTAAACAAACCTCATCGTAAGGCAATCAAAGTTGCAAGTCACATTTGCAACTATGTAACAGTGACAACGATCAAGAAGCGACATAGTAAAGAAGGGGCACTTAATCATCTTCCCAGAGGAATGCTGTTCTTTCACAGCTACCCCACTAGTATTGACCACCTTTCTCGTTTAACACCCCATCAACTCTCACGTTATGAATCATACATACTTAAACTGTTTATCATATGAATATTCAGTTGAAGACGTCTACCTTCCATGTAACTCTTAATTGCTTCGAATTAATTAAATATCTCGGGAAGTTGTCGCCAATTCGTAGGAAAATTACGAATTCGAATTCAGGTAGGAGTCACGCAATGGGGCGGCTGATGCCACCAGAATCTTTCAACAGACTAGCACAAACAGGTAATGACTCTTAAATAATAAATTATCTCTATCGGCGGTCCTGTAACATTTTAGATTAGATTGGAGCTATAAAACACGACATAGAAATCCTGTGAATAGAGCAAGTGGAATATCGAATTCTTTACTTATGTACTCGTAAGATGGTTTGGCTCCAAAAAGTGCAAAAATTCGCCTGCGTGATCAATGCGGATATTATGCGCAGATGGAAAACGTTAAGATCTCGGATTTAGTTGGACATCTGAGAATCTTTGATGAATTTTTGCTGCTAAATATTCCTGCTTTAGTAAGTTTATTTTTATTTAAATATCAATGCAGAACGTAGATTAAAATCGATTAATTAGATGCGCGAGTGCATTTAATGGCCGGTCGAACAGAAGTGTCTCAACAAGGAAGCTAGAAGTAGCAAACAGAGCCACAAGGAAGCCATCATTCGTACATTTGACAGACACTTTCGACTGGTAGATGGCGTTAGAAAACTGAAAACTCATCTAGCTCTGTTTCCTTTGGCAATCATTACTTATTTTATTTTACACTACACTACTAATATTATGCGTCACTGGTTTTATACCCAGAAAAATAAACTCAAATTGCCCTTTCGAAGTTACAACCTCGGACTGCATTTACTGGGATAATCCTCAAATTCCTTAGCCCGAGGAGTTGATACACCATGTCGGTTCAAATATGATAAATGGAGTGGGTGCGAGAAACTTCAGTTCCATTGGGATGCACTGGAACTAACTTCCAAGCTGAAGCATTTGCCATCCAGCTGTGCACTGTAGATTGCATCTAAAAAAAACTACCAATGATCACACATAAACATTCCGTCAGAGAGCTAATCAACTTTAAAAGTTCGCATTTGGCTTTGAGTCTAAGATATTTTGGGATTGTCTAAAGATCCTCTTGCAGATTGCTACCTGCAATAACCTTGCAGTCATCCGGGTCACTGGTCACAAAAGTATTACTGGCGATGAAATTGCTAATGAACTAGCCAGACAAGCGTCTCACAGTAGATCTATGTGAGGTCGAGGTGCTCTGAGAGACTACTCAATTGTAAAATTGTTTCCTCTATTTAAGTTATCCCACTCAGATGGTTGAAAGATGAAAGTAGATAATGGGGCTGGTTTCTGTCTCTGAGGCGCTAGGTTTGTACTCACTTACGTAGTTCATTGAACCACTCGAGGGACATAGGGCGTCAATAACGCCTACGTGCCAACTTGTTCGGAGTTCTGCAACCCGTTTGAGCTGCTTCCAACTCATTCCCAAAGAACTTGATTCCTCCTCGACTGTCCTGCGCCACGATTGCGTAGGGTGTCCCGTTATTCTGGCTGCCTGGGTAAGCGGATTCCTCTGCATGGCGTATTTCGCAATGGAGCTGTCTTCGCGCCGTAGGGTGAGTCCGATTCACTGCCACTTTCTCCTTCGCACACTAATGTCTATAGGTTCTTGGACCGTTCTCAGATAAAGTTGTTCGTTGGAGATACGATTGGGCCAAAATATCCTCAAGATGGTTCTTAGACATTTGTTTACGAAGGTTTGCAGCTTGTGCGTGGTAGCAGTACCATCCAAGACTGATTCTACGCTGGAGCGGAACAGTCGTAGCTTGGTTCTTAAGCTAAGAATATCGCTTCTTTAGACTTTTGATAGCATTCCGAACGCAGCTTTTGCCTTCCCGATTCTGCTGCACACATCCAGTTCGGTGCCACCGCGGTTAGCCGAGACCACACTTCCTAAGTATAGAAAGTTGTCTACTTCCTCGACTACCTGTCCGACAATGTTAAGTTGAGCGCGGGTGTTGGAAGTGCTCAGGGCTTTTGTTTTGGCTGTGTTTATCTTAAGCCCCACATTATTCATCTCAGCTTCTAGATTTTGGGCCATCAGATGAAGGTCCATTAGGTCCGATGTGAATGTAGGCAAACATTGTCAGCGTATTCGAGGTGTTTAAGATAAGTTGTCATAGTCCATCGAATTCCACCAATTGTTACCTTCCGTCAATGCTGCACGGCGCACATTGCTGATGACCACCAAGAACAATAGCGGTGACAGTATGCACCCTTGACGTACTCCACTTTGGACTTCAAAATCCCTCTAAACCTTACCATTGTGTAAGACGTGGCACTTACTTTCCGCGTATGTAGCCTTGATAAGTTTTCTGCGCAAGGGCAGCAAGATAGCATTTCGATTCAAGCTGTCGAAGGCATCCTCGAAGTCGATAAACAGCAAATGTAGTGAGGACGTATGTATACTCAAAGCATTGCTCTATTATGATCCGCAGGATGTTTATGTGGTGGATGCAGGAGGATCCAGCACGAAAGCCTGCCTATTCGATATCGAGAGTTGAATCTAACTGTTCCTTGATGCGTTCTAATATGATTCTAGCTATTATCTTGGCTACAGCCGGTAGGACGCATATTATCTCTCCAGTTTTCACAATCCATCAGATTTCTCTTTTTCGGAAGCTTGACGATCTTCCCACTCCTTGGGAAATTGGTATATTTTCCACGATAACATCAATACTACACGATGATATTATCATTACCATTGGCCATGACATAGTTTGTAAGCCTAGTCCATCGGAAATTGGCTTTTAGAAGGAAATTTGAAGAGAGTTTTGTCCTGTCTGATCCAAGCAATGGAACTAAGCTGGGGCTGAACCTTACCTTGTCTGTACATCAGCGTGTTCGACTTCGCCAGTATCAATGTGTCCTGGAACTCAAATTAAGTTACCTCGAACTGACCATCTAGGGAGGGTAGCTCATTTCGGGATTCTTGTACTAGTTTTGAGGGTGATTGATCGAACCAATGGCTTTGACAGCAGTTTTGTTATCAATGAAGATGGCGACGTTTTACCATTGTATTTGTGCATAGTTTAATCTGACGGCAAGCTTATCGGATTAACAATGTCCTCTCTTGGGATACCCTAGCAGTGTTCTTCCATTTTAGAACCGTCAGTAAAGATTGTTAAGTCGAAGTCTTTAACCATCTGTCCATCTTTTCATTTTGCCCTTGTAGAGAATTATACGTCAAACGCACCCAGCTTCTCTGATTCTGACTGCGCTAAATGCTGTGATGTTTTTAATATGTCGATCTAGAGGTAGAACATGCAGGAACACCGTTAGAGCATCTGACGGAGCTGACGGTAGAGCATCTATGGTACCTATACATGCTATTCTTCGTGACTTTTTAAGTTTATTTATCATCTAGCCTTTACTTAGCGCTAACCACCATACTAGTGGCCCATATGTGAAAATTAGACGTACTATGACTGTGTACGTCCGTTGAGACAATTGGAGCTGAAGGTTTTTCCAGTTAAATTTTGGATCCAGGATGACACCCAAATGCCTAGCACTGGGCGATACGTAGAGTTACCTTAGGTAGGTAAGTAGAAGTGGTTGTGTCAGCCGACTATGTTGAAATATAAGTAGCACAGAAGCGCCGTTTTAGTACCACAACTCATGTGACCCGTCGGATGTAAAAACGGGCGTTAACTAATAGGGATAAGAGAAATAGAGCAGAGATTATTCAAACCCATTCCGTTACGTTGAGGAAATTGATAATGTCTCCAATGCTTATCTCCGCTAACTCTATTAGGTTGTCAAAAAGGGTTTACATAGCATAAGCTGTCTGATCCTGCCTAGAGTCGAACACTTGCAAAGGAAGGGAAGAATTGTTTTTTTTCTCGTTAACGGTCTTGCAATTGCGACACAGTGCATTAAACGTAATGTCACAAAGAGGGTTTACCTAGCGTAGGCTGTCTGACCCTACCTGGAGCCGGACACTTGCAAAGGAAGGGAAACGTAATGCCTATTCTGGCCGCATGAACTCCGATGGGCCAGTAAAAAAATAAATATTTGGCGCAACAGCTCTTTAAGTGCCAGGGCCTAGCTTCTCGCAACCACTCATGTTGTGTACGTTATATTTTTTTACATAAATGGAAGGGACAGTTTAGTGCCGTATCCGAACGGCGATTTGAGAAGCTTTTTCAAGACAACAATACTCTCGGATGTTTGTCAGACGCTCGCGAGAGGTGGAACCGTGAAAAAAACTTGTTGGGGTTTTTTGGGATTCGAACATGGACACAGTTCCGCACCCCCTGCCATCTACTATCAGAATTTAATAGATAGTGCGCAAAGATTCTACCCTTAAGGGCCCCCAACGGGACGTATATCGTCTCTGTGAAAGAATCATCAAGGACAGATCCCTGCCTTGCTTATTCATCAGATCGCTCATTAACCCCAATATTACTGTGACCCGGCATCCAAAGGAGACTGACCCTGAACCGAAGACCCAGCAAGGCGAGTTCCTCTATGCACTGTTGTACCAACTTGGAGGTTGTAGTGGCAGATGCAATATGCTTGATAGCGGTCTGGCTGTCAATGAAGATGGCTATGGTGTTTAGGGGTTTGCATGAGTAGGCGACAAGCCTCACGTACAGCAAGAACTTCTGCCTGGAAGACATTGCACGAATCAGAAAGTCGGTAAGACTTGGAAATAATGAGGGAATCAGAGAAAATCCTCGCCCATACCCCAGAGTCCATTTTTGAACCGTCGGTGAAGATTTTTGTTTCGAACTCGTTTGTCATATCGCCTATTTCCCACTCCGCCCTGGTTGAGAATCTGACCGTGACGTCATTTCTAAGGTTCACTCTGGGAGTGCACTTAAGACATTATGAAAGTGTTTTACAGAGTACAGGCGTTAGAAAGGATAGACAGAGAGAGAGAGAGAGAGAGAGCTGTTATATGGTCTTTGGTTATAGTTAATGTATGTTTGTAACTCTTTTACTTAAAACTATTTATCCGATTGACATAAAACTTTTAAGTGTATGTCAGGCGTTGTATCTAAAATAATATAGTTTACTATTAAGTGATTTATATTTTGCATATCTTTTTATTACTAATAATTCTTCCACACATCATTTTCATACATTTTCATACAGGTTTCGCCAGAGTATGCAATAGAAACCATTCGAACCGTCCGACTTTGGATAACGTGGTTCGGATGGCTTTTATTGCATACTCTAGTAAGTATGCTAGATTTATCCTTACTTTTGTGTTATACAGCAACTAGAGTTAAAGGCTTCAGATTTGGTATAAACCCAACACGACTGAGTTTAGAACAATAAACTATTTTGATGTCTACGTGCTTACTTACTTACTTAGGTGACGCTACAGTTCGGGGTGAACCTGGGCCTCAACCAGCAAGCCTCTCTATTTAGCTCCGTCTTTAGCTAATTGCCTCCAGTTGCGCACTCCAAGTTTGTCGAGGTCTCCTTGAACTTGTGCGCGCCACCTACGGCGAAGAGGTCCTCTACTACGGCATTCCTCCGAGTTAGATTCGAAAACTCTGCGGGCCGAAGCGTTGGTGTCCATTCGCTCTACATATCCTAGCCATTTCAGACGTTCAGTACGCAGCTTTTGACTAGGTCGATGTTGCTGTACAGCTCGTATAGTTCGTGATTGAGTCTTCTCCTGCAAAACCCGTCAACGCAAACGGGACCGAATATCTTACGAAGAATTCTTCTCTCAAAGCGACCAAGGACAGATTAGGTTAGGTTAGGCTAGGTAGGGTTATGAAGTTATCATAAAACACTAGACACCAAAGTGGGCCCATCGCGATCCCTAGGGAACCTTCTCGGCAGAAGACCTAAACCCACCAAGGATATCTTCATCCTCTGGGATTATCAGAGTCTTATGCAGAGTCTCCTTAGTTGTTCAAGATAGGACTGTCGAATTGCCTTATAAGCAAAATAAACAGCAATTGGCAAGAGTTATTCTTCGATGGATGTCTGCGCTGATGTAGTTTTTCGAGTTTATAGCAGAGCCATGGTAGACAAAGTTCCTTACTTCCTCGAAGTTATAGTCCAATTCGTCGGTGTTGATTGTCCCTTCTTGTTGACAGCATACACTTAATTTTGCCCTCGTTTATCGCTAAACCCATTTTGGCTGCTTCAGCTTCAATGCCTGCAAACGCACTGGTGACAGGCCGCTGAGTTCTTCCAATTATGTCAATATCGTCGGCGTATGCAAGCAGTCGCACGGAGTTTTGATAGATTGTGCCTCCGGTGTTGTCTTGTGAGTTCCGCACAATCCGTTCAAGTACAATATTAAAGAAGTCACATGACAGCGTGTCACCTTGTCTAAAACCCTTTTTGACATCAAAGGCCTCGGTGAGGTCATTACCGAACTTCATGGAGCAGTGAGCGTTCTCCATCGTCATCCTGCACAGACGAACAAGTTTGGCAGGGTTGTCAAAACTAGACTCTTCTCTATAGATGCTGTCATAGGCGGCCTTGAAATCGATAAAGAGATGATGAGTATCGATTTGGACTTCTTGGGTTTTCTCCAGGATCTGCCGAAGTGTGAAGACTTGATCGATGGCCTACTCTCCTGTCCTAAAACCGCACTAATATGGGCCAATCAGGCTGTTGATAAAAGGTTTCAGGCATTCACACAATATCGTAGAAAAGTTCTTGCATGCGACGTTGAGGGGACTGATGCCTCTATAATTGGCGCAGTTGAGGGGGTCTCCTTTCTTGTGGATCGGGCAAACGATGCTGAGATTCCATTCATCAGGCATACACTCGTCTGACCAAATCTTAGAGATAAGTTGGTGTATGCACTCTACCAGTTCATCACCAGCTGCCTTGAAAAGTTCTGCCGGTAAGCCATCAGGTCCAGCAGCCTTTTTGGATTTCAGCTTGGATATTGCTATCCTCACTTCATTTTGTCAGTTGGACGGTAATTTTGACTATCATCGTCTATGTTGAATGGTTCATTCTGCCTGACAGCGGGATGTTGGTCTTCGTCGCCGTTATACAGTCATATTCTCAGCACCGACTGTGATTCTACTACGAGGTTTCGATTTTCATCTCTACGGGTTTTCGTACGGGTATTGCTTCTCTGACACTCCTTATCTTGTGGTAAAGCTTCCGTACATTGTTCCTGGAGTATATGCTCTCAATATTCTCAATCGCGGGCTTCTCATGCTCTTTCTTTTTCTTATGGAGAAGCCGATGTTCTTCCCGTCTCTTTTACTCGTAGAGCTCACATCACGAGCAGCTCTCGTCTTCCTTTGCAATGCCGCTTTCGGCATTCTTCGTCAAACCAGGGGTTTCGCGGTGGTGAGCGAGCGAGACCCAGCATATTAGTCGCTTCGTTTCTGATGGCATACTGGCAGCGTTGCCACTGGTCTTCGGCATTTGATGCTGGTGGCATAGGGGTGCTTGAGTGATTTCGGGATACGCGTTCAGCGAAGAGTCTGGCGGACTCTTGCGATTGTAGCTTTTCAACGTTAAATTTGTTCACAGTGATTCTATCCGAGGCTTTTGGTTGTTTCGAAACCATTCGTTTTTTAACGTAGTAGGGAAGTTATCCCGACGGCACAACCCAAGCCTGGAGGGCCAGTATCTTTAGTTATATCCCTAGGACGAAGAGCCGGGTACACCAGTGCCGGTAGTCCACTACGGGAGTATGAGCGCTGCCGTTGGGCTCCTCCGTCACCAACTCTATTCCAAGGTCCTGACCAACATTAGATATATATTAGATAGACCAACATATTACCGAGCTGTGATCCGAATACGGCGAAGCAGCTCGCGCAAGGTATTTGCTAAGTTCAACCTAACTTGAACTATAGACGCCACCATTGACTCCATCTAGGGAATTCATCCGCTGCCGCCTGGAACAAGATTATTATTATTCTCTTTTACAAAATTGTGCTAACAAAGGTTTCATAAAGACATGTTTATAAACAATAGAGAATAGATAGTGACATTTTCATTCTCCTAATAAATGCGATAAATAGTGTTAAATGCCACTTTAAAAATAAAATTCATTAATTGTGGGATGACAATATTACAATTCCTTATCACAAAAGTTAACAATAAAAGAAAAATATACATAGTAAACGAAAAATAATGGAACTCAAGTGCCTGCGCGATTTTTTTAAATGTTGAATAAACAATTATACAAGATAAGCGAGTCATACTTCAATCTCATTATGATCGAAATCAAGAAGCCATGATTTAACGTTTTTAATAAATTTCTGATGATCTTATGGATCTTATATCAAAAGGAAGACGATTAAAAAGCTTACAGGATACAACTGGGTAGGAGTTTCTGTAGTGAGTAGTACGAAGAAGAAGTGCTCTAGTGAGAAAGCACTCTTCCCCCCTCTTTCATCTGCTTGTGTACAAACAATCATGCTTTAAAGGGCAACGAATTCAAGACGCTCTGTTTGATAATGAAGCGTCAGCTGTTTATTATCATATTTGATATCTATCGTCACATGACTTGCAGTATTTAGCATCTATAGCACCTCGCTGCCATAGTACTGCACGCAACTGACTGCAGAAAGGAATATAAGGCTCAAAACGAAGGCAAAGACATTTTGCAGGCCCATATCAATGACTCTAAAGGCCCAAGAGCGCAAGTCATATACGTATCCTTCAAACATTAACTGATCCACCTGCAATAAAAGACGATTAACTTTTAGCTTTCCAAAGAAACAATCTCTCACCTCCCACTCAAGTAGTGTACTCCCCTCCAGATTACCGACACACATTAGTCGAAATATCCTTCGCTTGAATTTTCTCTCCGAATGAATCAACATATCCGATAGCCGGCCAATCAAATACACGTCTAATGTTACCGTCAACGGAAGGTTCCAGTTCACCAGAATAAGTATCTCTACATATTTTATTATCCATCCATATGTTCGATTGACATACAAGAGCTGTATCAACATTTCATACAAGGCGAAAATATCAGGTAATAGTGGCAAGCAAACCACAAAAAGTAGAGCCGAGAAAAATGTGTTCAGTTCTTGCTTCAGTCGATGGATACGAAATGAAATCACAAACAAATCCCGCACATTCCTTGTGTACTCTTCCTTGCTCGTTCCATAAATGGTGGTGTTAACAAATTCGTCCATTTTCATATAGAAACAGATCAGCACCAACTGGGAGTAAATATGCCCGAAGTACGTTAACATGCATAAAATCTGACTGTACGGATCGACAAATCTCGAATAGTAGCTAGATCTACTGTTCCAGTTCGAACGTAATATTTTTAACACCGAAAAAATGGCATGGGAAATTTTGAAACATAAAACTGGTGCGAAATCGGACGAAAAGAATATCGTTGAATCGGATTTTTGCGCGAGAAGTTCATAGATTTTGAATAATTCATTTATTGTAGGCACTATGGTGTGACCTAGGGTTTTGTAATTCCTTAGGCATATCAATACGACGACAGTTTTGAGCATGTTGCCGGCAGCCAGCATAGCATCATCTTGTGCATCAACAGAACTTTCCTTAAAAGAATACACGGTGCGCAGTACCGTCATTGCAAAATATATTATGCAAATGATGTATAGCGTGTTGAAAATGAAGCGAGATACTCGAAAACGGTTTATGTTATGTTTGACTCCTCGACTAGTAGTATTCAAACAGAAATTCGAGAAACCAAAGTATTGAAACAAATTGTACAACACTTTCAGATGTGAACACAAGTCGACATGTGTATCGGAAGACGCGTAATCCATGTTATAATTTCTAGCGACAGTGATGTACTACCCAGCTGGCTTACTACAAAATTGGTTTATGTTGCAAGAAGTGTGACAAGTGGCCATTAACTTAATGATCACGGCATGCGGTCTATTGATTGAGTGTTCGGCTAATTATGATGAATAAAACTTAAGGTTGGCATTTGAAATATGCGTTTCATCGGAAAACATTATGACAGGCAGTATGACCATTTTAGTAATTAATTTAACCAGGCGCTCTTCCATAATGATCTAGGTGATCTAATAAAAGCAGATATAAGAAGACTCCTACGCTACATCAGAAGCTTCAATTGGTTTAACGAGTATAAAGACATTTTTCCATGATCCATATGGTATCACAACGGACCTATATATCGGGTTTAACTATCTTCCACTTCAACCTAACCTAACAATACTTACTTACTTACTTACTTACTTAGATCCTTTAACACCTCGGGGGCATAGGGCGTCAACCACGCCTGCATGCCATCCTGTTCGGAGTTCTGCAACGCTAAAGAGCTCGATTCTTCCTCAACTCTTCTGCGCTATTCTGCCTGCTTGGGTAAGCGGATTCCACTGCATGGCGTATTTTGGAATGGAGTTATCTTATCACTTTCTCCATCCTTTAGTAAAGCTTATGGGTTCTTGGCCCGTTCTCGTATAAATTTGTTCGTTGGAGATGCGTTTCTGCCAAAAAAGTCCTCAAGATGATCCTTAAACATTTGTTTAAGTTGTTCTTTCACCAAGAACAGTAGTGGCGACAGTATGCACCCTTGACGTACTCCACTTTGGACTTCAAATTCCTTCGATACCTTACCATTGTGTAAGACGTGACACTTACCATCCTCTTATGTAGCCTTGATAATAGCTATAAGATTCTCTGGGTGCCTCTCCTGCGCAAGGCCAACCAGATAGCATCTCGATTCAAGCTGTCGAAGCCTTCTTCAAGTCGATAAACAGCAAATGTAGCGGAGACATGTACTCAACGCATTGTTCGATTATGATCCATAAGGTGTTTATGTGGTCGATGCAGGAAGACCCAGCGCGAAAGCCTGCCTGTTCGACGTCGAGAGTTGAATCGAAATGCTCTTTGATACGTTCCAGAATTATTCTAGCTGTTATTTTGGCTACGGCTGGAAGAACGCAAATACCTCTCCAGTTTCCGCATACCGTCAAGTTTCCTTTTTTCGGAAGCTTAGTGATCATCCCCCTTTTCCACTCTTGTGGAAATTGTTCACTATTCCACGCTCTCCGTATTAGAGGGTGCAGTAAATCTGCCGATGTATTTGGGGCCGCTTGAAATACATAGTTCCACAGGGATAACATCAATACCCCCCCGCCTTGTTCTTCTTGAGGGACTTGATTGCTGTTATTATGTCGGTTTTACTGGGAGGTACGGGTACGAATTCGGGAATTTGTTGCTTCAAATTGTTTATTCGTCTTCGAGATCATACCGCCATCGTCTTAGTGGTTTAGCACTGTAGCAAAATGTTCTCGCTATCTAGTGAGCTGGTCCTTATCCGAGATCAGAAAGTTACCGTCTAGGCTCTTCATTGTGTGTTGTTTGGAGTTCCGACCTCCAATGAGCTCCTTACTGATGCTATAAATAGTCGAACTATCGCACCTGCTCGCTGCTTCTTCAGCCCTTGCAACCACTGAGTTGATATGTTGACGTTTGTCACGTCTCACACTACGCTGCATTTCTTTCTTCTTCGCACGGTATTGGACTTCTAGCTCTGTTCTCTTTACTGCTGAAGCTGCTGCAATCCGAGCCTTGATTGCTGTACGCTCATCGATCCGTCTCCAGGTGTCTGCAGATAGCCATGTGCAATGGTTTTTCTGCCAGACATACTCGTAGGTGCGTGCTCCAGCCGTAAAAGCATTTTTTACAGCATTCCAGTGGTCAACCATGCTCTCCTGCATTATGCTGCTGATTACTTCTGCTTCTAAGGCAAGGTGGTCCCTGAACGGTTGACGCACTTGGGGAACCTTAAGCATGTCGATATTAAACATTGTGATGTTAAGTAAGTTTGAGCGGTTGCTATTGACGGATGCAGTACGAAGGCGTATATGAGCTATCATACGATGGTGATCTCATTCTAGTCCAATGTCAGTTCCACGTCTGTTTCGAACATCCAGGAGGCAATTTCGAAAGCGATGGCTGATCGCAATGTGGTTGATCTGGTTGGATGTTCGCTGCCTGGCAGTAGAGACCCAACTGATCTCGTGGCACGTGTTATGCTTAAACAGCGTACCCCCAATGACTAAGCGGTTGGTATCGCAGATGTCCACAAACCGCTCACCGTTATCATTACGGTCTCCAACCTTGGCTGGTTTACCATTGTAGAACATGGCAGTGCTTTTTGTTGGGGAGATGTATTCCCCATCATCGAACCATCTTATCTCGCTCAGCCCTAAGATGTCTATTTTATAGCGTACGAACTCGCGCTCCATTTGCAGGAATCTGGCGTTATATGCCCCTTCCTGAAGTGAGTCCAAGAGAGTCTTAACGTTCCAGAATCCGATCGTTGTCCATGTTCGATAGCCAAAGGTCGTCATCAATTTATCCATCCGTATCCGAGGCGTAAGTTTCCATTTTTGCAAGTTGTTCGGCTGCAGTGACTCTTTCTCGTTATTTAGCGGACTAACACCTATCGGGAGATGCTGCTCCTACGAGGTCTTTGTTTGTCGTTTACCATCAGGCAGAAGTTATAGATGTAACTTTAGCCAGTCACTCGAATATTCTAATTATTGACACGTGGAACGTAGTGGGGGAGGAATCCTACTCTGATCACAGAATTATTGAATTCCTCGTGGGTAACAACTATGTCTCGCCTAAACCATACAGGAACCCCAGAAAAATCAACTGGAATCTCTTTAGCAAAGAGGTGAGGAAAGGTGTCAGATCCCTGTAGGATAGTAACTGGCTAGGATCTGCAGACATGGACTGCAAGGCTGAGGATATAACATCCATTTTTAATGAAGCCTATATCAAAGCATGTCCAAAAACCAAAAGAAAAGATAAAAAATCGCCACCATGGTGGTCAAATGAAGTCCAGCCAGAGGAACTTCAAAAATGCGACACAGGCAGCTAAACGCCATGCTTGGCAGCACTTCTGTAATGAAATCAGGGGTACGACAGAATCTGCGAGACTGAGGAGACTCCTATCCAGAGAATCAAAAACTCTAGGATCTCTCAAGGAACCCGACGGAAGGTGGACTGAATCCTGTGCAGAATCACTTATCCGTGCTAAAACCGCACTTAGCGAGTTGTACCACCCATCCAGATAATAACATCGAAACCAACAGTAGCTTAGTAACGGAAACTCCGACGGATCATATTACAAAGGAAAGAATTGAGCGGGCAATTGGATCATTCCCTCCCTTTAAATCCCCAGGACTCGACGGGATTATCCCGATCATGTTACAGAAAACAGAAACCACAATCATCCCGGTACTATACACGGTAAGAACTATACCTCAATAGCCTCATTTGGGGGTATATACCTAGAACATGGAAAGAGGTTAAAGTGGTCTTCATACCCAAGGTCGGTAAGGCAAGCCAGACTACTGCGAAAGACTTTAGGCCAATAAGCCTTACCTCATTTGTCCTAAAGACCTTTGAAAGACTAGCTGACATATACATCCGTAGTAAACTACTCCCAGGTGACATATCCACAGCGCAGCAGGCCTATATGAAAGTTAAAAGCGTAGAGATAGCGCTGCACTGTGGTGTCGGCTCAATAGAAAAATCATTGAAAGAAAAAGAATATATACTAGCCGCCTTCCTAGACATTGAAGGAGCCTTTAACAATGTCAAAACAGATGCGGTTCATAGAACTCTAACGAACCTCAATATTCACAACTCCCTGATAAAATGGATCGTCAATATGCTAGAGGAAAGACATATTAAAGTTGAACTCGGAGGAACAGAGCTTGAAGTCTATGCATCAAGAGGCACCCCTCAAGGAGGGGTTATATCCCCACTGATGTGGGTAATTGTCCTGGACGAAATCCTTCTAAAACTCAGAAACAGCGGCGTCAAAACCATAGGCTATACGGACGACGTTGTGCTGCTGGCAACAGGAAAATTTCTCCCGACACTAAGCGAGCAAATTGAAGGCACGCTGAAAACCATCGAGTCCTGGACGATGAGATGTAGACTAGTGATTAATCCCCAGAAAACGAAGTTAGTAGTATTCACTAACAAATGGATAATTCCACAACTCGTAACATCTTCCGTAGAGGTATTCCCCTAAGTATCTCCAGTAGTGCGAGATACCTCGGCCTGGTGCTCGATAGGAAACTGAACTGGAGACTAAACATTAACGAAAGAGTCAAAAAAGCCACGATAGCTTTTTACTCGTGCAATAGAACATTCGGGAAAACTTGGGGGGGGGGCGAACCCGAAAATCATCCTATGGATGTATACAGCTATAGTAAGGCCAATACTAGCTTATGGGAGCCTTGTATGGTGTTAAGCAGCCAGCAAATCACAAAAGTACAAAGACTAGCGTGCATTTCTACAACCAGAGCGATGAGAACGACATCTACAGCAGGACTCGAGGCCATTCTGAATCTGCTTCTGCTAGACATCTTTATACAAACATCGGCGGCTCTTTTTGCCATTTTTGAGCACCTATCCGAGCAGGGAAGACTGAAAAAATGACAGAACGCCTAACGAGTAATCCATAGCTATGTACACTGATGGATCCAAAATGGAAATAGATGTAGGTGCAGGCATCTTCTCTGAAACGCTTGGTTTCTCCATGTCAGCTCGGCTTCGAACTACAGTAGCGTTTTCCAGGCAGATGTCCTAGCAGTGATAACAGCATCCTATGAGACTGCGATGAGGACAATACCTCGGGAGGATATCACCTTTTTCATTGACAACCAGGCAGCGATAAAAGCAATATCCGCTATAGAAATAAAATCGAAGCTTGTGAAGTGTCGTAGAGAAGAACTCAAGGTTCTTGGAACACAGCACGAGGTAAAGCTCTGCTGGGTCTCTGGTCATGAAAGCATACCAAGGAATGAGAAAGCCGACGAACTGACTAGAGGAGGCTCAGCACTAAACCCGGACCAATCCGACCCCTCAGTGTACATCCCGCCTTGCGCACTCAAACTCGAAGCAGGAAACAAAGCCCTAACAGAGGCAAACAACCGGTGGACCTCTTTAGATACTTGTGTCACCGCGAGGAAGCTATGGCCTGCATTCGACAGAGCAAGAACCAATACACTCACACAGAGAGATAAAAAATCCCTCTCTACTCTAATAGGAGTCATTTCGGGACATAACACCATGCGGTACCACATGAAAAAACTGCGTGTGACGAACGAACACCTTTGTAGATGCTGCGGTGACGAGGAGGTTCAGGAAGACACCACCCACTTTTCTTCCTACTGCCCAGGCCTCTATCATTTGAGAAATAAGTTCCGTGGACAACACTTCTTGAAGGATTTAGAAGATTTGTCCAACAGACCGATAAACGACATCGCAAACTTCATCAAATCCCCTGGATGGTTTGTGTCTCGGGCACAATAACATATGTACTAAATGCTTTCTTTAGGATATGTACCAATCTATCTCCTTTCCCGCCGTGTGTATCACAAGTGGTCTATATTGGCCTGAGTGTGGTGTAGAGGGTTTCCTACACCATCCCACATACCTAACCTAACATAGCAGAGACGGCGAGTTACTAAAATCGCAATATTCATGGCAAGACTTTTGTATGGAAGCTCCACATAAAGTATGATTCCGAAGCATCGTTGAAGCCCTATGCTCCGCTATGCTTCGCTGGAGGAGCAGAGCAACAGTGAGTGATTGAATGAAAAGGCAGCAAGCAATCTCCAAATTATTTCTACTATATGGCTTGGTAAATCATTTATAAATAACTACTATAAATTCCATAAAATACATTAAAAACCCGACTCATGGTCAACAATCTGAATTTTCCCATAACTAATCGCGCTCGATTTCCTGAAGCGTAACTCATTCCATATTCAGGAAATTAAGGGAAACTTTGATGGAATTCCTGGTAGTTTCACAAACAAAGTCATACAAATTTTGATTTATTCTCATCGTATTGCTGGTTAATGTCCACTTTCAGTTTTTAGTATTCCTAGAACCCCGCACTTTAATTTGCTTGTCAAGCATAAATTTTGAACTTGATATTCGAAAAAAAAAATACCAAAAGCCATAAAAGCCATGAATGACCGCCAAATAACTACAAATTGTGATTTCATCCGAAATTATTTATAATTCAAACAAATGGAGTAGTTTGGTGGCCACTTTGCACTGTGAAATGGCAAGCAGCAAACCTTTTCGTTATACATCAAGTGAAATGATTAGGAAATAATGACTTTAAAAGTGTCAACGGAAAGCGACTATGGAAAGGTCGAACGGAAGTTCATAATGTGATGCTAGCTTATGAGTAATGGAACTCAGGCCTATTTAATGTGTACTTCTCTGGCTCTAATCTTCTGCTGGAGCCTTCTGTTGAAATCTATTTTATTTCACTTCGATCCGCTGTTTTCCAATTCGACCTTATGTCGATGATCACAATATTGCAAATTTCCAAGCTTCAATGATCTTTCCAGCAAAAAAAAGATTACCATGGCAACGAGTCTAAATAATCTATAGTCTGGCGCACCTAAATGCCTCCACCGATCTACACAAGAGATCCAAGTATCACCACCAGATACACCGTCCTCCCTATCCCCGATTGTCATATGTACTCGTAAAAGCTCAGCTCAAAGAGAATTTACAATTGTTCTGTGTGCAACTTGGTAGTGATTTCCGGATGTCGGAACAAAGGAGTTCCGGTCAGATTAACATGGCTGACACATTTGGATACCTAGTCAGCCAGCATTAGATGCTGTTGGGGGTTTCGATGGAGACTATGGAAGACATACACATACTAAACAGTCCCTGGGTTATGTTGGAATCATAATGTGTCTCATTGGAGTTGGATACTCTAATGGAAATTAGTTGGGTTGCACGCACGCAATCGGCGAAGTTTACCGATACGTGAAACTGCTGTAGTTGTGGTCTGCAGTTGGCGGTGCGCTATGGTCCGGTGTGTGGTGTTGAGAGAGTGGACAGAGATCACCAGGCAGAGAGGCCTTGGGATCAAGGGAAATCCATCACAATGGGATGTCATGGTATGCGTGTGTGTTCGAAAAATGTGACCAAAGTAGGCGGTACGCGTTTATTACACCTGTGGAAATTGGACCCTTTAATATCGGCTGGTTGAGCGATGGTGGTTGAGAGCATGCCTCCCACTACTTAAAATCGTTTGATGGTAGTGACTTTATGATCAGATATTGTTTGAATAGTTTATTTCGAATTTTTACTTTTTTTTTGTCAATTTTTTTTAGTAGTTGTGATTCGGTTTGATGTATTTTTTTGTCGATTCTTTTGTTGAATACGCCTAATTAATTCAGAATGCGTGGACTTCTTTGTGATGGGGTTTTAGTGATTCCTGAAAAATTAGATTTTTAGTTAAAAATATCATCACCGAGTTAGTACGACGCGAATTACTGGATAAATCGGTTGGATTTTCGGAAAAAGTCCTCAGTTCGTCTGGTTATGCAATGCAAGGGATACTTGTGATTAATTTCGTTGGGACTTTGTGAATGTGGTTATATTCCCTGGTGGATTTCAACTTGAATAAAATATTTAATAATTTAATTTAAAATTGTGGGCATTTACACAAAAAAGGGATCGTCTTACTTTCTAGTGTATTTTTATAGTGATTTCGTAATTAAGTGAACGACAATATTGGATAAATATTATCACCAGCGAAGCATATAGCGAAATTAAACAGTGAGTTCCATTAAAAATTCAAAAATCTGACTCAAGATCGAAGGCTTTCTAATTACCACAAAACGGATGTGTCAGATCATTACTTAGAATTTCATAACCAAATCTGTTGAAATTTATAAAACAAAATAAAAGAAACCACAGTGTTCCCGGCAAACATTTTGATAAAATTATAACTTTCCATCCCTGATAAAATGTAGAGCTGTGTGTATGATCAATTCTTAAGGTTTTATATATTTTTTGATTTTTTTTTTTTACTTAAGACTTGAATCAAGTTTGGGCCAAGACCAAGAGCCCACAGTAATTGTTGGGTGTGATTGAAAACAAAAAATAATTGGTATTACTAGATTATTCTGAAGTTTCTATTTTTAAATCTTACCGTCTTGCAGGCTCTAGTGGGGACAATGGTGAGTAATACTACATCGAAAATGCAATTTTTTCGAAAGTGCAAACAATTGGTATAACAACTTTATCATCATTTCAAAATGCAGAGTTTCGCGCCCTGATTACAAATATGGTGATCCAAGACGTTTTCCATGCGACCTTATGCCTGCAAGACGCGCTCAAAGTATGCCAGAAATCGAATTTTTAAATAATTTATCAGTTCTTATTCAAACAAATGATAATACTTATAACAGTTAAGTAAAGTTCACTTTCATCCGATGAGTCGCTACTGAAAACATCGTTGTCGCTGTCAAATTCTCCTAGAGGATTTTGAACAATGTCATCCAATTTGTCCGGTATACATTATTTGTAAACCTCCACCCACTTTCCGCGGGTGTGAATTAGACTTCCTCGTTTTACACAGCAATTTTCCAAATTTTCCACATGTAATTGCTTCTTCGTACTTGCTGTAAAAGAACGGACTTATTTGGAGGCAAAAGACTTCCTTCAAAACCTGCAATAGGCAAATTGGTGAAAGTAAATATTGTATTTAGTTCTTAAAAACATGCAAGGCGAATAAAATTTCAATGACTGTAAGATCTACCAGATATACATTTTTCTGAACTTACTTTTGATGTTTTTAAAAATATTCTTCGTTGTAGGTTTGCAAGTTTTGTAAAAAATTTCATATCTTGCCCCATCTACATTGATGGCTTTGGTTTGGTAAATACAGCAAACGAATTTTTCTATTTCATCCAGATCTTCTTCAGCAACATGCATTCCATTTCCAACACGTTTTAGACCACCATATTTTTAATCAAGGGGCGAAACTCTACATTTAGGAAAAAACTATTTTTTGTTATCACAATTATTTAAAAATTCGATTTCTAGCATACTTTGAGCGCGTCTTGCAGGCATAAGGCCGCGTGCAAACGTCAGAGCGCGAAACTCTACATTTTGAAATGATGATAAAGTTGTTACACCAATTATTTGCACTTTCGAAAAAAACTGCATTTTCGATGTAGTATTACTCACCATTGTCCCCAATAGAGCCTGCGAGACGGTAAAATTTAAAAATAAAAACTTCAGAACAATCTAATAATACCAATTATTTTTTGTTATCAATCACACCCAAAAATTACTGTGGGCTCTTACTCTATAATTTTAATACATGTTTATAGGTAATTTTTTTTATGGGTTGACATCGAAATTGTATGAACACCAAGTAATATATTGTGGGCTGAATAAGTACCCGATTTCCTCTACACTTTTCAAAATCTTGATGGACTGGATGCTTTTTTATAGTTTACGCGTAACCGCCTGATCAATTTAAGTACCATGCATTTAATTCATATTGATAAATAGAAGATAAGGCAAAAGACACATCGATTTCTAGCATTTTTGAACTTTTTCTTTAACAGACCTTACCACGAAAAATAGTCTTAGTATATTCAATGCCCTTGGAATCGCAGGGGGTTGTTACAGAGCAAGCAAATGTTGAAAACCACTCAGAAAGATACCTTTCCAAACAGTGTTGCCGCTAGGTGGCTTTTAAATGTGAGCTGAATTTTTTGAATGAAGTTAAAATTGTACACTTTTGGTGATTTTTTGGTGACTTTTTCGAGTCCTTTTGGTCTTGAAAAACGATGAGTTTTCACTTCAGCTAAGGTTAGGTTAGGTTGAGACTGCCAGCTGAGAATCGCCAACACGCACCTCATTTCAACAGCTTGTATCCGCAATCTTATTCTTTCGGTCACTACCTAAATTTCATGACCATTGTTCAGAGTTGGGACATACACCGAGTTGAAAAACGATAGCTTAGCTTGAACACTAAGTTCGGCCTTCCTTATAACAGATTGACCAAGCTCTCTCAAAATTGATCCAGCCTCACCACTTCTACAGAATAGCTCGGCATTGCTCCTCCCATCACTCGTGAATAAGACCCAGAGCTGCTTAAACTTATCCACCTGCTGCAGTGAGACTCCACTAACATGCAGAGTGCACTGAATGGGTTTTTTTGGAAACCACCATTATTCCGATTTGTTCACGTTGATCTTCATTCCAGCATCATCACAAACGTCTACGTATACAAACTTTTCGAGTGCGCGCTGAAGTTGAGTTTGAGAGGAAACAAGGCTGACCAAATCATCCGCAAAGAGCAGATGAATAATCCTTAAGTCTCCCACTTTGAAACATTCTCCGCCACAGCTACGCAGTTACATCCAGTCAATATATACATTGAAGAGGAGAGGTGACAAAACGCACCCTTGACGGAGTCCAACGCCCACAGTGAAAGGTATTGATTTAACACCGTTTATCCGAACACAGCTTCTACAGTTTGTATATAAAGACTGAATCGTCCTTAACAAGGAACCATCAATCCCATACTTCTGCAGAATACTCCAGAGTTTGTCTTGAGGAACCCTATCATATGCTTTTTCCACAAAACAAGTGTAAGCAGGTTTAGCATACTCCCAGCCCTTCTCAAGAACTATTCTGAGATTGATCGGTTGTGCTTCTACTGAGACGAAAACCGCACATCCCCCAAACTATCTTCAACCACAGCTCTGGAACGCGTTTCTATCACCTTAGCGAATACTTTTCCGGGGAGACTTAAAAGAGATATACCCCTGTAGTTGGCGCAATTTCTTTTATCCCCTTTTTAAAAAAGAGCAACAATCACCCCCATTTGCTAGTCACCAGATGTTTCACCGCATTCTCAGGCCAGGCACATTTCTTTTTTATAAGTTTTATTATCATTTTGCTCTAGCTTTCGAAGTTTCCGGAGCAATTTTAAAGTTTCACAGTTCTGACTTGAATCTTTCTTCAGACTTCAGACTCTTTTTTAATTGTATATACATACAGTTTGCACCAGAATTGTTGAAAATAATAAACAAAATTTGAATTATTAATACCCAAATAAAAATGACAACATGGCTCGTGTTGGTTGGGTTGGGTTAAGTTGGGTGGCTGTCCCCGCTCAGCAGGGACACACTTAGACCAAAAGAAAGTTCATTGTGATACCACTATGGAGAAAAACCGGACTATCAGCACCGGGGACCTACATGGAGAATTCCCAAGAGAATGAGACAGGAGGCAGGGCAACCGATTTCAGTGTGAACCCATGCCGAGAAAGTATGATTCGCCGTTAGGCAGTAAACCAGTTTGACCCGGAGACAAAACTTTTTATTTTGCTTAAGTCGAGTCTAGCTAGATCATTAAGATCTTCGAAGAAGTATTCCCCTATGGTTTTCCTTCTTAAGACCAATAGGACAGGGCAGGTACACGGAAGGTGTGTTCTTCGTCTCTGCGGCTTCTACAGAAATAGTTGAAGGGAGCAGCAAGTCGTCTTGCATGTCTGCCCACCAGACAATTCCCCCTGAGGCCCCCAATTATCTTTCTTAGATTTGTCCTATTAACGGAAATAAGTCTACTGGTTTTCCTACAATCTAGCTCTGGCCAGATTTATTTAGAAGAGAGACATGTACTGATATTGTTCCACCTACTGTTTGCCATTCTAATGGCGGTGATATCTAATTGGAATTGAATGGATTTAATAGGTGCTGACGGTTCCCCCCTATTGTCAGGGGACTCCGGTCTGTACCCTCTTAGCTATCTCGTCCGCCTTGCAATTGTCTGGAATATCCTGGTATTATACTTGACGTTAAAGTCCAAATAGGGTACAATGTAGTCTGAATTATTAGGAATAGTGTTATGGCCGTTTAGGATGCTTGCGTGGCCAATATTTCCAGGAGCCAGTTGCAAGGATTGCCTAAGCCGTAATGCTACTTTGGCTGCCATCAGCTTCGCAAAGATATCAACGGGAAGAAGATGGAGCATAGTTTCTAGTGCAGCTGTAGGAGTGGTTCTAAGGGCGCCCGTTATACAGACGCAGGATAGCCTTTGAACCTTCTCAAGTATAGCAATGTTACTTTCCTTGTACAGTGCCGTCCACCAGACTAGTACTCAGTACGTAAGGATGAGTCTAACGACTACCTTATATATCCAGTGAACTGTCCGGGGCTGAAGACTCCAGTTTGGACCTATAACGTTCCTACATGAATAGAGGGCAATCGAGGCCTTGCTAACACGGTCTTGAATATTCAGTTTCCAATTGAGTTTTTGTTGAGAATAACCCACAAATATCTGGCGTGATCCGGAAATTGCAATTCAATACCCTTGAGTTTTGGAGGACTTATATATGATATTTTGTACTTTCTTTTGTATAAAACTACTCATAGTTCAGTCTTGGACGGAAAAACTCCGAGACCGACATTCTCGGTCCACTTTACGAGTTTATTTAGAGCAGACTCCATCAGGTCTCTAATGGCTCGTGTTAAAATGAAGTTTGGGCTTCAGTGTCCGACAGTTTTAGAATGGGTTTAGGACAATATACCAAAAATAAATGTTCTGTAAGTACACATACCAACTTTCTGATGAAGTTACTCGTCGATAAATTATGTTGATGGATGTTTTGTGTATCGCTGAGAATCGATTGTAACTACTCAATTTCAATTCAATTTCAATTTTATTACATTGTGCAAATAAGACGTTAGTCTTTTATAGTACTAAAATATACGGTAACATTTGATATAAATCCTTAAATATTAAATAATATAAATAATAATATTGTATATGTATAAATATATAATTTTTTTTTTTTTTTTTTTTTTTTTTTTTTTAAGGTTTTAGGTTTTAACGAAAGTGCAGGGTAATTGCTTTTTTAAAACTTGCGTTTCCAATTAATTTTTTAATTGTTATTGGGAGAGAGTTCCAAAGTTTGGTTGCATGTACAATAAAGAGGCGTGAAGAATTCAAGTAGTTGCATGATGGTGCTACTAGGTTCAAAGTTCTTACAGATTGGGTAAATTGCAGTTTTTCGTAAAGGTACGGTGGGTTCTTATGCTGAATGATCTTGTGCAGAAACATACAACACCTGGCATCTAGGAATTGTTGGAAAGTGCATCCAAGTAACAGTTTATGGTAATGTGATATATGTTCATGTCTCTGAAGCCCGTATATGTATCTAAGCATGTCGTTGAAGGCTACAAGAAGTTTATGTTGGGAATGAGAATCCGGTTTACAATAAACAACATTTGCGTAGTTAATAAGAGGAACAAGCAATGTTCTAACAAGTCTAAGTTTGGTTTTAACAGGAGTTATACTGGAGAATAGCCAAAGCTTACGTAATCCACAGTAGATTCTTCCAACAGTGTAATTAACGTGATTTTCAGCCGAAAGTGAGCAGTTGACCCTATAACCTAGACTGGTAACACTATCCACAAACTTGAGCTTAACGTGCGAAAGAAAAACTGGAGGTAAACATAAGGTATTAATCTGCTTCTTTGTTATCGCGATCAGTTGAGACTTAGCTGGATTAAGGGTTAGGCCATTTTTTAAGGACCAATTAGAGATTGCAAGAAGATCTTCGTTTATTCTATATACTAGGTCCTCTTGTAAACCAAGTGGACGGGACAGATAAATTTGCACATCATCAGCATACATATGAACTGATACGCTTAAACAGACATTTGGAAGATCATTTATGAAGAGGCAAAACAAAATAGGTCCCAAAATAGATCCTTGCGGCACCCCCATCGTCAGGTTTAAGGATTCAGAGAGTTCCTGACCAACCTTAACTCTCTGGCTGCGGTTATTCAAATAGTTTCCTATGAGACTCGCCGCTCTATCATGGAAACCAAAGTAGAGCTTCAGTTTTTTACAAAGTATTTTATGGTTTACTCTGTCAAAAGCCTTTGAAAAATCCAGCAAACAAAGAACAGTCACATTGTCCAAATCATATTGAATCCGAATATCGTCAAGGACCTTGATCATTGCAGTTTGACAACTGTGCTGTGTACGAAATCCAGACTGAAGTGGGGACAGTAAATTAAACCTATTAAGGTGATTTGTTATTTGGGTTGCCAGAATCTTTTCAAAAACCTTTGACAGACAGGGTAAAATACTGATGGGACGAAAATCAGAGGAAGAGCTAGGATTCGATTTTTTTGCAAGCGGGATAACCTTTGCTAATTTCCAACTATCAGGAAATGATGAAGAGGCTATACAAAAATTGATCACATGTGTAAATGCACTTAAGATATGAGGCATAATCATTTTAATAAAACATAAAGGCACCCCATCTTCTCCAACTGCATCAGACTTAATCGTTCGCATGCTTTCAAATACATCATACTCTGACACTACCTCAAATTCGAATTCCGTTGTTGATTCATAAAGAGCATTGTTACTGGGTAAAAAGACTTCTGAAGAAATTTCACTCGGAATAAATGCCTTATTTAGGTCATTTGGGTCAGGAAAATTAAGAACTACCTCCTTTTTGCCTATCCCAATGGAGCGTAGGTTATTCCAGAGCCTGCGAGCAGGTTGGTTTGTGTCCAGCTTTGACATAAAAAATCTTTTTTTAGCTCTGCGAGTCACAAACGTAGCTTCATTGCGAGAACGGCAAAACAGCTCCCAGTTCCGATTATTAGGGTTATTTTTCCATTTTGAATACAGTTTTCTTCGATTTTTTATTGCCCTATGAACCTCCGAAGTAAACCAAGGACAATTCCTGCTACGCACTGCTACAGTTTTAAGAGGTACATGTTTATCAAATAGCTCGAGAACTAGAGCTTGAAAGTAGTTAGCTTTATCATTGGCATTTGTGAAAACATGGCATTGATGCCAGGGGTACCCGATGGCATCATTTTGCAGCTCAAGGTTGTTAATAGACTTTAGGTCTCTGAATTGGAATGTCGAAGGAATAGGTACATGTACAAATTCAATATCGAAAGTGGAAAATAATAGGTCATGGTCAGATATACCATCTAAGGATAATTGGTCTTGCAGAAGAACATATGATAGATCAGAAACAATCATCAAGTCAAGAAGACTAGGAGTAGAGTTTGGGGCAAAGCGGGTGGCATATGAGTTGGACACTGCAAGCCCGGTCGTTGAGATTTCATCCCTAAGTTGGTTAGCTCGAGTATCGAATTGCAATAGGTCTGCATTAAAATCACCACAGACGATAATACACTCATATGATGCAGAAAACTCCCGGAAAGCTGAGAAAAAGGGTTCAGGAGAAAAACTTTTACTAGGGTTATAACCTACACCCAGAAGACACCTACTGTTACCGCCAGCTACCTCAAGAATAAGAAATTCTATACCCTTATCCTCCGATTTACCTAGAACTCTGCAAGAAAGCGATGCATTGCAATATACTGCAACCCCACCTCCAATAGTGTCAGTGATTCTGTCATTTCTCAATAAGTTAAAATTATTTATAGCATATACACTACTGGGAATATCTGGTTTAAACCACGTTTCCGTAATACATAGAACATCGACCCCCGACCCATCAAAGATATACTTGATGAAGTCCAATTTATTTAAATTTAGACTACGAGCGTCAATACAGCATACTTTGAATCCTTCACGTGCACCTGAAAGTATTCTGATAACAGACCGAGCGGAAACAGAGAGAATATCTCCACCTGCCATGATACAAAGAAAAATAATACAAAAAAAAAAAATAAAAATAAATTTAAATTTAACCAAAGACTTCAAAAACAAAAGGAACACTAATAGCAATTAACCTCCAAATAACAATCCGAGAATATTAGTACAAAAATAAAAATAATAATAATAATAATATATAATATAAAGTAGTAATATAAGAAAAAAGTGTGTGTAATATAAATAAACGTATATACATTTAAGATCTGCTCCCGATGACATTCAAAGTTTTGGGTCGGCTGTAGTTGAGAGCATATTTGCGTGAATTTTTACCTCCGTGTCGTCACTACTTTTTTTTACAAAGACGAAACCATTTCTCGTTCTGACTGAGAATAAAATTCCCTCTCTTCGAAGTTGGATTGCATGTCGCATCAAAGAACTATTTTGTGGTGTGAGGCTCTCATTGATGTAAATACGGGGGTTGCTGTTGCTGGAGCTAGCCGTAGAGGAGATGCCATCATATAGCTGAGCGACTGTCAGACCATTGTTCGTTCTGAATGCAGAGAGCAGAGCTTTCTGCTCAGCGGGCGAAGACAGCCGTATCAATAGTGGACTTTCGCTGCTTGGATTCTGAGAGCGTAAGCGAAACGCATCGAAGTGGGGAGTAATTGGATGATGTAATTTTTGGCCAATTTTTTTGGCAAGATCAGTTGGACTCTCTTTTAAGGTGCGCGGCAAACCACGAACAATGACGTCACTGAGACGTCGTTGACGATGAAAATCTTCAAGTTGGTCACTGATTTTTTGGTTTTCCTTTCGCAAACTCTTTATTTCAGATTCACATTCCTGAACTCGATTATATAAGGCGGATATAGTATTTTTTATTTCTTCCTCCATTTTCAATTCAAGGTTAGAAAGCAATTTCTGGAATTTGGAAAGAAGGCTAGACTCAAACTCACGCAGGTTATCGGGCATCCGCGCTGTGTTAGTTTTATCAGTATTCGACAAAGAGCTCGATTTTAGATTGGCAGTTGATGATGTCTTCTTTTTTTTGTCCGGGGTTTGGATGTTGATTGCATTCTTTTCGAGGCTCCGCAGTTTGGAGCGTGTGTTGGCTGATGCACTGGTGATGGAGCTGGAGTTTGAGGTAGAAGGGGTGTTGGTGGTATTGCTAAAGTTGCTGGTATTGATGACGTTGATTGTACTAGTGGTGGAAGAGCTTTCAGAGGCAGTGCGAGACATGGTGAATAGCAAAATAAAATTGGCGGGAGAATAAAAAAAAAATCTTGATATGAGCACTTGTACACTTGTTTTTTATTGTCTTTTCTCCGCTATTAATAATAATTTTCCGGTTAAAAAGGAGTCGAAAGACGGGAGCGAAATCAAAAACACGTCTACACCGTTGACATTAGATCGTTCATTCATACTCGTAGCTGAATGATTTCTGATGAAGTGATGGCAGCGATTAGTGGATGTAGATACACACAACGTTTTTGTATTTGATATTTATTTAACGGTTAATAGTTATCAATACAATTTAGCAGAAGTCTAGTTTCATGTAAATGGCATATTGTACTCGTAGTGTTCATACAAACAAACACACATCGTGCATCTTAGTCTTCTCTAAGAATTTCTCACACGGCTAACTCAGAATGTTGATAGGGTTTTGACTATTACATACTAATTCTACAGAAAAGTTCATATCGCTTGAGATTCACAAATCTTAACAGATTTATTCAGTTGCATACAACGGCCGCAAAAATGGTTCCTTCGAAAATTAATCGCGAAAAAATGTGCTTGACATAAAATTCAAGTTGATACATTATTAACCCGTTTATACAAGCCTCGGAAGATATTGTATCAACGTAGAAAAATATATTACAATAAGTTTAGCCATCCCACATTCGTATTTACTGTGCCAAAAAAATGAAATCAAATAAAGCCTTATTAAGTAAAATGAGATGAAAAATTTAAAGGGTTATACGCAGTTGCAAGGCCAAAAAAGTTGTTTATTTACGATTTTTTTGTGAAAATGGATTTTATTTAACAAATACAAGAAGTATTAACACATGTAGTGGTAACTTTTAACTTTATATCGGCATGTTTAATTTTTAAAAATATTGAGCTACAGTGCTCGTGTAGACGATCTCCTGGAGGTCCTTCAAAAAAAGGTGTCTGGCGGTGAGGACGATATCTCCGGTTTTAATTAAAATATTTAAAATAAAAAAACCAAAAAGTTTCTATTAGTGGATATATGAATCTAGGGATTGATTGAAGGAATAGTCGAAATTTTGATTTTTGACAAAATGACGGCACCAAAAAGAAAAAATTTTGTGTTTTTGTTTAAAAAAATAGAAATAATTTTCGGAAATCTTATTCCTTCGATCCTGAAGAATATATCTGAGAAGGTTGTGTTAAAATTTCAGACTGATTGGTTGAGCCGTTTTTTGAGAAATTGTGCTCACCGACTTTAAGAAAAACACCGTTTTGAGAAAAACGCGTTTAAAGCTTCAAAAGACGTTCACACACGCACCGGGACGTCCTTACAAATGTGCTTGTATTTCCAAGAAAATTTGCCGGATCGATTTGAAATTTTCAGAGAATATACTCAAATATATTTACATTCCGAAAATGCAATAAAAAAAATCGAATTTTTGAAATTTCTAACTGCGTATAACCCCCAGCACAATTTGTTTCTTTCTTCGTCTCACTCTTAAAGGCTTCATTTTACCTGTACGATATTTTTTCAGTGCCGTATTGAAGTTACAGAAATACCTCGACTAACGTAACTAATTTGTTCCTAGAAAACGCGTTGTAAGTTGAAATCGGCCTAAGTCGAAGCAAAATAAAAAACAAAACTACTTAGTTCAGGGTCTTCAACTTGGTCTGATTCTGCAGTAATAATAGAAGAACATGGCTTAAAAGATTGTGCCAATGTTGTTTGAGAAGCTCCCAACTTAACTTTTTTATACAGATCCTTGCAACGAGATATATTTTTTAAAACCAAAAATAAGACTTTCTCGCTTTTGTCTTTATCCGGGTAATTTTCTTACTATACCTATATTTAGGCCCCTTTACATGTTATTTAAAAATTCTGCTAACTATTTTGTAGTGAATATTTTCTTACCAGCATTTTCAGGGCTCACAGTCTTTTGAATCTTCTAAAATGTCAATTGGCTCCTCAGTTTTTTTTTTTATTATTATTTAAGAGAGAATGCATCATGCACCGTCAGGAAGCTGTGGCCACTCATCCCCCTGGTGTGTCGACTAACCGACTAAAAACTCTCCATCTTCAGGCGAAACCCACCCCGGAACTGCTACTGGCATTACTTCAGGGTGGTGCCACTTTCTTTGCCTCTATGGGCTCCACTTTCTATTTTGGTCTTTTATGAGCTTATGCTCCTGATTTCTTCTCGCTTCTTGGATTTCAGTACCGTCTCGATGAATGAAGATATTTTATTCCATTTGTCGCTACTCTCAGTCATCTTGTTAACCGCGTTGTCTGGAGAAAAATTACCTATTGCGGATTCCAGTCTGGTCTTCTCTGCTACAGATGAAGAATGTGTGGTAAGCGTCGTCTTCTGAAGAGTCGCCGTATTGGCAGGCTGCGCTTTCTACTTTTCCCATTCTGCATAGGTACTGATTAAAATAGCCATGTCCGCTTAAGAATTGAGTGATGTAATAATCCACATGGCCGTGTTTCCGATTGGTCCACGTAGTCACGTCTTTGATGAGCCTTGCGGTCCATCTACCTCTGGTTTCGGCGTTCCACCTGCTTTGCCACTTTTGCTTGGTGAGCTCCTTTGCCTCTGCAGCTGCCATTTCTGCTCCAACTTCCGTCTTTTTCTCGTGGACGTATTTCCTCTCCAAATAGTACAATGGGGGTCACCCCGCGATTACGAGAACGGCTGGTTCCGACACTGTGCGTCAGTTAACGTAGCTGACGAGCTTATAATAATTTCTTCAATAAGATTAGAAAATCCTATTTCTTTCGCTAGATGACGTATTTCTGATAGGACTTGCTGGTCATCGTTTTGCTCAATTTCAATATTAAAACAAGGTGTAGATTGTATACATACATTCCGGCTAAATTGTTCACCAAACTTCATTCATGTTAGAAGTTGTGTAATTTTTCCAGGAGTCTGTTATATGTTTAACAGCCTGATGAATATTAAATTCTTACTAATGCATTTCTTGTCGTAACTCAAAGCGTAAATGATGTACAGTTTGTCAAGAAAGTGGTAAAAAACAGCCCGTTCTACTTTTACATTACAAAAAGAAGCACTTGTAGCAGTTTTATTCAATTTTTGTTTTTTTAATTTATAATATTTCATATTTCAAAAATAAATAGCATTCAAAAATGCTTAATTTTGCTTAAAAACAACAACAAAACCAAAAAAGGGCAGCAATTTCACTATCAAGAAAGTGTTTACACATCTAAATATACTCGTAATGCAAATAGTAATAACCTAAAATATTTTAAAAATTCAGGAACAGCTACAATTTTAGCATTTAGAATTTGGTGTGACCCTCGGCTTCAATAACTGCCTGTAACCTTTTTTTCATAGATTCAATTAGTTTTTTAAGGTCATAGTTGGTGGGTATATTGGCCCATTCTTCTTTAACATATTGAAGAAGCTGGTCGTTTTTGGGGTTCCTTTTTGCCACTTTTTTCTTTAAATGTACTCATAAATTTTCAATAGGGTTTAAGTCTGGACTCTGGGCTGGTGTATCTAGCACTTTGCTGCAATTGTAGAACAGCCACGTCCTGACCGTAAGTTCTTAATGCTTTGGGTCGTTGTCCTGATAAAATTTTAATCTTAGCTTTCTGCTCTCATCACCATCATTAAAACAGAAACTGTTGGCGCTACTGAGCAAATGTAGCTCACGCATCCATGGTATTCTCAATAAAATATAGGTTTCCAACGCCTTTGCTAGATTTTCCAGTTGGAATCATATTCCGATTGGACATATCTGTTAAAGGCTTGCGCCACACTCTGTTGGGTCCTTCGTTGTAGTACAGCCTTATTTTCGTTTCGTCGCAAAATATTACATCATCCCAATATTCATTTGGGTGAATACGATGCTCTGTACCGAACGGTAAACGTTTTTTGTATATTTTCAGTTGAAAGCAGTGGTTTTTTCCTTGCAACTCTTGATGAGTACTCATGCTTCAACAGTACTTTTAGTGTTTCATGGGAAACTTGTACACCGCATGTTTCCTCTATCTCCCTTGACAAAGCTCTAATTGAGATTTAGGAGTTTTCGCGCACTTTTTTTAACAAACCGTTTCCGCCGTAGTGAAATTGTCTGACAAATTTCGAAATTCAAAAGTCGTAACATAATCTGTGATAGGATTTTTGGGGTTCGTAATGACGGTTTCCATAAATAAATCTACTAATTCTCACTCAACTTCAGCTCAATCATTCTCTATAAAGATGTGTAATTCCTTCTACTTAGAGGAAGCCATTATTAACATTTTTTTCTAAAACGATTTAAAACATTCAAATAATATGCCGTTGCAAAACTGCAGGTCCCTTTCATTGGTGCAAAGAATATAACGCACACAACACGAGCTGTTGCAAGAAGTGCCGTATCTGAAGGGCAATTTTTTTTTTTTTTTTTTCTGAAAAGTTTTCTCCTGACAACAATAGGTCCGTTCGCGTACCTACCAAACAGCGAATTTTTACGAAAGCCTGTTCGAGTACGGAGAATTTTGGTAGTTTTTCACAGAAGAGAGCGCCGAGAGAGTAAGAGATTTCCCCATGCTGGGAATTTTGATGCAAGAAATTTCTTTGAATAAATTTGTGAAATCTGTCAAATCGCTGTATACGTCGTTTTTTATGTTTGTTACTTCTCTTTCTTTCTTTAGCGTACAAATGGATTTGAGGTTTGACGTTTAAAAAGTGGGGAAGTTTTGTGGTTCAATGTGTTCGTTTACTTTTTCGTAGCTTTACCTCTCACTGAGAGAATTTTAACCCCACTCTTTGAAATTCGGCAATCTATAAATTTTCATACGTTCGGGATCAGACCTAATACTTTCAAAAAGTTCGGGATCAGACCTAATACTTTCGGATGTTTGTGAAACGTTCGCGAGAGGTGGGACCGTGAAAAAACTTGTTAATGTTTTCTGCGATTCGAACATAGAACGATATAATATCTAGGTAACAAAAATACTTAACATTGCCGGACAGGAAGTTGAGAAAGTTGATAACTTTCTTTATTTAGGAAGAGTGGTCGCGGCTAATCGCGGTGGCACCGAACTGGATGTGTGCAGCAGAATCGGAAAGGCTAAAGCTGCGTTCGGAATGCTATCTAAAATCTGGAGAAGCAATGTTATTAGCTCAAGAACCAAGCTGCGACTGTTCCGCTCCAACGTAGAATCAGTGCTGCTTTATGGGTTGCAGTACTTGGAAGGTGGACACTATTAACACACGCAAGCTGCAAGTCTTCGTAAACAAATGCTTTAGAATCGTTTTGAGGGTTTTTTGACCAAACCGCATCCCCAATGAACAACTTTATACGAGAACGGGCCAAGAACCTATAAGCATTACTGTACGAAGAAGAAAGTGGCAATGGATTGGATGCACTCTATGGCGCGAAAACAACTCCATTGCGAAATACGCCATGCAGTGGAATCCGCTCACCCAGGCAGGCAGAATAGCGGGGCGCCCCAGGCAAACGTGGCGCAGAACAGTTGAGAAGGAATCGAGCTCTTTAGGAATGAGTTGGAGGCAGCTCAAACGCGTTGCAGAACTTCGAACAAGATGGGGCGCAGGCGTGGTTGAGGTCCTATACCCCCCGAGGGGTTAAAGGATCTAAGTAAGTAAGTAACAAAAATACAATTAGTTTTTTTTGCCAAAATACACCAGATCAATATTTGTTATCATAACATTTTCGGGTGCAAGCAGAGTAAATGTATGAGAATATGTATACTGAAAAAACCAACAGACAGGCAGAAGGAGACGGACACTCATACTGAATCCATAAACATTAGTGTTCCGTTTTTGTCTATCAGGCCCGGACCTCTAATAAAAGATGGTTCGTTCATCGAGACTTCGGTAAAACTTCACATTCTGATTCTACCAATTCAATCCGCAGCTGAGGAGAAAGCGTGCACAAATTATCCTTTAAACGCTGGTTACAAATTAAACATTGTACATTTTTGGTCCACACATTCTAAGTCGCCAGGAACTCCAAATTTGTAGCTACACCATTGCTAACATTGTTGATTTATTCCTTGATGAAATATGCAACACTGACTGTTCTACTAGTAAAACTATGTATTCTTGGTATTATGTACGAGTTTCAGTGTTGCTTCAATTTGAAGTTCAAGGAATCAGCGTTGCCACTAATGCTATATATGTAGCAAAACTGCTACTTCTTCTTCCTTTTATCAGCGAGGCTATGATCCGAAAACAAGGGATCACAGCCCTCCCACTTCACTGCATTTCTACTGATCCGCCTGTGGGGTTCGCCTATTTGACCTCAGAAAATATCGGCAGGCCTGCCGATTTTGGATCACTCGGTTACTGAGGCCAATGAAATGCCGATGTCGTCACATTTGTCTGATCCAGGCGTTTATAGGCCTGCCTTTCCTATATCGCGATGTCTTTGGAACGTGCATAGATATTGCCTTTTTAACAGGGTTCAAATGATCTCTTCTTTGAACGTGGCAATACCAGCTGAGCCGGTCGCGCTCTAATTTGTGTACGATGGTTTCCTTGATGTGAAAGCTTCCACGGATCTTCGAACTTCTTATTTGATCAAGCTTGGTCACTCCTGCTGTCATGCGAAGCATCTTCATCTCAGCTGCCGTTAATTTACTCTCATACTTTTTGTACATCGTCCAACATTGCGAACCGTATGTGAGCGCTGGACGTACAACTGCGGTGTAGAGCCTTCCTTTCAACTTAGGGGGCATTTTTCTGTCACAGAAGATAGCGGAATTTTCTCGCCACTTCATCCACCCTACGCTTACACGATGATTGATGTCGTCATCACAAGTTGCTTTGCTATTGATCATAGATCCCAGATATTTGAACTTTTCGCACTTGGGAAGCACTGTTCCATTCAAATAAATGTCTGGAATAGGCCTGAGTGGATCAGAGAACGGGCAGCACAAGCACTCTGTCTTTTTTGAACTAATGCGATACCCATTTCCCTCCAAAACGTCCACCCACACATCAAGTGCTCGTTGCAGGGATGTAGGATCCTCACTTATGATGGCTCCATCGTCAGCAAAGAATAACTGATGTACCTTGGGGTCCATCACTTTACCTTCAAGCAGATAATCAAGGACTGTAATAAAGAGCAAAGGACTTAAAACGCTTCCCTGGTGCACCCCGACTTTGATTGGGAACTCTTCGGTTACTCCAGCGGGACATCTTACTTTTGTCTTTGCTCCTTCGTACATGTCCATGATCATCTGTACATAGGTTTCTGGAACCCCTCGATGTCTTAGCGCCACCCATATCAGATCTCGTGGTTGTCTGTCGAATGCCTTTTCAAAGTCAACCAATACAATATGCAAATCCCTTAAGGAATCACGATGTTTTTCCATTATGATCCTTATACTTTGGATTGCATCTGTGGTTGATTTACCCGAGACAAACCCGCACTGATCATCAGATAGCCGTATTATTTTTCGCAGTCGGCCACCTAATACCCGCTCAACGATCTTCATGGTGTGTGACATCAGCTTGATCGAACGGTAGTTATCACAGTTTCGCGTATCACCCTTCCCTTTGTATACAGGGAGGAGGTAACTTTCCCTCCATTGATTCGGCATTGGATCACCTCTCACGAATTTGGAGATAAGAATTCTGAGCCATCTGAACCCGATGTCTCCCATCTTTTTCCAGAACTCAGAGGGTATTTCGTCTGGCCCAACCGCTTTTCGTTTTTTTGGAGTATTTGACCGCCTCACTAACTTCTTCGACTGTAATGTCGGCTATTTCTTCACAGTTAGGGGTGGCTCTTGGAAAGTATAGCCGGGGAAACTGTTCATTTAAAAGCTCTTCACAATACTGTCGCCACCTCTGCAGAATTTTGTCGTCATCCACAAGAAGCTGGCCATGAGCATTGCTAATGAACTTTGGCGAACGAATCTCCTGAGCATTGTTCCTTCTTTGGGCGGCTATTTTGAAGATAGTGGCGCTCTTGTAGCAAAACTGCTACATACTCGTATATAGCAAAACTGCTATATTTTGAAGTGCCATGCTACATACTTAAAGCTGCCATCTATCTTTTTTTTCGAGGGATACTTCTTTTTTTGAGCTCCCAAAAACCTATACCGCGAAAATTTTCTAAATCGTTTTTTTCGTACAAAATTCGTAACGTGTTTAATATTTTGAATTTGTTGTATGACGAATATTAGACTGTTAAACTGAACGATGACAACAGGCGAATATTGTACACGTTCACAGCGAACGAGTAAAGGTTGAATTTTAATATAATAGTCGGAAGCAATCGGAAGCTAATGTCATAATTCTGCGTTAAGTTTCCTTCAGTACTGTCAATAGCAAAAGTAGCCCATAATAGGCGTATGTGTTCGGAAGCAATTGTGTGGTTCATATCCATTCACAGCTGTGCAACTGTCAAATTTTCGTATGAAAGTTGGATGAAGTAAACGAAACTTAACGAATCGAAGCAAAAAACTATTATGGTCGCACAATACAAATCCTTTGTATTCGCACTGTTTCGGAAGTGTTCGTACGAAACCATTCTTCTATTAGTTCAGCCTTAAACCATACACATTACTACATTCATGTGCACGTCACTTTTTTTTAATTTACTGCACGTCAGTTTTAGTAAACTTTTTCGCATCAGTGTTTCGTTAATCTAAAGAAAAAAGAATGTCGAAACCGAAAGGAAAATGCATCTTCAACGCAAAAGTTCACGAGAGTCGACACATTGAAAGCGATTCTCACGATGAAATGCAATTTGACATATTCATGAATAGAGTTTTACCACTTTTTGAAAACAAAGCGAGATTTACTCTTCCAAGTTGCTAAAAAGGAGAAATATTCCACCAAAAGTGATGCCAATGCGCGTGCGATTGACGTTGAAGACGATGACAATAAATTTGTAAAAATGTTGGTTGTTTGGTTGGTATAAGCGTATGAGTATTTTTGACGAATAAAATATGAATTTGCGCCAGAAATTTTTTTATATTTGATATCCTTTTATTATCCCTTTTTTCTTCATTTCGATATCCAGCAAAATTGCGGAATTTAATGGATTTTTCCTTTTTTTTACGACCAAAAAAAGATGGTAAGCATCTTTCCCTCATTATGCTACATTTTTTCCAGTCTGCCTAATTTTTTTTTTGTTTTTTTTTTTTTTTACTTTTAACTCATATTATTAACTTTTATATGTTAAACATAATAAAGGACGATTTGAGAAATAAGTTGAATGCAGATGCTGTGAAATTAATTTTACTGGCTAAGCCGCTATTGAAAGATGTATATTTGAGCAACATTTGAGGCTTCTGATGAATTGGTAATGTTTCGCTTGAGTTTTAAGTTTGTAGATACATAAAATAAATTAAAAATCAGTAACGATTTCTGCTCCTCTTAAGAAATATTTCTCATTTTGTTTACTAAAAAAGAGATACTATGCAATTTAATGTGTATGTATAAATTAACATTGTTAGCTTTATATTTATTTTTTCCAATGAAATCCTATATGTATATTTAATGTTGTAAATGCTTTATCCATTAATTTATTACTTTTCTTTTATGTTGAAGTTGTTGAATTAATATTTTTTGTTACTTTTTTCTTAATAAGGGTATTCAATTAAACTGATAAATTTACGAGGTGCTTGAAATGAATATCCCTCGGAAACAAGTTGCGTAATTGAATCAACTTTTCTGCAACTGTCATTAAACTGTCGCCAGACATATGAAAATGCCGAAAATTAGTAAAAAGAAAAAACTTATTAGATTGTATTCCCACCTCGGTCTGCCATAATTTCAATCAAATATGACAGGACCACAATTTTCGACAGCAGTATAATTTTCCGAGGGTGATTTCCAAGCCAAAATAGTCGCAGAAATTTACGGGGCTCTCGTAAGTAATATTTCATATAAAATTTGACAGGTCATTTACGCAATGATGAATTTATACGGTTTACGTTGTTTACTGAATGCTATAAGTTATAACGCAAAAATAAAGAAAATTAGCAAAAATGTCTGCTTGGTTTAAAACGCCCGGAATTCAAGGAGCCATCAGAGAGAAGAAGAAAGCCTTTAAGGTGTGGATTCACTTGGGGAACTCCGATTATCGAAATCGGTACACTGAGGCACGAAGAACTTTCAAATTAGCTGTGAAAACAGCGAAAGAACAGCCTTGGAAGGAGTTTGATGAAAAATTGAAACGTGACTACAGATCTGCAAATAAGATTTGTGTCCACGAAACTGTAAGTGTGAGCCTGACAAAGCAATTAGTGCGATTGACGTCGTAAGTAAGGTGCACATATAAATCCATAAACAGTGCAATGTGTATAGGGGGGCATGGTACCCCCTGCAACCCCCTGCTTATTGTCACTATTGGATTTGAGGCTGGTGCGAGGTTGAGTGCGAAACATGGATATAAAGAAAATTTGCATACACCCATCCTCGCAACCACCTCAAATCCAACAGTGACCCCAAGCGGGGGGGTTGCAGGGGGAAGCATGCCCCTCCATACACATTGCACTGTTTACGCATTTTGGACTTATGTATGCGTATATTTTCCAACGTTTCTGGCGTATTTTTCAAAAAATGTTCTGCTGTTTTTTTTCCAATTTTGACAAAATAAAAATTTTCTGCCGTTTTTTCCAAAAAAACGTTCTAGCGTAATTTCCGGGAGCCGGGCGATTCTGTCTTTATATACAAATTGTAGAAACTGTATTTGTATAAACGGCGTTAGATACCATTCACTGTGGACGTTGGACTTCGTCACGAGTGCATTTTGTCACCTCTCCTCTTCATTGTATATATGAACTGAATGTTGCAGCGCACCCGTGGCAAAGAATGTTTCAAAGTGGGAGACTTAAGGATAAGTCATCTTCTGTTTGCGAATGATTTGGTTATCCTTAGGTCCTTTCAAACTGAATTTCAGCGCGCACTGGAAAGGTTTGTAGCCGTTTGTGATGATACTGGAATGAAAATCAACGTGAACAAATCGGAAGTAATGGTCGTTTAAGCATTCTCCAGAGTAAGCATTCACTTCACTTTGCATGAGTCCCACTGAAGCATGTGGATAAATATATACATTTTCTTTGAAAATGGTATATTTTTATTGTCAGTTCGCTACATTTGCTCTGGAGGAAGTAGCAATGCTGCAAGGGATTATTGTATTAATTTCTACCAGCAAATTAGGGGCGCCGAAATCAAGAGTTTTGCTTCTCATTATTCCCAAGGCGAAAGCCAATTTCATAAATCCTTATTGACTACCTCGATTTTTGGAAAAAAAGAATTATTCTCTATCAGTTTTTAAATAATCTTTCTTCTACTGCTTTTTTTTTATATGAAAAAATAACAGCAATTCTTTAGAGTAACAAGTCGTATTCATCACCACAAGCGGATCAAAGATAGTAAATGTCTAAAAAACCGTAATGGAAACAGAATCCGGTAAAGCGTTTATCAACTCCTAAATCCTTCCAACAAGCTGCTGGTAACAGAAAATATATACCCCATCTAGATCAACACAGATTTACCAGCTAAAAAAAAAAAAACAAAAGCCACCTGACTATGTTCTATGTACAAAAACCATTCACGATCGCACTGTTTCGCATGAACGATTTTATTCGTTGAACGTCCCGTTTTTATGCGGATCGCATGTGTCAGAGCGCTTTAAATGTTTAACTATTGAATGATTGTGAATTCTAAACGTAATTGCAAAATTACGCTTAATACCGACTCATGTTCGTACGCATAATTAGAGACAAGCATCAGTGGAGATTTTTGACCTCAATACTTTGGAGCGCGCCAATCCGACGCAGCAACTGATCAGAAGGGGTGTTGTATGACAAAGGCATAACGCGTGACGAATCTGATAGTCACTGTTGCGGAAGTTCGTTCCGGTTTTTGTTTGCTTTTTTGTCAAACGGAATCCTAAATAACTTACCAGCTAAACCATTAATGTCGAGGCGTTTCCATTGGATTTGAATTTCGGATGTCATTGGCATTAAAAAAGAAAAAAGAAAAAAAAATAAATTGTCACTCTGTAGGGAATTTTGAAACTTACTACGAATCTATTTGAATTGGGGGCGGCAATACCAAATGCTAATTATATTGCAGATAATTATGAGACCATGATCTGAATAGTGAGCAAATGGAATTGACCTCTTTGTCAGTTCGTGCGGAATGTCCCTAACTAGATGATGGTACAAAAAAAAAATTATTTCAGGCAAAAAGTTATAATTGGAATTAAGTATACATAAGTAGACAATTGCATAAGCATTTATCAATCTGTTCTCCATTTTGTGAGGATGCTAGCATATAAAGAGGTGCGTGAGTTCGGTGGTGGTACCTACTTGCTGAGTAATTAAAAATTTACCAACCTAAGGATGACAAAATTTGTATAGAAGGTTGAATAAATGAAAATAATTATCAAAACGTTCATACGTTTCTGGCGCCGAACATACGATTTAGCGATTTTTGAAATGCTTTCCATTCATCTAACATACATGCCATATTAGGCCAAATTGCGATTCCAAAGTTAATCGCAGTTTTTTTAGAATTTTAATAGTTTTTAGATTGGAGATTGTTTACTCCATGATTTACAAGCAGTTTCAAATCTAGCCTGCTCGATACTTTCTAATTTAAACGGAGCCGTGTGGCGGGCATGGATCGATTCCAGATTGCATAAAAGGATATTGCCAACAACCCTTCTAATTGACTACCAGTTTCAGGGAGTATTCTGACATTTAAATTTTTCATTGTATCCATCACTTGTCTGAAGGTCTTTCGGAGTTAGAGGTCTTCTTTAAAAGAATATAGTCATCCAAGCCCACTCTGTAAGATTATTAGAGTACGGTCAGGGTAAAAATGTTCATACTCTAAACTTACTCCAAAATGTTACTCTCTGTTTCTTCAGACTTAATTGGTTGTCCAGTCTTAATTCGACTCTATTACGTGTTCTCACCATACATACATCAATTTTCAATGGCCCGCTATCCTTTATGTTGCCGGCCGTAGAACTCAGGTGAACTCTACACCCTCCTCGATACTTAGGCTTGACTGTTCGATGTGGTTGTGTACGTCTCGAATAGGAAACTTTTCCAATCGGATTTGTTGCAGAAATTCACGATCATCGAAATAAGTATGTCTGCCGATTCCTCTTATTCTTCAAAAAAAGGTTTACCTAATAGGTTTTCATGGAGCCTAATGTTCTGATAGACAGAGTCCAACTATTTTGGATAACATTTTACTGGTTGCCGGTCCTAATAGCAGTTTGGCTATTCTCCTGTGATATGTCAAATAATTTAGCCCTTTGGACTGCATAGATGATGGCTAAAATCTTAGCTTGAAATACGCTGCATGAATTCTGGAGCCTTAAAAAAGAAATGCCCGATCCGTCACCATTATCCGTCTTTGACCAATCCATATAAATTGCTACCTCAGAATCTCGTATGGCCGTATTAGATGGCCATTCATCCCTACTGAGTATCATTATCGAGTAGATACAATTAAAAAATCGTATTCCAGCTCTGAAGCTACTTTAACCTTAGTAATGACAACGGCACCGTGGAGGCCATAGCGCATTAGTTAGTGTGTCGGACCACAGCACGTGAGGGTCAATGTTCGAATCCCAGAAAACATCAAAAAACATTTTCACGGTCCTACCTCTCACGAACGTTTAACAAACATCCGAACGTATTGTTGTCATGAGAAAGCTTCTCAGAAATAAAATAAAAATTACCCTTCGGATACGGCACAAAACTATAGGTCCCTTCCATTCGTGTGAAAAATAAAATGCACACAATACGTGTGCTTGCGAGAAGCTAGGCCTATGCCCTCCATGGGCTGTTGCTCCAAATATGTGTGTATGTAATGACTACTTCAACATTCTGAGTTGGATGTAGATCTTTCCTAGGTAGTCTTAATTTGCAACTACTATCTACTAAGTAGAAATATTCCTATCTAATATGTCGAATATTTTCACTTATGGAACAGCATCGAGTGCGGCTAGAATATCGACTTGAGTGGAACATTTTAGATTTTGTAGCTTTTGGATTAGTTCGCTGCAGTCCACCCTAAGTGACAGGAAAACTGTTCTTTTTCAGTCACTGCTACTAACTGTGATTGCTAAAGTGAAGTTACAGTGAAAACAACTATTGGTGGATATCACAGTTGTGATTTCTTGTTTATGACAGGTGTTGGTATGTACGTTAGTATTAGGCTTCAAGATCGATAGTTGGCGTACATTTTTTGTAATCGGTGCTATTTTGCGATATTTTGGCGTTCCGTTTGGATATTTGGTGGTGTTATGGGATAGCGCTGGGTATGTTCCATTAAAGAGGGTCTCATATAGTATATGGGTATGGTTTTTTCTACTATTTTTGACTACATATGAAGACAAATATCCCATGTAGCTCCGAATATCTGAAAACACCACCAAATATCTCAATGTTACGACTGCTGCTAGAACTGCTACGAAGCATATGGCAACTGAAATATTGCACGTACACCTTGTATAGGAGTCAGGTCTTTCTCGCTAAGGTCTGTATGAAATAATAAGGCAAATCCTTTATGAAAAATGCAGCTAACTCAAACAATTGAAGAAAATTAATATTAACGCTGACTTTTTTCGCGCTAAAATTTTACCCAAGTGAAAAATAGAAAACCCGTATGATCATGTTAACTACTTCTTGATGACCAACAGATTTATTTGATCGCATTTATTAAAATTGTACGCAAAAGTTGAGCAACGGGAAATGCGCATATCTTTTGAAAAATATTAAGTATGTTACCTAGCTATAGTCCAATCCCGAAGGCCAGCCAATCCTTAGTTTGACTAGTCAACCCTAAGGATTGTCTAAGGTTGATAAACAACGGATTTTGACTGTAGCATATTACAGGGCTATTCACTTTGTGTTTTAGAATTTTAAATTTAAGTAAAAAAAAAAAGTATTTAAGATTTCAATGAAACTTGTTTACTGTTTTCAGCTTTGGACTATGCCATTATTTAAAAAAAAAAACCGATGGCAGTTATACTGATAACTCACTTTCCAGACTCTCAGACCACAGACGCATCCATATTACCTGTCTATGGACCCCTTCTTCACCATACAAATAGACACATCAGGTGTCTCTCTAGAAAACTCTTCTCTCTCAACTCTATCAGACGGGCTATCTCAACCCAAAAGATCTACATGGCACCCGGTTAGGATGGCAATTTCTCCACTTTAATTCAACACGGGATTGAAATCATCATAGACTCCCTGGTCTCGATCTTCAGAGCCAGTTTCGAACTAAACTACATTCTCTTTGTGTGGCGAAATGTCAATATAGTTTTCATTCTCGAAATTGACTGCAGATCTTTCTCAGACCCACAATCTTTTAGACCGATTAGTCTTACCTTAGAGTTCTTAAAGTTAATGGAGAAAATTATTGATCTCCATATTAGAGATACCGCTTTAATAGAACGCCCTCTGAATGGAAACCAATTTGCTTACTAAACAGGCAAATCAACAATAACAGCCCTACACTTGGTTGAAAAGATTGAAATATCGCTGTTGAACAAAGTCATCACACTTCGTGCTTTTTTAGACATATCTGAAGCCTTTGGCAGAACCTCGTTTCATTCTATAGAAACGGCAGCCATTGCTCCAGGTAGGATTTGCTCCATGCTAAGTAGCAGAACTATTTCTGCCAGGCTTGGTCAATTCTCTCTTTCCATCAAACGTACTAAAGGTTGTCCTCAGGAGGCGTTCTATCTCCTCTTCTTTTGTTAATCGTAGTTGACCAACTCCTAAACGACCTAAATAATGCTGGCTATCTAACCCAAACGTATGCAGACGACCTACTAATACTAATAAGAGGCAAGCAAGAATCTATTATTTTTGAAGAATGCAAAATACCCTATCGAAAATAAACGTTTGGTATCAGACAGAAGGATTAAACGTTAATCCATTTAAAACTGTCACCTTTCGCTTTCACGAAAAAAAGAGATTTAAATCTCCAGACACTAACACTAAATGGTGTCCATCTTAATCTTTCCAGTAAAGCCAAATGTCTAGTGGTAACTCTTGACCAGAAACTCACCTGGAGGGCACATCTAAGGCGAATAAAGCCTTTTGGACCTGTTCTAGACTCTTTGACAAAAAATGGGGTCCTAAACCCCAAATGATTCACTGGACCTACCTTACCATCGTTATTCCCATTATTACCTATGCCTCATGGCATACAGGTTACAGGTTCATGCTCGAACTACCATTCAAAGGGTACAAAATCTCGCCTGCTTAGGTATCACGGGTGCGATGCACACATGCCCGACAGCGGCACTGGAAGCCCTACTGGACCTCCCACCTTTATACATAAAAGTAAAGAAGACTTCGCCGTGGCGTAAGTGGTTAGTGTGTCGGGCCACTGCGCGTAAGGTTCCAAGTACGAATCTCAGAAAACACCAAAAATTGGTTTCACGGTCCCACCTCTCGCGAACGTCTGACAAACATCCGAGATTATCGAAAATGTTTCTCAAACCAAATTGTCGTTCGGATACAGCGTTAAACTGCAGGTCCCTTCCATTCGTGTGAAAAATATAGCGCACACAACATGATTGGTTCCGAGAAGCTAGGCCGTGGCACTTAAAGGGCCGTCGCACCAAATATTTATTTTTTAAGAAGACTGCTGCCGCCAGCGCTCTAAAGCTTCGTCTCCTTGGTACTGTGAAGGATTCTGATTTAACAGGGCCTATTAAGATTCTGAACAAAATTCCGCTGCTTACCTTATCAGCAGTATGTGTATCTGACTTCATGCACAGAAAAATAAACCTGAATCATCCCTTCAAAAGCAACATTCCAAATCGAATCCATTGGGAAAACGCCCAGTTTCCTCATATGGATCGACAAATCAACTGGTACACCGATGGCTCAAAAATGGCAGATGATGTGTGTGCAGGAATTTGTGGACTCAATTTTAAATCTGCTGTACCACCAGGTCAAAACACCTCTATCTTCCAAGCAGAGGTCTATGCTATAGAGCTATACGTCAGAAAATGCATCAGAAGAGGGCTCCGAAGATCACACATAAACATTCTATCAGGCAGCCAAGCAGCTCTAAAAGTTCTGAAATCTTTTAGCTTCGAGTCTAAATTAATTTGGCTCACAACCCTCAAGCAGCTTGCTGCACACAACATCCCCTCTGGTCCCTGGTCACAAAGGCATCGCCGGCAATGAGACTGCTGATGAACTAGCCAGATCTGGTTTCAAACTCAAAATCAGTCGCGGCGTGAACAACTTGGTTTATCGTCACATGATCACTGGACCGCCATGTCTGCTTATGAATATTGAGATGAGGAAACCATGTGCTTGCTATGGTGACATTTCGCTCCATAGCGAAATCAATTAGCCTTAGTCCGTTATCAGACGTGGTGTCATGTAGGCTATGCTTACCGACTGCCCTACCAAAGACGTCCTCCTTTCATATTTTGGCGTTAAAATCGCCCAATACGATTTTAACGTCGTATTTAGGACATTGCTCGTATGTTTTATCGAGGAGCTCGTAGAAACACTCTTTGGTGGCAGGGTCCTTTTTTTCCGTGGGGGCATGAACACATATTAGGCTTATGTTAGCGAATTTAGCCTTGATCCGGATAGTCATAATACGCTCGCTCACGTGTCGAAAGCTTAAGACTCCTTGCCTAAGTTTGCCGCGTATAACAAATCCGCGTCCGAATAAGCACTGCCTGTTGCCTCGTAGCAATCACGCAATAGTTGCAACAGTTTTTCATCCTCTTTTTGCCCGGCCCATCCCATCGCACTTCCTGGATGGCGGTAATATCTGCTTTATAGCAGTCTAGGGCCTCTGCTAGTTGTTCGGCTGCACGTGGTTTGTAAAGGGACCCCGACGGCACAACCCCCAACCTGGAGGGCCAGTTCCTTTAGTTATACCCCTAGGACGAGGGGCCGGTTATACCGGTGCCAGTAGTCCACTACGGGAGTATGAGCGCTGCCGTTGGCCCGTTAAGAGCTCCTCCGCCACCATCTCTATTCCAACGTCCTGACCAACATTAGAAATTCCTTACCGACCTGTGATCCGAATACGTCGAAGCAGCTCGCACAAGATATTCACTAAGTTCAACCTAACTGGAACTATAGACGCCACCGTTGACTCCGTCTAGGGAATTCGTCCGCTGCCGCCCTACTAGGCACCCAGCTGTCACCGCGTGGAGGTTGAGAATATGAGTTGGTAGGCCTCAGCTAAGTGAAAACGCTTGTGTTTTCATATGATCGCATGCACTACCGTTTGACTTCAGTCCCGATATTTATTGAACAAACCATGTACGAGTAATGCATACACACATATTTAATTTATTAGTCATATACAAAATGCACTGAATCTATTCTTTCTCTTTTTCCAGGATACTAAAACATTAAATATGCCAAAAACTCATCTGCCCTAAACACTGCCAGATACATTGAAACCACACTGCCAGAGCGTTAACACGTAGCGCATCTCCTGAATCTTTAAAAAAAAAGAAATGTTTAAAAATAAGAAACTCTTTAGACTTATTTATTTATTTGTAATAATAATTAATTTAACCAGTATATGGGGTAAGTTTGACACATTTGACACAAATATTTTAATTTTGAATGATAACAATCATTTCAGCACAAACAACATGTAAGAATGGACTCGGAAGAGTTCTTTACGAACGACTGCCAAACCAACAATTGCAAGGATATGACGATGATGTGGTAAGGCTTTCTTAAAATACCGACACTTTGCATTGATTTATTATACAACAATTCAATTAGGTTAGAGATACAGCACCACCGTTCAGAGTTCTTGAAAAATGTCAAGATCTCTGTCTAAGAGATCGAACAGGCACAAATAACCTCGTGCGAACTTGCACGAGTTTCGATTTCCAACCAGGCAGCCGAATTGCATCATTCGGCGGAAATGCTGAGTATGAAGAATCTATTTGCTACCTAACCAGTGAACAAGCTGGACCTGAGGGTATTGGAAGTCTAATGCTGGTGCCTAATAGTGTTCATTTCAATGAGATTTGCTTGACATGTAAGTCCCACCAAATGGTTTGCAAGTTACAATATGCATACTGACTTCTAAATATTTTATAGCAAGCAGACCAGAACGAGAATGCCCTAGCCGGAGGTATGTCTACGAAAGACATCCAAGAAAGAAATTGAAACTACCCATTTCTGATATAAAGGAAGTCTGTGAAGACTCTTATAATTAGTGAACTTGTATTGATACTTTGTTCTTACAGATAACAGCTGCCAATAGATCAGATTGTGAAGACAAGTGCCTGAATGAATTCTCATTCGTCTGTCGATCGGCAAACTTTGATTCAACTATGCGATCATGTACACTAAGCAGGTAATTTTAGATTTCATCATTGTATGGGTGTGAATTTTTATCAAACAATAACTGCCCATATCTAAATGAAATTTTCAACTTCAATTTTATTTTGTCCTGTATCCCCTTGTGGGTGCTAGGGCCTCTACTACACCTATGCGCTATCGTGTACGGTTTCTGGGAATTTGTCTGAGTTCTCCCCAACATTTCCCCAACTGCCGTGCCTTCTTCTCGACTGTTCTGCGTCATGTTCTTCTTGGACCGCCAGGTCTTCTGCCATCCTGAGTTAAAAGGTTTGATTGCATAGCATGGTTCGCTATGAAACTGTCACCCTTTCGGAACGTGTGACCAATCCACTGCCATTTCCGCCCGCCGTTGGATGGTTGTGCTTATTGGCTCCTAACCCGTTCTCTCGTAAAGGTGTTCGTTAGAGATACGATTGGGCCAGAAAATCCATAAGATATTGCGCAGGTATCTATTAATGAACGCTTGCAGCTTTCTGGTCATAGTATTGGTCAACTTTGGAGCAGAACAGTCTTATCTTGGTGTTCAAACTAATTGCAGTGCTTCGCCATATTTTGGACAACATCCCGAACGCGGACTTTGCTTTGGCGATCCTGTTGGCTATATCCAGTTCGGTTCCGCCATCGGTCGAGACAATACTCCCAAGATACTGGAAATGTTTACACTCTCTACTGGTTGTAATGTTCTTTATGCACGTAGTGAATACTACCTCACTCAATGACATGTGCTGACTTCCTGGCTTAGGTAAGACTTAATTTCCAACTAAGTTTGGTATCCGAGCGTCGAAACCCATACGTAAACAGCTTGTAAACTCCAGTAGTCCCTGACTGCTGCTCTTTAAGCCCTACAGTAAAGACTACACTTGGCAACACTGCAAACGATCTGACTTGATCGAGAAATTTTTGCCTTAAAGGTATCATCACCCAACGAAGCACATGACAAAGATTTTCTTAAACGACACACATACCAAATCAGATCGTTCCAGGATCTGTAGACGAGGAAGTCAAATCAGCTATACCTACTAAACCGTACCCATAAGCTTATGACTCGTTGGCCTAGATTTCCTAAATATTTAAAATTTCTCTAAATCTCCCAAAGATTCACAAGACGAACTCACCCAGAGCTAATGGAGGACGACCCAAATACTGATTACCTGGAGAACACATGCTTAAATGGTAAGAATATCAAACAAGATCAACTTAATTCCCTAACTACTCTCCTTTCTAGCGGAAAGACGATGCGATGGACTGGCTGTATTCGTAAAGGAGGAAAACAAACGTCTCGGCGGACCCTTCGAAGTAGATATATTCAACAACATGACCCTAGAGGAATGTCAAACAATGTGCCTGCGAGCTGAGAAGTAAATACTTTGCACCATTAAAATAATCCCCTCACTCTCTCCTCACTTACCCATTTCTATTCCTTAGATATTTTTGCCGATCGGTCGAGTTTGATGATCAAACAAAGCAATGTATTCTCTCCGAGGAGGATTCAATATCACAAAAAGATGATATCAGCATCAGTTCAAGTCCAACGCATCATTTCTACGATCTGGTGTGTCTAGATAATCGTAAGTAAAATAGATCGCACAACGCACGATCACTCATTGATCTCAGCAATTTCCTTTTACCATTTACCTACCAGAGCGAGCAACTGATTATCCAGATAACTCGGTGACTTCACACCTATTCTCTAGCGGACGACGGCCGGATACTGCATTCCAGCGATACAGAAACTCACGTCTCGGAGGGGAATTCCATTCGGAGATCACTGGGCGATCGTTGAGTGAATGCCTGGATGAGTGCCTGCGACAGACAAGCTTTCAATGCAGGTACGCATACAATGAGGACTACACTAGGGTATCAATTAACCCGCACACAGCTGCTACCGTTTAACTTTGAATGCCAGTACTTGCTAGCACTTAATGCTTCTCATTTTCATAGATCGGCGGTGTATAGTGATCGCTTCAGGACATGTCGATTAAGTCGCTACAATCAAAAGGACGGCATGCGAATCATCTACGATGCTGACTATGATTACTACGAAAATCTAATGTGTAAGTTGTTATTATCGAGGCAGCATTTGAAGGTTTTAAATTGTGATCTTCACAGTGAATGTGGTGGGAAGTGGTAGTGGAAGTAGTGGTAGCGGGGGCAGTGGAGGTGATGATGATCGTCTTGGGAGCCATAATCGTCCAGATAGTGGCGGTGGGCATAATAGCTGGAGACCACCATCTGATCGAGATAAAACCAGTGACGATCGCTATGGTTCAGGAGGTCCAGGAGGCCCAGGAGGAGGTGGAAAATATCCGCATGCTGGAGATATTGGAAAGCCATATGACCGGTATCCCGATACTGACTATGGTGAGTTAAATGATCAAAGTTTTCTTTAACACGTTCCTAATATACGTTCAGTCTAATTTCAATGATTTGCATGCTCTGCACAGCCTAACTATTAACAATTAACTGTTTTAGATCGTTACCCGGGTGGTGATCGTTATCCTGGCGGTGGTGAGCGCTATCCCGACGGTGGTAATCGTTATCCTGGTGTTGGTGATCGATATCCCGGGTCTTCTGATCGGTATCCTGGCGGTAGTGATCGTTATCCTCCAAGTGGTGGAGATCGTTATCCCCCAACTGGTGGAGATCGTTATCCTCCAACTGGTGGGGATCGTTATCCTCCAACTGGAGGAGATCGTTATCCTCCAACTGGTGGAGATCGTTACCCTCCAACTGGTGGAGATCGTTATCCGGACAGTGATCGCTATCCTCCAACCGATCGATATCAACCGCCAGTTAGTGGTGGGGATCGCTACCCAGGGGATGATCGCTATGGCGATAGGGAAAGATACCCAGGTGGTGATTCAGATAGAGATCGTTTTCCCGACCGAGGACGTTATCCACCAGCCGACGATGATCGATATCCCGGCAGCAGGGATAAGGATCGTTATCCTAGCAGAGATCGTTATCCAGACAGAGATCGTTATCCCGATCGTGATCGCTATGCTGATCGTTTTCCATACTCAGGCGATCGAGAAAGAGATCGATATCCAATGCCACCTCTTGGCGATCGAGATAGATATCCTCAAGACGATGGGCGCTATCCACCGCGTGACCGTGATCGATACACTCCCTATCGTCCAATAGATCGTTACCCACCAATTACAGACAATACTTTGCCAGATAGAGATATACCACACATACGACCATACCCACCAGGGGATGGCCCCATATATCGACCATATTCTGGAGGCTCTCGTTATCCAGACGATGGCTATAGCTCGAGATATCCAAGTCGCTATCCACCCAGAGATCCTGGATATCCTGGTAGAGATTCACAAGAGAATATATTCCCTGATCGTCGATTTCGTCCATCGTCGTTTGATTCTCGATATCCTCCAGAGGGATCTAGGGGGCATCCAGCACGGTATGGACCAGACAGTGGGAGATATCCTCCAGATGAGATAACGCTGAACGCCAGACGTCCAGAACCAGATTCCAGCAAACGCTATCCACCACTAGCTCCGCCAACAACAAATAAATATCCCACATCACCTAATCGATTTCCAATAGGCACAGATCGATATCCAATCGACATCTACAAATACGGGAATGGAGACCGCTTCAGTAGCAGCGGAGGCAGGAGACCTACTTCAGGTGAGTTCCACTGGTAGTTAGAGCACAAACATTAATATCATTAACCTAGTTAACATTGTTTAGTAATGTAAGTTCAGTTTTATGAAACTTTGTCTCTGTAAAGATTTGTCGGCAGCTTCTACCGCTTTCTACATCTGACAGTCATTCTCAAAACAATTTTTTATTACCTTCTTCTCCGGAAGCCGTTATGATCGAAAGTGATCCCCTGTCATCGTAGTCTGAACTCTATGTCTCGATCTCGGGTGATTAAGACAATTCTTTCCTTATAACTTTGATCTGTGGCATCTCCTCTACTTGATCTTCAATCATCTTGTAATTTAAAGAATCAATATGGCAATATTATGTCACGACTGAAACTCTAGAGTGAACTTTGATCTCCGAATTCTACCTCAAAAATCCACATCGTTAGAAGTAAAATATTTTCCTTCATAGTTCGTTCTGAATCTTCTAGGAAAATCCCCTAGTTGCATTTTTTTGTTGAAGGGATCTCCCGACAGCATACTCTGACTTTGGCTAACTAAAGAGTGTAAAATGATCGTCGATGGTTCCTTCTGACCTTCTCTGCAAAATCAAACTCCTCGGCGGTGCCCAAACCTATGCCTCAGGCATCCATTGTTAAATGATCTTCCAAAAACGTATTCAGACTATTACATCACAAGTGCAAAGTGATCCACCATAATTCCTTCAAATTTGTTCTAATAACATCCTTTTCTTAGGCGATCTGCCAGTATTTGCTCAGTCACCCGCCATTAAAGTTAACTTCCAATGACGTCTTCTTAAAGCTGGGTAACAAGTTCTTTCGACTTCTACGAAAATCCACACTTCAGCCAAACTTCGACTTAGAAAGAAATCTTCCAACTGCGTATTTTGCATCAAAAAATTTAAGAAATCCTCGGCAGTTCTTTCCGATAGAATCCACTTCGTGGGTGATCTTCTAAATTTTATTTCAGCCATCCATTGTTGAAGTGATCTTTTACCTACGTGTTCTGACGAAATCTAGGCAAATCTGGATAGTTCCTTGCAAATACAAAACCTATGAAACCTCTGCTAAAGTGATCTTGTTTTCAAATCAAAACTCTAAATGACCATTTTCAACTTATTCTCCAAAACTCCATGTCCTACTCTAAGAATTCGTTATTTATGTGATCGGGGTAAAAGTCTGGACGATTTTGAACAGTTTTTCGTCTATAAACCCTTATCTTGAGAACTAATTCAGTTTCAGATGCTCGTTTTTAAGGTAATATCCGCAAAACTTTTAGAGTTATTGGACTTTTCTAGAATCTCTTGAGTTTTGAGACGCCCCACTGCAGCCTTCTTCACCACCCAGCCAGCGTCGACTGGTAAGGCTTCACTTTTTGAGAGGATCTTGCAAAATATTCTTTCCGATCATCGCCTTCTAAAAAACAGGATCCGTTGATGATTTCCTTTTTTAAGGGCTCTTTCAACGTTATCTACCTGTTTCGACGGTTTCATTTGATCCAATTCGACCATCCATCCACATTCTGCTCTGACGAACTTGATCTCAATACAATCTCCTTACACTGCAGGTTACGATCGCATCCCTCCCCCATCCTATTACGACCTAGAATACGACGACCGTTATGGCGATCGCCCACCACCATACGTACCCCCCTACGATCGTGAATTCGATGGCGGCTACAACCGAAGACCTATCAGCTCCGGCGGTGCTTATCCCCCTTACGAGAGCCCATACAGTCGTCCACCGTACGGTGGCAGTTCCATCAATCAAATTCCACCAGAAGCACTCGGCGGTAGTGGTGGTGGTGGTGGTGGAAGCCCACCACCGTTCGGCGGTGGTAGCGGAGGACCTACTGGCGGATCAGCTAGACCACCAAGTACGAGATGTGACGAGAACGATAACTTCAAGCAAGTGGCAGCCAGGCACAAGATGCGACGACACTTTGTTCGGCGGGCCTTGATCGTACCCTCACTCATCCAATGCGAACGCGAATGCATCGAATCGCGGGACTTTGTCTGCAGAAGCTTCAACTACAGGTACGTATCCGATTCTATACAACCAATCATAGTCACATGCTCTATGAATCCATTCCTTTGACAGAGATACCGCTGCGTCCACCTACGAGGAACGAGATCTGCCAAACTGTGAGTTAAGCGATCGCGATTCCCGCGAATTGGACGTACATGATCCGAACATATTCGACCCGGGAAATTATGACTTTTATGAGCGCAGCGCGGGTCGCAGTGACGGCGAGTGCTTGGATGGTAATTGATAGCTTCGAGGGATATGCAAGATCCATTATTTATTTACATTTGGTTTCTCTATGTGTATAGTTTCGCAAACGTGCAACGAGGAGGGTATGGAATTCACCATACGTACGCCGGAGGGTTTTATCGGACGTATCTACACCTACGGATTCTACGACAGGTTTGTCATCGACTGCCGAGACCCCATTACTTACAGATGCAGATTTATGTGCAATTTATCATTTTCCCTTGCAGATGCTTCTTCCGCGGCAATGGTGGCACGGTGAATGTTCTGCGTATCAGCGGTCCACAAGGTTATCCCGATTGCGGGACACAGCGGGTGAGAGATACAATCATTTAGCCAAAACTAATCGTATCTTAATGTTGCGCTAATTTTGTGTCTTTTTTTTATTCTTTGTGCTTGCAGTATGGAGACACGCTCACGAATATCGTGGTTGTGCAATTCTCGGACAACGTACAGACGGGTAGAGATAAACGTTACAATCTGACCTGTGTGTTCAGAGGTCCCGGTGAGGCTGTTGTCACATCAGGCTACATCGGAGCTGGGTATGGATTTTAGTTTTAGGTGGCGGTGGGTTGGGAGATACAAATCTCGCGACTAGGAATGATAAATTCCTAGATAATTAGATTGTAGATACGCTTCAAAGCTAATTGCGCTTGTATAGATGAAGTAGAACAACTGTCGAGTAGGACTATCATTAGCATTCTACGGAACATTCCTCTAATGAACTTGAAAGTGCAGTGTCATCTTGCGATGATTGAGTATAATGGGAAAAAATTATATTAATGCAAATCTCCATTGAGATGGGTGTCTCAAAGAGCGAGGAGAATTGATTATTGGTTTAAGTTGAATGATTGTATCCATGGACATATTGCATTTTTGGTCTCCTATCCTCGCCAAAGTTTCTGTGGAAATCTAATAGATTTACTCATATTTTCCTCAGGTGAATACTAAGTAGCCCGTAACGATACTGACGTTCAATAATCTTTGCTACTTGTCTATGGAGAGAAGTTCTTTTGCACTGTTGCTGCGGCACTAAAGCAAAGCGTAACACATTTTGCGCAGTTCTAAGAATACTGTATTTATCTTTCCAAACTAATGGAGAAGTATCTGATAACTGTTCGTATAGATATCCTGTTGAAAATTCCATGTAGTGTTGTCCTTGAATGAATACCAGCACCAACATCATTTCTATGTTGTACTAATCTGTGTTGACCGATCTTCTATTGAATTTATCTTCAATTTTCTTTTTCTATAGTTTTGAATGCGATTTTCAAGTCGTAGCATACAGGCAGCTGTGATCTGCTGTTAACCACGAACCTACTTTCATGATTCAAAGTCCAGCTCTAGCTTTTTTTTAACTAGACTATGTGCAATGGTCGAAAGATATATTCTGTCAAGGGTACTTATAAGTTAAGAATACCCACTACCTCCTTTGTGAAGGTAAGTAAGTCCTTGGTAAAGAGGAATCTCTAAGCCCCACGAATAAATGAATCTCTATTGAAAATACGTCGTCTCTACCAGCATAATGCAGGACATTCATAGTGCGTATGCTCGGAGGTTTCCTTCTTCTCCCTCAAAGGCAGGAGTCTGTCTCGGGAGACAAACTCAGCTTGTTAATGTGGTATCTTAGCCCGTAGTGGGCAGTGAGGATGTCCACGAGCCTCCTAACACAACCCTTATCGAGTGTAAGTATTTCCTTGTAGAAATTAGTCTTTTGGATTGGATACCAATGGATCAGATAAAGTTTGGGTTCCTATTTATTGATCGCTATTAGGACATCCGCCCAGCTGGCACTACTAACCTAATCCCACCCGAACTAACTCTTCAGCTAATTCATTGCCAGTAATGCCTTGGTGACGAAGCACCCAACCGAAAACAATACTCCGTGATCATTGTATCAGACACGATTCAGAATATGTCTTTGCCAGGAAATGAGTTAAGTATTTTCAGGTGTCCCACAAACTGGTTCAAACTTATATTCCAGATATAATTTGATAGCACATCTGACAGCCGTCTTCCTAATTTGTAATGGTGAGAGCCCCATGACAGCTGCTCCCAGTACAGATGTAGGGCAGGTACGCATAGCAGCTGTGATTCCAAGACAAGCCATTCTTTCTAACTTCAGATATAATTTGTTGGCACATCTGACAGCCGTCTTCCTAATTTGTAATGGTGAGAGCCCCATGACAGCTGCTCCCAGTACAGATGTACGGCAGGTACCCATAGCACCTGTGATTCCACGACAGGCCATTCTTTATAACTTCTCCAGCCTTAACGCTGTTGTCTTTCGATTATGGCTACCTACGAGATAATACCCCTGTTTTTTTGGCACATCGAAGTGAAGTAAAGTAGGATTTTGTATGTAAATCTACTACAATATCCCACTGCCAATGACTGCCAATAAGTTCCGCAGCCGGATTCAAGTGCAGGTAATTTTTCGAGACTCTATTGCGAGCTCAATTATTTCGTTCATCCAAGTTGGCAAAGATAAAGATTTTGAATTTTTTTATTTACGTATGTCTATTTTTTAATTGAAAGGCAGAAATATCGGTAGGTCTGGTGTTTTTTTTATAAGGAAATAGGAAATTTTGAAATACCATATAGAAAATCTGGCAGCTGCGGATCGTTTTTTTAAAATGTGGTTTACTTTACTTCGCTTTACTGCTTACGAACGCCAAAAAAACAGGGGTAATGAGTCTGGACATCATGACGTTCATATAACCAGTGAATCATTTTTGTAATGAGCCCCCCCGTTCTATCATAGAGGCACTGACGTCCACATACTGGTGGCACACTCTGTGATTGATTTAATCTGTGAATTTCAATTTAGCCGTTTATCTAAAACAACACTTAGATTTGAAAAATCTAGGATAATGCCTTTGAGTAAGATAGATCCTACATTGACACTTCTTTTCTTAGTTTAGTGAAAGTTACCAGAACTCTACTTAATGGATACTCGTTCCCTTTTTAACCATTCTGAGGTAAGATGCAAACAACATTGCATAACGCTAGTGTCGTCTGTACAGCCTTACTTACTTACTAAGGTGGCGATACAGTTCGGAGTGAATCTGGGTCTCAACCAACAAGCCTCTCCATTTAGCTCGGTCTTTAGCTAATTGCCTCCAGTTGCGCACTCCAAGTTGGTTGAGGTCCCCTTGAACTTGTGCGCGCCACCTACGGCGAGGAGGTCCACTACTGCGTCGTCCCTCGGGACTAGATTCGAAGACTGCGGGCCGGAGCGTTGGTGTCCATTCGCTCTACATGTCCTAGCCATTCCAGACATCAAATACGCAGTTTTTTGACTAGGTCGATGTCGCTGTACAGCTCGTGTAGTTCGTGATTGAATCTTCTCCTCCAAAACCTGTCAACGCAAACGGGACCGGAAATCTTACGAAGAATTTTTCTCTCGAAGCGACCAAGGATATCTTCATCCTCTTTTAATAAAGTCCATGTGTATGCGCCGTAAAGCAGGACTGGAATGATCAGGGTCTTCTACAGAGTCTCCTTAGTTGTTCCAGATAGGGCTTTACTGTTGAATTGCCCTCTAAGCCCAAAAAAACAGCTATTGCCAAGAATTATTCCTCGTTTGATTTCTGCGCTGATCTTGTTTTTCGAGTTTATAGCAGAGCCAAGGTAGACAAAGTCCCTTACTACCTCGAAGTTATAGCTGCCCACTGTGACGTTCTGTCCAATTCGTCGGTGTTGGCTGCCCCTTCTTGTTGACTGTATATACTTGGTTTTGCCCTCGTTTATCGCTAAACCCATTTTGGCCGCTTCCGCCTCAATGCTTGCAAACGCACCGGTGACAGCCCGCTGAGTTCTTCCGATAATGTCAATATCGTCGGCGTATGCAAGCAGTTGTACAGACTTGTAATAGATTGTGTCTCCGGTGTTGGCTTGTGAGTTCCGCATAATCCGTTCAAGTACAATATTAAAGAAGTCACATGACAGCGTGTCACCTTGTCTAAAGCCTTTTTTGACATCAAAGGTCTCGGTGAGGTCATTACCGACCTTTATGGTGCAGCGAGCGTTCTCCATCGTCAGCCTGCACAAACGGACAAGTATGGCAGGGATGTCAAAACTAGACATGGCTCTATAAAGCTCTTCTCTATAGATGCTGTCATACGCGGCCTTGAAATCGATAAAGAGGTGGTGAGTATCGATTTGGAATTCTCTGGTTTTTTCCAGGATCTGCCGACTTTCCTGGCCTGAAACCGCACTGATAGGATCCAATCAGGCTGTTGATAAAAGGTTTCAGGCGTTCACACAATATCGCAGAAAAGATCTTGTAAGCGATGTTTAGGAGACTGATGCCCCTATAATTGGCGCAGTTGAGGGGGTCTCCTTTCTTGTGGATGGGGCAAATGATGCTGAGATTCCATTCATCAGGCATACACTCGTCTAACCAAATCTTAGAGATGAGTTGGTGTATGCACTCTACCAATTCAACACCAGCTGCCTTGAAAAGTTCTACCGGTAAGCCGTCAGGTCCAGCAGCCTTGTTGGATTTTAGCTTGAATATTGTTATCCTCACTTCGATTTGGTCAGGTGGACGGAAGTCTGTATAGCCAATACCAGAATATCCTGAATTTCGAGTAGAAGATTGTCAATGGCCAAGGACTACAGTAAAGGAGAAATAACTCGTCCCTGGGGGCAACATAGATGGATATCCTGATGCTTGATTTTACCACGAGAAGGTTTTAGCAGCGATAGTGCCAAACATTTGTACTGTTGTGGGGGAGAACATTTGCCTCGTCCTCACCGCCTTCAGGAAGGCGTACTAGGAGGTTAGCCGAAGTTAATTATGAGTGGCGAAGATTTATCTTAACCAGTCTTAACTCCTTGGCTTACGGTTACAAATTTCTCCACAATGATAGCTTCGACGTCGACAGATGACGATTCTTCCTCTAGGCATCGATTTGTGATATGCTTTCGCATGTTCCTATGGAGGTGTTATAGGTTTCCTCGTTCAGAGGATTGATACATTGATACGACATATGTACAACTACCAATAATAGAAACAGCTAATTGCTGGCTTAAGATCATTCTTAACATTTTGCCAGTTACCCAATCGAAGCTCAAGTATTACAATACAATTTTTCCTTATAGAAACCTATCAATTCTGCCTCAAGCTCATTTTGATTTTAATTTTAAAATTAGTTAGCGCCAACGAAGGCGAAATAAAAGTTTTTGTTTTTTTAATTTACGAGTTTCACTCTTTAGCAATTAAGAGAAATTCCAAAGGAAAGACTCTCTTAGAATTCAAATCAAATATGCGCCTAATATTATACTGCATATTCATCAGAAATGCAAATTGAAGTTCATCATCATATCGTATTGCATACTCCTAGGCAGCTATACTATTTCTTCAGCTTCAGTCTGCTTTACATCTTTCAGTCTCTTTACTCAAATTTGCGAATGACCAAACAACAACAAAATAAAAAAAACTAATTCTACTAAGTTTAATTAAATTTACTCTCGCTTTACTAATTGCGTAGAATTGCCACTAATCACTTTATAACCCTCAAACTTACGGTGAGCATCCTTGAGAACGATTTTTGATTATTACCATGTCAAACAAAATAAAAAAAAAATCATTTTGAAGGACTCCCAGTTACATATTCGTTGTCCTTTAAAGAAATTTCTATGATCCCGACAGATCGGGAAGTCCCATTCCGATAGAGTACCTTCCGGCAGAGAACACTCTCAGTTCTAAGGTTCGTCTGATGATCCTCTACCAAGGGCGACCGACGACAACGATAGCCGTGGGTGATCCGTTGACATTCCGTCTAGAGGCACAGGATGGCTATAACCATGTGACTGACATCTTTGCAACAAATGTCGTAGCCAGAGATCCATACTCAGGGAGGAGTATTCAACTGATCGATCGATTTGGGTAGGCGTGATTGTAATATATTGTAAAACGGTGGAGTGAATTTGTTTTCTTTGAACGCAGATGTCCTGTAGATCCGTATGTGTTCCCAGAGCTGGATAAACTACGAGATGGAGATACCTTGGAGGCAAGATTCAATGCTTTCAAGATTCCTGAATCAAACTTCTTGGTGTTTGAAGCGACAGTGCGGTCTTGTCGCGATGGATGTCAACCGGCATATTGCCCGGGACCATCTGGGCGACAGGAGCCATCATTCGGACGTCGTAGAAGATCACTGAATGAGACTGAGGCAGCAATGATTGATGATGATGATGGAAATAATTCCACAGCGACGGCATTGAACAGTGGGGAGTTTAACAGAAGTAAGTTTGCATGGAAAGAAATATATTACAGTTCATTTAATTTTGGTCCCTTTCAGCTTCATCTGAGGAAGGCTCTGAAAAGGTGGAGATGATAGAAGTGGAAGAGCCCGAGCAAGTTCGAGAGATGATTGAGGTGGGTACTCTATTAAAAAAATACTGGCTTGTATGTCTAAAACTTTCTATTAGGTCTTTGAAACCCGAGAAGAGATCGAAAAGGAATCATATCCAAGAAAACTGGTGGCACCAATTGAGACAGTTTGCTTGTCTCCATCGGAATACCATGGATTACTTACAGCTGTTGTCCTTCTTATGATCTTATTAATGAGCATCAGTCTTGTATCTGGATTAGCTTACAGGTTTGTTTTATGCTGCCATTTGGTATTGGTGAATGTCCTTATTGAATAATTTCAGACGTTATTGGAAAACAATGTCAAAGAATCGCATTGCGGATCGCAATTCGCCGGTGACATCTTTTACTGCATCTTCCATGAGGACACATGAGAGATTCAGTGAAATTGGTCAAATTAATAATGGATCAGGACCTCGATCGCATCAGTTCCGTCCTAACTTGTCGATGTTTGGTGGTGGACTGCAAAAGACATTTGCCACAGGGTAAGGATAAACTATGATGGGTGAATTTCAAATTTGTTGATGTCTCTCTTTTTTTATAGAAACTTAGCTAGAATGTGCCAGATTCCAGTGATGAACCCAATCCGAAACAATTCCTCAAGTAACAATAATCAATTTGATGATCCAAGTGAACCAATCTATACGGATCCGTCACTCTTTGAAAGATCAAGGTTAGTAAACGACTTAATTAAACATGCATCACTTACTTAAGTGGAGCTGGAGTTCGGCGTGAACCTAGGCCTCAACCAACAAAGATCTCCATTCATCTCGATCATTCCTTAGCTAATTGCCTCCGTTTGCCGACTACAAGTTGGTTGAGGTCTCCTTGTACTTGTCCGCGCCATATACGGCGAGAAGACCTACTGCGGATCGTAGCATGCCCTACCCATTTCAGATATCTTCACTCACAATATCGTAGCCTTCCAATATCATATCGATAAGATTGGCAATAGCTTAGAACCTGGCGCCTTGGAGTCCCAGCGCCACATTAGGTGAATTGGTGTTACCCAATTTCTTAATGTCAACGATCTTACGTAGTTCTCAAATACACCGACAAATATACTCGTATGTACAAAAGGTAATAATTTAAGTAAGGAGTTTTAAAATTGTTAAAAAACAATGCTTTAGAAAAAAGAGTACTAGGTATTTAAGTTTAGCAACTGAATTAAGGTAAAGGGTGAATTTTTTTTTTTTGCTTGGATAGAACAAACAAAAAGGATAACTGCCAAACCAAACTGTCATTAGGTCCGTTCGCGTACCATCCCAAAAATGGGGAATTTTTAGGAAAACCTGTTCAAGTACGGAAAATTTTCGCAGTTTTTCACAGAAGAGAGCGCTCTCGAGACAGTAAGAAATTTCCACATGCTACGAATTTTAGCCCAAGAAATTTCTTTGGGCAGATTTGTGAAAACTGTTAAATCGCTGTATATGTCATTTTTTGTTGGCTTCTTGCTTCTCTTTCTTTCTTTCGTGTACAATTGGTTTTGAGGTTTGACGTTTAAAAGGCGAGCGTATTATGACTATCCGGATCAAGGCTAAATTCGCTAACATAAGCCTAATATGTGTTCATGCCCCCACGGAAGAAAAGGACCCTGCCACGACGTTAAAATCGTATTGGGCGATTTTAACGCCAAAAGGAGGACATCTTTGGTAGGGCAGTCGGTAAGCATAGCCTACACAACACCACGTCCGATAACGGACTAAGGCTAATTGATTTCGCTGTGGAGCGAAATGTCACCATAGCAAGCACATTGTTTCCTCATCTCGATATTCATAAGCAGACATCGACGCAAGGCATGCCTCCAGTATTCTGGATGTCCGGACCTTCCGAGCGGCCAGCGGTCATTACCTTGTTGTAGCCAGGGTACGAATGCAGATATTCCCAACTGAGCAACAAAAAAGAATCACTGTGAGAAAATTTAACGTCGAAAAGCTACAATCGCAAGAGACCGCCAAACTCTTCGCTGAACGCGTATCCCGAAATCTCTCAATCACCTTTATGCCACCAGCATCAAGTGCCGAAGACCAGTGGCAACGCTGCCAACATGCCATCAGTAACGCCGCGACTGATGTGCTGGATCTCGCTCGCCCACCACCCCGAAACCCCTGGTTTGACAAAGAATACCGGCGAGTGCATGCAGCAAAACAAGAGGCATACAAAGCGGCGCTTTAAAGGAAGACGAGAGCTGCTCGTGAGCTCTACGAGCAAAAGAGACGGGAAGAACATCTGCGATATTGTGTGAACGCCTGAAACCTTTCATCAACAGCCTGATTGGACCCTATCAGTGCGGTTTCAGCCCAAGAAAGTCCACCATCGATCAAATCTTCACACTTCGGCAGATCTTGGAGAAAACCCAAGAATTCCAAATCGATACTCACCACCTCTTTATCGATTTTAAGGCCGCCTATGACAGCATCTATAGAGAAGAGCTTTATAGAGCCATGTCTAGTTTTGACATCCCTGCCATACTTGTCCGTTTGTGCAGGCTGACGATGGAGAACGCTTGCTGCTCCATCAAGGTCGGTAATGACCTCACCGAGACCTTTGATGTCAGAAAAGTCTTTAGACAAGGTGACACGCTGTCATGTGACTTCTTTAATATTGTACTTGAACGGATTGTGCGGAACTCACAAGCCAACACCGGAGACACAATCTATTACAAGTCTGTACAACTGCTTGCATACGCCGACGATATAGACATTATCGGAAGAACTCACCGGGCTGTCACCGGTGCGTTTGCAAGCATTGAGGCGGGGGCGGCCAAAATGGGTTTAGCGATAAACGAGGGCAAAACCAAGTATATGCTGTCAACAAGAAGGGAAACCCAACACCGACGAATTGGACAAAACGTCACAGTGGGCAGCTATAACTTCGAGGTAGTAAGGGACTTTGTCTACCTTGGCTCTGCTATAAATTCTACAAACAAGATCAGCGCAGAAATCAATCGAAGAATAACCCTTGCCAGTCGCTGTTTTTTTGGGCTTATAAGGCAATTCAACAGTAAAGCCCTTTCTCGAACAACTAAGAAGACTCTATATAAGACCTTGATCATCCCAGTCCTGCTTTACGGCGCTGAAACATGGACTTTATTAAAAGAGGATGAAGATATCCTTGGTCGCTTCGAGAGAAAAATTCTTCGTAAGATTTTCGGTCCCGTTTGCGTTGACAGGTTTTGGAGGAGAAGATTCAACCACGAATTATACGTGATACGCAAGAACTGCGTATTGGACGTCTGAGATGGCTAGGACATGTAGAGCGAATGGACACCAACGCTCTGGCCCACATAGTCTTCGAATCTAACCCCGAGGGACGACGCAGTAGAGGTAATCATCGCCGTAGATGGCGCACACAAGTTTAAGGGGACCTCGACCAACTTGGAGCGCGCAACTGGAGGCAATTAGCTAAAGACTGAGCTAAATAGAGAGGCTTGTTGGTTGAGGCCTAGGTTCACCCCGAACTGTAGCGCCACCTAAGTAAGTAAGTAAGTTTAAAAGGTGAGCAACTTTTGCGGTTCAACGCGTTCGTTTACTTTTTCATAATTTTACGTCTCTCTGAGAGAATTTTACCCCCACTCGTGGAAATACGCGAACAGACCTATTCTGTCCACTCTTTTTGACATTTATGTTTACTTTAGTCTGTCAAAAATATCGTAAATAAGCTCACACTTGAACAACGCTACCAAATTATAAAAATGTACTTCATAATTGTGGGCGCCGTGTTTAATAAGTCAAACCACTACGTTCGACATTCAATGTTCGAATCTCAGAAAACACCAAAAGCTTTTTTCGACTAACGTTTAACAAATATCCGAGAGTTTCTAAAAAACAAAATAAAAATCGATACGACACAAAACTGTCGGTCCTTTCCATTCTTGCGCAAAATAAAACGCACAAAACACAAGTAGTTGCGAAAATCTACAATCTGAGCCCTTAATGGGCTGTTTGCGCTAAATATTTATTTATTTTTTTATTTCAAAAATCCAACGTTGATTCGCGAGACTTTGTAGTGCGCATAAGCCTCCATCTTAGCAAGCCATCCGTCGAACTGTGTATACTCCTAGATTTCGTACCACAGACTCCTATATGATACAATAACACCAACAACGTGTCAAAGAAATATGCGTACTGAAAAGAATATCGTCGGCCACTGTAAATGGAAGTGGGCATCCAAATTTAAGTGTCATCGGTCGCAGCAATTGGAGCTCCGTCATTAATGCATCTGAAGGTGTTATAAAAGTGTTAGGCAAGGTATGTACATAAACGGTAGAATACTGAACGAATACTGTGGAGATATTACCTTTATAACGGGCGCCGTGGCGTAAGTGGTTAGTGTGTCGGATCACTGCGCGTGAGGTTCCAACTTCGAATCCCAGAAAACACCAAAAGTTTTTTCACGGTCCCACCTCTCGCGAGCGTCTGACAAACTTCCGAGAGTATTATTGTCACGAAAAAGCTTCTCAAATCGCCGTTCGGATACGGCACTAAATTGTAGGTCCCTTCCATTCGTGTGAAATATACCATATAACGCACACAACATGAGTGGTTGCGAGAAGCTAGGCCCTGGCACTTAAAGAGCTGTTACGCCAAATATTTATTTATTTACTTTATAACAAGTATTGTTTTCCCAATTTATAAAAAGGAGACGTCAAACAACCATACAGAAGCATCTCATTCATGAATTGCATAGCGAAAATCATGATGGGTATCATTAATAAAAGACTATCGCTGTGGTTGGAAAAACATAGAAAACTAAACAAATATCAAGAAGGATTCCACAGAAACTACTTGATAGTAGATTTTTTTTTTTTTTGTTATTGCAGACTGGAAGTTGTGGCCATTCAGCCCCGGTGTGTCGGACTCTAACCGACTAAAAACTCTCCATCTTCAGGCGAAACCCACCCCGGAACTGCTTCTGGCATTACTTCAAGGTATTCTCGACAGTTGCAACAATAAACCAAATTAAATACGCCGAAAAGAAAAAGGTGTACGCGTTTTTTTTTGATTTTAAAGCAGCACAAAAATATTTGGTATATGTATACACTACACCAAATGGGGGTATCTTCAAAAATAGTAAATTTCCTAGAACAAATGTATAACAGTACGAAGTCGGTGGTTTGGACTGGACATGAACTGTAGGCCTAAAAATATAAGGTTGGATCAAGTCCGACATCTCTCCTAGAGCCGTATAGAGATTCCTCCTGATGAGTTGGAATCAGTGGCGAAGGATTGAGAAGGATGGGGAGTCCACCTGAGCATCCTACACCCACGACCCTCATGAAGGATAAGCGGGCCATTGAAAATCTTATATATAAGTCTAAGTGGCAAAATGCGTTTGTGTCCCTCTACCGCCCGTAATTTTCAACTAATTTACTTCGGTTTTTTTTTAAATGTAAATAATTACGGTAAAAAGGCGATAGGCAAAAAAAATTACAAAAACGTACAGACTTAGCCCCAGGCGCCTGTAACGCGCGCCGGGTGCATGCTGGTGCATGTATGGAATGATGAAAACCGAACTATTAATGAACGCAGCAGTATATGTGTTAAATTACTAAAAAAAGAACCAAAAAATCCAGAAAACCTACACAACGGTATAAACAGCCAAGCAAGGATTAACAAATATGTGGACTACAGCAGAGGGAATAACTACTGAACTGACAGAAACAAAGTCAATTGGGTATCTTAACTGCGGGCAGACCTAATATCTCTTAATGAAAACACTTTCAAAACAAATGGCTCCAAGTAATACTATCAAAGGAGGTGGACCAACATCCAGCATTTCTTAAGCAGGTGCCTAATGCTCGAGGAAATAAGATGCAAATGCTTGAATACAATTGTCTTAAAGAATAAGAAATAATAAAGGTATTAAACGAGGTACCCAATGGATAGCAATCTGATAGTTAACTAACGATGAGCGTATGCTGAGTCTGACTATATACGAGTATGTGCAGCTGAACACTAAGGCCTGCGTAAGCACATCTGGGTGAATTTCAGGACACATATATTTAACCAGACGAGGCATCTCTTGTTGACCTAATTGGTTGAAATATGCATCACAGAAGTCTAGCAAGAGGTCCTCAGAAGGAGGACGTGCGGTGGATAATTTCTCCGGATAGAACCAACGGTGACGTCTACAGGCCAACGGATACCTTACTTGAGCTACTTCGACATATTTGGAGATGAGTCTGTAAGGATTTTCAATACTGTGTCAGGTTACTGAAAAGAGATGCTGGCGGATGAACTTAATGGGCCAACGGTTACTGGCATCGGTGTATCCGGCCCCTCGTCCTAGCGGTTGCAAAAAAGGATCTGGTCCTCCAGGTTGGAGGTTGTGCCGTTGAGATAACTTCCTTACCACATAAAAAAACTTCGGTTACGAAGCAACCTACAGCCTCAGATATGGACGACTTTACTGTTGACCCTTGCAAACGTAAAAAGTACAACGATCTTCATGTCTGCACGTGGAATGTTAGGTCCCTCTACAAATCACGTGCAGCCGAACAACTTGCGGAGGCCCTAGACTGTTTGAAAGCAGACATTACAGTCATCCAAGAAGTGCGATGGGCCGGGCACCCGTCTATTCGGGTGCAGATTTGTCCTCCTTAATCTGAGTTAATCAGGAATTGCCGCACAATGCTTAGGGCATTATGTACGCAGAACCGAGTCAGATTATGTTGGGTACCTGGACACTGCGATATCGAAGGCAACGAGCAAGCCGACGCGCTGGCTAAAAGAGGAGCGGGGCTCCCACGTAGCGATATAATTGGTAGTATTAAACCACCAGGGTGCGTGGCTAAGGGAATTATCCGGGATAAAATCATTGACACGGCTAATCTAAGATGGTCAAACTTAGATGGCCACAGGGTGTCTAAGGCCTTGTGGCCTGTGTTAGATCGCAGAAAATCTGGGGAGATAATTAACTTAGATAGATCGAGGATAAGAACAGCGATAGGAATACTCTCTGGCCACTGTCTCCTAATGAGACTAGGGTTATCCGATACGGATGTTTGTAGGTACTGCGATGACCTACATGTCTCAGAGGATATAACTCATATACTCTGTGAATGTCAAGGTATTGCCAGGAAAAGGCTAAAGTACCTGGGTAGATACTTCTTCGATAACTTGGAGGAGGTGAGGTCCTTGAACCATATCAAGGATCTCTTCAGATTTTGTAGGGAGATTAATTGCTTGGAGGATTGGGTTTAGCTCTTTTGCCGTGAAGGTTTCCTTGGGATCGAAATGGGCCCACTTTGGTGCCTAGTGTTTTATGACAACCTCATAACCCTACCTAACCTAACCTAACCTTGTCATTGGAGGCAGACTTAGGCAGGAAGTCTTGAGTTTCCAACATGTGAACGAACGCCTCATGACTATCCGTATCAAGACTAAATTCGCCAATATTAGCCTAATATGCACTCACGCCCCTCACGAGAAGATGGACGATGCGACGAAGAATGACTTCTACCAGCTCTTGAACAAGACGTATGAGCAACGCCCTACACACGACGTTAAAATTGCCCAATCTGAAATGGGCAGTAACCCCCTTATACCTGCAAAACACGATAAAATGTATCAAAGACCTTACTAAAGTGTGGGAGGAATAAGCACAAGGTAGTTTTGATCCCAACTATTGCTGACCAATCTAGCAAATGTGATCTGATGTCGATCTTTGTATCTAGCTGCACTGGTACTTCTCCGATCATTTTCTTGAATAAACTTTTCATTTTAATTTTACCAAAATATTTTTCTGTAAAACCATCTATGTACATATGTATACATGGAAAGATTTAGTAACAAATAAATACTGATACATTTTGCACATATTTTCTCCCCTCCTTAGTTTCCATATGATCTATGTACGTGCCATCGTGCCCAAAGCTTTACTATGCGTTTCGGATCTTTCCCACTTACGCATTAAGAACGTGGTTTTGCTGGCGACTTACTGTCTTCCGATTTTTATTAGCAAATTCCAATGACAAGTTCGCAATGACAAGTTTTTCAATTGCGTGATGAATCCATTGCCACTGTCAGCGTCAGTACTGTATGTGTAAAACCTATTACGCAAAATTTTTGACAAATCCTATAAGAGGACGTGAAAATCATTTAGGTGAAACACAAAATTTGGAGGACACGCATTTTATAGTCCTTTCACAAAACAATTTGTGATTTAGCCTAGAGGTAAATTCGTCGCATTTTTTCTCTAATGCGTGAGAGATTTCGTTTTCTAAAATCCCTCTTAAAACCGGTACTCAAAAATAGAAACTCCATTCCATTTGTGAGAGTCTCGATTTGTGTCCGTACAATCTACGTCACTACAAATGCTGATTTTGCTACCATGTCAACTCCCTTCAATTGTCGACTTAGCTACTTCCAAAATTGTGGTCAATGGCGAATCCTGAGTCGAGTTACTTTCGTTGCCTCAGTGTTTACCACATGGGTTAGGGTATAAAAACAAAGCACTTATGGAACCAACACGATAAAATTAATCGAGAACGACTGCTCCAAAATGTAAATTTTGAATCCTTCTTGCTCTCTGTAATGTCCTACATTTCATTTATTGCCAAGCAACATCCTTTAAATCAAGATCACTTACTGTAAAATCTATTTTACATTTACACTTATCTCTCAAAGAAATAAGGAACAAATTTACAATTACCGCTGCTGGATGAGAGGCCACAAGGCGAACCCTGAACTCTGGCGGTGTATTTAAATATATACACCTCTCCTTACTTGCAAACATCTACTTAAGCTGCAAAGCAAAGGGATAATGCAAATGTCAAGCCTACAAAAATGTTCGGCCTAAGCTGAAACATAAGCTCTGCCATCGTTGTCCTTACTTATGATCTTCCGATAAGTTTGTGAATCGACACGTTTGCCATATTTTCAAATATGCAGGAAGAAAGTTCTCTCCATTTATGTACTTTGAGTCTGACTTTCAGTCATGTGCAGGAGAATGTTGCTCCAACTGGGATATTTTTTTTTTTTTTTCAATAGTACCGAAGACTTGGATATTGACATCAGAAGCATCATCGACTTCATAAGACGCTGTGGCTATTTCAATTAGCACAGCTGTGTGTCCCATGATATCTCAATGGAGCTCCTTCGGTCAAGCGCGTGGTAAATTAGCAGTACCTGTGTTTTAATTAGTTCAAACCATCGATGCAGCGCTGTAATATCATCGTTTACAATTTTTCGGATAAAAGTTTCCAACAAATATTGAAAACCGACAGCGCCATACGAATAAACCATGTCTCAAAACTCACCCCAACGAATTATTACAACGTTCTCCACCACATTATTTTACGCATAAATAATAACTCCACCATGTAAGACACTTCAGTCTCTACCCTGAATGCCGGTCAGTATTCTTGAGGACAAATATTCTTTCGAACTCGTTTAGTACCCGATGTCCTTAAAGACCTTAATTACAGCAAATTTGCAGGCGGATTTTTTGTTTTCGGGTCATAACCTCGCCAATATAGGAAGAGGAAGAGAACAACATATTTGCAGGTTCAGATGGAATTTGTCACTCTGTTTTACAGAGGTGTTCTTTCAACCTACTCCCAAAAAGGGCGATAAGACCTCCCGTTCTAACTACCGACCCATTACTTTTACGTCAGTGGTATTCAAGGTCATGGAACCTTATGAGTTAGATACTATACTTAGAGAAATCATCTCCACATTGACCGTCAGAATGGCTTCAAGCCACAGCATTTCACGGGGGACTTAATGACCCTCCTGTCGGAAAATTCGAATAAGTGCATTTATCATGGTGAATGCAAAGTAGTCTCACTCGATAAATATAAAGTTTTCGATAGAGTGCAGCATGGTGCTCTCTTAAACAAGCACCAAGTCCTTAGTCTCGGTGGGTTTTTGTCGCAATGGATTGCTTGTTTCTTAAGTGGTTGATTAATACAGTTGTAATAATAGGCCTCTGTCCTATCTCTGATCCAATTTTTTATTCATATCAGCTACCTTCTATCTGCTACTCGCAGCCCAATCCATTTCTTTGCAGATTGTAGCATTCTTGACTTCGCCTTTTAGTGAATCATACCATGACAACAACTCCAAGTTGTGGAGTCCAAACGACAGCGAATGTCAACAGAACTCAATTCCTATATTGATATCATAATCAATCGGGATGTCAAAAATTTAATTGAGTCCAATGCGTCAGAAACTCAGTGCTGTCTCCTGTCTCTCAAACAATTAACATTGAATAACCCGATGAGTTGTCAATGCACGATATAGATGTTAGCCCAGACCTTTGATAGAATCAGCAGATTACTGAAGCAGCAAAACTTGATGCTAGATACCTCGAATTCCTCAAAGATGCAAACTTTTTTTCACATCCTCAGTTTCTGCCACAATCTATAAGACTTATGTTCGCCCAAGACTCAAATATAACTGCATAACTCCCACATCTGGACTGGAGCGCCGGCGGTATATTTTAGTTTGTTTTTTTTTTTTTTTCTTATTATAGAGGAGGTGATAAGAGGACCCAAGCAAAGTACTTCGACCTACAAAGTGGTCTTTTGTACTTACCCCTGAGAGAAAGCATGTTGCGATGGTGTCCTAGCTGAAATCAAGTTCTCGAAGGTAGCTTAAGATGGTTTGGGCTGAGAAAGAGGTTATATCAGATGGGGTGATAAACCCACCCAAGTGAGTGACAGGATGTTGTGTGCAGCAAACCGCTTGAGGGTGGTGAGATAGTTCCAAACTAATTTAGACTCGAAGCTAAAAGATTTGAGAGCTTTTAGAGCTGCCTGATAGAATGTTTATGTGTGATCTTCTGAGGCCTCTTCTGATGCATTCTCTGGTGCATAACTGTATAGCATAGACCTCTGCTTGGAAGATAGAGGTGTTTTGACCTAGTGGTAGAGCAGATTTAAAATTGAGTCCACAATTTCCTGCACCCACACCATCTGCCATTTTTGACCCATCGATGTCGATCCATATTAGGGAACGGGGGGTTTTCCCAATAGGTTCGATTTGGAATGTTGATTTTGAAGGGATGATTCGGGTTTATTTTTCTAAGCATGAAGTCAGATACACATACTGCTGATAAGGTAAACAGCGGAATTTTGTTCAGAATCTTCATATGCCCTGTTAAATCAAAATCTTTCACATTACTGAGGAGATGAAGCTTTAGAGCGCTGGCGGCAGCAATCTTCTTAAAAAATAAATATTTGGCACAACAGCTCTTTAAATACCAGGGCCTAGCTTCTCGCAACCACTTAAGTTGTGTGCGCTATATTTTTCACACGAATGGAAGGGACTTTAGGGCCATATCCGAAGAACAGTTTGGTTTGGGAAGCTTTTTCGAGGCAACAATACTCTCGGATGTTTGTCAAAAGTTCGCGAGAGGTGGGACCGTGAAAACACTTTTTGCTGTTTTCGGGGATTCGGACTTGGAACCTCACGCGCAGTGGTTCGACACACTAAACACTTACGCCAGGACGCAGTCTTCTTTTTTTTATGTATAAAGGTTGGAGGTCCAGTAGGGCTTGCAGTGCCGCTGTCGGGCATGCGCGCATCGCACCCGTGATACCTAAGCAGGCGAGTTTGTACCTTTTGAATGGTAGTTCACGCATGGACCTGTCCGATTCTTTCCCACCATATTAATGAAGCATAGGTAATAATAGGAATAGCGATAAAAAGGTGGTTCAGTAAATGATTTTGGGTTTGAGACCCCATTTTTTGCCAAAGAATCTAAGACAGGCCAAAAAAGCTTTAGTTGCCTTAGAATTAATTTTATCTAGATTTGGCCTCCAGGTGAGTTTCTGGTCAAGAGTTACCGCTAGATATTTGGTTTCACTGGAAAGATTAAGATGGATACCATTTAGTGTTAGTGTCTGGAGACTTAAATTTCGTCTCCTGTTGAAAGAAATGATGACAGTTTTAGATGGATTAACTTTTAATCCTTCTGTCTGACACCAAAGGTTTATTTTCGATAGGGCATTTTGCATTTTTCAGAATAATGGATTCTTGCTTGCCTCTTATTATTATTACTAGGTCGTCTGCATAACCTTGGATTAGATACCCAGCATTATTTAGGTCGTTTCGACTACGATTAACCAAAGAAGAGAAGATAGAACACCTCCTTGAGGATAACCTTTAGTGCGATTGATGGACAGTGAGAATTGACCAAGCCTGGCAGAAATAGTTCTGCTTTAGTAATGTATTGGTCGATCCCTTTGGCATTGGCTGCCGTTTTTTATACAATGAAACGAGGTGTTGTCAAAGGCTCCAGAGATGTCTAAGAAAGCACAAAGTGTGATGTCTTTGTTCAACAGTGATATTTCAATATTTTCAACCAAGTAGTGTATGGCTGTTATTGTTGATTTGTCTGTTTGGTAAGCAAATTGGTTTTTATTCAGAGGGTGTTCCGAAAGCGGTATCTCTAATATGGAGGTCAATAATTTTCTCCATTAACTTTAAAAACACTGAAGGTAAGACTAATCGGTCTAAAAAATGTTGGGTCTGAGAGAGATTTGCAGCTGGTTTTGGGAATGAAAAGTACATTAACATTTTTCCACTCAAAGAGAATGTAGTTTAGTTCGAAACTGACTCTGAAGATCAAGACAAGGGAGCCTGTGATGATTTGAATCCAGCGTTGAATTAAAGTGGGGAAAATGCCATCCCCACCGGGTGCCTTCTAGGGCTTTTGGGTTGAGATAGTCCATTTGATAGAGTTGAGAGAGAAGAGTTTTCTAGAGAGACTCCTGGTGTGTCTATTTGGATGGTGAAGAAGGTGTTCATAGACAGGTAATGTGGATGCGTCAGTGGTCTGAGAGTCTGGAAAATGAGTCTGTAGGAGTAGACTTAGCGTTTCAGTGCTGTTATCAGTATATACTATGGTTTTTAGAGAGGGCCTTTTGAACCCTAATGTCTGACGGGAGATCATTGATGTTTTCACAAAAAGATTTTCAGGTGTGTCTTTTTAATTTTCTAATTGCGGAGTTGTAGGCGGTGAGAGCTTTTTTGTATTCACTTCGTGAGTTGGAGCGTTTTGATTTATTAAAGAGCTCTTTAACCTTGTGCTTTAGACTTTTAAGCTCATTGGTCCACCAGGGACCAGTTTCAAGCCAAATCAAACCAGTGATCAGCCAAATTCCTTGACTTGAGCACCGCCGAAATGTTGAATACTTTTGAATAAATTTAATCCATCTTTTAATCCTCGTTGATGACAAACGTTAGAGGCCCAACAGCTAGAAAGAGAAAGCTCCTGATGACAGTCACCCACTTCATTCTCCTGTATGAGTGTAAGATATGGGCCGAAGCACTACGACAAGAGAAATACAGGAAACAAATGGCGCGCGTCACTACGCGTTGCAAGTTCGTACCGAACGGTGTCGAAACCAGCCGCCCTCATAGTCACGGGAGTGACCCCTATTGATCTCCTTGCGGCAGAGAGGAAGTACGTCTACGACAAAAAGGTGGAAATTGGAGTGGAATCGGCAACCGAGGAGGCTTAGAAAGCAGAGGACGATGGACCGCGAGGCTGATATATCGGCTGAGTGGGTTGCCTCTGCCAGAAATCTTGGTGTGGTCTTTAATCGTACCCTTTCTTGGGATACACACATTAATGTAACTATAGGCAAGGTTTATGGTGGACTGCGTACTCTACGGCCCACTCAGCACATTCTGCCCACTAAAATTTAAATGTTATTGGCAAGACGCTTCTTTGCCAGTACTAATGTATGGATGTGAGATTTCCTATAAACCAGACTATTCTAGTCATAGAAAACTGAATGTTTGGTGTAACAACATCGCTCGATACATCTTTAATCTTAAGAGACGGACCATGTTTCTCGTTTCTCAAAACGAATAACAGGTTGCACCTTTGGTAGCCTGATTAGAGATCGATCCCTATGTCTCCTGAAAATGTACTCACGACCCGAGAATCTGATTATTCGCTTAACAAATTTCAATTTCTTCAATCTCGGATATCACTGATGCTCTCTGCCACCTGACCTGAGAAGAATCGAAAACATAAACAAATTTAAATCCGCCCTTTTCAATTACTTGGCCTCCGAATAAGCGTAGTTAAATTAGTCTAAAAGTCAAAAAAGTTAAAGTTAAACTCATTTTAAATGTAGATGCATCTTTTTTATATTCTTTTTGTCTCTTTCCGTGAATTCCTTTACATTTACATCTATGTTTCTATTCCCTTTTTCTTTTCTTTTTTTTTCTTTGCTAATAACTTTTTGGCTTGCAATCTTGTATAAGATTTTGAATCTTTTTACTGTAAGTGAATTGAACAAATAAAATATGAAATATGATTAGCAACATTGCTGAATGGGGGTTTGCTCGTTAACTGATGTGTGCAGGTTCAAGCCCCAGCGGGAAACAGCAATCTTCAGCCACCTGAATAAACAGAAAAAACGAATTACATCGAAGTTCTTCCAACCACTGCACCAAAGAAAGGTTCCTGCCTGGTACGCAAAGGACTAGAAAAGTCTGAGTGCTCTGGGATTTGGATTTCCTTAAACAAAAAAAAAAAAAAGCATTGTTGAATGGAAGGGACGGAAACACGGGGACGTAAATTATTACGTCATCCAATTTTTTACCGGACACGGAAGCTAAAAGGAGAGCGCTATAATCTCGGCGTCATCACCCCGAAAAACATAGTGACAAAAATGTCAATGAGTGACCACAGCTGGAATCAAGTACTTTTCTTTGTAGAAAAAGTGCTTAGATCAAAAAAGAGAGAGGAAGACCTAATAATCACCCTCATGAGATTTATGTAAGCCTGATGTAAGCCTTACCTGCAAGAAAGAATTAACCCGCAAGAGAAGACAAACATGATAAAGCCGGCCCCGAAAGGGGAAAGAAAACGACACCGCTCTGAAGTAATGCAAAAGCGGTTCCAGAGTGGATGGTGTCAAGTAGAATAAAAGGGTCAAGGGTGGTTTTTTAGTGAGTACCAAGTCCCACACTACTTGAAACAGAGCGGGCCTGTTTCTCGTGAGCAGTAGCGTTGTCTACCACCCCTTAGGCAAAAAAAAAATTAAATTAATTCTTCCCTATACCCCTTCATTTCAGGCCATCACTGGATGGCCTTAAAGAACTTTAATCTAAGTGGTGGAGGACATTTAAAAAGAAAAACGATATGTTTAAGACCTCTTCATAAATGCAGCATTAATTTTAGCCCCAGTCTCCACTACACAAGGAAAAAAAGTAGTTTTGTTGCTCATCATCGGTCACAGTTGAAGCACCTCGAATATTTTGAAGAAACAATTTAATAACCTAAAGTACCACATGTGTGCGATTTTATTTTTAAAAATCTCGACAATCTTAAATCCTTAAGGTGGAAGCAATCGATTGGCAATTAGTCCTAGAGGTGTACCTCGAAAATTGTTATTTACAATGCATTTCTCACAAATTTCCTTTTCACCATCAAAGCCACAAGCGCTTGTAGCATCTAACCTATAAAATTATTAAAACCAATCGATTTATTTATTCTGAAACTTTCTTTATTGCAAAATCTTCAAATTTCTTTTGTTTCCACAAACAAAATGCTCTCACCATCCACGTAAATATTGGAAACTACGTGCACACTTACATGTCCAAGGTACGGATACAAGAATGTAATTTACTACAACCGCTGACAATTACAATTATGAACTTTGTCACACCGACCACCGCGTCCGCCTTGTGCAATACATTGCGCTGTACAAAGATCTCCCTGTCCACGAACTTCACATAACTTTGTTGGATACTCAAGAGAATCTTTTTGGAAAAATGTGTAAAAAAAAAATACTCATTCATTAACTCTCTCTGAATGAATTTCAATTGAACTCACTAGCTTTCGATGAGTAAGCGAAAATTGTAAGAATAATGAAAAATAAATATAAACAACGCATTTTGCACAAACTCACGTTTTTGTAAATTAAATTCGCTTATGGAAGACAGACAAAAGATGAATGAAGCTGCTGTCTTCTTTAAAATTGATAACCCAATCGAAAGAATGACCTTCTAGTCAAAACAATAAATAATCTTTTTAAATACAAAAACATACTCAACAAAAAATTATTACACTGATAAGCAATCAGCTCCAGTTGGTCTATTTGTTCACATAACATTCACAAATCATTTTTTGTTTCAAGATCATATGTTATACCTATTATCAACGTCTGTGCAAAACTTAGCAAAACCCAAGCGATAAGGTACCCAATGCCTGTAATGCTGAGCCCGCTGAGTTCTTCCAATAATATCAATATCATGGGCGTACGAGTATGCAAGCAGTTGTACAGACTTTTGATAGATTGTGCCTCTGGTGTTGGCTTGTGAGTTCCGCACAATCCGTACAATATTAAAGAAGTCAAATGACAACGCGTCACCTTCCCTAAAAACGTTGTTGTCATCAAAGGTCTCGAAGAACCTTTCCTTAAATAAAGCCACAACGGGAAAAAAAACTAATCATGATGTGATAAGATCTTCTAGGCGATGTTGAGGATACTTATACTTGACGCGGTTTAGAAGGTTTCATTTCTTGAGAATCGACCAAACAAAGCTGTGCTTCTCGCAACCACTAATGTTGTGTGCGATATATTTTTCACAGTTTAGTGCCGTATCCGAACGGCCATTTGAGAAGTTTTTTTTCGTGACATTAATACTCTCGGATGTTTGTCAGATGGTCGCGAGAGGTGGGACCGTGAAAAAACTTGTTGGTGTTTTCTGGGATTCGAACTTGGAACCTCATGCGTAGACATCTGACACATTAACCACTTACGCCACGGCGCCCACCCAGAAAGCTTAGCTAATAGAGCCCATGATGAGTTGTAGATCTTATTAATCATACTGTAAGCACGATTTATGTGATTTTCATTGCCTTAGTTTTCCCTTTTCGTTCCTGTCTTTGTGGATCTTTAATATTTTTTTTTAGTCTACAGAAGTAGTCTTTCGAAATCATGAGCACTGACTGCGACTCTACTACAAGGTTCCTTTGTCCGTCTTTGCAGGCTTCAGTCCCAGCTCTATAGCTCTGGCATGCTATTCTTACCATTTGGCAAAATGTCTGAACCTCATTCCTGTAGTAGCATATCTCTATCTCCTTGACCGCGGATTTTTCATGCTCCTTCTGAATATATCCATATAAGTACATAATTTTCCAATTTTACTTTTACTTCTTTTGCAGATCCCTACGAAGTCTTTCTGAAGAGGGTGAGAACAATCAAGTCTAAATTCAGAATTGAAATTCTGTAAATAACCGAAAACGGAGAGGGACTCCATTCCTCAGTACCCAGAACCAACGCGATCATTTTGAACTTTTTACATTTATACTAGTTTTAGTACCAATCATTTTATATTTAGTTCGTAAGAGTAATTAAGTATCAAAATGTTTTTTTTATCCATGAAATCCTTGGAAGCTCATACAGTTTGCGTCTGTGATTATGAAGCTGAAATCGACCAAAATTTTAAGGCACAAACTCTGATAAGGATGATGTTTTTTTTCTTATGTATAATGTAGGAACGTAGAGTAATCTGAATGTTTTGCACTTAACGTTAGTCATACAATTTTATATTCGCAGTCACAGTCGTGTCACATCTTGATGAACGAAATTTAGTCAATATCAAAATTTCAAAACTGACCAAAGTTACACGTTAAAAATAGTTGAAATAATTTTTCAAATTGAACTAGGAAAAGGCATACCACATTTTGACAAACAATGGAAATTTATACGTATTATATTAATATTAAGGCATCCCAGTTTTAGTATTCTATAGAATTTAAGATCAACCAAAAATATATTTCAAAATAAATTTGCATTTATCTTTTTAAACGTTGACTTTTATAATAACTATATAGGGTGGGACATAAGATTGTGCACATTTAAAATGAATTGATTGTTTATTAATTCATTCATTCATTCATTTTCAATGGCCCGCTAATCCTTCATGAGGGTCGCGGGGGTAGGATGCTCAGGTGGACTCTCCATCCTTCTCGATCCTCCGCCATTGACTCCAATTCATCAGGGAGAATCCCTAAGCGGTTCCAAGAGAGATGTCGGACTTGATCCAACCATCTATTTCTGGGCCTTCCGCGAAGTCGTCTACCTGATGGCACGGCAACCATGGCGCGTCTTGGAAGCCGGTCTGGGGGCATACGCACTACGTGACCAAACCATCGAAGCATAGATCGTTCCGTTCGGAGAAGTAGCTGCTCAACGTTGAGCGCCTCGCGTACTCTGGTGTTGCGCACTCGATCCCTACGAGTTATTCCAACAACACCGCGAAGGAACCTCATTTCGGCAGCTTGTATCCGCGATCTTATTCTTTCGGTCACTACCCAAATTTCATGACCATAGGTGAGAGTTGGAACATACACCAAGTTAAAAACTGATAGCTTAGCTTGAATACTAAGTTCGGCCTTCCTTATAACAGATTGGCCAAGCTCTCTCAAAATTGATCCAGCCTGACCAATTCTACAGGATAACTCGACATTGCTCCTCCCATCACTCGTGAATAAAACCCCGAGGTACTTAAACTTCTCCACCTGCTTCAGTGGGACTCCACTAATATGCAGAGTGCACTGAATGGGTTTTTTGGAAACGACCATTACTTCCGATTTGTTCACGTTGATCTTCATTCCAGCATCATCACAAACGGCTACAAACCTTTCGAGTGCACGCTGAAGTTCGGTTTGAGAGGACCCAAGGATGACCAAATCATCCGCAAAGAGCAGATGACTAATCCTTAGGTCTCCCACTTTGAAACATTCCCCGCCACGGCTGCGCTGCAACATCCAATCCATATATACAATGAAGAGGAGAGGTGACAAAACGCACCCCTGGCGGAGTCCAACGCCCACAGTGAAAGGTATTGATTTAACACCGTTTATCCGAACACAGCTTTTACAGTTTGTATATAAAGACTGAATCGCCCTTAACAGGGAACCATCAATCCCATACTCCTGCAGAACACTCCAGAGTGTGCCCCGAGGAGCCCTATCATATGCTTTCTCCAAATCCACAAAACAAGTGTAGACAGGTTTGGCATATTCCCAGGCTTTCTCAAGAACCATTCTGAGAGTGAACAACTGGTCGGTTGTGCTTCTACCGGGACAGAAACCGCACTGCTCATCCCCCAAACTGTCCTCAACCACAGCTCTGGAACGCTTTTCTAGCATCTTAGCGAAGACTTTTCCAGGGAGACTTAAAAGAGATATACCCCTGTAGTTGGCGCAATCTCTTTTGTCCCCTTTTTTAAAAAAAGGAACTATCACCCCCATTTGCCAATCACCAGGTGTTTCACCGCATTCCCAGGCCACTTTAATGACACGCGAGAGCCATTGCACTCCCTCTTTACCTATGCCTTGAGCATTTCTGGCCGAATTTCGTCCACACCAGCAGATTTGCCAACTTTTAGCGCTTTGATCGCCAAAGTTACTTCCTCTACCGTAGGACTACTTTCCGCCCAACTCTCGACCACAGGTCTGTCATCTTCGGTGCCCTGTTCGGGATTGAGCAATTCTGAGAAGTGCTCGCTCCATCTGCGTAAGATGTCCTCCTCATTGGAAAGAAGTCTACCGTCTTTGGATTTGACTCCTTCAACGATATTCAACTTTTTTCCTCTGAGTCGGCGGACGGTCTGCCAGAACATCTTATTTGCAGATCTGTGGTCACGTTCCAATTTCTCGCCAAACTCCTTCCAAGACTGTTCTTTCGCTGTTTTCACAGCTAATTTGCAAGTTCTTCGCGCCTCAGTGTACCAATTTCGAGAATCGGAGTTCCCCAAGTGAATCCACACCTTAAAGGCTCTCTTCTTCTCTCTGATGGCTTCTTGAACTCCGGGCGTTTTAAACCAAGCAGTTCTTTTCTCACCACCAGTCGCCACACCAAGCCGCTTCACTCCACAAACATCTCCCGCAGAGGCAATAACCGCTGTTGCAAACAGTTGCCATTCTTCCTCTACATTTGATGGAACAGTTGGAATTCGTTCAAACCTTTCAGATATTTGCCGTGCAAATGTCTCCCGTATCTCATCGTCCTGTAACCTCTCCCATCGTATGCGTGTAACCATCCTTGGTTTACGCTTTGGTAGGGGAGGCACTCTCTCGCTAAGATACAATTTGCACAGCACTAAGTGATGATCAGTTGACAGTTCGGCCCCTCTCAATCCGCGAACATCACAAACCATTCTCTTCAGACACGATGGTACCACAAAGAAATCGATCAGCGACTTCTGCTGAAGACTCTGACGGTACCACGTGTATTTGTGAATGTCTTTGTGTGGAAAGATAGTGTTCATGATGGATAAGCCATTTTCACAACAAAAATCCAACAACCTCTCTCCGTTCGCGTTTTGATCAGGATCACCGTTCCTCCCAATCACACTCCCCCATGTCATAACATCTACACCCACATGAGCATTGAAGTCACCCATCAGGACAAAAGAATCCATATCTGCAACCTTTTCAAGGGCAACATCAACTTCATCTAAGAAAGCTGCGTACTCTGACAGAAGGTTCGGTGCATACACCTGCACCAATGCCAGAGTTGATCTTTCAAGCTTGAGCTTTAAGATCGCAACTCTCCCTCCTAATGGTATCCACTCCAATACTCTGTCTGTCAACCTGGGACTTGTGAGTATCCCCACTCCCGCCCGAGCAGACATTGAGGGTGCGACTCCTGACAGGAAGAGCTTCCACCCACCCGAAAGGTCCACAGTTTTAGAACCTCTCTGCTTTGTTGAAGAGACGCCAACTATATCTAGTCGACTTTTAACAGCCTCCCCAACCAGCTCAAGATCCTTCCCTGTGAGCGATGAGACGTTCCATGTGCCTATCCTAAGTCGATGCCGTTGTCGAATCTCAGAGAGTCCATCTGTGCCCCTATCGGTGCACAGCGCGTTCACCCCTTGACCCCCGTAATGGTTCGCGAGACCATTGACAGGAAGCTCGTAGCCATTTCGGGTTTGACCCGGCCGGCTGCCGAGCGGGACAGGCCGACCACCAGACGCTCGCATCCTGACACCCTTCAGGCCTGGCTCCAAAGGATGCCCTGGCTTACCAGGCTTGGCAATATCCGAGGCCGGTCGTCTTCTTCGTGTCATCATGGGGTGTGCGCTTTGTTAGCCGTGACTGGGTTGTATGGATGGGAATAACTATTTAAGTTACCCCATCCGCACATCCCAGTCACGTTGCCCGCCCCCCACCACGAGGAGGTCAGCTGCCAGGGGGGCTTGTTTATTAATTAAAAAATGAAAACATTTCAATAAAGATTTCTCAAAACTCTAAAGATAAAATAATCAGTGGAATATATAGACCGCCAAAGAATAGAGAAAATGAGTTTGTAGAAGAGTTTATAAAGATAAACCTAAGAGAAGTGCATACCTTGTTGTCATGGGAGATATAAATATATGTAAATATTAAATATAATTTGAAGAATTTTGTTCTAAACTATCAAGAAAGGCTGGCGTCAAGTGGGTTATATAACGTAATCAAAGGAGCCACACGAATCGATCTTAATACATATCTGACCAATACAGCACTCTGTATCGAGCCCGTTGGACTCAAAATGATGCACCTTTGCACTCTTGCATAAGGACTAAGCAAGTGAACCAACTAATTGGAAATACCGGTTGGACCCCAGTATTAGAAAAAACGATGCTGAAACACTGTCTTGCTAAAAAATGGACAAGATATACGAAAAATCAACAGTCGTTTGCAAGGAAAAACCTCGCCGGAACAACGGTGTGTGTATTACGAGAGAAGTATTTGAAAGATGCAAATACAGAGACAGACTTTACCGACGGTGGAAAAATAATAGGACCAACTCAACATACAAGACAGAATGAAATCAACTGCGTAACCAGTCAATAAAGAAATCTCTAAATGTAAAGGTGAATTTTACAAACTGAAGTTTGCACAAGCAAAGTACGATCCGAAAAAAACATGGGTCTTAATCAACGAGGTATAAGGAAGAAAAAAACCAGCACCGGACGAAATTATTGTACGAAGCTTCTCGAAAAACAAGAGCACTGTTGTGCTAGCAGACGAGTTTGCTAATCACATTTCGCTACAAGCTGTATCTATCATTCATGAGTGTAGCACTATAACATCCAGTCATCATAGTGCTGTACTGCGTGACTCTATTTATGTAGCTGATACAAATTGTACGGAGATGATGAATCTGTCACAATGCTTTAATACACTGAAAGCTTCTGGGGCAGATGGGTTTAGAGCAATCGACCTAAAATCAAAGGCCGAAGTCTTTCCTCCTATAATCACAAAGTTGATTAACCTTAACCGTCGGCAATGCCTAAACCTAAAGAAGCAATACTTCGACCAATCCACAAATGAAGTGCTTAAAACCAAAAAAATATTACCAACTATAGAAAAGATTTTGGAACAGATAGTAGCAGACAGAATGTGGAATTTATTATTTATTATTATCGAGAAACCCAATATTATAAGCAAAGATCAATACGGATTTCAAAAAGGGAAAAGTACGAATCAACTTCTTGCCGATTTTGCGGATCTTGTTAACCTAAGTAAAATTCATCGTGTACTGGTATTGTTTCTGGACTTCAGCAAAGCTTTCGATACTATTGACCACAAAACACTCGTACATCGATTAGAAAAAATTGGAATTAAAGGAAAACTTGCAGATTGGGTGAGACATTATCTTAGAGAGAGGACATTTCGAGTAAGAATAAAAGATTCATTCAGCAGTATAAATAAAATGCAATATGGAGTCCCTCAAGGTTCAAACCTCGGGCCCCTGCTCTTTATATTACATACAAACGAGATGCTTAAGTGTCTCCAGACGAGCGTTCCGTTTGCATATGCAGATGATGCGGCAATTGTTGTATGTCACAAAACAGTGGAAGAATCAAGGAAGTTGATGCAAGCAGAATTTAACGAAGTTGGAAAATGGTGTCACGATAATGGCCTTGTGATCAACAGATCAAAAAGGAACCTGATTCATATTCGTAGCCCGCAATTTCCAGCATCAGAAGTTACAATAAAAACCTTTAAAAGACATTTGATACTTACGTACGTACGATACGTACAAGTGCCTTGGTGTACCGATTGATAACCATTTCCTCTGGGAACTACATAGTAGTAACTTACGTAATAAGCTGAAAGGATCGTTATTTGCACTGGCATGTCGGCATCACAAATCAACAGCCTGTGTACGCAATGGAGTTTACCACGGTCTTGTCAAATCAAGACTGAGGTATGGTATACTGGCATGGGAAGCAGCAGTGCAAACGCACATTGGTAAATTGCAACGAATCCAAGATAGAGCCTTAAAACTAATATCAACAAGGCAATCAACAAGAAATCGAGTAAAGGTCTTAAGTGTAAAGAAGATTTTTGACATGATAGCCGCATTGAAATACTATGATAATCTTCGCTTCCACATACCAATTAACCACCATTTCAACACAAGAAGACGAGCAGAAGGCCTGTACCAAATTCCAAGTGTCAACAATGTCTACGGGGAAGAGACGTCTAATACGGTATATATCAGCCCTCGACCTCTGCTCTTAAAAGAAGCGGTACTGAAAAGATAAGATTAGAAAAGCCACCGGGTAATGACCCTCGGACAGCAGCAATGCAGTCTTATGCTCAGGCCGTGGCTTCCGAAAAACCAAAAAACCTTGAAATTTCGACCGACCCCTTTTCTCATGTTTTCTCAGATATTCTCGCGAAACTTGAAGAACAAGGCAAAATAATTAAGCTTGAAAATAATTCACAGAAAACGCGCACTTTAACTAGAATATGAATGACAAACGAATGTTGAAAATATGTACTTGGAATGCAAACGGACTTTTGCAAAAACTTGACGAATTGGAAATATTTATGCGCCAAAAGATATTGATATTTGCTTGATTTCTGAAACCCACATCAAAAAGGAATCGCATTTAAAAATAAATGGCTATAATGATTACCACGCTTGTCACCCTTCGGGAAAAGCGAGAGGCGGATCATCGTTATTTATTAAAGATTATTTCATTATTGGCGGCGATTTTAATGCGAAACACACGTTCTGGGGCTCAAGATACAGTTCAAAAAAAGGTAGAATGCTCTATGGGGCAGGTATGGAGTACAGTTGCGATTTCCATTCGACGGGTAAACCGACTTACTGGCCAACTGATACTTCAAAAATACCTGATCTGATAGATTTTTTCATTGTGAAAGGAATACCTACCAACCACATAAAAGTCAAAGAGAGTTTTGATCTGTCGTCTGATAATTCCCCAATTATTTTGACATTGAGCGAAAAACTAGTCTAGTCTAACTAACCTAGAGCCAGCGAGATTAACTGATAGAACAACTAACTGGGAAGGTTTTAGGAACGAAATTGAAGATAATGTTGAACTGAGCGTTCCACTTACGACACCCTATGAACTTGAGGTTGAAGTTGATCGCTTCGTTGAGATCGTACAGCTCGCCTCTTGGAATAATACTCCCATTCCAAGGAAAACGCCGGACAAATACGGCTTACGATATCCTCCGGAAATAAAGGAATTGGTCGAGGAAAAACGAAAAGCGCGTAAGAAATGGCAACAGAGTCGTGCTCCGCAGCGTAAAGCACACTTGAATCGTCTGTGCAATTCGTTGAAGAAAACTATTAAGGATTTTAAGAATCGTGCAATAGGCTCTTACCTTGAAAGTTTAACAGCGAAAAAAAATTCCAATTATTCACTTTGGAAAGCCATAAAAGGTACCAAAAGGCCCAAAGTCCCTGCGCCGCCAATTAAATTAAATCGAAATGAATGGGCAAGGGGAGATAAAGAAAAAGCGGACGTCTTTGCGGCCCACCTGGAAGAAACCTTTAAACCGTACGATAGTCAAGTGGTTTACGATAACATCAATAGGCTGGATTTACCATCTGGCAATTTAACACTCACAAGTGCAACGCTAAGGGAACTCAAAAATGAGATCGAGATTCTTAAACCTAAGAAAGCTCCTGGTTATGATTTAATCACCGGAGAAATTCTCAAAGTTTTACCTAGAAAAGCTTTGATTAAGCTTCTCTATAAATGCTGCGCTCAGATTAAAACACGTTCCGAGCCAATGGAAAGTTGCGGAAGTAATAATGGTCTTAAAACCAGGAAAACCGCCAAATGAGGTAAAATCGTATAGACCAATTTCGCTTCTTCCAGTCATATCCAAAATTTTCGAGAGGATATTACTAATGCGTCTCGAACCGGTTATAGACGAAAATAATCTTATCCCTGACCACCAGTTTGGGTTCAGAAATAAGCATTCGACGATTGACCAGGTGCATAGTGTTACTGACGTAATCGAGAAAGCACTTGAAGAAAAGAAGATTTGCTCAAGCGTATTTCTTGACGTCTCGCAGGCCTTTGATAAGGTGTGGCATGATGGATTGAAATACAAACTACGACAAGTTCTCCCTGTGTGCTTATACGATATTCTAGTATCATATCTGGGGAATAGACTCTTCCGTGTAAGACATGGAGTCGAATACTCCGAGCTCAAGGAAATTTCTGCCGGCGTACCACAAGGAAGCGTTCTTGGGCCGCTTCTCTATCTGTTATATACTCGTGATATACTGAAAGAAGATGGCACTATCATTGCTACGTTTGCCGATGACACTGCTATCCTAGCAGTAGGTAAAACAATCGAAGAAACGACTGAAAAACTGCAAAACGCGCTAAATAAAGTAAATGAATGGACGAGGGACTGGCGGATTGCCCTCAACGAATCTAAATCTGTTCACGTGAATTTCACTTACAAGAAAACTAATAGCTTGCCAATTTTCCTAAACTCGGCCAGAATACCTTTTGCAAACGAAGACAAATACCTGGGAATGACACTCGACGCAAGACTGAAATGGAATTCGCACGTGAAAATGAAACGTAAAGAACTCGAAATCAAATATAGCGAAATGTACTGGTTACTCGGAAAACATTCCCAGCTCAGTACTGAGAACAAACTGCTTTTATACAAGCAAGTGCTAAAGCCGGTGTGGACCTACGGTATACAACTTTGGGGTTGTACCAAGAAAACAAATGCAAATATTTTACAAACTTTTCAAAATAAAGTGCTAAGAGAGATTGTCCAAGCACCGTGGTATATTAGAAACGACGATATCCACAGGGATCTCGGAATTCCGACAATCGAAGCTGAAACTAGAAGCTTCGCGAGAAAGCATAGAAACCGACTAATCGGACATGTCAACAATACAGTCCTACAAATTTTGGATGAGAGCAATTCATTGCGCCGACTACAAAGGACGAAACCCTTCGACTTGGCGAGATAATGATAAACCGCGTCTAGATTGCGGAACATGCAGGATCTTTCAGTGGAAAGTAACCTGCCAAACGTTTTTATTTCGTGATAGAAAAATTGCTTGATAAGTTATTACTTAGTTGCGATATCTGACAAATTCATATCGAAGGGTGGTGTTTTTTAAGTCAGTAAGAATCTGACACTACTATGAGCACGCGTTTGCTATTCTCATAGTGTCTATGGAAGATTTTTCACCAACCCTCGGAAAAAAAAAATAAAAAATAATAATAATCTGTCTCAGAATCTCAGAAACAAAATTGAAGTAAATTTGAGAAAAAGTGGATTAAAACAACATTTTATGGAAACAATACGAGTAACTTTACTTGAATTTAAAATATCATTCCACTTAGATAAAGAATGAAAAAAGTTTAATAGTATCAAATTGTCTCCTTTCTTATCTCTTTTTTATTTTCTTTTTCATAATTATATTCACTATTGATTTACATACACCAGCAATTTAATACAAAAAAAAAAAGATCACTAGATGTCAAAATATAACTACTTACTTACTTAGGTGGCGCTACAGTTTGGGGTGAGCCTGGGCCTCAACCAACAAGCTTCTCCATTTAGCTCGGTCTTTAGCTAATTGCCTCCAGTTGCGCACTCCAAGTTGGTCGAGGTCCCCTTGAACTTGTGCGCGCCACGGTGCGATGATTCCCTCTATTGCGTCGTCCCTCGGGGTTAGATTTGAAGACTCTGCGGGCCGGAGCATTGATGTCCATTCGCTCTACATGTCCTACATGTCCTCAGACGTCCAACACGCCATTTTTAGACTAGGTCGATGTCGCTGTACAGCTCGTATAGTTCGTTAATAAATCTTCTCCTCCAAAACCCGTCAACACAAATGGGACCGAATATTTTACGAAGAATTTTCTTTCGAAGCGACCAAAGATATCTTCATCCTCTTTTAATAAAGTCCATGTTTCAGCGCCGACAAGCAGGACTGGGATGATCAAAGTCTTATACAGAGTCTCCTTGATTGTTCGAGATAGGGTTTTACTGTTAAATTGCCTTATAAGCCCAATCTTCTTCGCTTGATATCTGCGCTGATCTTGTTTTTCGAATTTATAGCAGAGCCAAGGTAGACAAAGTCCCTTACTACCTTGAAGTTATAGCTGCCACTGTGACGTTCTGTCCAATTCGTTGATGTTGATTGTCCCTTCTTGCTGACAGCATACCATATACTTGGCTTTGCCCTCCTTTATCGCTAAACCCATTTTGGTCGCTTCTGCTTCAATACTTGCAAACGTACCAGTAACAAGCCACTGAGTTCTTCCAATTATGTCAATATCGTCGGCGTATGCAAGCAATTGTATGGCCTCACATGACAACTCGACACCTTGTCTAAAACCTTTTTTTGACATCAAAGGTCTCGGTGAGGTCATTACCGCTCTTGATGGAACAGCGAGCATTCTACATCGTCATCCTGTACAGACGAACAAGTTTGGCATGGATGTCAAAAGTAGACATGGCTCTGTAAAGCTCTGTCAAAATAAAACGTATTGTTGAATTAACATATTGCAGATAAGCCAGGTTGGCTTCGCATGTAAATAGAAATATGTAATACAATGTAAAATTATGCAAATAAATAAATGAAATCAAATCAAAAAGTAGACGTAAAAGAATTTAATTTCTTAAACGTTATATCGTCGAGGAGTCCACATCTCGTTGCTGGCACTGTTGCCAGAAATAGCTTTGACTTCACTGATGCGGAGTCAGGACCTTTAAAGTAGCTTGACTGTCAGAGAAGATAACTATGGTTTTACTACCGATATTAGATTACGGACGTTTGCTCATTGCATGAATGATCGCTGAGTATGTACTCGTATTTATTTTCTGGGAATTCAGTTCCTGTTAGCTCACCGAAAATTCCAGACCCAGACCCACAGTCCATTTTAGAACTGTCCGTTCTGATGGGCAGGGTTTGAATTTTGTTCAGTTAGTTCTAGGGAGAATGACTACGATATAGTTTCTTTTGAAGCAGTACCTAGAAAGCATGTCGTCCAACGCGTAATAACGATGGTGTCTAGAGACAAGGTTTTGCATGTAATAGGGCCTATGAAGAATAAGTTTTAGCAAAAGGTAAAAAGAACGTGTCAGAGGAGCAATACCCGTACAGAAACCTGTAGAGATGAAAATGGAAACCTCGTAGTAGAATCACAGTCGGTGCTGAGAATATGGAAAAACTACTTCTGCAGACTGTATAACGGCGACGAAGACCAACATCCCGCTGTCAGGCAGAATGAACCATTCAACATAGACGATGATAGTCAAAATTTCCGTCCACCTGACCAAAACGAAGTGAGGATAGCAATATCCAAGCTAAAATCCAACAAGGCTGCTGGACCTGACGGCTTACTGGCCGAACTTTTCAAGGCAGATGGGGATGAATTGGTAGAGTGCATACACAAACTCATCTCTAAGATTTAGTCAGACGAGTGTATGCCTGATGAATGGAACCTCAGCATCATTTGCCCGATCTACAAGAAAGGAGACCCCCTCAACTGCGCCAATTATAGGGGCATCAGTCTCCTAAACATCGCTTACAAGATCCTTTCTGCGATATTGTGTGAACGCCTGAAATCTTTTATCAACAGCCTGATTGGATCCTATCAGTGTGGTTTCAGGCCAGGAAAGTCCACCATCGATCAAATCTTCACACTTCGGCAGATCCTGGAGAAAACCCAAGAATTCCAAGTCGATACTCACCACCTCTTTATCGATTTCAAGGCCGCCTATGACAGCATCTATAGAGAAGAGCTTTATAGAGCCATGTCTAGTTTTGACATCCCTGCCAAACTTGTCCGTCTGTGCAGGCTGACGATGGAGAACGCTCGCTGCTCCATCAAGGTCGGTAATGACCTCACCGAGACCTTTGATGTCAAAAAAGGTTTTAGACAAGGTGACGCGCTGTCATGTGACTTCTTTAACATTGTTCTTAAACGGATTGTGCGGAACTCACAAGCCAACACCGGAGGCACAATCTATTACAAGTCTGTGCAACTGCTTGTATACGCCGATGATATAGACATTATCGGAAGAATTCAGCGGGCTGTCACCGGTGCGTTTGCAAGCATTGAGGCGGAAGCGGCCAAAATGGGTTTAGCGATAAACGAGAGCAAAACCAAGTATATGCTGTCAACAAGAAGGGAAAGTCAACACCGACGAATTGGACAAAACGTCACAGTGGGCAGCTATAACTTCGAGGTAGTAAGGGACTTTTTCTACCTTGGCTCTGCTATAAACTCTGAGAACAACATCAGCGCAGAAATCAAGCGAAAAATAACTCTTGCCAATCGCTGTTTTTTTGGGCTTATAAGGCAATTCAACAGTAAAGCCCTATCTCGAACTACTAAGGAGACTTTGTATAAGACCCTGATCATCCCAGTCCTGCTTTACGGCGCTGAAACATGGACTTTATTAAAAGAGGATGAAGATATCATTGGTCGCTTCGAGAGAAAAATTCTTCGTAAGATTTTCGGTCCGGTTTGCATTGACGGGTTTTGGAGGAGAAGATTCAATCACGAACTATACGAGCTGTACAGGGACATCGACCTAGTCAAAAAACTGCGTATTGGACGTCTGAGATGGCTAGGACATGTAGAGCGAATGGACACCAACGCTCCGGCCCGCAGAGTCTTCGAATCTAATCCCGAGGGACGACGCAGTAGAGGAAATCACCGCCGTAGGTGGCGCGCACAAGTTCAAGGGGACCTCGACCAACTTGGAGTGCGCAACTGGAGGCAATTAGCTAAAGACCGAGCTAAATGGAGAGGTTTGTTGGTTGAGGCCCAGGTTCACCCCGAACTGTAGCGCCACCTAAGTAAGCAAGAAGAATAAGTTTGACCATAATTTCTAGTACATGTGTAGAGTCCTGTATGCAGCGAAATTAGAGGACACACAGTTAAATGAACAATGCCACATGTATTTGCTGCATGGAACGCAGATCTGCATGATGTCTCTATTTTCAAATTCACTGCTCGAGTCCATACTACCAAATTTGCAAAAAAATAGAAAAAAAAAACACTTCCGCTGTAACCGATGCGATGCATATCAAAAAAATGTCTGCACATGTGTTTCACTTGCAGATCTGCACGCTGCATGTAGAAAATCTGCGCATTAGTCCAGCACATTACCGTGGCATACGCTAAGGTAGATCTAACGACCTAAGAGTAATTTGTATGTGTGTGCATAATTTTTGCATTTAATCACCAGTTCCTACCACAGATTTGACGACATATCCATAAAGCTTAATTACCACTTTAGAGTGTACATTGCTCGCCTTGCTTTGCCCGCATTTAAGTCGACGGTTACTTAATTGTTGAAACATAATTACCAACTGAATACAATACCAAAAATGTGTAAGCTCAATTATAACTTTCCCCGTGGGAATCGCCACCAGAGCACACAGTTTATTTTAAGTGCATTAAAATATTATAAAATGTGGACAAATCCGATGATCAACAACATATCATCTAACAAAATGGGAAAATATTGGAATGTTTCTATATCGGTACATGCATTGCCAAATCTCACGAAGTTTGGATAGCACATGCATATCCTAATTAATAAAATTTAAAATGTCTTAGATTTGGCACTGATAATGATTTTTTTTTAATTTTTACTCTAAGAGAGATCACTAAAGTTCAAAGACACACTAAAGTTCAAAGCAGCGCACCCATAGCGCATGACTGCTGGCAGTGGTCTCCACTGAAGGAAAATTGTGGGCGATGATTTGGTTAATTGTTTTCAGCATTGCTCAGCTTCAGGGCAACGCAAAAGGATGGCATGCACCTTAAATGATTCAGCCGCGAATTTGCTAAATTGACTTATTTTTATTTTTCCAATCCGATGAGGCATTACTAAGCTAGGGCTGTTTAAACTTTTAGTGACAGAAAATTCGATCTCGCATCTAGACAAAATAAGTCCTATGTCCAACAGTTTTAGAGAAACCGTGTTCATAAGGTCACAAGTCTTTGCTTTTATAATATTTAAAGATTAAAGATGAAGATTTCGAGCCAATTTGCTGTTATTTTATCATTCTACTATTCACTTACTTACTTAAAGGGCTCCCGGCCCTTGAAGAGTCTCTGCCTGAGACACGGCTGCCTTCCATCCACTGCGGTCCCAGGCACGCTGCTTCCAGTTATGGAGACCAAGTTTTCAGACATTCGCGATAGCTTTGTCTTTATACCGGAGGTTCGGTCTTTTTCGTTGTTTCGAACCTGGGGGCTGAGATTCAAAGATTCTCTTGGCTGGAGCGTTGTTATCCATTCGCCCGATGTGGTTGAGCCAATGTAGTCGACGTATCTTGGCTTTTTGGACCACATCCACATCCTAGTACAACTCAGTTCGCGGTTGTATCTCCTCCTCCATTCGCCTTCCTCCAAAGTATTTTATTTCAAAGGTACCCAATATTTGCTCTACTTTCTTACTTATCGTTCAGCACTCGGCGCCATAAAGCAAGACTGGTAAGATGAGCGTTGTATAGAGCATTAATTTGTTCCGTCGAGTTAGGAGTTTTGAACCCAAACCGAAGTAGCAGCGGTTTGGATTAGGATTATTCTTCGCCGGATCTCCATGAAGGTGTCATTTGTGGGATTTATGTTTGCTCCGAAGTAGGTGAACTCCTTAACTGCATCGAAGTTGTAGCCATCAACCGTGACGTTCTGTCCAAGATTTTGAGCAGATAATTTTTGTTTGTTGACAACAGTCTTGTCCTCATTTACTTCAAGATCTACTCGTTTCGCTTGCTCTTCAATTGCCGTAAGTGCCGCTGCAACGGGATCTTCCGATGATGTCAATATCGTCCGCGTATCACAGCAATTTTTTTTGGGCCAGCGCTTGGTAGAGTTCAAGACAATGCCTTAAGCGGCTTTAAACTCAATGAAAAGGTGGTGAGTTTCGACTTGATATTCGTTGGTCTTTTCCAGGATTTGCTTTGTTGGGAAAATTTGGTCTATTGTCGATCTGCCGGGCTGAAAGATACACTGGTACGTGCCGATTAGTGTGTTGCAGAAATGTTTTAGACGATCACACAATACATTGGATATGATGTCATATTCTACTATTCTACTATTCAGCATTGACATAATCCAGTTAACAAAAAATGCGTTGTAGTTTCCTTTTACTCGTATTAGATCCCTGTTATCAGACGAATAAATATTTGTGACTAAGGCTGTGTCTACATAAAGTATGGTGGTGCCCACCCTGTAGAAAAATTTCAACCTAAAACTACCAGTAGCACACAGCATTACTGGTGAACTGAGTACCATGCTGTACCTTCTCCCTTGACATTGTCAACAAACAACTGGCAACCACTCAGCAATAAGACTGAAAAACTCCAAGCTAAGGAGAGAGCAACGCACTGGAAACGCCAGAATTCTATCAATTTATCGTCATCCTTCCAACAGTGCCGACCACCTACTCGTCGAACTAAATTTCAGTTCGGACTATAGATACTCAATATTACACTTTACAATAAATCGCTGTCAATTTCCATGAATAGATCCTCTCAAAATATCTGGATACACTATAGCGTTCTTCACGCTGAAGTTACCGCTGTTCGGCAAGGAGTTGACTGATTTCTACTCATAATACCATATCGCAGTCATAGCCACAGTCATCAAATCCAATACCATAAAATCTAGGGCAGTAAAAAATTGATACATATCTATTAACGGAATGGCTGGATAACATAACCTCACCCTTTGCTGGGCATCAGCTCAATACGACGTACCACGAAAACGCAAAGCTAACGAACTAGGCGTACGAATTTCCTCTGACATGACCAATATCGAGCCCCCAATATTCCATGCCGATGCGGTAAGTAGAGCAAATCAGCTTTGGGCAATACTTAATCAAAAACGATCTGTCGGATTTTAGGGACACAGAAGACAAACGCCCTCTAAACTAAGAAATGTCTTCACCGAAAACTGTATTAGAGATAGGCATTCACCACAATGAACTCCGCATGAGCTGCAGAGAAGACTAGAAGGAAATATTGCAAACATTAAGCAGGCAAGGCCGGAACAGTAATCATAAAAAGCAAATAGTTCCAGGAGTACACGGTGTAATCCATCCGTTCCTTATAAGTAATGGCACAATCGACCTATTTCTGTTCTAAGTGTACCTCTCTGAGGGTCACTTCAGAGCAACCAAGAATACTTCCAAACTGATTGAAATTTATTTAATATAGGAATTTCCTCAATGAGGACATTTAGTCGTTACAGATTTTTTTTAGTAGACGCAATAAAAAAAAGAAAACATTTTCCCTTCATTGAGACGTAATTTACGAGTATATTCACTTTCATGGTGTCAGCAAATAGTTTATTAGAATAATCATATCTCAAAAATTCCAACTTATCAACATTTTAAACTCTAAGATATTTTACAGATATTTAGACACACATTAAGCGAAAAATAAATTTGACATCATACAACTCGTTACTACGGTATGTCATTTTTCGTATACAAGCATATGCAACTAAACTAATAATTGCAACTACTCCTACACCCATAGGCCCACCGCACGACATAGCGTGGAGAATGCTACTTAAGCTATATACTAACTAAGTATGACTGCACGGTTTTATTGAAAATAAAATAGTGACTGTATTTGGATCGTCTCCTAGTGGACTGCTAAAAAGAAACTCTAAACGAAGGCGATGAAATCTATGCCATCAAATAGGAAACATTGCCAAACACGAGCGTATACGCGACAATTCTTATACACACTTCATTACGATTGTAGATAAGTGTTTGAAGATATGAAGAATTTCGTCAACCACATATGTAGACATCTTATCTAAAATATTTTCTTAATACAATTGATGGCAATGTATCTCACTATTTATCTACAACTTAACCAGACAAATTTATCTACCATTCGTAAGTCCATTCAACCTCTTCCGATAGCGTCTTAGAAATCATCTATCTAAATACATCCGACTTCTTGATTCCGATCAAACAACAAGACAAACAATAACCAAAACCAATCCACAATAGTATTTTACACCACGTGCAAGTCTACCACAATAAAGTCACGCACTTTGACTTCTAAATAGAATTCTTTCATGTTCTCGCCCCATTGTCAATTGCATCGAAGAAAACGTACCAAAAGAATGCCACTACAGGTGCACTACTGCGACATCACCGAAAAACAATTGGCGAAAAAAAAATCTTTAAATCTATTGTTCATACATTCATGTACGTGTGCGACTAAACAAGAAAAATTCTTTAACAAAATTTGGTTGCTAAACTTAAACAACTATTGTTGTCTCTTGCTATTGGTGAAACTTAAACAATTCACTTAAACCAAACAAAGCACGATTTCAAGTCCAATGTCAGATGCAATTTTTGTAATTAAATCCATGCCACAATTCGAAAAACCATTATAATCGAACGAATACTCGAAGAAGATAGTTCTCTTCATCTTTCGGTCCTAAGATCAGCTTGTGGATATATACCGGGATTGGCGATACGATACGCAGTGTCCTCTAAAGAATGTGTACAGTGCTTAAAGAATGTGGATTGTGAAATACTAAACTTTGTCTAGTGATCTAAGTACAATAAATTAAGACGAAAATTTGAGTAAGCGACGTCATGGGAGATCTTGAAATGTGCATTCTCACAGTCCTTGTGAGTTTGGCTTATTTACTAACAAACAACGGCAACGATGCAAGATCCATACGGCAAGCACCAATCGGAGATGTAAGTTTCAATTATTTCGCTCAAAAATGGAATTACTGCGTAGGTAATTCGGAATTTTTAGTGGAAAGTAGTGATATTGGCAGCATATTTTAAAAGTATTCGAATCTTTCACTATTTCTGGAAAATTATCAATCCAAATTTTAAAGGCTCTCCTTTTAGCTTTCTTTTTTGCTAGCATTTTGATAAGACAGTAATTTAAGAACATTAACTATAGAAAACGACTGTTATTCCAGTGAAACTCAGTTATATTTTTAACATACTGTGGAGTTGAAAAAGAATGAAAGAACAAATTACATTTATTACCAAGTGGTTTTTCAAATGTAATAAATCTAGGAACTACCTTTAGGATTCTTAGATCTCGCACTTGAGTTGACATCGGATTACTTTCAAAATATTTCATATACCATAGTCTACTGAAACAAAAAAGAATATCACTTTTTGGTCCGAAATAAGAAAACATGGCTGTCACAATTCTCAAAATGTGCCCAAGTTCAATTTCAGATAAAGGATATGTTGTTCCCAAAAAATTGTTTCAGTTACCTAACCTTCACTCGCTTATAATTGAGAAATATAACTTATATGTTCTGAATGGCTGATTTTATGCTTTCAGCTATCATGTCACGTCTAGAGGACCAGTTTTTGTTCAAACTTCGACAAAATCAATCTTTTACATGAGTTAGGAAGGACTTACAAATTGCAATTAAAGTGTTACCTTACTCAAATATTGACCCACACAAGCTACTCTAGTTTATAAGATAGTTGGCAATTTACATCAATATGTAGGCTTACACATTTGAATATTGGTTCATTGTTTTTCGCTGATTCGCATCGCATTCTGGCTACTTTCGGTTTAGTACAGTATATTGCGTCAAGGTTCTCCGCAATTTTAAACTGCCTTTGATCTGATAATCTCACTGTCAACAAAAATGTAAAGCTTAGATAAATTTGGTTTTCTTGTGAGTTTAGTCAACGAATTTTTACGTTATAATAGACATTCAAACAGCACCCCCAAAGTATAAGAATCGAAAAGCAAAAAGTAAGTGTTGTTTTTGAATGCTTTAAAAGCCGAGCATTTTGACAAGCTCGAATCTGAAATATTTTGTCACAAATGTCAGTCATGCTCTCAATGATTTAAACAATTCCTTACAAGGCCTTTAAAAAAATGATAGCATGAAATTGGGAAGCTAACTTTATAGACGCTTTTAAATCTAGTCACTTACTTACTCGCTAGACTAACAAACTATGAGCATTTGATTACCGTCGATCTTGGCTGGGAACTTTGCCTTTTTCATTTGTCTTTTCTAAACCTTGACTTGGTCGTAAAAAGATTTAATAGAACTGAACTCCGATAATCTGAAGAAACTTAACTAAGTAAATTGTATAATATCACATGCAAAATACGTCTATTAGATGGATTGAAATGGATTCAGGTCATATCTACTCTTTAAAAGATTTTCCTAGCTGGTTTGGAAGTTCCAAAATCTGAGCCCTTTGTGTTTCTAACTTACTTAGGTTCTATGTCTACTGGCAGTTACCATCAAGTATGACGATATGCTAACTTTCAAGACTGTACTTCGGCTGCCAAGCTCCAGACTAAGGGAAAGAAAATCTTATCTGTTTCACTTTATAAACTATGGCAGGTGCAATACCTTTTGACTTATATTTTCAAAAGGAATGCAAATTTTGAATGATACTGTCAAAAAATCGTATTGAGATGCCTAGAAACAGATTCTAGCTGCACTATCTGTGATACACTCAAAATTAAAATTGGTTTCTTTATGTTCAGGACAATCTGCAACAGAAAATTAATGGTTTTTACCTTCAATGAGAAGCTTATTCGGCCGAAAGTGTTCTTCTTTCAATTCAACGAAACTGTTCTGATTCATTCCGACACGAACTTGGGCCAAGGTAATGCACTGACCGTTAAGCGGCGATGAGGCAAAGCGGCAGAGCGGCAAGTTTAAACGGCAACTGGCCATTTATTGAGCAATTAATAGTGAAAACGCCTTTGCCAAGTGCTTTTCGCCGTAGTGTTTTGCATGAAAGTCATCTTCATATTTGGAGAATTATTTTACGTTAAAAAAAGGATTTGGTGTTCATCCAATATACCGAAAAACATCTGGTTATCAGGTGAATCTCACCATATCCTTGCATATAGTAATCTTCTAAAACATCAAGACTGATTCAGGCAATACTATACCAATATAATCATTTAATTTGCTCCTGGAAAAAGTGTGTATCAAAATTACAAAAAAAATTCCTAGATAATTTTCGACATGATGATGCCTTACAGCCTTAAATTGCCAATTGTTTCTTACGACGATGACTAAGAAGTTCAACATTCATCTATGCCAGATCATAGGGGCATTCTGGGAAACTGCAGGACGGACAAGCTCGCCAGAAAGGGTACAACTCTAAGGATTCTGTCTGATAGGCTAGCCATGGGTATGTCCCTCGCTACATGTAAGCATCTACTTAAGCTGAACGCTATGTCATATTTCAAGACAGATTTGGCCTTAGCTGGACCAGAAACGTTGCGCAGAGTCGGTTAAATTAAATCGATCACAGATTAGGTGCTTTATCGGTGTCGTCTAACGACTTCTGCAGGAGCTGTAAGGGCGAGGAGGAGGAGGAAACTATCCTTCACCTTCTGTGCACATATCCAGCCCTATCACTCAAAAGAATGTTCCATTTAGGGGCTCCCTTCTTTGATGACCTCGGCGATTTGCCTATTTGAATTAGTCCCTGAATGGTCTAATGGCATCCATGGTATCACAATGGACCTTTACTGGTCTAAGTGTGTCTGCACTCTCTTGCTGACAGCCAATCTAACCTAACCTAACCTATGCCTTACAGCTCAGCAATACGTTAAAATAATAGAACAGAATTGAAAGCTGAGCGGCGTCCCTCAGTCACTTACGCCGAGTCTCCACGAGACATATTTATTTCAAACATTGTGTCAGACATCATGTTAGAAATTTTTATTTTTTTATACGGTGGGCAAATTATGTCAAGAAATTTCATTTTCAACTATATCACGTAAGAGCAAGCAACGACCAATTCTTGCTTGCCACCGAGTCTCCACGAGACATATTTATTTCAGACTTCATGTCAGGCACCAATCAGCCATGTTTTCTTTGTAGTAAAGCTCAAATTGACACTCCCTGTCAAATTTATTTCAGGGTTTATTTCCACAGAGATGGCAAGAAATGAAACTAGAAATCGATTTCTTGAAATGAGTCATTTCAAGAAATTTGCGGTCTCCATTGGAAATTTCGATTGCATGAAATATTTCCTGCAATGAATTATTGCGAGTGGAGACCAGGAGTTAGGAATGATGCTTGCCGCTTAACGACAACGTTGCCACAAGCATACAATTTGATAGGTTTTAATTTTTTTTTTTTTACCGCTCAGCATTTTGCCGTTCTGTCCCCTGACTTTACTTCTGAGGTAGAACACATTAGGTCTGTTCACGTACCCTCCCAAAACAGCGAATTTTCACGAAAACATGTTCGAGTACTGAGAATTTTCGTAGCTTTTGACAGAGAGAGCGCTCTCCAGAGAGTAAGAAATTTCTCCATGCTGCGAATTTTAGTGCAAGAAATTTCTTTGTGCTGGCTTGTGAAAACTATCAAATCGCTGTATATGTGATTTTTTGTTCCTTCTCTTTCTTTATTTCGCGTACATTTGGGCTTAAGGTTTGACGTTTAAAAAGTGGGCAACTTTTGTGGTTCAATGCGTTCATTTACTTTTTCGTAATTTTATCTCTCTCTGAGAGAATTTTACCCCCACTAAAGTACGCGAACAGTGAAAAGTGTCAAAATCAACTCATTTATATAATTTTTTGTTTTAAATTCAAGTTGGGCTTAATTTGACTTGGAACGTAGCTATGTACATACTCGAACGAGTATATTCTTTATTAACTTAAGTAAAATAACTTTGTTACTACGTTCGTATTTGTAATTAAAGTTATTATGATTTTGCATGTGGACATTTGTGAAAGAAGGTCAATATGAGGCTGTACTTATCTGTTCCAAATTGTTCTGATAGTTTTCACTGATTCGTGCTGCTCTATCCGATTCTGTCTCATTCTTGCTGTATTGAACAAAGCTGATAAATATACATATATGATTGATTGTCGCTCTGTGCGTCTGTCTTTGAGCTTGTATCTGGGATTGTTGTCCCGATTTGAATGATATTTTACAAAATGTTTACATTCACATGATATTGAAGCCAAATTTTAGCTTGGAACTCATTTAAGTCTTGCTGATCATTTCTATCTGAAGCTCGAGTTGCAAATAGGCTTCAACTATCAAAAACTGGCTTTTTAGGGTCATTGCCGACCGATTGTGCGTTTCAATTCAATCAATGTGGGATCCATGTCGCCGATATCTTCAGGTTAGGTCAGCGTATTCTTAGTTAAATGTACCAGCGGCCTAACTACTGAAGGATGACTGCTTTCAGCGCTTGCGCCTTCAGCTAACTTTGCAGCCTCTTTGCACCGCGCCATCGCCGCCTTCCTTCTTCACCTTTTCAGTTGACTCTTAGTTAGGAGCTTATCGGAGTGTGCGCTTCAGGAGCTCGTTCAGCCGTATTGTTTTCCCAAGTCGAACTGTCACCGATACAACCTCGATCAGCTTTCCGTCTATTGAGACAGAGATTAGACGTTCCAGCCGAAGCCTTTCCGCCACTTTCTTTGGCATACCCGCCCAGTCTATCAAAAGAGTCGGAGACAGAGCTGCAGGAGTCTTTAGAAGCAAGCATCGCTACTTCTTCTGGGTCAAGGCCAGAGGCGGGGGGTAGGAGTATGTTGGTTGGGACCTCCAGAATCCTCGTCCTGGCCGTTGTGGATATCTCATTTGTTTTCTCCATCATACCGTATAACAAGTTTTGCGTCACAGTCAAGACGTCTTCAACCTTTAGTTCGATATCTCACCGGGGATCCTTTCAGACCCTTAGCGTCATTGACTCTTAAGCCACGTCAAGGCAGCTGAAGAATGGAAACGGCCAGCGGTCCAAAGTAATGGACTTTCAAAACGTGCTATGTACTAATGAAATTACCCTAGAAAAACAGTTCTTCAACTGTTCTTCGAATCGAATTGCATTTACGCCGAAAAATTTCCAAGAAAATCTTTCAAATACTCTATGCAGAAGGAATAACTGTTGATATAGTAGTTATTGCTGATCAAAGTTTAAGGAGGAACCGAAGCCCAGGAGGAAGTTCAGTTGCTCAGATATTGCCAACATTGAAGACGTCCTCGAGCTGGATCTCTTCGAGGAGATGTTGAACATAGTTAGCCTTTATGAACAGCGAAGGCGTATCCATGCTCAGATTAGGGTCGTGAAGAAGCTCCTCGAAGCAAAGACCAAATAGGAGGTGTCCAGAATGACTAAGATCACCACATACAGCGGGATACTCTAATACGATCCGAAAAGTATCAACCTTCTGACGACATAAATTCAGAATCAATCATAGAATTTCGTTATGTTGAAGAACATAAAGAGATCATTCGTGAGAGAAGCAGCAGCCCTCGGACGAAGTCCGGTAAAACTTAGCTATGCAGCACTCGTTGACAGCGCGAGATTTATGTGTCAATTTACTTCAAACTGGGAACGGGTTTGAGTCACGCATGGTATTTTATCTTTAGAGAAGCTTCCGTGCATCCGTGCAAGTATTTTTGACACATATCACATTTCAAATGTAGCATTTCCTAATCTCTTACCAGTTTAATGTTTCATACTAAAACCTTAATTCAATTGAAAACGCACGTTTGTAAATGAAATACGAAACTGATAATTGATAACAAAAATTGCCAACAGAACGCAAAAATAGATCAAACTATCAAAACGGTGTGTCTAGAAATAATACACTGAAGTATTGTACAAACAATTACGAATGTTTTCATTACCTTTTTCGTTTTTCTTTTGTTGTATTTTGAATTGGATTACACTCGTGTAAGCCGATTCCGTAACCTTGACTTTGAAAGTACGTGCTATTGAGGCAACGACTCGCTACCTCAGCGGCTTTTTTGAATCAGAATTGTTTTAAAATAGTTTTTATCTGACTGAGATTCGTTTAATCTATCTCAACAGCAAACTTATGCTCCACCTGGAATGTTTTTTGATGCACGAAATGGTATCTATCGCAGTTTTCCTGGGGGCGGTAGACCTCTTCTATGCGATTATGTAAGTCTAAAGTTTACCAAATGTAAGCAGAGCCTACATTTTTTGTTCTTATCTTTAGGACAAACGCTGTGCAGATGGGTATATAGGACCAAAAGCTCATCCAGAACAGAAAGAATACTACTACGTCTGCAAAAATGATGTTGTGGTCTTTGGAAAATGCCCAGATATGCAAGTAAGTTTCTCTACTTTAAGTAACAAGGGTGCGGAATTTGACAAAATACTCTTTTTCCTTAGATTTTCGATGACACACTCAAAAGTTGTGTCGCTCAAAGTTTTGTGGCGTTCCCCCCACCCAGTATAGTTCCAGCATGTAGACAACAAGGTGAGTAATATCAGACTTTCAGGTTGGATAGCCCTTATCAACTCATTATTACATCTTTGGACTGTCAACTTACTTGATCTGTCATTTATAGGACGTTTTCCGGTTCCATCTAACTGCTCTCTGTACTACGTATGTGACTTCGATGGAAATAATTTTAGAAGAAAAGTTTTTTGTTGTCCCGGCTCATCGACTTATTCTCCAATGATCAGAAGGTGCTCTTACAGTAGTCAATGCATACCCACGCAGGTAAGGGTCAAAAATTACGTTTGATACTTGACAGAACATACCGCAATATACCTTTCCCTAGATTTCTGACAAGAGTACCTATTTCGGACCAGACTGTGATGATAAGTTCCCAACCTGCATAAAACCAGGAACATTCCGATCACCTTTGGATTGTTCATTGTACTATACTTGTAGTTACAAGACAAATGGCGCTTTTCTTCAAACTCGATTCAAGTATGTTCTTCAACTGTGGTTCCATTCTGAATATGAGTTTATTCTGTGCTTTTATACATAGGTGCCCAGAGGATACCTATTTCGATACATCTAGCAAAACGTGTCTGCCAAGTTCACAGGTTAATTGCGATTACATTCAAGCGGCTAATTTGATGGGCCCAGTATCTTATCTATCATCGGAGGAGCTTCCTGACGGCTACGCGCATGTATGTTCCTGTGACGATTCGACTGAGGAGAAAGAAAGCGCGGAGCCTACAGAACCAGGTAAGACTTGATATAAACATCTCCAGCTACACTATTTAGATGAATTGCAATGTATTGCTCATTTGGCTAAAATTATGCATAGATGAGTATACAAGAGCAGTAAGAAGTCCAAATGTGAACATATGTGCACCAATCACGATTGCTGGTGATGAAGGCAAAGGTAAGGTTCGCATGAGTTGCGCACACTTCAAACACACACTGAGCGGAAACAATCACAGAAGCGTTTTAAGCAGTTTTCACAAAAAACATACTTAACAGTTCAATACAAATGCATTGACAGAACCAACAATTATTCCTTCCATCACAAAATACACTAATACCTGAACTATCACTAAAAACAATGTTATTCATAATAATGCTGATAATTTTAACACTGTCAAAAATAACCACTATTTTGACGACAATTGCAGGACAACCGTGCACAGATGGAGAGCTTCTTCTGCCGCCCACAACACCAATGGCAACTCCTCCACCACCATTAACGACAATTATGCCTGTACCACCAGCAACTCCTCCGCCAGCAATAGCACTTCCTCCAACAACAATTCTCCCAACGATAGTTCCTGCAACACTGACGCCAGTTACGCTGCCACTGACTCCTCCGTCAGCATCAACGACAATAATGCCTCCACTTCCAGAAACTCCTCCGCCGTCAACAGCACTTCCTCCAATAGTAGCGACTCCAATTGCCCTGCCACCCGCAGTAACGACGACTCCTCCTCCTGCAGCAGTACCGATTCTTTCTCCACCACCACCAACAACTACGATTCTTCCGCCAATAACACCACTTCCGCCCACAGCACTTCCTCCAACAGCACCTCCTCCAACAGCACTTCCTCCAATAACACTTCCTCCCGCAGCAATTCCTCCAACAACAGCAACGACAATTATGCCACCACCTGCAACGACAGTGACTCTTATTCCTCCAGAAACACCAATTCTTCCTCCACTACCACCAATAACTACGATTCTACCGCCAACAACAACACCTCCGCCAATAGCACTTCCTCCAACTACACTTCCTGCAGCAACAACTACAATAATACCTCCACCAGCAGCAACTCCTCTGCCAACAACAGCACTTCCTCCAACAGCGCTTCCACCAAAAACAATTCCCCCAATAGCGCTTCCAGCAACAACAGTGGTGCCAACAATGCCGCCACCTCTACCAACAACGACTATCCCTCCTCCAGAAACACCGATCCTTCCTCCAACACCCCCAACAACTACGATTATTCCGCCAACAGCACTTCCTCTAACAACACTTCCTCCAACGACACTACCTGTAACAACTCTTCCTCCAACAACACTTCCTCCGACAGCGACAGCAACACTGCCCCCTCCGGCACAAACCACGCCATGTATAGATACTCCTCCACAACCACCAATAACAGCGCTTCCTCCAACAATACTTCCTGAAACAACAGCGACGCCATTTACGCTGCCACCTCCAACAACGATAACTATTCTTCCTCCTGCACCACCACCAACTCCGATTCTTCCACCAACAACAATGCTTCCGCCAACAGCACTTCCTCCAACACCACTTCCTCCAGCACCAATGACGACTCTTCCTCCACCAGCAACACTTCCGCCTCTACCTCCAACAACACCTGCTTCTGAATCAACAGAGTCATGTGAGGATGATATTCATACTCCAGCTCCTGCTCCAATAAGCACGCCCGCTCCTCCACCAATAATAACAACAACTCCTCTACTTCCAATAGCAGCACCTCCTCCAATTATAATGACAACAATGCCTCCACCACCAGCAATTCCTCCGCCAACAACAGCACTTCCCCCCTCAACACTTCCTCCAATAACACTTCCTGCGACAACAACGACAATTATGCCTCCGCCACCAGCAACTCCTCCACCAACAATAGCACTTCCTCCAACAACAATTACCCCAACAGCACTTCCTCCAACAATTCCTCCAATAACACCTCCTGCAGCAACAACGACAGTAATGCCTGCACCACCAGCAACTCCTCCGCCAACAATAGCACTTCCGCCAACAACACTTCCTGTAGCAACAACGACAATAATGCCTCCACCACCAGCAACTCCTCTACAAACAACAGCACTTCCCCCAATAACGCTTCCTGCAACAACAACGACAATTATGCCTCCGCCACCAGCAACTCCTCCACCAATAATAGCACTTCCTCCAACAACAGTTACCCCAACAGCACTTCTTCCAACAATTACTCCAACAACACTTCCTGCAGCCACGACGACAATAATGACTCTTCCACCAGCAACTCCTCCGCCAGCAATAGCACTTCCTCCAACAATACCTCCTGTAGCAACAACGACAATAATGCCTCCACCACCAGCAACTCCTCAACCAATAATAGCACTTCCTGCAACGACAGTTCCTCCAATAGTACTTCCTGAAACAACAGCACCAATAACACCTCCACTACCAGCAACTCCTCTACCAACAACGGTACTTCCTCCAACAACGCCTCCTCCAATAGAACTTCCTCCAACAACGCTTCCTCCGACAGCAATAGCAACAATGCCTCCTCTAGCACAAACCACGCCATGCATAGATACTCCTCCACCACCACCAATAGCAGCGCTTCCTTTAACAACACTTCCGCCAACAATACTTCCTTCGACAACAGCGACGCCAATGACGCTGCCACCTCCAACAACGATGACTATTCTTGCTCCTTCACCACCACCAACTCCGATTCTTCCGCCAATAACACTTCCTCCAACGCCACTTCCTCCAACAATAATTCCTGCGACAACAGCGATGCCAATGACGCTGCCACCTCCAACAACGATGACTATTCTTCCTCCTTCACCACCACCAACTCCGATTCCTCCGCCAATACCACTTCCTCCAACACCAATTCCTCCAGCAACAATGACAACTCTTCCTCCACCAACAACACTTCCGCCTCTACCTCCAACTACACCTGCTTCTGAATCAGGAGAGTCATGTGAGGATGATATTGGTACTCCACCTCCTGCTCCAATAAGCACGCCTGCTCCTCCACCAACAATAACAGCACCTCCTCCACTTCCAATAACTGCGCCACCTTCAATAATAACTCCACCACCAGCAACTCCTCCACCAACAACCGCGATACCTCCAGCAACACTTCCACCAATAACACTTCCTGTAACAACAACGACAATTATACCTCCACCACCAGCAACTCCTCCACCAACAATAGCACTTCCAACAACAATTCCTCCAATAACACTTCCTGCAGCATCAACGACAATAATGCCACCACCACTAGCAACTCCCCCGCCAACAATAGCACTTCCTCCAGCAACACTTCCCCCAACCACACTTCCTGGAACAACAACGACAATTATGCCTCCACTACCAGCAACTCCTCCACCAACAATACCACTTCCTCCTTCAACAACACTTCCTCCGATAGCAACAGCGACAATGCTTTCTCCGGCACAAACCACACAATGCATAGATACTCCTCCACCACCACCAATAGTAGCGCTTCCTCCAACAACACTTCCCCCAGCAATACTTCCTTCGACAACAGTGACGCCAATGACGATGCCACCTCCAACAACGATGACTATTCTTCCTCCATCACCACCACCAACTCCGATTCTTCCGCCAACACCACTTCCACCAACACCACTTCCTCCAACACCACTTCCTCCAACACCATTTCCTCCAGCAACAATGACAACTCTTCCTCCACCAGCAACGCTGCCGCCTCTACCTCCAACAACACCTGCTTCTGAATCAGGAGAGTCATGTGAGGATGATATTCATACTCCACCTCCTGCTCTAATAAACACGCCCGCTCCTCCACCGACAATAACAGCACCTCCACCACTTCCAATAACTGCACCTCCTCCAACAACCGCAATACCTCCAGCAACAACAATAATACCGCCACCACCTGCGACTGCTCCACCAACAATGGTGCTTCCTCCAACAACACCGACAATTATACCTCCACTACCGGCAACCCCTCCACCTACAATAGCACTTCCACCAACAACACTTTCTCCAATAACACTTCCTGTAACAACGACGACAATTATACCTCTACCACCAGCAACTCCTCCACCAACAATAGCACTTCCTCCAATAACACTTCCTGCAGCAACAACGACAATAATGCCTCCACCGCCAGCAACTCCTCCGCCAACAATAGCACTTCCTCCAACAACACTGCCTGTAGCAACAACGACAATAATGCCTTCACCACCAGCAACTCCTCCACCAACAATAGCACTTCCTGCAACAACGGTTCCTCCAATAATACTTCCTGTAACAACAGCGCCAATACTGCCTCCACTGCCAGCAACTCCTCCACCGCCAACGCTTCCTCCAATGGAACTTCCTCCAACAGCACTTCCTCCGATAACAACAGCGACAATACCTCCTCTAGCACAAACTACGACATGCGTAAATACTCCTCCACCACCACCAATAGCAGGGCTTCCTCTAACAACACTTCCGCCAACAATACTCCCTGCGACAACAGCGACGCCAATGACGCTGCCACCTCCAACAACGATGACTATTCTTCCTCCTTCACCACCACCAACTCCCATTCTTCCTCCAATACCACTTCCTCCAACACCACTTCCTCCAACACCACTTCCTACAACACCAATTCCTCCAATACCACTTCCTCCAGTAACAATTACAACTCTTCCTCCACCAGCAACACTTCCGCCTCTACCTCCAACAACACCTGCTTCTGAATCAGGAGAATCATGTGAGGATGATATTCATACTCCACCTCCTACTCCAATAAGCACGCCCGCTCCTCCACCAACAATAACAGCACCGGCTCCACTCCCAATAACTGCACCTCCTCCAATAACAACTCCACCACCACTAACTCCTCTACCAACAATTGCATTGCCTCCAACAACACTTTCTCCAATAACACTTCCTGTAGCAACCACGACAATAATCCCTCCACCAACAACAGCACTTCCTGCAACAACAACGACAATAATGCCTCCACCACCAGCAACTCCTCCACCAACAATAGCACTTCCTGCAACAACGATTCCTCCAATAACACTTCCTGCAACAACAACAACAATAATGCCTCCACTACCACCAACTCCCCCACCATCAACGGTACTTACTCCAGCAACGCTTCCTCCAATAGAACTTTCTCCAACAATACTTCCTCCGACAGTAACAGCGACAATGCCTCCTCTAGCACAAACCACGCCATGCATAGATACTCCTCCACCACCACCAATAGTATCACTTCCTCTAACTACTGTTCCACCAACAATACTTCCTTCGACAACAGTGACGCCAATGACGCTGCCACCTCCAACACCGATGACTATTCTTCCACCAACACCACTTCCTCCAACACCAATTCCTCCAATACCACTTCCTCCAGTAACAATGACAACTCTTCCTCCACCAGCAGCACTTCCGACTCTACCTCCAACAACACCTGCTTCTGAATCAGGAGAGTCATGTGAGGATGATATTCATACTCCACCTCCTGCTCCAATAAACACGCCCGCTCCTCTACCAACAATAACGGCACCTCCTCCACTTCCAATAACTGCATCTCCTCCGATAATAGCTCCACCACTAGCAACTTCTCCGCCAACAATAGCACTTCCTCCAACAACACTTCCTCCAATAACACTTCCTGCAACAACAACGACAATTATGCCTCCACCTCTAGCAACCTCTCCGCCAACAATAGCACTTCCTCCAACAACCCTTCCACCTATAACGCTTCCTGCAACAGCAACGACAATTATACCTCCACCACCAGCAACTCCTCCGCCAACAATAACACTTCCTCCAACAACAATAACACCAACAGCACTTCCAACAATAATTCCTCCAATAACACCTCCTGCAGCAACAACGACAATAATCCCTCCACCACCAGCAACTCCTCCACCAACAATAGCACTTCCTCCACCAACGCTTCCCCCAACGCCACTTCCTGTAACAACAACGACAATTATGCCTCTACCACCAGCAACTCCTCCACCAACAACACCACTTCCACCAATAGAGCTTCCTCCAATAATACTTCCTTCAACAACACTTCCTCCGATAGCAACAGCGACAATGCCTCCTCCGGCACAAACCACGCCATGCATAGATACTCCTCCACCACCACCAATAGCAGGGCTTCCTCTAACAACACTTCCCCCAGCAACAATTCCTGCGACAACAGCGACGCCAATGACGCTGCCACCTCCAACAACGATGACTATTCTTCCTCCACCACCACCACCAACGCCCATTCTTCCGCCAACACCACTTCCTCCAACACCACTTCCTACAACACCACTTCCCCCAACACCATTTCCTCCAGCAACAATGACAACTCTTCCTCCACCAGCAACACTACCACCTCTACCTCCAACAACACCTGCTTCTGAATCAGGAGAGTCATGTGAGGATGATATTCATACTCCACCTACTGCTCCAATAAGCACGCCCGCTCCTCCACCAACAATAACAGCACCTCCTCCACTTCCAATAACTGCACCTCCTCCAATAATAACTCCACCACCAGCAACTTCTCCGCCAACAACCGCGATACCTCCAACAACGACAGTAATACCTTCACCACCAGCAACTCCCCCGCCAACAATAGCACTTCCTCCAACAACACTTCCTCCAATAACACTTCCTGCAACAACAACGACAATTATGCCTCCACCACTGGCAACTCCTCCGCCAACAATAGCACTTCCACCAACAATCCTTCCACCAATAACACTTCCTGTAACAACAACGGCAATTATACCCCCACCACCAGCAACTCCTCCACCAACAACAGCACTTCCTCCAATAATACTTCCTGCAACAACAACAACAATAATGTCTCCACCACCAGCAACTCCTCCACCAACAATAGCACTTCCTGCAACAACGGTTCCTCCAATAACGCTTCCTGCAACAACAGCGCCAATAATGCCTCCACTACCAGCAACTCCTCCACCAACAACGGTACTTCCTCCAACAACGCTTCCTCCAATAGAACTTCCTCCAACAATACTTCCTCCGACAGACACTGCGACAATGCCTCCTCTAGCACAAACTACGCCATGCATAGATACTCCTCCACCACCACCAATAGCAGCGCTTCCTCTAACAACACTTCCGTCAACAATACTTCCTGCGACAACAGAGACGCCAATGACGCTGCCACCTCCAACAGCGATGACTATTCTTCCTCCTTCACCACCACCAACTCCGATTCTTCCTCCAATACCACTTCCTCCAACACCACTTCCTACAACACCACTTCCTCCAGTAACAATGACAACTCTTCCTCCACCAGCAACACTTCCGCCTCTACCTCTAACAACACCTGCCTCTGAATCAGGAGAGTCATGTGAGGATGATATTCATACTCCACCTCCTGCTCCAATAAGCACGCCCGCTCCTCCACTAATAATAACAGCACCTCCTCCACTTCCAATAACTGCACCTCCTCCAATAGTAACTCCACCACCAGCAACTCCTCCGCCAACAACCGCGCTACCTCCAACAACGACAATTATGCCTCCTCCACTGGCAACCCCTCCGCCATCAATAGCACTTCCTCCAACACCACTTCCTCCAACACCACTTCCTCCAACACCACTTCCTGTGGCAACAACGACAATAATGCCTCCACCACCAGCAACTGCTCTACCAACAATAGCACTTCCTCCATCAACACTTCCTCCAGTAAAACTTCCTGCAACAACAACGACAATAATGCCTCCACCACCGGTAACTCCATTACCAACAACAGCACTTCCTCTAACAACACTTCCTCCAATAACACTTCCTGGAACAACAGCGACAATAATGCCTGTACCTCCAGCAACTCCTCCACCAACAATAGCACTTCCTCCAACAACACTTCCCCCAGCTCCACTTCCTGCAACAACAACGACAATAATGCCTCTTCCACCAGCAACCCCTCCACCAACAACCGCACTTCCTCCAACAACACTCCCTCCAATAACACTTCCTGCAACAACAGCGACAATAATACCTGTACCTCCAGCAACTGCTCCACCAACAATGGTGCTTCCTCCAACAACGCTTCCTCCAATAATACTTCCTCCAGCAACACTTCCTCCAACGACAGCACCAGCAACGTGCCCACCGAAAACAATTTGTCCAAAATGCACAGAAATCACTACTGCTGAACCTATGATACCAAAACTCAAAATAACTGCCATGGAACCTTTCGATCTTGTTGTACGATTCTGTCCTCCTACGTGTGGTAAAGACCATGAACACAATTTCCCTTGTAGTAAGTCTCCTATTTGGTGCTATCTAACTGTTCTCCATTCTAACTGATCTCCTCTTTTGATTACAGGTGACAAGGGTAATAAGGGCATCTTCTTAGATTGGATTAAGCCGGAGAACTCCAAGACGAAACTAATTCTGAACGCGTAGAACTAAAATATCATTGTGTCTGTGTTGTAGGTCTTTATAATTAGTACATCCTTCCAACATAGGGTGTAACAATCTCACATTTTTCACAGTGACAGTGTCACATCTCTCTGGAAGTATGTATGTTTTATTTTTTATATGACCAAGGCGCATTATTAGCGCCTGATTGCGGCCTTTAAGACCGCCTGTGATACTACTTTTTATACATTAATACTATTACACGAAAACCTATTTAAGATTACAAGACTAGTTTTAAGATTAATTAGTAAAACTTTCTCAGTAGCCGGAAAGACTTTTTGAATTTTGTTACAAGGCTTTTAAAGTATCCTCTCTTATTACTTTAAATAATAACAGTTTTCCCAAGCATTAATTTTATTTGCCTCAAACTCATCCTGCCACTTTGACAGGATCATTTGTACATACTTTATTACGGTAATCTTATTTAAAACCAAAGTAATTCAATTCTGCCACTGAAATTCACCTACCCATCACTACCCATCACTCGTAAATTATATTAGCTTACACAGAATTTTTAAGGCAAAATTCTTAAGTCTTTCCTCGTAGAAAAAAAAACAGAAACTTAACTAAAATATTTGTAAATTACTTAATGAACTATATTCCCCTTGACTGATAATAGTAAGAACTGAAAGATGTGATCATCACTTATAGTTTTGATATTATTTATAAGTCAGTTTTTAGGCAGCACAAATTAATTAGCACTTAATATTAAAATTAATAAAGCAAAATAATTATAAAAAAAAATATTTACTTTGTTTCTTCATTTGGTTATTTCTTACAACTTGGTAACTTATTCTTTAGATTTGCATATTTGCAACCGTCCGCTTCATCTTTTCTGCGCAAACAAACACTTGCTTTTTGTATTATAATCTGCGCATTCAAATACAATATAATTTCAAATACAAATCCATTTATTATTTAAATTACCATAAAATATACTTATACTAGCAGATTTAAAAGTAATGCTTTCCGATCTATCCCAAATGGAGAAGTATCTTTTATCCCTATCGTTCGTCTGTTAATTATACTCGCATGCGCATTTCTATAAGCCAGTGTAAGTCAAATGGGCTGTCGAAAAGAAACCATAAAACAGAACATATCGTTTTTCGTAGTAACTTGTAATAAATGCGGGCAGCATTTTTGACGTTTCATATTTTGTGCTAAAAAGAAGAAACAGCTCTTGTGTTTCTCTTCGAGTTTTGTTTTAAAGTGTCAGATGTTCCAAATATTAAAAGAAGTCTCTCGCATGTACACCGGGCTGGAGGAGGGAGTGTATCGCAACATCACCGCCTGGAAGCAATTCGTAGTTATATGTATGTAGATACAATGTGTCAGGCAGGTGTGATGTGCGGAACTGCTGTCTATGTCGTGAACGAAAGATATTATCGAGTGCTGTACCAGGTTTTCACCCTAAAAACTGCTCACTCGTATAACAGTAAAGTACATACTACACTATGTACTAGCCAACTTTGATTGAAATCAATATTTAATCAATGATTGACATTCTTAAAGAATTGTAAGTTTTAAGAAAATCGAATTTCTCAACAACGACACTTACGGTTTTCTTTAAATTTTATGTTTGTGTTTGATGAGTCATAATAGAACAAAACCTTCTAGTTTTATGCTAAGATAATCGTATAATATCGGCTATTTATCAGACGATTGCACGATACAAGGATATGATACAAAATATTTGTTTCTGAAATCACTATTGAACGATTCAACAATTTCGCCTAAATTTCAATTACTCTTTCATTTTTGAATTACTATCAGATCTGCTTAGTGAAGCGTTTATCACAAGCAAGTTGTTCGCTATTACAAAGTTACTCTTTTCTCTATTCTATTTTTTGACCTTTCATTCTTTTTCTAATTTGACAGCTCTGTTTTATTTATTTTTTTTTTTTTTTTGTGAGGTGTTGAGAGCAGACATCAGAAGGCCTAAATATTGCTAATAATTTACTGGATTGCCCATTAAGGGCTATGAAATGTATGGATACCGACAGCAGTGTGGATAGAGAAATAGTACTTGAGTTGTAAAGATATTTTGGGGACATTTAATCACCCCGATTACCGTTGGCGTTCTTCGCTTTTCGACGATTGTCGTTTTATTCATAGCTACGAGCAGCTGACCGTTAAACGTTACTAAGCAATTTTTTGTCGTGTAGAATACTATTGCAACTCTTTCATATTGGAAAAGTTACCAAAATGAATTCGTGGTACATTTGAGGAATAGATCGACAATCGTCGAAAAGCGAAAAACGCCAACGATAATCGGGGTGAATATAATTTTCTCGGTAATTTTCGGCTACGCTCTAGAGGCAATGAATAGAAATGAAGTAAAATAGAAAAATAACGAACAAGGAAAAGGAAAAACGTCGGAAAGGGAAATTTTACCCACAACTCACTGGGTTGCTGTTTTGCTATCTCATTTTGTTTCTCTTTTGCGCTTGTGTGATTTCAAAAGAGTCATGACTCAAGAGTCACCGTGTAATAGACGACTTTCCGTGAGCAGAGTCTTTGTAATAAGCAATTGGATAGTTTTGTACATCGTCCAACATTGTGAACCGTATGTGAGCGCTGGACGCACAACTGTGGTGTAGAGCCTTCCTTTCAACTTAGGTGGAATTTTTCTGTCACAGAAGATAGCGGAATTTTCTCGCCACTTCATCCACCCTATGCTTAGGCGATGATTGATGTCGTCATCACAATTTGCTTTGCTATTGATCATAGATCCCAGATATTTGAACTTCTCGCACTTGGGAAGCACTTTTCCATTCAAATAAATTTCTGGAATAGGTCTGGGTGGATCAGAGAACGGGCAGCACAAGTACTCTGTCTTTTTTGAACTAATGCGATACCCATTTCCCTCCAGAACGTCCACCCACACATCAAGTGCTCGTTGCAGGGATATAGGATCCTCACTTATGATGGCTCCATCGTCTGCAATGAATAACTGATGTACCTTGGGGTCCATCACTTTACCTTCAAGCAGATAATCAAGGACTGCAATAAAGAGCAAAGGACTTTAAACGCTTCCCTGGTGCACCCCGACTTTGATTGGGAACTCTTCCGTTACTCCAGCGGCGCATTTTACTCTTGTCTTTGCTCCTTCGTACATGTCCATGATCATCTGTACATAGGTTTCTGGAACCCCTCGATGTCTTAGCGCCACCCATATCAGATCTCGTGGTTGTCTGTCGAATGCCTTTTCAAAGTCAACCAATACAATATGCAAATCCATTAAGGGATCACGATGTTTTTCCATTATGATCCTTATACTTTGGATTGCATCTGTGGTTGATTTACCTGAGACAAACCCGCACTGATCATCAGATAGCCGTATTATTTTTCGCAGTCGGCCACCTAATACCCGCTCAACGATCTTCGTGGTGTGTGACATCAGCTTGATCGAACTGTAGTTATCACAGTTTCGCGTATCACCCTTCCCTTTGTACACAGAGAGGAGGTAACTTTCCCTCCATTGATTCGATTATGGTTTAAAACATATACATTAATAATGCGTCTAATCCGCTCATGCGTTTCATAATTCATTCTGTGATATGGAGTATGTAATAAATCCGAATTACGTAGATTGTAATAAAAACGAAAATTAAATGCGCAACAGTTTAAAAGTACAACATATATGTAGGTACAGTACGTATAACCCAGTCGGTGGACGCTACTTTGCTAGAGATTTTTCTGGGATTTTGCTTGATAGTCTAGAAACTAACAAAAGGTATATTTTGCTCAAACAGCATACTTACTTACTCTAGATTGCACTTACAGTCTGGGGCAGACGTGGGCCTTAACCGATATTCGTCTCCAGCTAGCACGATCTTTAGCCAACTAATTTCAGTTGCGCACATCAAGCTAAAAGATGCTCCTTTCGATTTGCGAACGTCGGTGAAAAGGTCTTCCTTTATCGCGAATTCCCTCTGGGTCAAAAACAAGTATTTGGCGCAAACAACCAACGAAGGACCTAGGACTTAGCTTCTCGCAACCATTCACAAGCTGTTTTATAAATATATTTAGCGCAACAGCTCTTTAAGTGCCTGGGTCTAATTTCGCAACCACTCGTGCTGTGTGCGTTATATTTTTTCACACGAATGGAAGGGACTTACACTTTGGTGCCGTATCCAAAGGGCAAATTGTTTTTAGAAGCTTTCTCGTGGCATCATTACTTTCGCATGTTTGTCAGACGTTCGCGAGAGGCGGGACCGTGAAAAAACGTTTTGGTGTTTTCTGGGATTCGAACATAGAGCTTCACGCACAGCCGTCCGACACACTAATCACTTGCGCCATGGCGCGCGCCCACATCACAAACAGTTGTATGCGTTATATTTTTCGCACGAATGGAAGGGACATACAGTCTTGGGCCGTATCCGAATGGCAATTGTTATTTTGTTTCTTGAGAAGCTTTCATGGCAACAATACTATTGGATGTTTGTCAAACGTTCGCGAGAGGTGGGACCGTGGGTGAATTCTGCGATTCAAACGTTGAACGTCGCGCGTAGTTGTCTGATATTCCGAAAAACGGGGAAAATCCCGCACTATGGCAACGCTATTCCCGGGGTATTCATTATTGAACGCACTATTGAGTTCTTGATCGAACGTACCTTTCTTCTTATCAGTCTCACCGACAAGTGTCAAAATTTCCAAACAAACGTTTAGCGAACTCAACATTTTTGTTTAAAACGCGAAATACTTCAATAAATGGATCAAAAAATAAAACTGTACGTATACGTGGTCACAGCTTAGCTGCCTAACTAGATTCCTCATCTGTTTTAGTTTAGTCAGTGGCGATGTACGCGGCCATTTCAAGCAATTATTCACTCGTGTCGAGTCGATTAACAAAAAGGCGGGACCATTTGAGATTCTCCTCTGCGTTGGCGAGTTTTTCGGTCCAAATAACGACGAACTGATAGCTTACAAGAATGGGTTCAAGCACAGTAATTGTTTAACTAATCAGAGCGTTCTATTCCCCGTCTAATTTGTAATGTTTTTCAGTCCCTGTCCCGACATACATTCTAGGGCCGAATAGCAAGGAAACGACTAAGTTCTATCAGAACCTTAACGATGGGGAGGTCTGCTCTAATTTAACTTATTTAGGTAAGGTACGCAGTCGCTTTGACATAAAAGCTCAAGTTTATGTGTTCTAGGAAAACGAGGGCTGTACACCCTCTCGTCGGGAGTGAAGATCGTGTATCTTAGCGGCGTCGAGGGCTCTGGAGAGAATACGTTCAGCAAGGAGGATATCGTGTCCATCCGGAACTCTTGTCTGGTGAATAAGACCTCATCAACTGACTACAAAGGCATTGATGTCCTCATTACCTCACAATGGCCGCATGGTATCGGTGGGCAGGAGGTCTGTGCTATCGAGAATCCTTTGGCGGCGCACATAGTACTAATATCAAGTCTGCTTTCAGAAAAATACCTCGAAACTCATCTCGTACCTGTCTAGAGAGATCAAGCCACGCTATCACTTCTGTGGCATGAATGGAATGCACATGGAACCATCTCCTTACAGGTAATAGCTGAATTGCCTCCTTAAATCTCAAAAGAATGATATCATTTACTTTAGTATTATATACAAACAAGTATATATATAATGCTCGGCTCACTTCACGGGTTTTTACTACGCTGTCCCTCATGGTTGAACTCAGGAACTTTTCGAGGTGGATGAATGCAACTCTTTAGGTCGATATCGCTGTATTACCTGCATACTTCGTCGTTTAATCTTGTCCTGCACTCTCCGCTTTATACAAACGCAACCCAAGATTGCTCAAAAACTTTCCTTCCAAAGTAGCCAAGAATATTCTGATTCGCTTTTGTTAAGATCCATGCTTCTGCCTGCACAATTGCCTTCTTAGCTCGAAGAAGCAGTGATTGGCAAGCGTAATTATTCGCTTAATCTCCACGTTCGAGTCGACTGCTAGCAGTCAGATTGTTGTAAGGTGTTGAGTAGGCTGATGCCTCTGCAGTTTCCATTCTGCATACTTTCATTCGGCCATATCTTACAGATGAATTGATGAACCGTACTATTTCAAAGAATATCTATCGGCCTTCTCAAACATAGAAGAGGACCTTTTCAAAATTTGCAAACGCTCTCACCGGACACTGCACTATAGGGGAGCGTGCCACAGATTAGGCATTCAGGGATGAAGAAGAAGAAAAAACAATAACTCACCTATCCTATGCACGAGTACTGCACTCGCCAACATTAGGAGGACTATATTGGGGGAATACCTCGGTTTAGCACGGCTAAAATTAACTACTAACTACTAACTAACTAAATAAGAATGGTTCAAGGAGTAAGCAGCGTGATTTACCCGTAGATACCTACTGGCTGGCACCTTAATGGACCTTATCTCATCAAAAGCCACTCCACACCAACCAACCATCCAATCATGCTCCGTACCAAGTCTGATGTGGTTGTGAAAATTTCACCAAAGTCAGCTCCAGCAGCTCTATTGGATTTAAGCCTAGATATTACTATCTTCACTACATTTTGATCAAATTTGCAGCATTTACTGCTGTCGTCGTCCATGCTGAATAGTCTGAAAGCGGGCTTTTGGTCGTCACCGCCGTTCTACACACTGGATAAGTGTTCTTTTCCAATTTACATTCGCTTGTTCATCACTGCAATCTATTGTTCGGGGTTCTGTTGCCTTAACATGTTATTTTCTTCTTTTATCGAGCATCATACGATAACGCCTTTCTATCCTTTCCGTGGCCTTGTCATACTCTTTCTTCTTTCTTGGGAAAATCAGTTTACCTGCTTTGTTTGTGGATCTCGCGAGCAGCTCTTATATTTCTTTGTCTGTAGGTCGGTCCATAGGTCCCTTGTTTTGCGGCATGTACGTGTTGGCATACTTCATCAAATGCGTTGCATTGCCTAGTCAATGCTGCCACATCAGAGACGACATTTCTCATGGCTTCCTGACAATGTATTCATGGGTCTGGAAGCCACTTATCATTTACGTTGTACTTGTGATGATGCGTTGTTCGCAATCTCTTCAAACAGACTTTGGTTGAAGCTAGTTGATGGTGGATAGATGTTCACTCCTCGAAAAATTCGGGTGTCCAAAATACTGCGTGTAGATTGTAATACAATCAATCTGGTACGCACACCAGTGCTAGAATTGATGTTCCGCATCGCCGCAAAGTCAATTAGTGTGAGTCTGTTTTCGGATGTGGGAGTGTGTAGGCCTTCCTTAATCAGAATAGTCGACAGACATTCGCTTGTATGTCTAAGACTCAAGTTTACTTCTGACGACAAATCCGCACCAAACAACTCCTGTTCTCTATAGCAATCCTCGTTCTACCCGATCTATTCCACCACACTTGTTTAATGTTTCAGTATTAGTTTAGGGTCTCCTGCTAGTTCGACTGTATGCAACTTGTAATGGGTCCGGATATTGAATGTGTAGATTCGAATTTCGTTGTCCTTTCGCTTTAGTTGCGGTCGTCAAGAGTCTATATCCGCAACTATTTTGTTGTCGCGTAACTGGCTTGTTTTTTATGTGGTAGGAGGCCCAGATCTTGCAACTCCTAGAAATGAGAAAATGATACACCGATGACAGTAATCCACTTTAGGGATAAAAGCACTACTCCTGGGCACTGTTCAGGGGTTCACCCTGATTCAATCATAAAAATCCTTTTCATCTCAGCTCAACTCTTGAAGTATCTGCTAGCCTGGCTCTTCCTAGACATCTGGGACGCTCCTTGGCCTATTAGCTCAACTAGAGATGCCCCATACGGCTTGATACATTATGTGCTACAGTTCACCCCGCTGTTCATATACACACATACAGCCCACACAAGCGGTTAACAACTAAAAACAATATTAACTAACCGCTTTCTCTTTGTAGAATCCCCGCTGATAGCACAACTCAATTGGAACTCTGCACTCGCTTCATATCCTTAGCCGATGTGGGCAATACAAGCAAACAAAAGTACATCTACGCGCTAAGTCTGTCTCCTGTGGAAAAGATGCGCGTACTCGACTTAATACAGAAGACCACAAATGAGACACCATGTCCCTTCGAGGGCATGGACTTCTCCGAATGCAAAAGCAAGCAACAATTGGTAGGTTCTGAAAGTTTACTTCTTCCCCAGAGACCTTATTAAACAATTCAATATGTAGGACGATGGAAGGCAGTACTTCTACGATTTACAGTCAAATCCAAATGACAATCGCAAGAGAGGTAACCGTCAGGGATTCGGATACGATGGTCAACAGAAACGACCGCGACCGACTTTCGATCAAGGTAAGTCTAGTTAGACTTTCACTCCAATTGATCGATTACCATTTCCCCTTCTTTAGAAAAATGCTGGTTCTGTCTGTCTTCGGCTGAAGTAGAGAAACACCTAGTCATCACGATAGGAGAAAACTTCTATCTTGCACTGGCGAAAGGTCCAATCAATGAGTATCACATTCTGATACTGTCTGTTACGCATATACAATCGTCTGCCCTTCTGTCCAATGAAGACTGGAAAGAACTGTTGAAATTCAAGGAATCTATACGAAAACTCTTCAAAGAGCATGGACAAGCTGTATGCTTTACCGAACGAAATTACAAGGCATCTCACTTGCAAATCAATGCTTTGGGACTGAACGAAGGGTATGCGTGGAAAGTTAAACATGGTTTTGAGGTAAGTTACTCCGACAATGGAGAATATTTAATAAATTGTTATGAATTCTAGGATAAAGCTGAAGAGTACAACATTACCTTAGAGACACTGCCAGAGCTCACGGATCCATCACCACTTCCTCAGCAGGGACCCTTCTTTGTCGCTGAACTACCAGACAAAACTACACTACTAACGAGGCAAATGAAACAGTTTCCACTTCACTTTGCGAGGTAAGTTAGACGATTTGAAATGAGCACACTAACGTCCGCGCTTGCTATTCTATTGTCATTGTGTGGCAACTTGATTCATCCATTTGCACTTTCTTCATCTTATTCTAGTGTCTAAGTTGTTTGTCTAAACCGTTCTCATGTATCGCTGTTTTTTTAAGATAACGTAAATCCGTTTAAAAACGTCTGTGTGACAATCTTGAAGTACCTTTCTTTCCTCTTTTCCGTTTTCTCATAGACTTCAGTGTAGCAATCCCCCGGCACACTGCCTCGTTAAGTATTGCTTACAAGTGGTTGAGGCACAATTCCATTATTCATTCCGCAACTATCCCAAGTCGGTGTCTGAAAAGATGAAACATTAATTCGACACTGTGCCAGAGTCTGTAGCCCCAGAGGGGAACAGCAATCGTCAGCACGAGTATAAAGGAAAACGAATTACGTCAAAGTTGTTCCAACCATTGCACTAAAGAAAGGTTACTTTCTGGTAGTACAGTGGACCGGAGAGTCTTGGATTTTGGGTTTCCTTTTATATATATAAAAAATCCCAAGTCAGTTGAGCAAACATTACTACACAAAATTCTAGCCGATAAGGAACATATAAACCTAACACTTATACTGTGTGAATGCAACGCTCTATGATTATTTGCTAGCACTTTGTTTCTATGCAACTGACTACCAAAAGCCTCCTAGAGGTAGCATCGCCCAATAGATGTTGGCTCGCTAAATAACGAGAAGAGCCACAGAAGACGTGCGTCTCGTAGCTGTTAATATGGCATACTCCAACCTATGTGGTGCAAGAAGAAGCCAAAGGCCATACACTGCAACAAATAACAGAGTAAGTTTCGATTGTCGACGCAAACTACATCTGTAAAAAAAAATCTCAAAGCTTAGAAGCGACAACAAATGCCTTGGAAATGGAACGATGTTTCGTTGACGACTTTAAGCTGGCTGAGCATGAAGATCCTTAAAAATGAGAATCACTACCTTATTCTGCTGTGAACAGCCAGGTTGAAGATCTCGCGAATCCGGTGTGGGACTGTTGTTGGCCAATAAGCAATAATTACCATCGCCTCGCCAAATATATCTGCAGCCAGCTTTCCGGAAGAGTTTCACTCAAAGGATGATCGTCAAACTTCTGAAAAGAGGTAGCTTACGGTAACTGAAGAGGTGTTCACTCCTTCCTGTCTCCAAAATAATTCTAGACCGATTCACAAAACGAATTGATTGAGCCCACGATTTTGAACAAACCTGCTCGGGATCTTTCTGCATCGATTATATGAACAGCATGTGGATTATCGTAGAGCAACGTCGAATACACCTTATAAGAATCCGAACATGATGGCATGCAGACATTGTTTACAGCCAAGACTCCACAGGACTTAAGCAAAATTGAATTCAGAAAGAACCTCACTTTATTGACCTCTGATGTGAAAATTAGCTCTAGAATCCCCTTATGGGACATCAAAACTGAATTGTTTTTTTTAAACAGTAGTTTTCAAAGGTCTATAAGTTTTGTTTAAACACTAAGCTATAGGTACATGCATTTAAAAGTATCCGAAGCACTCACAATTGGTATCTGCAATATATTTTATAGCAGCTGTGGCATAACCGCTTCTTTAACGAACTTATCCGTGAAGGAATGACTAAACAATTACTTGCTTATGTCCTGTATCCCTGAACATCAATTATTCTTTGCTGACGATGAAGCCATCATAAGTGAGGATCTTATGACCCTGCAACGAACACTTGACGTACGAGTGAACGTTTTGAAGAGAAATGGGTATCGCATTGGCCCAAAAAAAAAAAAAAAAACAGTACTTCTGCTGCCCGTTCTCTGATCCGCTCAGGCCTATTCCAAACATTTATTTGAATGGAACAGTGCTTTCCAAGTGCGAAAAGTTTAAATATCTGGGATCTATGATCAATAGCGAGCAACTTGTGATGACGATATCGATCATCGCGTAACTGTAGGGTGCATGAAATGGCGGGAAAACTCCGCTATCTTCTCTGACCAAACAATGACCCCTAAGTTTAAAGGACAGCTCTACAACGCAGTTGTGCGTCCAGGACAATGCACAAAAGTTATGAGAGTAAATTAACCGCAGCTGAGATGAAGATGCTTTGCATGACAGCAGGAGTAATATAGCTTGATCGAATATGAATTTACATCAATTAACGTTTCAAAGACATCGCGAGGCAGGAGAGGCAGGCCTATAAACTCCTGGATCACACAAATGCAACGACACCAGCGTTTGATTTGCGTCATTACGAAGTGATCCAAAATCGGGAGTCCTGTCGACATTTTCTGAGGTCAAACCGCCGAAACCCACAACCGGATCAGTAGAAATGCAGTGAAATGGGATGGTTATGATCCATTGTTAAGGTTATGATCTGAAAACCTCGCCGAAATAGGAAGAAGAAGTCCTGCATCCCCTTGTGGGTCTTAGGCCATCTATTAAGTCTGTGCACCATCGTGTACGGTTTTTTGGCAATAAATCCCAGCTCTCTCCAACTCTATCACAATTGCCGTGACACCTCCTCGACTGCTAAGCGCCATCTACTTCTCGGATGGTTAGGTCTTCTGTCATTCTGCGCACACGGTTTCACTATAGAACTATCGCCTTTTAAGAATGTATGACCAATGCACTGCCACTTCCGTCGTTAATTAGTTGTGGCTATTGGTTCCTGACCAATACTCCCAAGATATTGGAAATGCTCTACTGCAGTCATTTGGTGGATGTCCATAATCCTGTGAGAGACTTTGACTACAACGTAGTCAAAGTGTTTGAGTTGAAATGCAATAGTCAATCGAATTCGTCGACAAATCGTCCCGAAGCACATCGCTAATAACTAATAAAAACAATATTGGTGAAAGAATGCACCCTTGTCTTACCCCACTTTGGATTTCGAATTCCTAAGACAATCTTTCTCTATAGAAAATGTGACGATTTGGACCCATGGTATGTGAACATTATAATAGCTTCTAATTTATCGGGAATACCTCTCTTGCGCAAGGCAAGGGAAATAAATTCCAAATAGATGGACGCCCTTTTTAAAGACGATGAAGAGCAGCATGGCGAAGAACAGGCTTCACCATTTAACAAAGTAGAAGGCAGTGCCTGCGTTCAAAATTGAATCAATCAAATTGGGGTGGTTCATGGTTCAAATCCTGATGTCAACAGGCATTTATTTATTTCTCGGGAAATAGTCAGTCCGATCAATTGCGAAAGCTTGTGTGAATACTATTGCAATGGCTTAGCACTGGCAGTAGGTTGGTAATATGGCTGGAAAAATTGTTCGCTCTGTCGGACGATTGATATGCCTATGACATGATCTCTCTATCCTTTCCAACGCACGCACTGTGTAAAAAAAAAAATATTTAAAGGGTATTCATAACTTAAGTGCGCCCAACTTATAAACGCTTCCATCTTGACATGTTTATGTATCTCATTCAGGGTTATCGTGAATAAATTTTCCCTCGGAATTTTTCCTCCGAACAAAAATTAGGTATCTTCAAAAATAGGGAAAAAATTCATCAGGAAAAAATTACATATCGCGTTTGCGTTGAAAATTCTCCTGAATTGTTATTCGTGATACCTATTTCTTTTCCGCGGAATTGTTTCCTGCTTTTTGAAGATACCTCATTTTTGTTCGGGGAAAAAATTCCGAGGGAACATTTATTCACGATAACCCTGATTGTCTTGTGCACAATGTGCACTCTGCAATTTGTTTAAATTTTTTTGAATTTTTTTTTTTTCAGCAACAATCAATACCGAACAATTCCTGAGCCACTGATACTAGTCTTCTTTATCTCCAAGCTCAGTTGCAATACTTCTAATTTCTGCTTCCTTTGTCTAGCCCGTTCTTTACTTTTGTATCTGCCTAAAACTTCTAAAAAGTATTTATTTAAACAAACTATTGTATCATCTCTTCACAGGGAAGTCTTCTGCTCGGAAAATCTTCTTAACTGCGACGAGAAAATTGATTGGAAGGACTGCAGTCTAAGCAAAGACGAAGAGATCCAGCTAGTTAAAAAATTCCGTGAGAAATATCAAAAGTACGATTTTACACAGTAATCCCAGTAATATTCCACCACCTCTATATCAAATGCAATAAAAGTACACACATGTATTCTTTTTAACATTTTTCAATGAAAGTGTTTTAATTAAATTTAATAAATTTAAACAAAAATATTCTACACACTAATAAACGTATGTATATAGGTAAATATATATAAAAAAAAAAGGAAAAAATGATTTCGATAACATATATGATTCCTATTTTCCTTTACTTTGATCACAATTCAATTTTAGTTTTCTTAATTTTTAATGCCTAAATCCTTCAAAATATCAAAGCGACTAGTGTGCGCCAAGCAGTTTAAAAGTAACCTCTCCCCACCTGTCCTAGTACTCTGTGTTCTTCATACTCTTAATATTGATTGACTACAAAAAGGATACACAAGTCAACTTTTAGGATATAAATCAATGAATAGGGATTAATTAATATACGAATAAGATTAATATAATGCGGTGCGTGATGAGGATCACTTAGAATAGTGGTAAATAAGTAACACTCTTCGCCTCTCTGGTTATTTTTTATTTATTTTTTTTTTTTATGTGTGCTTGTGTATGAACCTTTTATAGACCATTTGTAAAGATTCTTAGGAATCCCTAAGGTAAATCTTATCGAGAACTTGCAAGAACAGCTCATGTGGAACACCACGTGATGTTTGCTGAATGTGCGTCTTGATCATGTTATAAGTTTCTTCCTCGTAAGTAGCATAGGTGTTGGGGAGTCCCAATTCTGTGTACAGTTGCTTAACGCGTGCGACTTTCACCGGATCTAAGAGAGAAAATAGTTTAATTCATGCAATAGATGTGTGCTTCTTTTCACCTACCACTCTGACCATAACACTCGATCATGATTTTCTTTTGATCCGAATTTGCTCGCTGCATGCATACCACAGCCAACCAGGAGCATTTGTTGTCCTGAATATCAGTGCCAATTTTACCAGTCACTTCGGGATTACCAAAGCAATCGAGAAAATCATCCTGTACCTGAAAGAAGTGACCCATTTCCAGAAGGATTGTTTTAGCCTGTCTGAAGGCTTCTGCATCATTGAAACTATAATCGAAAGAATCTTATGAATTGAATTCCTCATTTTTGTGCTAGCAATCAACTTACCCAGCCAATCGCATGGCTAAAGCAAATGGTACATAGAACGTATAATAAGCAGTCTTGTTGCGCACAATTGACTTGTACTTGTCCATTGTGAAGCTGGTAATATCTTCTTTGGAAGTTAGAACATCCAAGGATTGCCCACATGTGGTAATGAGAATCGTTTCATGAAACTGATCAAGGAGATCAGCATAGAAGTCTGTGTGACGGAAATGATTCTTTAAAACCGAGAATAAGGCATTCTCGATCATGAGAGAATCGTTTATGGCCGTCAAGCCGACATCTTCGAGTTTGTACCAGCACGTCTGGCCGCGGCGTGTCGTGCTGGCATCCATGATGTCATCGTTGATCAAAAAGAATGTATGAAGCTGGAAGGTATAGTAAATTTACGTAAAATACGCTGACCAAGATGAAGCATTAGCAGATGGCTTACCAATTCAATACACCAGCCCAGATATTGGGCCATTTTGATATTTTCAGGAGTTAGTTGCTCCTGGCCAATGAGCTTCTTGAAAGTGAGGACGGTTAAGAGACCACGATTTTTCTTTCCACCAGGCACATTGTACTGGAGGGCCTAGAGATGTAAAGAACGCAATATTTAATGACAACTGCCGTTAGTTGAATGCTGTAATTCACTTACCCTGACAAGCCACTTTGAAGCTGTTTTGGCATCGTATTCATTTGCTTTCTCAGTTATTTCTCGTACAAGATCTGGAAGAAAAAGAAAACATGATTGGTATGCTTTACACGTTTCGAGATAGAACTGAGTTTTGATGTTGTGACCTATTGAATCATAAAGAACCTGAGGGAATTTTCATATATGCCCACATTCAAAAGACTTATGCAACAATAAGCACTACTACAAGATTTGAGGTCAAAGAAATGCTTTGAGAAATTATAGGATTGCTAGGGTCGCATTGTCAAGCCATTGGTTTATATGAATAAATTTCCGAGCAATTGCTTTTCCTGAGTTTTCCAGCAAATACCTTAATTTGTACGTGTAAGACCTTATGCGATTGATAAAGTTTGTAGCTTTTGTTAAAGAGACAAGCAAAACCTAAAAGTAGGTTTTTCCAAAAAAAAAAAAAAAAATATGGCTATTGCTTAAAATTCTATGTACAAAATTAGCAATTGTTTATTCTACAAAAGTAATTGCTGAGCAATATTTTAGGTTTCTCAATCCCGTGCTAACATTTAATTAACTTGCTTGAATTGATAAGGAAAACCTCAATTGCTTATAATTTTTATTTTTAAAGCAACTGAGCAATTACTCTTTTTGGAAAGCAATTGCTCAGTTTTTTTTAATTGAACCCATTCTACATCAAATTCAACCTTATATCTATATTGGTTCAGACAATCTTTCTGAATGAGATCAAAGAATTATAAGCATAGTAAGCATAGAGCTACCATGCTCACTTGTAGTTACTCGTATGCATCCTATAGAGCTGAGCTTAATTTTCACGAGACAGTTATTACAGAGCAGTAGAATCATTAATAATATTATCAAATAGACTGGGGCTCTAAATAATGCCCAGTGGAGCGTCTAAAGGGGGTAAGTTACGAGTAGATTAGAGAAAATCGTTCAAAATTTAAAGCATCAGCAACTAAAGATTGTGCAGGTTCAAGCTCCAGCGGGGAACAGCAATTATCAGCCACCAGAGTTTAAAGGAAAACGAATTATACCCAAGTTTTCCAACCACTGCACCAAAAAAAGGATCCTGCCTGGTAGTACAATGGACCGGAGGGTCCGAACGCTCTGGGATTTGGGTTTCCTTTATTACAAAAAAAAAAAAAAAAACAAATAGAAAAATAGAAGAAGAATCAAAATGGTACTAGAAATTGATATGGTTTAGACAAAGGTTAGCACCAAGGCTATAAAATCCCATAGCTATATAAGGCGGTTTAAGTCATAGTAGTTTAAGTCACTTCTCAAAAATGTGGCAAGTATAGGAATGATACTACACTTGCCAAACTGTTGCATGAAAATGTAAAGTATGTTAAAATTTCATTACTCCGTCAACAGATGGTAGCACAAATGTGATACATAAAAAGAACATCAAGTTCTTAACATGAGCTAAATAGGACTCACACCATTATAATTTTAACAGCCTTATGTGTAAAAATGGAAAGTTGTACAAAGGAGATAGCATTTTGTCCAGAAGCAATAGCGAACCTGAACTTCCACTGAACTATTCCTGATGATTTTTTTCTCTGGTCAATTATCCAACATCACTTCTTTTTTTGTCATAATGAAAGGTTTTTCTGTTATGGGCTGTAGCAGGAGTGCCATTGATATTGACTGTTAATTAAAAAATAAATAAAAAATAACAGCCAATAGATTCATCGTGAGGATTCGAGCCTAGACATCTCTCTCAAGCTCGAATTATTAATACGACGAATTATACGGCTAAGCAAATGTTACTTGCGGTGACGACAAAAAACACACGTAGTCAACAATTAAAAATAAAGCCAGAACAGAAGCCTAAAGGCAGGGCGTACATTGGAACGTAATAGAGTCGCATTCGACTCTGATATAGAGGGAACAGTTCTGCAGACATTTTTTTCCGCTGGCAAGCAAAACGGTTCAACCTGTACGATGGTGGACAATAGGCCCGTCCCCACCACTATAAAGTGATAAATATTGATACCTGAACATAAATTTAATAAAGCTGCTAGAGCTGACGACATAGTCACCGAACTATTTAAGGCAGCGAGAGGTGATTACGTGAGGAACATACACCAACTCATTTGTAAAATATGCTCAGATTTATTATGTGAATGGAGAAAGACATCAGCAATCTGATTTGAGGAGACAGAGATATCGAACCAGATTACTGGCTTGGGCACCTTTTCGCCTCCTCTTCCTTTTTTTCTGGCGTAATTCGTTAAGAATCTAAGATTTTATTGGTTGATTTAATATGGCCGTAACAAGAAGGTGATTTTATGTGAAAGACATTTTTTTTTTTGTACTTGAACCCACAGTCTTCCGTTTAAGCAGATCACACACTCTCCACCTGTTTCGAGAAAAAGATAGTTTATTGGATATTAGGTCCAGTGTGACCATTCGTTTCTCTCAAAAATATTGCACTGTGGAATATTTATATTGCTTGCTCCACAAGTGGAATATCATATCCCACAATGGTCATACTGATTAATTCCCGTGTGGGACGTGGCCGAATGCAGGTGAAGATTTAACCCCGAACTCTCATTACCTATCTCAAGATGAACAAGGACTACGTTGGTTCAAAGTCCGAGTATTTTTATAATGTGTTTTCAGATTAACTATACACGAACCTGAGTTAAGCTGACACGTTTTCATATTACTCTGCTTATAACGCTGGGATGGCCTTGAACTTGGGTTATGCAAAGAACATGAGTTGAACTACATATGTACGTACAACTGGCAGTTATAGCGCAACGCTTCATATTAATGGACAATAGTCTGGTTTCCGTCAACGGATTACGAATACATTACTTTGGTGACTTCAATATATACCATGCACATATTATAATACACTTAATTGTCTCCCATTCTTGGTCTGCCTTTCAAAGATAATTTGTCTTTACATGGTTAATTTTATAATTTCAATTGCGAATTTAAATTACTTTAACTTTTATTCCATTTTTCTATAAATGTATATCACGGCAACCTCTATGGATGAACTTTTACTAACCTTGTTACTGTGATTTTATTTCTGTCGTTACTTTGTAATGATATTTTGCTCGTTCTATGAACTATGAACGTAATTACACTAATTATTATTATAATATTTTTGTTGTAGAAACAATTATTTTAAGCGGTTAAGATGGGGTTATCTAGAACAGATTAACCTACCTACGACATATGTGGAGCAATGTGCAACTTTGCACTTTTATCGATGCCAGAATGACAACATTTCTATTACAATGAGCTGGCAATATATTTCCCAACATATAGTGGAATTATTTCTCCACAAAGAAATTTCCATGCTCCAGCATCCGAGATACGCACTACCCACCTGTATCAAGGCACAAATTATTTACTGAAAAGGAATGGTTTTCTCAGAAACCAACAACCTAACCTAACGATTTGGACTTCCCTTACCTCTGGTCTCCACTGGCAATAATTCATTGCAAGAAATATTTCATGCAATCGAGATTTCCAATGGAGACCGCAAATTTCTTGAAATGACTCATTTCAAGAAATCGATTTCTAGTTTCATTTCTTGCCATCTCTGTGGAAATAAACCCTGAAATAAATTTGCCAGGGAGTGTCAATTTGAGCTTTACTACAAAGAAAACATGGCTGATTGGTGCCTGACATAATGTTTGAAATAAATATGTCTCGTGGAGACTCGGTGTAAGGAAAGTTCAAAGCAACGTTGAAAATTCGCCCTTTAATCCAGCAGGCTTTTCGCTTATGACAACACTACAAGTACGAGTACTATCAAACCCGTAGAACCGAATGATATGATCGATGAAATATACTATATTTCGATGTCCCACAAGACAGTTCACTAGAGTACACCTCCTACATGTCCGTCTGGTAACCATATGACCACCCTCTATTATAAATCAAGTAAAAAGAACCTCACTCCCAAGACACATTATTTCCTAAAGGTTTTTTATCTGCCAGGCGAGGGTCAGCCCTCGACCAAACTGGAGTGCCGAACTGGAGGCAAGTAGCTAAATGGAGAGGCTTATTGCTTGAGGCCCAGGTTCACCTCGAACTGTAGCGCCAACAAAGTAAGAAAGTAAGAGGGTCAGACATTGGGTATTCTTTGTCGGAAAGAGTATACATTTCGCTAGGAGTCGTTAAGGCTCAACTTCGGATGGCATAGGCTTACTGCCTGCGCTATATTAAAACAGATATGGCCCAGTTATTACAAACCCAAAACAAACGAGATACTAGCCACATCGAGAGTAGATACTGCGCAGACCATTGGCCAATACGAGACCAGGTATCCCTCATAACATTTTCTGTCGTAGTTGCAAGGTCAATAACGAAAAAGAGTCTCTAATCCATTTTCTTTACAGATGTCTGGCCCTTGAAATCCTTTTCGATGACCTCATAGAGATATCTGACAAAAGCATTTGAGACCTTATTCTCTTCTCTACCTAATCTAACGCAGGAGGCAAGCCTTACGTCTTAGACACAATCATATAAGCCTGTTGATTGTTGATTCTAACGCTAATTGTTCAGTTTGAGGATAATACAGTACGACAGCTTGAGAGACTTAAAGTATTAGAGAAGATTAAAGTATTAAAAACGAGCTAATTGGAATAAGATGATTTGTCAGACCTTCTATCATGTCAGAGGTTTTATTCTGAAGTATTGAGAAAAAAAGCAGAGAATTCAGACTGGTTTCAGTCCATTTGTACTACCAGACAGAAACCCTTCCTTGATGTAGTGGTTGGAGGAACTTTATCTGTCAGACGAGGGTCAACTTGGAGTGCGCAACTTGAGACAATTAGCTAAAGACCGTGCTAAATGGAGAGGCTTATTGGTTGAGGCCCAGTTCACCCCGAACTGTAGTGGCACGTAAGTTCCCTTTTGTATTCGGGTAGCTGATTACTATTCCCTACTGGGCCTTGAACGTTTAACGTTTAACGAGCAAACGCACTGCACCAATGCAACCCTACTTATCAAAACTGTTACTAATTGCAGAAGCAGCAACAAAAACACAATTAGGACATTATTTAGATAAATATTGTCCAATTAACTCATTTTTTTTATCAAAAAGGTTAAAATGCAAATTACTATCATTAGCTCAGCTAGGCAAATAAACAAAGTTTATAGATTTGATCTGTGCAAATATTTTTCTCTCCATGACTTGCAAATCAGTTATCAAAATATTAATCTAACGAAATCCTCACAACATGCTGCTATAATAATAATTTGTTTATATCCAAGCTGTAAAGAGATACAAGTAGCTTGCACCTAGCAACAGACAATAACTGAAAAGGGGGAACAAAATATTTACCTGGAAACACGGCCATAAACTCTCGGCTCTCATCCTTGGAAACAGTAGCGCGTGCTGCTAATGGCACTGAGTGATTAAGGGTCGACAAAGTTCTGGAAATAGAAAAGCGAAAAAATAAATTAAAGTGAAATCAGTATCCGTTGCATTGTTAAGAAAATATGTAAGTACATTTGAAAAGTAAAAAAGCTCTATTTAGATGGAAATTAGCAGCTGAATGAATAGCGTTCTTTGAAGTGGAATTTTTTTAAATTATACAAACTGACCCCCCAGGGTCTACTCAAGAAGTGATAAGACTTAGGCGGCTAACAGAAGTGCAAAAACAGATAAGAATCGTACGATTGATAAAAAAAAAAAAAAACTTCTTGACGGGGGGTATTGTTCATTAGCAAACAACAAGTAAGAATCACGTGACGAGATAAGAAAGACTATTTATACTATATCACTTTAGCAGGTTATTGATAAAAAAAAACATTGAATATTACTATAAGAATCATACATAGAAGTAACTATCCGTCCGAAACTGGTCGAAGGATACCCTAAGCCTAATCTTTTAACTTGAAGCGTGAAGCGAAAGTTTAAATCAAGTGAAAGATTGATTGAGATTTTCGAAGAAGAAATTGGGCGTAGCTACTATAATTTGTAACCAAAATTTATTGCTTTTGATGAAATATTCAAAATAAGTGTACTCTTTTCCCTAAAGATTGGGCATAGAATGACAAATTTGTAAACAATAAGGTCATCAAACATACTTTTTTTTAGATAAATTTTAAGAAATAATTATAAGAAATTTGTAATTTAGAGCTTGATAGTTAAATGTACTTAAATGTCTACTGCAATGCTTCGGCGTGATATATTTATTAGGTGCGCAACTAAGTTCTCGCTGTTTGTCAATAAATGGCTCCAGCAGTAACTGGTGGTCGATTTTGACATATCCAAAACGTCATGAACCAAGCTTAGACATTTTGGTAAACAAATAGTTTTGATATTTGTTTTGGCGTCATATACTTTTGGTTGAGTGAAAATGTCTGATTTTGTGCCAAATAATCGTCATTTGCGGGAAGTGTTGATTTTCGCCTGTGAACAACTGCTCCAGCGACAAAAAAAGGAAGGGTTTTCTTCATCGCATCGTGACGGGTGATAAAAAATGGATTCATTACAGCAACCTAAAGAGAAGAAAGTCATGGGGACTGCCCGGTCATGCTTCTACGTGGTCGGCTTGGCCGAACATCACGCTGCGAAGGTTATGCTGTGTGTTTGGTGGGACCAGGTCGGTGTTATTTATTATGAACTGTTGAAACCCAACGAAACCATTACTGGGGAACGTTATGGACTTCAATTGATGCAATTGAGCCGAGCACTGCTCGAAAAACGACCACAATACGAGCAGAGGCACGAAAAAGTGATTCTACAGCATGACAACGCTCGGGCTCACGTTGCCAAACCCGTTAAAACCTACCTGGAAACGCTCAAATGGGAAGTCCTACCCCACCCGCCTCACCAGATATTGCGGCCTCCGATTATTACTTGTTCCGTTCGATGGCACATGGTCTGGCTTGGCTGATCAGCAATTCCGCTCATATGAAGACATCAAAAAATGGCTTGATTCGTGGATAGCCTCAAAAAATGAACACTTTTACCGTAACGGTATTGGAGCTCTGCCAGAAAGATGGGAAAAATTTGTAACTAGCGATGGGCAATACTTTGAATGATTCGCATGCCCCCGTATATTACCAGATGCCAGTTAATAGGCTTGCAAACACTGGAAATGCGACGCAGATATTTTGCCATTACTTTCGTACGAGACATTTTAAATTCACACATCAATTGTCTCTATTTACTATCGCAGATACAGATATACGCCCCTACAAGAGACACCTGCGAGTTCGTAGTTTTTTCTGTGATACATTTCATAGGGTATTAAGGACTCAATGAGCCATTAACACGGTGTATTAAAGAAGCCAATGCAATTTGTAGTTCTATCGAGTTTAATAGCAATAGAGCTTCGTTTAAGAAAAATTTATTAAATATATTAGTTTACCCTGGTGGATGAACTTGCATAAGCTTTACTTAGCATATTTTAATTTATATTTTAACGTGATAATTCGTAGTCTGTAAGAATATATATATTATATGTATACTCTGATTGATGAAATAAATTGGATTGAATTGAATTGAATGATTCATTTGTAACCATTTTTTCACAATAAAGTTGAATTTTCATAAAAAAAAACAGCGATAACTTAGTTGCGCACCTAATATCATCACATAGGAGTTAATTATTCATTGAGACACACAATACGTTGGGCTTCCAATAGTTTACCAGTTGGCCCATTAATAAAGCTAATAGGAGAAAACAAATGAACCGCGCAAGAAAGAATACCAAAATATCTACTTCCACCCCCATCGAGTTATAAGGAGAGTTCTTCATTACGAAATAGCCTATTTCCGAATTTAAGTCTGCTAGCAATCAGGGGAATTTGGTTTAAAATTTTAGGACCGACAAAATATTTGCAAACCGGCATTGTATACTGACGAATCCAAGGTGGATGTTGATAAGGGAACTGAAAAGTCTAAAGATTCTTTAACTACAAAGGTATCATTTTTTAAACTTAAAAACCAAAAGCTAAAAACCAAAAGCTTTAATCCTTTCTTTTTTGTTTATCTTTTAAAAATCCAAACATACGACCTTTTTCAGTATAGACGACGATATACCAATGCTTTTCGAGGTATCCATTTCGCTCAGAAATCTTTCACAAATGGTCGAGATAATTTTGTTTACTACGTAAGACCTAATGATTCTGAATAAGACAAACGCCTTCATTATCACGTACTCTTCCCGACTGTCTGTATCACACTTAAGCTACACGGCTTGCCTTGCTAATCAGTGATTCTATTATATTTGCATACTATTCATACAAATCTTATGCATATCTAACCCGCTACACGCAGTATCACCCCAAGTATTCTGATGAATGGCCACCAAAATAACATCGAGCAAATGGTAAACAATGTTATCTCGCCTCAATATTCAATCCAAAGTCAAAAGGTAAACATTGCGTTACTATCGTACAGAATTGTTGTTTCTGAACTCGCGCAGCCTGAAAATAATCTTACGTCGGCCCTAGTGTAATGCAATCAGCCGCATAAAAATTCCATTCGAAATACGAGTATTCGTGATCTTGAACCCCTGTGTTGCATGCGCCACATCAGTGATCAGCACACATCGTGGATATGAAACTCATGCAAGAGAATCCCTCTTGCCACGCATCGTGGCTTCCTCAGGTTCAAAAATAGAAATACTCATCTACCACAACAGAGCAGAGTCGTGGAGTTCATTTGCCTCCATTACCCAAGAAAACTTGGTGTGACTACGTGCGAATTGAGTAACATTTTTAAATTCTACACGCTCGAACTAAATGCTTGTTTTACGAGGCCTAAGAGGAAGCAGAGCTGTGGTGGAGGTCGGGTGTTTCTTTAGTGAAATTTATGGGTGGCAATGGTAAGTGATATAGAAGTAGGTAGTATACGAGTAGTTTACTTTGTCGCTTGTCTGAGTCATTTATGGTGGAATATTGAAAACAAATTTCTGTTTCTATTTATGGCCGAGGCACCATATTTATCTATCTTTTCTATGCGTAATCTTGATCTGGTGTGGCGCTACAATTTGCTTTTTTTATCGATGGAGAGTTTGAAGTAGGTTAGTATTTAATCAATTTTATGGCTACTGGTGTGATGCCTTTCGACTTTCTCGTCATTGGGTGTGTTAGTTTAGTTAATCTATTTGCTTGGAGATACGCCATGATTCACGATACAGCAGTTACTGGGAGCCCACTTGAGTTATTATTATCGAGATGTTTTTTTCCACTAAGAAGTTTGGGACCAGAATAGAGGTTCGAAGAAAATACGCTTTTTTTTTGCGAAAGAATCTATACATAATTTGTACACTTCTACATTCCAGCATTTTTACTTGCACCTATAAATAAGTATGTGCCAATATGAGAGAACTAAAAAAAAAACAATTTCGTTTCGTTAGACGCATTTATTATATAGAAAGAAATGGTGTTCTATCCATCAGTTTCTCCTATATCTTCTGAATTATTAGACCGTTTTTGGTGACATTTTTTTCTTGACCAGACGACTTTCCTGAAAATTATTGTTCCGTATATTTTTCTGAGTTGTTCCTCCAGGACGATTGACAAACCACAAAATAGATCGCAAACGGTTTAGAGGTATAAAAATCGATCTTATTTTTTCTAATAAATTCAAAGAGCCCCTATTTCCCGAAATGAATACTACATGTTAAGGTCTGGTACACCTGAACAAAGAGAGAGGGACACATATTTTTTTAAACATTCTTCTACCGTCGGCGGTAGATTCTGCATAAAAATACCTTATTAACGATATATCACATGCATACATTCGAAAAAGAAAAATATTGCTTCTTTGGCTTCTACTGCCTCCTTCAATAGCGGTTTTTTTTTAGAAAATGATACGACTATGTCCAGAGGCCAATATTATACATATTCTATGTAAAAAAAAAAAATAAATAAATATTTGGCGCAACAGCTCTTTAAGTGCCAGGGCCTAGATTCTCGCAACCACTCATGTTGTGTGCGTTATATTTTTCACACGAATGGAAGGGACCTACAGTTTAGTGCCGTATCCTAAAGGCAATTTTATGTAAAAGTGTAATAATAACGGAATAAAAACCGTGTGGCACTCCCATCGTTCCGATTTGAGTTCTGTTTTCTTTGTTAAGTTGGTACATCTGTTGTTGATATTCTCTCTAAATCTTAGCGTCATAGCTTGACATTTGCAAAAGTTACGTAGCCAAGATTACATCTATCTCTGTGTGCGTTGGCGATTTTTTATAATTTTAGAAATGGATTTAAATTTGCAACAACGAACTTGTATTAAATTTTGCGTAAAAAAACGGATTTAATGGTGCGCGAACGTTGGAAATGTTGGAAAAGTGTTTCGGCAACGATTCTCGAAAGATAACGGTCGTTTACCAGTGGCACGAGCGGTTTAAAAGTGGTCGTGAGTCAATCGAAGATGATGAACGCAGTGGCAGACCATCGACATCGAAAACCGACGAAAACATTGATAAAGTAAAAGAAATGTTGGTCAATAACCGCAAATTAACCATCAGAGAGATAGCGGAGGACTTGAGCATTGCCTATGGATCCGTCCAAGACATTTTGGTTAATGATTTGGGTTTCCGTCGTGTAGCAGCAAAGTTGGTGCCAAAAGACCTCAATTTCATGCAAAAAAGAGACCGTGTTGACGTCGCAAAAGACATGATTTGCGAGGCTGAATCCGATCCCACATTCATCAAAAGGATCATTACTGGAGACGAGACGTGGGTTTATGAGTACGACACGCAATCCAGACATCAGGCAAGTGAATGGCGTTCACCAAAGGAGCCGAGACCAAAAAAAACCACGTCGTTTTCAGTCAAAAAAGAAGGCAATGCTCACAGTTTTCATGGATTACAACGGTGTAGTGCATCATGAATTTTTGCCAGAAGGCCAGACAGTAAACAAAGAGTATTATTTGGGCGTTATGAGACGTTTGCGTGAAGCAATTCGCCGAAAGAGACCAGAATTGTGGGCAGAAAACTCGTGGATTTTGCACCATGATAACGCACAGTGCCATCATTATTCATAATTTTTTGACGAGAAATGCAACAAATACCATCCAACAGCCACCGAATTCACCTGATTTGGCTCCCTGTGACTTCTTTCTGTTCAATCGAGCTCAAAAACCATTACGGGGAACGCGTTTCAGCAGCCGAGAGGAAGTAATGGAAAAATCGCAGGAAGCACTGATGGACATACCGAAAACCGAATATAAAAAATGTTTCGAAGATTGGATCAAGCGCTGGCATAAGTGTGTTGCAGTCGATGGGGATTACTTTGAAGGGGACAATATAGATTTAGATGAATAAATTTGTATTTTTAATTTTCTGAATAAATTCCGGGAAATTTTTGATCAAGGTGGTATTATAGCATATACGTATAGCTTAGGATAGCCAGATTAACGAACAAGCGAGAGCAATGTGTGTATGAAACCCCTGAAAAGAGGGTCTCCCTATTTTGTCTGTCTGTGTGCATGCATGATATCGCAAATTTTTTTACTTTAACAAGCCCCATTCGCTACTGATCTGCGATTGCGGACAGAACTGAGAGCACACAACTTGGTAGTTGCTTTCGCGAATCGAAGAAGACTGGCAAGGTTAAGCTCGATCAGCTCGTCCTCCCCGAAGGGAATGTTTACCTTTGGTAACCATCCAAATTCTACCGAAGGCTGGACATAGACAGATAAATAGGATACTCTTTTAAGGGACTAAGTCAGTGATGTTCTCAAGTTCACAAGTCACATCGGCTTAGTTTGCGCAGGTATTTAGTCGTGCTCTCTTTCGGTCCGTCTAGCAACCTCTTCGAATACTGGCATGAACTCAGTTCGTGCCAGTATCCGTAATCCTGAAGATGTAGCAAGATTCTTCAGCCTAAGTTATTTCACGGCTGTGAACCGAAGAGAAACAGCCTACAGAAGGCTATAGGCCAACAAAGGCGCCTGCTGAACCTCTCCTGGCAAGAGCGTTAGCTCTTTCATTACCCTGAATACATACGTGACCATGGACCAGGACAGCGTCGCAGAGCTACATCGCCCCAGCCGATTAAGATTAACACGCTTTAATAGCAGCTTGGCTACCTGAGCAGATGTATATATGGTATTACTATTTTCCTTATAAAGATGTGTTCTGCATTGGTGATCGCAAACGGTAGTGTGCCTGAAACACAGTAGTTAGTCTGTCCAAGGGATGCAGAATAATAAAAAAAAAATAAAAAATAAAAAAATAAAAAACTCCGGATACAGAAAGGCGGTTAATAAGGGGGCCGTCCGTGTAAAAGACCATATCATCTTGCTTAAGGACAATCCACCCCTCATAGCTCGGAAAAATACTCCGAAACCAGCGATCAAAAATTGGTTTCGAGCAAACGGTGTCAAGTGCTTCTTCCTGATGACTCGGTATGCTCCCAAGATTCTTCAGCCTACCACCCCTGGTTCCCCCACTGACATTGATCCGCTGTCCGAGCACTACACTTATGCGGTACAGAGATTTTCTGGCTTCACTTTCAGTAAAAAGATGCAGGGAGGAAGGCAGAGCAAGACTTCCACCGTAGCAGTAAGAGTTCCTCTCATTACAAGTGTAATACACAAAGTCGGAAGGCGTTGGAGCTCACATAGTAGACTCTTCAGTTTATGAGCTCTAAGCCACCAAGCAACCGCCCCATATGTAAGATACGGTCTAACAATACAATTGTATATCCAGTGCACCAATCTGGGAAATAGTCCCCAGGTTCTACTGAACATCATCCGGTATTGCCAAAGAATGCTGGTGGCCTTAGAGGCTCTAGCCTCTATGTGCACAGTAAAGGCACATTTTCTTGCGCCCAAGAGAACGTCCACATGCTTAATTTTACCGGATTAGGTTTTCGTCGTTTTGTGAACAGCATCATCAGTAGTGTCTGCTGTCGGCACCTATTATGTTAAGAGCAGACACCACGTGCCCACACCCAGGCGACAGATCACATCCGCTGCATATGTATATCATGGGCGTACCCAATAACTGTCGACTAATAGGTAGACAGTACGCCTTTCTGTGCGAAGACTTTGACAGCTTACAGTTTTATCACAACCGCCTAGGTTGCCTTTAAGCATCTCTAGAATCCAATTCACTAGCGTAGGATCGATGTTCTTCGATCTCAAGGCAGATTCAATTCCACAGAAGGTTAAATATCTCAAAGACGCTGCATAGCAAATTTTGAAAAATGATTAATAACTTTAAAAAAATCGATTTTTTTCGAAAACGGCTCAATAATTTTCTTCCAACTTCTTAGTTTCTTGACACATATGCTAATCGATGGCTTTCTAAGTTTTTCGATAAAAAATAGTATAACGATATTGTACTCAATGACTAATTTTGAAGCAGATATCAATAAAGGGCGGTTTAAGTTTCAATTGAGAGTACTACTAGCAATATGTTATCGCTCATTAACTTGTGAGTTATTTAGTATAAATTCCTACGTTTATAAGAAAGTACATACGTAAATTGAGCTTCTTTTTCACCCATACAAAAATATAACAAAAAACAAACCACAAACTAGGTCACAGATCAATCATAACAACATAGACGACAACGTGCACGATCGAGCTGTTTTAACGCGTTTATCTATTAAGATGTTTTATGACAAATAAACAAAAGCTTTTTAAAATGAAATTCTAAAAATAAATGAAAATGAAACAATAAGCCAGTCAGCATATCTGCGCTGCACTGCGACGTTTGTTAACTAGTAATACCTTGTTGTTTTGTAAAAAGGGGGCGCATAAGTGTTGTTGACCAGCGTGAGTGGAACAACGCGTAGAATATAAATTGTTGACAAACAGATTATATTTTTGCGTTGCGACTGATTGATTTGAATTTATTATTTAGGAATGTGTGCTTAGAATGCCTTATGTACAGGTGATGGGATTTAATTTCTTTGTGCGTTTACTGGTAAGTGCAGACATTTTTGCAGACTTTTACAAAAAGTCTGACACTTAATGAATACTTAAATTTCATATTTAAATTCAAAGAGATCGCCCACCATTCGAACAAAATTGTTGGCAGTGCGTTAAGAGTATTGACAAAAAAAAATAAAAATTGGGTGAGTATACCACATGGTACCGTGATTCACAAACTGCGAGCCTGGTCTATAATCCAAACATTTGTAATGAGATTTTCCTCGAAATAAAAATGTTTTTCTCGAAGTTTTGCAAACGGTGTAACTGACTTCCATAAGAACCCATTGTAATATACTTAACCAAGGAGTTGCCAGCGAATCTAATACAAATTTAGAATAATTTAAACTACAATTCATGTATGAGTAGTACTAGATAGTCGTCACAAATTTAACTTTTTTTAAGCTGATCATACTTTCTTTACATCGTAGCTAAATTCGTTTGACGATAACTTTTAACGAAACGAAATAATAGGCCCGTTCGCGTACTTTTTGCACTAAAATTCGTAGATTGTCGAATTTCAAAGAGTGGGGGTAAAATTCTCTCAAAGAGAAGTAAAGTTATGGAAAAGTAAACGACCGGGTTGAACCACAAAAGTTGTCCACGTTTTAAACGTCAAACCTATTTGTACGCGAAAGAAAGAAAAAAACAAGCCAACAAAAAATGGCGATTTAACAGATTTCACAAACCAGCCCAAAGAAATTTCTTGCACTAAAATTCGCAGCATGGGGAACTTTCTTACTCTCGAGAGAGCGCTCCCTTTTGCGAAAAACTACGAAAATTCTCCGTACTCGAACAGGTTTTCATAAAAATACGTAACTTTTCGTAAAAATTCACTGTTTTGGGAGGACCTAGTTACTTTATCCGTTCGTTTTTTGTTTTTTTTTTCGTTTTTCCGTTCAAGTTCAAGCCCGACAGCACGCAGGCAATAGATCCGTTCGCGTACTTTCCGAGCCAAAAACTAATCTTAGTACGATATGGCTGTTTTTTTTTTTTGCGAAATTTTTCCGTTTCCACGATTTTGGTATAGTAATAAAGCACCATTTTTTAGCGCTCTTGCTTTTATGTGTGTTCTACATATCAATTCCTTCCATTCACGAAAGAAAGTGAGTCTTTAAAATGTGAAGGAGGGCATTTATTGCAAGCTTACGCAATGATGTACATAGTCGAAACGTTTTAACTTGAGTTTCCATGAGATAGTAAAATCGATTGGAGTTTTAGAGAGATTTTCAGCGAAATTCGACTTATAGCTTATTTACACCAATTGAAATTCAACATTTCCCAGAGTTTCGGCAAAAGCTAAACAAAATCCGTAAATCGTCCATACCTTTTTTAGGAGTATAAATCGTTTAAATTCGTTTAGCATATGCTCGAAATTTACTTGCATTTGCAATTGCGGCAATTCATTGCATAGCAGCCCTGTTTTTCGAAGATTCTAAATTTTCCTTGGCAGGACATCGGACTATCGTTTTTGTGCAAGTGTGTATGTGCATATGTAAGTATGGGCAAAATATCAATGGGCACATTCAGGTTTCCAAATTCTGGAGGCTGTAAAGGTCCATTCACAGATCAGCGACCTGCGAATTCCCGAACTGCGAATAAACCATTTTTAGCACATTTATAAGCACGCCATTGGCAATTTTACTATTCCAAAAGAATGGGGCCTAATTTATCTATCAATTAATATAAAAAAAAGTTAGATTGCAATTAGTTTCTGCGAAGAAATGAACAATAAGCGAATGCTTTTTGCGAACTATCAACTTTTATTCACATTCTTCACATGTAGGACGCAATCCACATTCCCGCGACCAAAAAATTTGCGAGAGTTTAACCTCAAATTTTTTTTGTTTTGTTCTTGGTGGGTAAGATCGTGGTTGAATTTATCGAAAGAATGGAAGATATTACCTTCTTAATGAAATTCGCGGGTTGCCGCGACCACATAGAAAAGCAGCTGTGAATGAAATGTCAAAATTTGCGAATATTCGCTCGTTCGCATTCGCAGGTCGCTGAGCTGCGACCTAATTCCCTAAAGGTGAAAAATGTATACATAGCGTAGCTTCCATTCGGAAGGTAATATCTTACATTCTTTCGATTAATTCAACCACGATCTTACCCACCAAGTACAAAACGAAAGAATTGTGAGGTTAAATTCTCGCGAATGTTTTGGTCGCGGAAATGTGGATTGGGTCTTACATGTGAGGAATGTGAATAAAAGTTGACAGTTCGCAAAAAGCATTCGTCTATTCGCGGAGAAATTGGCGAATTGTTAGTTTCTTCGCAGAAACTAATTACAATTCAACTTTTTTTATATTAATTGTTATATAAATTAAGCTCTGTTCTTTTGGAATAGTAAAATTGCCAATGGCGTGCTTATAAATGTGCTAAACACGGTTTGTTCGCAATTCGGGCATTCGCAGGTCGCTGAGCTGTGAATGGACCTTATAGGTATGCAAGTGGCAACTTAATGAGGGAACAAGAAGTAATGCGATGACCCTATGCTGGCTACCGTGTTAAAGAGCTATAACAGGTAAAACGCAGATGAACCTACAAGATAAGGGTCAGTGTTGTATACTTTGCATTCACTCTCCTTTGTAAGGGCTTTTATTAGCTAGAATTACATTGGCAATGAGGCTACTAGTACCACTTTAGCTTTAGGTTCAAGACAAAAAATTCCGTCGCAGTGACGCAAGTCATATCTGGAACCATTACTGGGCATTGCGCCATTGATACTCATGCAGAACGTCTCGGTGTACTTCAGAACGACTACTGCAGAAGCTGCAGGGATAAGAAAGTAATCGAATATACCCGTCACCTGCTCTGCTGTTTGAATGTCCTGCCTTAACCGACAGAATTTGGCAGTTACATATGTACTTCTTCTCATAGCTGGTGGACTTACGTAATACATATGTACGTAATATTAAGCTGAAAGACATCCAATCTCTTTACAAGTCCCCCCACAGTAATGAAACCGATCACAACAACCAATGATGGTCTACGTGAGCAGTGACTAACGACACATGACACCCGCCTAGCTACCTACTTACCTATGCCCAAATTTAGTACTGTAAGGGTAGCTAACATTCATTCTATGAAATCATTTTCCTTTGGTCGACATCTACCTACCTTACCTGCACCAAATTCTTGCCAAACTACCCTTGTTAAGCAGCACACATGAGCATCATCACGTCGTCGATTGGGTTTCTTTTGCTAGAAAACATAAATTCATAGGACTTTCCTAATCATAAACGTCTTGTGGGCGTTTCGTTTGAATAAAATTGAAAACAGAGGACTATGCACGTCGCAAGTCATACGATCATTGTCAGGCACACCAATGAATGATTTTTTCTAAGAAATATGACCAGGTAACAAGTATTTGGGTTAATTTAATCCCCGGTCATGGATAATCTCACTTTATGAGAAAATAAAAAACTACAGTTTCTCCCTGTAAAAACGTCAATATTTAGGTCGCATGCCAATTTTATGCCCAAAAAATGGTATTCGTTTCAATGGCCTCATTAGCTTAATTTTTTATACATTATTGGTTCTACCTGCGTCGTCGCCGTCTCACGTAATCCCCATACCAGCAGAGCAGCTCTCAATCAATCACGCAGTGAAGCAATGCATACCTAAATTCAGGGGTGGAATTGCCACTAGATCTACCAACACAATACAAATTATATGACCAGTCATACGTTGACGGATATAGCGATTCGACCCCAGCTCTTAACTACGCGTCTACGTACCTAATCCAATCTCATCTCCAAGCCCAAAAGAATGCGAATGCCCTTCGTCGAGCATATTTCCTCAACGAAACTCGTTCAGCTGATGCACCTCGCAAAGCATGATTTCTTTTTTGTAAACAAAAACAAAAACAATCCTTGAACCAAATAGAGAACCTCTAAGACGACCAAAAGCAGAAAGCCGGTCTTCGCCGCTGGATTTGTTGTTGTTTACAACGCAAAAGCAGGTTCATTTCCAGACACACGACGACGGCTGCAAATACCACCACAGGTAACCAGAGAGATGAGCTATTCATAGCTCAGGTGTTCATTGGCCTTTGTTTGCCCTCTGTGGTTGGTTGGCAAGATGAAGATTAACCAGCAAACCATATAGACGAGATTATAATCGATATTCTAAACCAGACACTAGTTCGAGCCCCTCTTCCTCCCTCTCCCCATGTGTGTGGCACCAAAATGAAAATCTCTATTTTCGAACTCGAAGCAAGGCGTACGTGACCAGTACCATGACACAAATGGAGGGATGTAAACAAATGCAGTTTGGGTTCATTGATAATATAGTGGAGCAGGCGGGCTCCACGCCCATTTACCTACCTCAAAGTAGTCTTCATCTTCTTTTTGTTCACCAAGTCGCTTGGCACTCCACCAATTTTATCAGTTTTCGTCATGTGTTCTGAGTTTTGGGGATTCTCGCTGGTGGAGATCTGTCTACCCCCAGTAGCAGTGATAGTGTTGGCGGCGGCGGCGACGAGTGGGCGCACTACCACCTGGCCAAGTGGCAACTTACGAATTAGTGAAAACATTATTGTTCGTCTTTTTTGTGATTACTTTTCAGTCAACAATTAGCTGTTAAACACTATTTTGCAGTTGAAATCTACCGGAAGGGGGGAAACACTTTGTGCGAGTTAAATGCGTTACGACACTCGATGACAGAAGAAAGTTTCAGCGAATTTCACTGGACATACACACACAAAAATTAAATTAGGTTTTCACTTTTTTTTTTGCTATTTGTTGAGAAAACTGCACGACTGTACGGATTGGAGGACAAATCAGTTATAAATAAATTTTCCATAGACGACGGCGATGCGCTGGAAAAAATTTGTAGCTGGGCCGCGCTGTTGACCAGTTGTCAGGTAAACAGAGAGGGAGAGCGAGGCAATCAGCTGTTGGCACAGGGATGTAGTGTATAAAGTGCTTCGAAAAATGTACTAGAACCATGTGGTTACATAAACGAAGAATTGTAATTAAGTGGGAAATACACGATACAACTGTTGTACCAACGGTTTGACACTTTTGGTGTTGCAGACGATAATTGTATCGTGTATATCCGCACAACCAACTATTGTACCGATATCGTATGGTCGCATGGTCTTGACTGTACAACCGCTGTCACATGCACAGATAGTATGGAAATTATATGGTGTCTTCTTCTTCTTCCTTTTTATCAGCGAGGTTATGATCCGAAAACAAGGGCTCATAACCCTCCCACTTCACCGCATTTCTACTGATCCGCCTCTTGGGTTCGCCTTATGGAAATTATATGGTGTTTATGTGTAAAATGACTGAATAAAATGTCTGGTTGTACGTAAATCGTACGCAGATTGTATAATGTGTGTGCTGCATATAACAGTTGGGCCCATGTCGGTACGACGGTTGTATCGTGTATTTCTAACTTAAGACCGTACCAATAAGCCAGACGTTATTCTCGAGTTTAATTAACTTATGAACATATTTTATTGTCGACTTTAAATTTTGGAGCAAACTAAATAAAATATTGTAAAATTGGGCACTTTTAAGTTTCCAGATTCTGGCTCCTCAGGCGTAAAATGAACCGGGAAAATAAGTGAAGTCCAAATTAAAAACGCAGTGTTGCTTTAATGTTGCCGCAACACTGCAATTTTGAATTGTATAACAGTTTCAATGCATTATTTTTTTCTTTTATTCATAAATGTCAAAATAAGTAGCAGGCAACAGCAACACAAAGCCTGTTGTGTGATTAAAATATAGATGACATACTCGTATAATCAGCTCAGGCGAACTCAGAGGAAATTTGTATGGACTTTCACACAGATATATAGCATGTGGGCGCCGTGAGGCAAGTGGTTAGTGTTTCAGACCACTGCGAGTGAGGTTTCATGTTCGATTCCCAGAAAACACCAACAAGTTTTTTTCACGGTCCCACCTCTCGCGAACTTCTGACAAACATCCGAGAGCATTGTTGTCACGAGAAAGCTTCTCAAAAACAAGTTGCCCTTCGGATACGGCGCTAAACTGTAGGTCCCTTCTATTCGTGTGAAGAAATATTATAACGCACACAACACGAGTGGTTGCGAGAAACTAGGCCCATGCACTTGAAGAGTTGTTGCGCTAAGCATTGATTTTTTTATCTTTTTCACGGAGGCGAATTCAAACCAATACAAAGACAACTGATCAAAAAAATCCAAGGTGATGAAATTCTTTAAAATGTCAATAGATAGATTTGCGCCGTTACACTGCCCGAACACAATGGTGAAGCTGAAGCTGAAGTACGTCACGGTGTCAAAGTTAAATACACACACATCCAATACTGCGAACACAATGTGAAGCTGAAGCTTGTCGCTGAAGTAGAAGTGGATTTAACTGTAGCTTCACTGCAGCGCGCTTTTTTTGACATTTCCATACAAAACAAAAAAAAAAAGATATGGAACATCAGTAAACAGGAAAATTAATCGATCTAGCAAAAAGGAGCAATATTCTATGCGATTTGAGTATGATTACTCTATACACACTATAAAAATTCAACAAAAAAAAGCCAAGGTGTGAAAAAAAATTCCGAAGCACTTGGATTACCAACAACAAACACCCGTGCACCATTGTGCTCGTACTCGGCTATATCAGTGTGCGATTTTTTTGACAGCGCTTCGCGCTACAGCTTCAGCTTCACCATTATGTTCAGGCAGACATTGACGTATACGCTGGTATTGAAGTATTTGACGGAAAGCACAGTCCAATAAAATCCATCATTTTTGATTTGGTTTGTGCATTCGATGAAATTCCGTTTGGTTCATTCACTGAAATGTGGCATATTAATAAGCAAATTTGTTGAAGATTGAAGTGAAAACTGTAAAATATGAAATAATTTATTCGTGTCGTACTCTTTTGTGAATTTATTTTGACAAATGCTTATTTGATACACAAACATGATGAATGAGTATAAATGCATCTACAGCTCACTTTATTTATTTATTTAACTTTTAACTGAATAGCAGAAAATGCTGAAGGAAATTATAAGGAGGTGTAAAGGTAACTACTGAGGGTGTATCATAAATGGATTTAGGGATATAGGTATTCAAGAATTCTTTGGACTGAGGGTAAAGTTATTTTTGTTGATGATTTGATCAATGTACGAACGAAACTTGAGCTCTGTCGTATATTATACCTTGATCGCAGATTGAATTGACTGAAAGAATGGGTTCGTTATAGAATAAGTTCTAGCGGGAAGAGGAAGATGCTTGTGGGAGAAGCTCATAGGCCTTCATTTACTGGCATTAAGGTCTAGAAAATTAAGTTTACACCATGTGTAGAACGAGTTCAAATCGCTTTGTTATAATCATCTTATTTTAAAGATTCTCTTATCGTCTGTGTACATGGAGAGTGCTTTGCTGTAATCGGTGGTAGTTACGTACGAACGCATGTAATTTCATACTTACGCATGCAACATAATCTCCAACTTTAAGGTGTAGCTTTTAGCATTGTCATTGAGTAAGCTCTTTTACTTTCATATATACATTTATTATTTATTTTTTGTCAAATATATATTTATATACATATGTATGTTATAATTTTCTTATAAAACTAATCAACTTATAGACTTCCACAATGTTAAATATTTACAATTGTCATTCATTGGGCGTCTTATTTTAGAATATATTCTACCTATGCTTATCAGACTGACCACCTTTTGCATGTACATAGTTGTCAGCGTAGATTGTTCAAAGTATTTTTATTTTATTTTTAAATTAGGAAAAAGACTAGAAAAATAACCTATTTACACTAAATTTAATATTAGAAATTCACAATTTGGCATATATTTAAAATTTATGTTTCTTTACCTCCTATGGTTTTACAGTACATATGTATATCAATGGACGGCCTGTTCAAAAATCATTATGGTCCGTAGTTATTTACAATTGTACGCATTTTACTAGGCTTTATACGTACTATTTGGACTAAATAGTGTGAATTTTGTACAGGCTTATACAATTAGATGCATATGGACTTAAATTAGTTTTTTGATCATCATATTCATATCTCATACGTACAATATTAATAAACTTAGTTCTAGGCCAAAATATATCTTACTCTACATCCCAGGTCAAAATTGCTCCTACTCCCATTCCACAATAATTCTGGGAGAAATTATTGGTTAAAACTCAAAAATATTATTTGCGATTTATTAAGTTTTTTTTAAAAGTGGAAGAGTATTATTTAGTTTACATTTGTATACAAATTATTAGGGCGAAATAAAATTTAAATTCAGCTGTACATAAAGGTTCACCATTTAACACTCAAACAAATTTCAAGACAAACTCAACCTTTGAACGAACGAAGTGCTGTCTGAGAGGATTAAATAGGAAACAAAAACTAAAAAAAAGGGGAATATAGAACTAGACCAGGCGTCTAGTTCTTCTGGTGCAAGCGGTTAGAAAAACTTAGGCTTTGTCTGGACATGCAGCGACTAGAAGGTAGCCTTACGTATATAGTACAGAAAGCAGCTTAATTATTTGATCTTACATAAAATTGCCAACAATTTTTCTTTTTTGGTTCTCGAATCATTACACAGCTCTGTTTTACACCCTTACCTGTTTTATTTTGAACGTTCATCCCGAGAGTCCTTCGCATTTTTCGTTGGCTTTTTTGAGTCGCTACTTGGCATTTAATTTTTTCATTTACTTTAATGTATAATCAAAATGTATTTTCAAAAACGTAATCTGCATCAAATTGATTTTGCAAAATATTCTTTAACGCAAGCTGCGAAAGTCGTTTCTTCGAAAACAGAATTAAAAATTCAGTGCATTAGCACCATCTTCGATAAAGCAGTGTTCGCTAATCAGATGTTCGAAAACGCTATCTGCTGTACAAAAAAGCAGCCAGAAATAGCCCGTGCACATTGATTATCAAACGCCAAAGTATGAGTGAATCTGAATATTCACGAGAATCTCGGTACCGGGAATAGTAAGTACAGTCGACTCCGCTTAACTGAAACACCAATTTGCCCCAATTATTTTTTCACTTAAGCGGTATTTTCTCTTAAGCGAACTTCGGATAAATGAAAAAAAGTTTCATTTAACCGGAGTTCGGACAAGTGAAAAACAATTTCACTTTTCCAACCTGAAAATCAAAAAAATACCAACATCATTTTTAATAATGCCAATATTTTATTAAAAAACAAAAACATTTAACATAATTCTTTTCTCCAAAGCCGACTATGGCGTGATATTGTGGTGTCAAAACTAAAAGAAAGATTTGATGGAAAATTTTGTTTTTCCGCTAAAGAAAGGATAAACGAAACGATTTTAGGGATGGGCGCATTCAGTTATTTGATTTCAGTTATGCGTTGTAGTTTGTGTATAAATTAATAGTTTGTGTTGTCAAAGTTTTTTCAGTTAACCAGGTTTTTCAGTTAAGCGGATTTTAGTTAAGCGGAGTAATTTGTATGAAAATTGTGAAAAAATGCTCCGTGACAAATTTTGTGTTTCAGTTAACCGATTTTTTCAGTAAAGCGTAGTTCAGATAAGTGGAGTTGACTGCACATAAAAACGGCAATGTTATTTGTTTTAAGTGAACATTATGTTATGTTTGTATGTTATCTCCTACTCCTAACAAGTATGAAGCGATTTTATGAAACGATGGACGCGAGCCGGGACAAAATTACTTACAGCAGCAAGATTAGAGTGCTTATTATTCATACATCACCTTGCTCTTCTTGCATTTCTAAAATACTAACGTGACTGATAGAGGAAAAAATAAATTTAAAAATCAACATCTACGATCATCATCATCAGGAATGTCAAAAAGGGTCAAACAAAATTCGACCAATGACTCTAAAACTTCTGTTCTTCCAATCTTCCATTTCATTTTTCCATCTCACTTTCACTTTTTCTTTTTTAGGAATCCCCAATCCCATTGTATTACCAGACAGGTTTTTGGTGTGGTTGGTTAGTGGTTAGTGGTTGGAAAAAATTTGATGTTATTCGACTGTGGGTTGCTGTTTCCTCTGGGCTCAAACCTACACACATCGAGTAACAAGCAAACAAACTGGCCATTTTCATTTCCATTTACTAAATTTTAAAAGAGTCGTGTCTTTTGAGTCAGTGTGTAAATCCAGACCTACAAATCTAAAATAAGCCGCAAAATGACATTGAACCTGGGCCGAGCTAAGAAAATATACGTAACAAAACAGCAAGTAAATGTCGGACTACCCTGGTAAAGTGGCATATTAGATATTAATTGCATCCATGAGACAATAAAAGGTAATTCATGTTTTCAGTGCAGAGGTAACACTTGTTTCATGCCTACAAGCAACTTAAAATTTGAGGCGTTTTTTAATGTCGACAATGCTACTGTTTTGATTGCAAATAAAGGAAAGTATGATTTACAACAACTCATTTCGTCAAAAGTTACTTAGGATTTATTCGTGCGGGACAAAATGCAATGCCAACGTGTGATTGAAAGAGAAATTAACGAATTGAAAACGAAATATCAGCTATTGAAGAAAATTTAGCGTTTCACACATCAAAACACCATTATAGCCACAGTGCATAAGGAAATTATTTTTAAAAAATGCTGCAAATGGAGGAAAGAACACGATAGTAGACTCAATATATATATTTTTTTTTACAAGATACTACATATACATATCTTCTTACCTTAAATACAAGTAATAGCATACGAAATAACCAAAGAATGGATGTAAACGATACTCGTGTATATACCTATAGAATCGATTGAATGCTGTCATACTGTCCATAAAAATGATGATAAAACCTGGTAAATTATGTTTCGAAGCACTTCCTCACCCAGCATATTCTCCACATTTATCCCCCCGCTACCTTTTTTTAGTTTGTTGTCAAAGCTACGTACTTATCACTCAGTCCTCGTAAGCCATAACTATATTTTCGTGCATTATTTTGAAATCCAATTCACCTCCCAGAAGGGAAGAACCTAGAGGAAGACTCAGGATAACTTGGAGCACCGCGAATGAGAAGATTGTAAATAAATCTGGAGAAAACTGGAACTCGGCCAATTCGGGAATAGGCAGTTTTTACATGTAAACTAAAAATTAATTATACTTGTTGCAGCTGACTCCGCTTTTACATTTTTTTTCCAAATGTTTTACTTAAAAGGAACAAAAAACCATTTCATCGCGTAAAACAATATATTCAAAGACTGAACGCAACACCAAGCGATTTTTTTTTATAATTTGCGCGCACTCAAGGGTTATAAATAAATAAATAAATATTTAGCGCAACAGCTTTTTAAGTGCCTGGGCCTAGCTTCTCCCATCCACTCATGTTGTGTGCGTAATATTTTTCACACGAATGGAAGAGACCTACAGTTTAGTGCCGTATCCGAAGGGCAATTAGTTTTTAGAAGCTCTCTCGAGGCAACAATACTCTCGGATGTTTGTCAGACGTTCGCGAGAGGTGGAACCGTGAAAAAAGCTTGTTGGTGTTTTCTGGATTACGAACTTGGAACCTCATGCGCAGTGGTCCAACACACTAACCACTTACGCCACGGGGCTCATGGGGTTATGTATACCCTTAAAATGTTTTTACATAATGCGGACGTTATAAAGGATAGATAGAGCGAGAGAAAGATTCGTATAGTGGTTTGAAACTCAGAAGTGTATGTATCAGAAAAGCTCCAGCGACTGTGAAAAAAAGATGGAAGGATACAGAAGAAATAGAAAAAACAAATCAACAGGTCCCTTAGATCTTAAATAGCAGTAAGGTAGGTAGGTAAGTCGAAGTGATTGTTACAGCGTACTACGCTAGAGCTCAATTAGCGCTCAAGCGCCGTTTTGAATACCACAACGCATTGACCCTGGTTGTTGAAATGCGTTAACTATGTTGAAAGGTGCGAAGTTCTTAGATTCATTCTGTGGCGTTGAAGAAAATAATTTTCTCTCTCATTTTTATATCTAGTATTTTCTTCAGCTTGTCAAGGAAGGGTTTAGTAATGTGCAATGACTGCCTTTGCTTAAGAACATGAGAGTTAAGGAAGAAGAAGAAGGACCAGTGCAAGAGGTTTGCCAAGCGGTGATATCCCGTCTCGACAGTCCACTCATTCCGTTCCATGTTGCAGGAAGCTGGCAACCAGAGAAGACGAGTTCCTCTTTACACTATTCCATCAGCTTGGAGAATGATGTAGCCGAAACTGAGGCTTTTATGGTAGCCTGACTATTAATGTGTTGTAGTTTCTACTGTAGCCACTACTGTATTACATTGCAATTCTTTATTACAATTTTAGTCTAAATGTTCAATAAAGAAATAAATCTCTTAAATAGAACACTTACAAAGCTGACAGGGCTCTCAAAATCGATACCAATGCAGAGTCAAGAACATATAAAAAAAAAACAGTTTAACAAGTACAAGGCAAATGGGAAGTTTACTACAGCAGACCCTTCACTGATACGTTGACACTTCTTGTACAACATAAACTATACGTGGATGTACAACTAATAATTTGTATAAAAATGGAAACGTTTCTTACTCTTCTACGCCATTAATCTCGTATCTTATAGTATGTGCAAACTTTAACTTTAGAAATGTATAAAAGTACTTATATATATATACAGCTATGGCCAAAATAATAGGAACACTTATTACTACCCACTGACATCGTTCGTAGCAGTTGCATCGTTTGAATGAAATGAAAACAATGTAGTCTAACTAACAGTTCTTTATATGAGTACCTGTTATTTATGTGCACATCGATGAAAAACACAGTAGAAAGCGATCAGTTGCAATTATTCGGTTAAAAGCTACTGCTCTGCGTGGACAAAAAAATAGGAACACTAACCAAAAATAAAGTAAATTTAAAGAAAACAATTTTTTTGAGCTGGTAATTTTTAATATAATGGTAAGCTGTATTTGTTAAACAGTATCCCGTTATTTTAGTATTATTTATTTAGACGTTAATAATAATAAAATGGGGAAAGGTAAACACTGCACTGATGCTCAGCGTGCAAGCATTGCGGTCCTACGCGATCAGGGTGTATCCATCCAAAACATAGCAGAAGCAATGAATTGCTCTCCAACGATGGTGTTTAATGCTTTGCAAACTAAAAAAGTTCCAGAAACCAGAGGACGTCCGCCTAAAATGTCCGCTAAAGACAAAAACAGATTGGTCAGGAAAGCCCAAGCGAACTCTTTTATGTCTTCAAAGGATCTTAAAAACGAGACTTTGATTGACGTCAGTGCCAGGACGATTCGCCGAGTCCTAGTAAATGCAAATCTGCGCGCTCGAGCTCCAAGGAAAGTGCCACTATTAAAAAAAATTCATGTACAAAAACGCATTGCTTTTGCTAAGCTCTACCACATGCCACTCGATCCCCTCCAGACAAAAAAGCAGTGGAGAAATGTATTATGGAGCGACGAAACTAAAATAAATCTGTTTGGAATGGACGGTAAGCAGTTTGTTCGTAGCCCAGAAGGTGAGGCATACAATCCACGGTACACAAAACCCACTGTGAAGCTTGGAAGTGGTAGTGTGATAATATGGGGTTGTTTTTCTTGGTGGGGCGTCGGTCCAGTACATCTTATTGAAGGCAATATGACAAAAGAAACTTATGTAGATATATTGCGTGATGTCATGCTACCGTGGGCCGAAGAAAATATGCCCCTGAAATGGCGGTTCCAACAAGATAACGACCCCAAACACTCGGCAAAACTAACAAAGCTGTGGTTTGAGGAAACCAATGTTGATGTTTTGCAGTGGCCTTCCCAATCTCCGGATCTAAATCCGATCGAGAACCTCTGGAACGATCTTAAGATTGAAGTTGGCAAACGAAACCCATCAAAAAAGCGGATCTTTGGAGAGTTATCCAAGAAGTTTGGTATTCGATCCCTATCGAAAAATGCCAAAACTTGGTGAACTCTATGAGTCATCGAGTGGACTCAGTTATCTCAAATAGAGGTTTTACAACAAGGTACTAAATTTCTATTCAAAATAAATTCATAAAAAATTGCTGTGCATGTGTTTTTCTTTGTTATGGCTCGGTGTTCCTATATTTTTGGCCAGGTAATTAAGCAGTATGAAGTAATTATAACTGGCTAAACATAATTTGCTTTGAATTAAAAAACTGGTTACACCTGGAGTATGTTGTGAACACATTTCCCATGAATCTGACACTACTCTTGCCTTATATATTCAAATGGAATGAGAATTACGTTCACTGGTATCGAAAAGTAATAAGTGTTCCTATTATTTTGGCCATAGCTGTATGTTACATAGTTGGTATACATATTTAGATAGTTTAATTAAAATCTAACTTACCAATTGGAATTCTAGTATAACAACTTAATCTTCAAAAAAGAGTATCTCCAGAATTCTCTTCTGAACAGTTTTTCGACGGTCTTTGTTCATTTTCAATAACTCTGACGTTACTAACTCACCAAGAAGATGTTCTGAACTTCTGGTGACGCTTGTGGATGGAGTGTTGGTATTTCTTTCTGGATGAGCAGCGACTGCTGCTGCCGCTGCTGCAGGTGTCATCTGTTGGTACAAGGAGAACAAGAAATCATTGCTTGATGGATATAATCCTCCTGCTGCTGATGGTGTATGGTTCATGCTGGTCATATTACGAGCTACATTGCTCAACATTTTGTTATATTGCTGTTGTTGCTGATGTTGTTGTTGTTGTTGTTGCTGTTGTTGTATTTGTTGTTGTTGTTGCTGCTGGTGAAGTTGCAATTGTTGATGCTGATGTGACTGATGCAAGTGTGCCGTATGACTGTTGCTCAACATATTTGAATGATGCATCGCAGACGAAGGGCTAGCGTTATCATCCGAATCCGAGGTATCCACATATTGACTAGACATTTGAACTCGTGGTTTCTTCATGCCATTACTGCTGTTGGTAACAAACTGATGATCATCACTTAACTCAGATGATACGTTATTGGTAGCTACGGCCGGTGGAGGTGGAGGCGACGATGATAGAGGTGATTTCATTGATGATGATGTTGACGATGCAACACCATTGCCAACTGCACCTCCAGCACTGAGATTATGGGCATGGTGATTGGTTTCACGGTACTGATCGTAGGTGTCGACAACTTGTGGAATGACGCTGCTGCTAGCACCGCCATTGCTTGCACCAGGCATAGGTGAACTACTATATTGTGGATTATGTGAATTTATCTGTTGCAGTTGTTGTGATGCCACTGCAGCGGCAAAGTCTCGAAATGTTTGATCTGCCTCAGTTTTTATAACCCCGTCTTGTTGATAAGTGGTTGACTGTGGTTGTTGTTGTTGTTGTTGTGAATGTGAAGGATAAGATAGGTTCTTCGCTGAACCATTAGATTTCGACGAGTCCATGTTATATTCACCGAATGAACTGCTGGCGGTTGGTGAGGTAAGAAAATTTGAAACGTTGCGATAGGATTTACGTGGCTGAATGTGCTGGTCCAAGAATTTCATTTTTTCTAGATAAGGTCGTGAGAGATGCTCGTAGACGGGCGGATCACCTTGTTTACGTTGTGAGACATAACGTTCGCGAAGGTATTTCCAACGTTTTTTACATGTTTCCACTGCAACGAATAGGTGTAGATGCTATTAGAAGGTCGAATTAGAATTTAAAAGAATTTAAATTTTACTGTTTATTGTTAAGATGGTTAAACGCGATTATAGTTTGTGAGTCTTTCTTGAGCTTTACTGCCATTGGTATAAAATTATATACAAGATGTAACAGTAGAGGCCTCAATTTTGTATTGAAATTAGATCAACGCATAGTATATGTACATATCTTTTGGAGACCATTGTTACAGTGATATCATTTGACCAATTTTTCCAACATCTCGAAAGTATACCTATGTATGTACATACATACATATATTCTTAACTTCGGTCGAGTATTATTTGCTATTTGCTCGCACTCAAGGGATTATGAAATACCCTTAACATGTTTACACACAGTGCGGGCGTTGGAAAGGATAGATAGATAGATAGATAGATAGAGAAAGATTTGGTGTAGTGGTTTGAAGCTCAGTTGTTTATGCTTTAGATAAGCTCCGGGGGTGGCGTCCAGATAACTGGGGAGATTTTTATTATTTTTTGTCTTTGCTTCTGATTCACAGTATTTTTTTCCCGATAACCGATGTCATAGGCAAATTATCAACAGAGCGAACAATTTTTCCAGCCATATGACCAAGCTACTGCCAGTGTTATGCCTTCGCAGTAGTGTTCACACAAGCTTCCACAACAGATCGGACTGACGTTACCACTACACCATTGTCACCCCCATTTAAAGTATAATAAATTATTTGATTGTATTATCTTGAGGGGGCGGTCGGAAGTGTCCAAATCGGCAAAACACCTACAAGGCTGCATTGTTCGTAATACTGTCCACTTCCGACCGCAAACTCAGGATAGGGATTACCGAGAGGTAAATTAAATGTTATTTTCTAAGTTGATTTTAACTAGTAGTTTTTAAACAAATGGCAGCCAGTGCGGCCATACGCATTAAGCCCATATTTCAGTGTTTCAGTTTCCGCAGATAATCCACTATTCTCGACTGCCTGCACTTACCAAAACTACCACTCGTCAAGGACTTTAAAGCCAACATCCCTCCAAACCCGACTGGAGGGATTATCATAAATGCATCCACACAGTTGGCTCTAACACAGAATCTGGAGTGGGTGATGTTTCCTCCCAAACCACTGTATCGTTTTCCAGGTGGAGATAATGGCGATCAAAGAGACCCTGTATAATGTGCTATCACAACTTTATTGATTCTACTGGAGAAGGGAATCTCGGACATGCCTCCCGCTACGTGCAACTATTACTCAAACCAATGCGATTGACACCACCCATCGCAGATGGAGAGATGGCACCATGACGCTTGGTCATGAGCTGGATCACAATTGCTCCAACTGTTTTATTACACAGAAAAGGATGCTCATCACTAGGCAGTATTATAGTAGATATCATTACAGCACATTATCGACCGTTATGCCCATAGCCAAGGCATCCTCTCAAACGATTTCTAGAAGCTGCCTGCATGAAAAGGAAGAAACGATCATTCACCTCCTTTACACGTAGAGAGCGCACCCCCCCTTCACTCCTTGGAGCCAACTTCTTCGATGACCTCGGTAAACTTACAAACATAAACATCAGACGCTTCCAGCGTTTTACAACAAGCTCCGGTTGATTCTGTGCGTAATTCTGGAGAATACCCAGATCCTTGTGGTTTCACAATGGGCATATGCTGGTCTAAGTGTGCATGTATTTAATGCAGGCTCCCACTCGAACCTAAATTTAAGGATTTACGAACGTTAACGATCCTTTTCATGCTTAAATGGCATTTACGCACGTGGCCCAAAGTTATACTTGGTATTGTATGAGGTCGCGATTCGGAAGTTCTCTCTGCAAACCATATGCAATGATACACAATACATGAAAGCAAAGAACAGACAATCAGGCTAATTATCAACGCCAACACACTGAATGAAATAACGATTTCCCAACTCAATGAAAAATAGCTCCCAAGCTATAAACACCGACAGCTCACACTGAGTTGCGGGTATAGACAAAAAATCATTGATTTACCACCCCTTCCCACAGCACAGTATTTTTGAATTCCATGCGAACAGTAAGCCGATCATATATGTACAATAGAAACCCACTCAGCAGCAGGTTATGCAATTTATCTAATTAGATTTTAATTAGCCTTCTTCTAACCAATAATCCGGTGGAGGAAGCGGGCGAATGCAAAACTCTCCCAATAAATATACAATTCGATTGGTTTTCTTGGAAAACATTACGCTTTTGAACACACAAACACAAAACTATGCTCACCATCGGATCGCAGTTTCATAGCAATCACTTGCCATGCCTCCTCCTTGGTTTCATACTTGTTGACTCCACCACCGCTGCCGAAACCACCTCCTCCTCCACCAACACCACCACCACCTCCTCCTCCGCCGGCGCCTCCGGAAACACCCATATTGTTGAGGGAGTACTTCTGTCGATTGTAGATGACCCCATGTTGCTCTACCTCGGCAATTAGCTGTTCGTCCATCATTCTTCTCCTCGATAAGCTAATTAGATAAAAAGAAAAATAATTAAATATTATTGGAGAACGAAGGACGGAGGCGGAATATTTAACACTATTACCAGGAAGAAAAAACGTCTCACAACTGCGCGTAGCCTAAAAGCCCACCGAATAACTTCGTCGTCTTGGAGGTGGTGAAAAACACACAATTGTTTCGTTAATAACCATGTAACTCAATTAATAATAGCACTGCGCTGTGCGACGCAATTTGGTCGTAGGATGTGCAAAATGTTGCAAAATAAAGTGCCGCCACGCCGATTAAGTACACAGCCACACTTGGAAAAAGAAAAACAACCCAACAGCTGTGCTGTTACTTCACTTCACACGGCGTCCATGTCCGTTCTTCGCAAAACGAACTGGTCCGATGATGGTTCTGTTCGATTGTGTTTTTTTTTATAGGAGATTGAACTTCTACTTGTCTCGTGTTGCCATCAGTACCATGCTAAAAAAATATTCCACTTCCATTTAGAACTAAATGCAGACCAACAGCCGTATTAATAAACATGAGTTATCTCTAACTCATGGTTTACACAGTGTATGTGTTCAAATCTTTATTACTAGAAAAAATGCAGACTTCACTGACATTTGTTAACTTGTGGTGAACTAACTCGCCGATTTAGCGAGTCAACGAGTTACTAACTTTGCAAAATAATGCGAGTGTGTAAAATTGCTGTAAAGAAGATACACGAAAAATGGTTTATCATCAAAAATTCAAAATCAGGGCAGTACTATGTAAATAGAAAGGTTACTTTTCTATTAGCACCCAAGTTTTTTGCGACTAACACTTAAGAATAAGAGATATTGTTGCTCACTGACGTGGAAGTACCCATGATACTCGAACTTTTAGAGAGAGCAGGATAAAATAACGTTTAGAAATGGGTTACTTCAGGGGTAGTCTTTTAGGAGATGGTTATTATGCATACTTCAACCATCTTTATACGCCCATTTTAAATCCCAGAAATTCTGCAGAAGAATGCTACAATATTGCTGCCTAACTTTGGAAAAATAAGTCAAGATAATTTGAAAATAAACGTATTACAACTTTCCTTATTCTTTGGAAAACTGTATGACTTATTTCTAAAATGAATTGGTGTACGTGCAATTTTTTGATGCAGCGTAGTTATTTTTGTTCCTCAGCAATGTAATAAAACTCAAAATTTCATATCTGCTACTATGTGGGGCAAATGTGCTAAAAGACAATATGGGAATATGTTTTTCTCAGAATATTTAAATCTAAAAAAATTTCGCCCATGGGTAATACTGCTCTACATAATGTTCTTGTTAACATATTTACTTTACAGATTTTTTGCTATGGGAACAGCTTGGGTTTAGAAATAATAAATAACTTTTCTGGTTCCGACAGTACCTTCTGCGGTGCCAGTTTTCCGCTCTCCCGGCTGTGGAATTTTTATTTATCCTGCATTTGCTTCTGCTTCTGAAATGTTTGTTTATTCGCACAAAATTTAAAGCTACGCGTATAGTAATGCGATGCGAGAATCAAAACGAGAAGCGATGTGAGAAGCGCAGCGAGATGCGACATGGTGCGCATAGTGAAACTGATTTGTGTTTTTCTGGTGCTTCATCATCAAGGGAAGAGTTTTTAAATTGTTTAAAAACTCTTTCAAGATTTTAAATTTTAGATTATTGAAAGTATACGAGATTTGTTTTAAATTAAAAGAAAAGGTAAAAGGGAGTTCAAAGAGACTTCTTCTCTACAACAATTGTTGTGATAATTTTTAATTCTTTGGTCCTTTCGAAAATTCCTGATACAGTTGGTCAAAAAAACAAAATCAGCACCTTTATCTCTTCAAGAAAATCATGAAATACATTAATTTATGTTAATGCATTTTTTTAAAGTCCTGATTATGTGTTTTTAACGCACAACTAAATAACCAAAATCAGCTTATACCAATTAACCTCAAAGGAGAAATCAGGCACATGGTGTCACCTGATTATCTTAAGTTTTTTACGGAGAAATAACAGCTGTTTTCCGTTGAAATGTACTGTTCTTTATTTTTGATGCTAGTAAGCTGAAATATTCGCAATTGAAAAAAAAAAAAATTAGAAGACAACTTGAAGATGGAAAATCCATGCGTTAAATCTGAAAATTAGTCAATAGAAGTATTTCGATCATCGTTGATATTATAGCAAGGTAAAAAAACTATTTCGATAGAAAACCTACTAAAATCTGAAAGACATACAAAATTCGCTGTGGGAGATGAGCGTTGGATTGTTAAGCAAAATAGTGCTGACAAAACACAATTTCCATAGAAGAATTGCCCGAAAGTAGCAGTTAGTCAACAAAAATAACAGAATAAAGGGAAAGTAAGTGTTTATTTTTTTTCAGGAATTTTGTTTTGTTCTCAGATTAAAGGAAATTTAACTTTGAGCAAAAAGGACCTGAACATGCTCTGCAGGAAAACTGGGATAAAATTTTATCTTCCTTTTGCGAAAAATTGGTTAATTCTATGCCATATAGGTTAAAAGAAGTTTGAATGAGTTAAGGTATACCCACGAAGCATTAGTATTATCAAAATTTCTCTGCTGTAATAACATTTCCTGTTTTTTTAGGTATCATAAAAATTGAAGTGCCTAATTTCCTTTTTGAAGCATAAGTTTATGTATTTTGTCAAATGAAATTGTAAAAACAACATGTAAAGGAGTTTTAATTTGTTTGTCTTGTTTTAACAGCATATAAACAAAGCTTTCAATAAATGTATTAAGATGAAATGACTCGGTTTTTTTTTTTTTGAATCATTGGTTTTTTAGGCGAAATTGCGGACAAATCCTAGATTCTATTTGTAAAATTTTTATTTCATATTATTTTCTCATTCTCATCCAACACAACAACACAGACTCGTTTCAAAAAGTGTTTAGAAGAGCTTGTGTGCAAGCTTGCAATGCTTGCATCCAATATTGCTTTACTGTGCGCACGTACATGTGAACAGGTACAGGAACACTCTCGCACCCTATCGATTTCTCGCAGAACTGTACGCGTAGTCTAATGGTATGAGGTCATGGGAATAAAAATAATTTTGGTCGAGCCTGTACTCGAAATTCAGAGCAAGATGTAAACGCAGATAGATTCTGGTTGGTTCATGAAAAAGAAGCTAAGGGCTGACGGCTGACGGAGAACACTGAGAGAATACTAGCACGAAAGTAATAGTTTTATTTTAAGACTTTCGGAAAAATATTAAAGATTATTTAAAAATAAACATATTACTACTTACCTTATTCCTTGGAAAACTATACGGGTTATTTCTAAAATGAATTGATGTACGTGCAATTTTTTGATGCAACAGTTATTTTTATTTCTCAGCAATACAGTAATATTCAACATTTCATTTCTGTTACTATGTGTGGCAAATGTGTTGAAAGACAAATGTTAGGTTTACATTCATTTTTATAATACAACGGGAAAATATGTTTTTCTCAGAATATTTATATCTATAAAAATTTCACTCGTGGGCAATACTGCTCTACATAATGTTCTTGTTAAAATATTTGCTATGGGAACAGCTTGGGTTTAGAAATGATAAATAACTTTTCTGGTTCCGACAGTACCTTCTGCGGTGTGTTTAGCTTAAAACTACGCGTATAGTAATGCGATGCGAGAAGCAAAACAAGAAGCGATGTGAGAAGCGTTGCGAAATGCGATATGGTGCGCATATTGAAACTGATCTGTGTTTTTCTGGTGCTTGTCGCCATATATTCATCATCCAAGGAAGAGTTTTTAAGGTATTTAAAAACTCATTCAAAATTTATAATTTTAGGTTATTACGAAAAAGAATGAAAGTTTATGAGATTTGTTTTAGATAAAAAAAAAGGTAAAGGGGAGTTTAAAGAGACTTCTTCTCCACAACAATTTTATTGTGATCATTTTTAATTCTTTGATCTTTTCGAAAATTGCTGATACAGTGGGTCAAAAAAAAAAATCAGCACCTTTTCCGCTTCAAGAAAACCATGAAATACATTTGAATCAATTTATGTTAGCGCATTTTTTGAAAGTCCAGATTATGTGTTTTTGACGCACAACTAAATAACTAAAATCAACTTTTACCAATTAACCCCAAAAAAGAAATCAGACACATGGTATCACCTGATTATCTTAAGTTTTTTGTACTGCGAAATAACCGCTGTTTCCTTTGAAATCTACTGTTCATTATTTGTGATATTAATGAGCTGAAATATTCGCAATTTAAAAGAAAAAAATGAGAAGACAACGTGGTCACACAACGATAGAAATGCGGAGAATTATTATGAATAATTTTGAAGATGGACCATGCGTTAAATCTGAAAATTAGTCAATAGAAGTATTTCGATCATCGTTGATATCATTGAAAGGTATAAAAAAAACTAATTCGATAGAAAACCTAGAAATATTACAAAATTCGCTGTTGGATTGTTAAACAAAATAGTGCTGATAAAACACAATTTCCATAGAAGAATTGCCCGAAAGGAGCAGTTAGTCAACAAAAATAACAGAATAAAGGGAAAGGAATTGGTCAGTCGACATCATCATAAGTGTTTTTTTTTTTCAGGAATCTTGTTTTGTCCTCAGATTAAAGGAAATTTAACTTTGAGCAAAAAGGACCTGAACATGCTCTGCAGGAAAACTGGGATAAAATTTGATCTTCCTTTTGCGAAAAATTGGTTAATTCTATGCCATATAGGTTAAAAGAAGTTTGAATGAGTTAAGGTATACCCACGAAGTATTAGTATTATCAAAATTTCTCTGCTGTAATAACATTTCCTGTTTTTTTTGGGTATCATAAAAAATGAAGTGCCTAATTTCTTTTTTGAAGCATAAGTTTATGTATTTTGTCAATTGAAATTGTAAAAACAACATGTAAAGGAGTTTTAATTTGTTTGTCTTGTTTTAACAGCTCATAAACAAAGCTTCAATAAATGTATTAAGATGAAATGATTCGGTTTTTTTTTTTGAATCATTGGTTTTTAGGCGAAATTGCGGACAAATCCTAGATTCTATTTGTCAAATTTTTATTTCATATTATTTTCTCATTCTCATCCAACACAACAACAATGAATACTCTCACACAGACTCGTTTCAAAAAGTATTTATTGTAGAAGAGCTTGTGTGCAAGCTTGCAACCTATCGATTTCTCACAGAACTTTACGCGTAGCCTAATGGTATGAGGTCATGGGAATAAAAATAGTTTTGGTCGCGCCTGTACTCGTAATTGAGAGCAAGATGTAAACGCAGATAGATTCTGGTTGGTTCATGAAAAATGAGCTAAGGGCTGACGGCTGGCGGAGAACACTGAGAATACTAGCACGGAAGTTTTATTTTTAAAAATTTCGGAAAAATATTAAAGATTATTTAAAAATAAACAAATTACTACTTACCTTATTCCTTGGAAAACTATATGGGTTATTTCTAAAATGAATTGGTGTACGTGCAATTTTTTTTTTGATGCAACAGTTATTTTTATTTCTCAGCAATACAGTAATATTCAACATTTCATTTCTGCTACTATGTGTGGCAAATGTGTTGAAAGACAAAATGTTAGGTTTACATTCATTATTATAATACAACGGGAAAATATGTTTTTCTCAGAATATTTATATCTATAAAAATTTCACTCGTGGGCAATACTGCTCTACATAATGTTCTTGTTAAAATATTTGCTATGGGAACAGCTTGGGTTTAGAAATGATAAATAACTTCTCGGGTTCCGACAGTACCTTCTGCGGTGTGTTAGGGCGAAGCAAACGTCCAATTTAAAGCTCTCCCCGCTGTGAAATTTTTATTTATCCTGCATTTGCATCTGCTTTTGCGATGTATTTATTCGCATAAAGTTTAGCTTAAAGCTACGCGTATAGTAATGCGATGCGAGAAGCAAAACAAGAAGCGATGTGAGAAGCAGTGCGAAATGCAATATGGTGCGCATAGCGAAACTGATCTAGGTATGTTTTTCTTGTGCTTGTCGCCATATATTCATCACCCAAGAAAGGGTTTTTAAATTATTTAAAAACATTTTCAAGATTTTCAATTTTAGATTATTAGAAGAATGAACGTTTATGAGATTTGTTTTAGATAAAAAGAAAAGGTAAAGGGGAGTTTAAAGAGACTTCTTCTCCACAACAATTTTATTGTGATCATTTTTAATTCATTGATCTTTTCGAAAATTGCTGATATAGTTGGTCAAAAAACAAAATCAGCACCTTTTCCGCTTCAAAAAAACCACGAAATACATTTGAATCAATTTATGTTAATGCATTTTTTGAAAGTTCTGAGGCCTCACTCTGTATTGCTACTCGAAAGTAAAATTTTTGCGAAAGTGCTTTGCGATTCTAATCTTAGCCGGTAAGAAAACAGAAACGAATGGAAGTATTGCCAACTGGAGCTATGAAATGTGCCAATCTAGCTTCGAGTATCAAACGCTGAAATGTCACTTTGAAGCAAATTTCGTTCCAAAGAATGAATTTTGTATTTTATTTATATTTGAGAAAGAAGGTTAAATATATGTTATGGAAATGGAACTGGATGCTGTTGAATTGTGGTTTCATCAAGATGACACACAAGGAGAAAGAATAGAACGCAGGCCAATTAGATATAGGTCGAATATAGTGGAGATAAGTGATAAAAAGTAGAACAAAATTATAGCAGTGGTTGGTTCAACCCTAAACTGAGAGCATTAAGTGGGAAATACACTATACGACCATCGCATCGACTTGTGTTGTACCGACATCAGCATACTGTTGTATGCAGCACACACATACAATTTGCATACGACTTACGTACTACCAGACGTTTTATTCAGCCATTTTACACATACACACCATATAATTTCCATACAATTTGTGTATGTGACAGCGGTTGTACAGTTAAGATCATGCGACCATACGATATCGATGCAACGGTCGATTGTGTGGATACACACGACACAATTATCGTATACAACACCAAAGCTGTCAAACTGTTGGTACAACAGTTGTATCGTGTATTTCCCACTACTCATTCTATCCACTGCTACGGTGAGATCCAGCAAATATATTACTTTCTCTTCAAGAGAAGATAAGTTGGAGCATTTACATTCGATTTTTGGTGGACTTCTTTCATATGTTTTAAAACACGTTTTAATCAAGTAATTTCACAAAATTATTTTATGTATATCACTTTCATTGTATTTTAAGTTAAAAAATAACTTTTTATGTCGTAAAATACTTACATTTTAAAAGGAACACAATTGCTTACTTCAACATCCGCATACCAAATAGCAATTGAACAAAATGATGCGAATTCAGTTACTTTTTCATTTTGTTTAGCAGTACAGAGTGCCGGATTTGCGATAAGAAATTGACATTGAAGTTGGCAACAAAAGTTTGTTTGATTTTCGTAAATTTGGAATTGCGATTCGAATTATAGTGACAATTCTGCGAATTCGAATGATTTGACTTTAGAGTAGCAATACAGAGTGAGGCCCCTGATTATGTGTTTTTAATGCACAACTAATTAACCTCAAAAAGAAATCAGACACATGGCATCACCTGATTATCGTTTTTTTTACGGCGAAATAACCGCTATTTTCCTTTGAAATGTACTGTTCTTTATTTGTGATGTTTGTTTTTTTTTTTTGATACGCGGGTATGGGTAAAAATTCTTTATGGGTACTTGTAGCCCGTGCTACGAGTTATCCCCGACTCTATGCTAGTGGATGGTTACGTGCTAAAAATAAAACCCGTCCGGTTTCTCTATCCTGTTGTTCCCCTGCGGCACCGCCAGTCAAGGTATTCCTTCGCAGGGGCAGGTTTGACATTTCGTCATTTCTTTTTCATTTCTTTAACTGGGAAGGCCTTAGGAACGAAATAGAAGATAATGTTGAACTGAGCGTTCCACTTACGACACCCTATGAACTTGAGGTTGAAGTTGATCGCTACGTTGAGATCGTACAGCTCGCCTCTTGGAATAATACTCCCAATCCAAGGAAAACGCCGGACACATACGGTTTACGATATCGTCCAAAAATAAAAGAACTGATCAAGAGAAAAAGAAAAGTGCGTAAAAATGGCAACAGAGTCGCTCACTTGAATCGTCTGTGCAATTTGTTGAAGAAGACTGTTAAGGATTTTAAGAATTGTGCAATAGGCTCCTACCCTGAAAGCTTAACAGCGAAAAAAGATTCCAATTATTCACTTTGGAAAGCTGTAAAAGGCACCAAAAGGTCCAAAAACCCCGCGCCGCCAATTAAATTAAATCAAAATAAATGGGCAAGGGAAGATAAAGGAAAAGCGATTGTCTTTGCGGCCCACCTGAAAGAAACCTTTAAACCGTACGATGGTCAAGTGGTTTACGACAACACCAATAGACTGGATTTACCATCTGACGATTTAACACTCACAAGTGCAACGCTAAGAACTCAAACATGAGATCGAGAATCTAAAACCTAAGAAATCTCTTGGTAATGATTTGATTACCGGAGAAATTCTCAAATTTTTACCTAGATAAGCATTGATTTGCTCAAGCGTATTTTTTGACGTCTCACAAGCCTTTGATAAGGTATGGCATGATGGCTTGAAATGCAAACTACGAAAAGTTCTCCCTGTATGCTTATACGATATTCTAGAATCATATCTCGGGAATATGGTAGACTCTTCCGTGTTAGACATGGAATCGAATACTCGGAGTTCAAAGAAATTTCAGCCGGCGTACCGCAATGAAGCGTTCTTGGGCCGCTTCTCTATTTGTTAAATACTCGTGATATACTGGAAGAAGATGGCACTATCCTTGCTACGTTTGCCGATGACACCGCTATCCTAGCAGTAGGTAAAACAATCGAAGAAACGACTGCAAAACTGCAAAACGCGCTGAATAATGTAAATGAGTCGACGAGGGACTGGCAGATCGCCTTCTTCTTCTTCTTCTTCCTTTTTATCAGCGAGGCTATGATCCGAAAACAAGGGATCATAACCCTCCCACTTCATCGCATTTCTACTGATCCGCCTGTGGGGTTCGCCTATTTGACCTCAGAAAATATCGGCAGGCCTCCCGATTTTGAATCACTCGGTTGTAGAGGCCAATGAAATGCCGATGTCGTCGCATTTGTCTGATCCAGGCGTTTATAGGCCTGCCTTTCCTACATCGCGATGTACTGGCAGATCGCCCTCAACGAATCTAAATCTGTTTACGTGAATTTCGCTTATAAGAAAACTAATGACTTGCCAATTTTTCCAAATTCGGCCCGAATACCTTTTGCAAACGAGGCCAAATGCCTGGGAATGACACTCGACGCAAGGCTGAAATGGAATTCGCACGTGAAAATGAAACGTAAAGAACTCGAAATCAAATACAGAGAAATGGAGTGGTTACTCGGAAAACATTCCCAGCTCAGTACTGAGAACAAACTGCTTTTATACAAGCAAGTGCTAAAACAGATACAGGTTTTTTTTTTAAATTACATGTGTATCCTTTCTTCGCTCAAAAAGAGTTGGTGGGACTAGGTATACCGTATACGTTCTGCTCACACACCCATGAATAACATTCCCCTCTGCGCGTATAAAATAGGGATGGGCGATTGCGAATGAATCTCACAATCGAATAAATTGACAATTGCTAAAAATGTAATTCGATTGTCGATTTATTCGGTGTCATCAGGAAAAATAATTTAGGATCGAATTCTAGAGAATTTATTTCATTACACATTATTATCGAGAGTGGTGGATACTAATAGTCGATTGATATTCATCTGTTGGTGTCAGTGTGGTGAAATTGGATCTGAAGACTGAATGCAACCCTTGATATTTAAAATAAAAAGATGTTCCTTCAGTTTCAACATTATTATGTACCCAAAATAAATAAACATTTAATACAAAAAAAAAGCGATGTCTTCAGAACAAAATAATACGAGTTAAAAGCAAAAATCGACAAATCAAATTTAATAAGCGAACAACCGCGTCAAAACAACCGATATATACGTAGTCGAACAATCGCATTCGAGAAAATGACGAATACAAAATCAAACAAACGCATTTAGGCAAACGACAAATACATAATCGAACAATCACATTCGAGCAAACCACGAATACATAATTGCACAATCGCATTAGAGCAAATTACGAACACATAATCGAACAATCGCGCTAGAGCCATTGCCGAATACAAATTTTCTCACTTACACTACACACACTCAAAGAAAATAACCATGCAAAACTCACAATCCCAATACATAAGTAGATATGATGTACAACACGAAGAGGTTTTCTGCGAATGGTACGAATCGACAAAGCGAATACACAATCGTTGTCGATTATATTGCTTGCAATTGTCAGTGGTCGGGGTGGGAGCTAAATGTTTATCTGAACAATCGCGGGTCAACAATCGACGAGCAACAATCGACTGTGGTCAATTTACTGGCTGAACACAATGCATGCCGCGGCCGCGCCGCGGTAGCGTAGTACGACCTGTCACAAAGTTAAAATATATGGGAACTCACTAGAGCGCCCACAATGAGGTAGCTGCGGCGTGGCGGTAGCAGTGGTGTAGTACGAAGATGGTTTACTTTTAACTTGTGCAGCGCCACAAGTGACAGATAGAGAAATTGGCGACTGTTGAAGACTGTTTTGGTTTTCTATACGATGTTTTCGTGGTGGATTCTTGAACTGAGTTCAGCAGTAGCGCAATAAATTTGAAATATTCGTTACAGTCAAAATGGAAGAGCACGCCGTGGAAAAAATTATTTTGCTAGTGAAAGGAAAATAAATTTATCCATTTCTTATTATTTTTATTGTATTATTATAGCACAATAATCTCACAAAAATAATCAAATCTCAATAACACTCAAAAAGAAAAACACAATTTTAATCAGCTGACATTATTTGACATTACTACGCGCTACACCATTGTGGGCGAATTTTGTGAGTGCAGCGCCACACCATTTGACAGCTCTACGTACTACGCTACCGCGGCGCGGCCGCGGCATGCATTGTGTTCAGCCAGTTAATTCGAATTGAGAAAATAATCGAATTATTCGATTGTTTTTATTCGCAATTGTAAACGGCTAAAGTGGGGGACAGACTGCTGATAAAGTGGCACTGCAATCAGTAAGAATGTGGTACACCACCAAAAAAGTGCGTATCTCAATACCAGGTTTGTTTCGTGGTATACTAGCTTTTAACGTAGTTTTGTAGTGACAGATATGTGGTATAGAACATAGTATTGCTATACCATGGTATCAATACCAGCAGTCTGTCCCACACTTAATAAAAAATGTTAGTTATTGCTTTCTTATGGACGCATACAATCGAGATTATCCAATTGGGATGAAACATTCATTGACATGCTACCCGTTGTATCCGGAGGAACATATGTGTTCACTTCACGGTCATGCATTGATGCAAGTTGTCTACAATTCTAATTGTGATGCAAACGCAAAGTAGTAGAACAGCAAAATAGTACAATTTTCATATTTCTTCTTGTTTTCCGCACAAGAAACACGACACACAATATTCAGATATTTCATATAACATTTCAGAATTTTTAATAAAATAGTTATTTTCTTTGATTTATTACGCCTTTCCACTTCCGAAATGAATTGTCACATTTCACAATCACCCTGATTGTCGTTGGCGTTTGTCGCTTTTCGACGGTTGTCGTTTTAGTCATAGCTACGATCTGCTGACCCGTTAAACATTACTTAGCAATTTGTTTGTCGTGTAGAAAACTATTACAACTCTTTCACAGTGAAAAAGTTATGAAAATGGATTCGTGCTACACCTGAAGAATAAAACGACAATCAGGGTGAATGACAGCAGACTAATGCGGTGAAATGTCAAAAATTTACTGCATGTCTGTTTCATATGCAGCAAAATGCATGCATTGATGCATGTAGTAAACCCATGTGTCCTCTTACGCTTAGCTTTCCGGACAAAGCTGGATACAACAGCTAGTAAATAATAAATAAAAGTACTACCAACTTTGGTTAGGTAATAAATAGTTTATCAATTTATTTTTGTTTTTATTTTTTCCTATAAATGTGCAATAATGGTAAATGTTATACGAACAAATCGAAACAACAACTGTGGATGGACATTCACATCCATCACCTGCCTCTATCTATGTCTGATGTTCAATTTAAACCACCGGCATTCTCCACCATCTATCTGTAGTTGTGTCCCCAACTGCGCCTAGCACAAGCGTTAAATGAATTTTATGAATAGAAATTACATTGGCTGAATAAGCATAAGAAGATCTTCTTTAAGGAAGTTCCCATCTGATAGATTCGTCGATGGTGCAATGAATAGAAACATCACACTTGGAATGAGTCTGCAAAAGCAACGAAAGCGAAAACTATATATCGGTTCAAGCATAAAAACGCTATTTCCACCCACCTTAAGTCATAGAGCGACCTTTCCATATCTTCGTCACAGAATTGGCTACCACTGAGCGTTAAATTAAACTCCATCGCCTCATCTGCTAAGCAAGACTGCACAAATTGGTAAATGTCGCCAAGCTTTTCATATACATTGAAGGTACCCTAAAGCGAAAAAAAAAAAAAAAACAACAGTTGGTCTCATTAAGTACTTTCCCACAGGAAAAAAACAAACCTGCAAATAGATGCCATTTGGAAACTTAATCCGAATCAATGCAAAGCGATACATTCGCAGATTTCGTTGTTCTTCGCGATCACGCATCGCTTTTGTTTTCAATATTTGAGCACTTTCAATGGCCTCACTTCTCAGTTGCTGCTCGCGTTTGATCTCTTCTGGACTGATGCGGAAGAAATCAGCTGGTAGCTCGGTACGCTTTGCTTGCATTGGCAACAAAACTTGAATATTACGATCCAGTTCTAAGAGAATTGGTTCGGCATTGTGTAGTGCATCAAGAAGAACTGAAAGATCGGTTTCGGGTTCGGCATTGTCCTTACACCATAAAAGGAATGGCTCATTGTCGATTTCTTGTTCTCTAAAGCCAGCTCCATTAAGGAAGTCAAGTGCTCCTTCCACATATCGAACTTTATCGCAGAAAATTCTAAAAGTGTTACATGCTTAAGCGACATATTTTGGGTGGGAAATAAATTTTGTTTAATTACCTGTTAGTCATTCGGATTTTACAGTACTTCTCCTCGTTTGGGTGGTTGATTAGGTTCTCAATGTATTTGGAAAGCGTAGCAACGCAGTCCTCAGCCTAAAATGAATAGAAATTGAAGAGGGATTCTTAAGGCGCTGACTGAAGTTTTCTGTTTAAAAGTGGTTGATGCAAAGCTATACAGTTGAAAGGGAACAGATTCAATTCAATTTAGTCGTATTTCCATCGTAGAGACACGAATATAGAACTGGTAGAAATGCATACAGAAATGCATGCTGGAGTCACGAACGCTCACGAACCAGTGTTCAGGAATTATAAGGTATGCCTAAGATTTGTCTATTTGAAAACGATGGGGTCTTAAAGCGATTACCTTGGAGGAATGCTAGAATGGTCAAATGAGAAAGTACTCTGTAAAGAACGGTTGTGTAAAATTTTGTCTGAAGGCAAACGACGTTTATATATGAATCTATATACTACTATAAGATGTGACTCTGAATCAGGGCATACGGGTGGTATAGTGTTTTATATTAAGGATAACTGTTAGTTGTTAATCAAAGTGTGTTTTGGAAGTGTAGTGTTTGTACTTGGCGGTATTTATAGATCTCCAATCTACGGTGAAAATGTGTTCCTTGATCATTTCGCGAAGTGGTTAAACAATACTGATCTCATACATACAAATAAAATCATACCCATGGATGATGTAAACATTGTTTGGTTAGGTAATTATACATACAGTAATCAAATAAAAGCGTTAATCGAAGATAACACTCTGTATCAAATAGTACATAAACCAACAAGTTCCTTTATTGATTGTTATTGTCAACAATAAGTAAAAAACTAAAGCTAATACGATTTCTAAGTTAAGGGTTAGATACCATGAGAGTATACTCTTACTAATAAAAATCGACACGACCTCAAATATAGTGCAAGAGGAAAAGTCGATTAAGATTTTTAAATTAACAGTGTCAATTTCAAAAATGAATTGCAAAATAAAAACTTCTATTTAGAAAACGATAATGTGGAATCCATGGCCTAAGTGTTTAGTGACAATTATAATAGTTTTATTAACAAATTTGTAATTAACAAGAATATTAAAAGTCATCAAAATCAATGGTTTAACGATAACTTGAAGTTGCTGAAATTCAAGAAAATTCAAAAGTACGAGATTGCCAAATGGTCCGTTAACGAAAGCGACTGGAGCGTATACAAAACAGTGCGAAATCGCCTGAAAGTTGCGCATGAAGACGCCAAGAGAAAGTAAATCAGTTGTAAAATAGAAGAGATCATTTGAACCCTGTTAAAAAGGCAATATCAATGCATGTTCCAAAGACATCGCGAGGCAGGCCTATAAATGCCTGGATCACACAAATGCGACGGCATCGGCATTTCATTGGCCTCTACAACCGAGTGATTCAAAATCGGGAGGCCTGCCGATATTTTCTGAGGTCAAATAGGCGAACCCCACAGGCGGATCAGTAGAAATGCGGTGAAGTGGGAGGGTTATGATCCCTTGTTTTCGGATCACAACCTCGCCGAAATAGGAAGAATGTTTAGACGATAAGATATTTTTTTCGTAACCATGTTTTTTTAAATAGCAATTTTTGCTAAATAAACTTAATAAAAAAAGATCTAATCCTGCACTTCATCAGCTTATCAAAATGATACAAAAGCTACCACGAAATCCTTTTCTGTGCTTTTCTAAATATTGAGGCGGCTTTCGATGATAACAGAGAGTTATTAAACCTTAAAGCACTGATCTCTATAATCAGTGGACTCTAAGTTAAGTTGTTTTGATGCCTCTCAATCTGTTGCAAGCCACAATGAAGTCAAACTTCAGAAGAGAAGAGAGTAAATACGCCAAGCATTAGGAGGACTTCCCTCAACTAAAACAGCCCAAATAGCTTCTTGGAAACTACAACAAGAAGAGAAGTATTACCTGCCTTAACGTTAGCAAAAATCGGCTTAGCATTCTTACATGTATGCTAACGGGCCATTGTGGACTGAATGAGCATCTCAGGAAACTATGTAAAGTCGAGAATGGACACTGCAGGGACTTCGAAGAAACACCAGCACACCTTATGGAACCTCAGAGACTATCTTTTATTAGAATCGAATCAACCTTCAGATACTTCGCTCTATCAAAGTAGTTGAACTAACGAACATTTTCTAATTCCCTAATTTGGGGGCACAACCATCAACCACACATAAGCTTTTCTAAGTACGGTATCATATGTGCCACGTGTCACATTTCTTTCGGTACTTGTATCCTCTCTACTATGTCCAAAGAGTGGAAAATAAAATCAAATGCATTGAATCCTCACCTTTTCTTTAGTGTTGCAGTTGTATATGATCAGACAGGCGGTGAGCGCGCGCTCTGTCTCCAGCTGCTGATAAAGGAACTCTTTGATCTTTATTTTCCACTCCTTCTTGGGGAGAATTTCCTCTCCGATTAGTGGACAACGGAAGAACACCCCATGGCAAGCGAGATTCTTATTCTCAGGCGATTCTTTTGATACGTCCCTAGTGCTACTGAGCGCCCCAGAAGCTGTGTCCTCCAGCTCAGCTTTCAACTTTCTCTCTGCCTCCAGCTCTCGCTTGGCCTGCGCCTTAATCGCTGCTAGCGACGTATTAAACTCCTTTTTGTCTTTTCTTTCGACTCTTGCCAGCGCTGCTGCTGCTGCTGCTTTCGCCTCATCACTCAACTCTTGTCGTTTCGGTGGAACATACGCGTCTTTCGGTGGCGCACGACTAGATGACGGCTGTGATGGTGCATTCAATTGATGTCCAGTCCCAATGTTACCCACTTTTAACTGCGAAAACAAACGAAACATAGGATGAGTACGTTGCAAAAGGGGCAAACCCGCGACTCACTTTGAACTTGGCCTCCTCCTTCTTTTTGGAAAAGAATTTCCTGATACGGTTGGACATCTTCGGACTGGTGGTTGCTTCTTATGTTACTTAAATCCTTGGCGAGTGCTCTTTGGGAAGCTTTAGCTTAGCAACTGAAAGCTTCAGTTCTTCTATCTCCTTTAAGGTGCCTGCAACGATCATCAAATCCAATCATACCCCCGCACCCCATTAAAACCTCCGCTATACTCACTTGGCTGGACAAACTTATCAGTGATAACGGTACCGTATTTACGCCAATAGAACCCGATCAAGACCAGATTTGTCAGCAGTATGAAGAGCAGCACCTTCAGCAGAGTGACTTGCAGTTCACTGAACTCGATCGGACTGCGGAGGGTGGCTGTTGCTTGGGCGAACTGTGAACGCAGCTGGAGAGCGACCTTTATAGACACATTTATCAGTTTCTCGGTGTAGATAGCGAATCCTTCTAGCGAATTGTTAAAAGTTTCGTAAAATGTGTCAGCAACATTCATTTGTTACAACAGGGGTGTCGGTTCGAAAAAAGAACAAAAAATTAAAAAAGAAAATAATGGGGCGATGACACGTTGATGTGTGCAGTTGTTTTTGGGCAGCCGGAATTGGCTTTTTATTTCGTGGATATAGAATAATGGATATTTTTATTTTTCCTTGTGAAAACCCAGTTCGACTGACTGAACTCGATGAAACATTTTTTTCTTCTTTCTACCTGTATGCGGCTGTGACGTTTCGTTGTTGTCATTTATGTGTTTCGTTTTCACGTGGAATGTGGTGGGAGAGAAATTAGTGAAAGGAAAACAAATAAGTGCTCATAGATAAGAGGAAGTTACAAAGTTGATAAAAACGTATAATATATTTGGGAGTGCTGTCGTTGTCGGTAATAGTTCTTTGTCTCTTTTGCCTACTGGTTAGCTAAATAATACTGCACAGCGTGCATGATTCATTATGTTAGGAAATCGACTCACATCACGCTATATGGCTTGCGATATGACATACGAATATAAAAAATATGGTTCTAACTTGTTGCAATATCGGAAAAGTCAGGTCAACAATTACGAAATACGAAATGAAAGAGATCTTTTTTTGGAATAAAACAATAAAAAAAAAACCTAAAAGCAATCAGGACATTTTTTCGTATTCGATTGAAATTTTCCGTTCAAACCCAAATTTAATGGGCGGAATTAAAAACAGGGGAATAATCTTAAGGTCTGAATACAATAAATCCGATCTAAACCATTCTGTTGCTTTCATAAAATTGTAGTTCTGATATCCTCTATTCTGGATGGATCAGGAAGTATTATCCATAAACTTGTTGCCACTCATTTATTTCGTTTTTAATGCCTGCTCTTGCCAATGATTTCCTAATTGTAGTGACCTCGATTGCTCAGCATCACATATTTCTCGTGGGACCTGCTCTTTGGCCATCCTGTCATAACTGGTTCTATTGCATCAAGCAATTAGCCAACGAACTGTCACCTTTTTGAAATGTATGACCAACGCACCGTCACTTCTATCACTGTATGCTTGTACCTACTGGTTAACCAACCTTTATAGCTTTCTCGCTAGAATAACGACAATTTTTTAAATGCTGCACCTATATAAGAGCACGTATCCAACTTTGGCGTGGAACAGTCGTATCAGAATTTCCTTTCCCGATTCGGTTGGCTATGTCTTGCTCGTTTCCACCATCAGTTGAGACAATGTACTCAATACACTGGGAACTTTCTACTCTTTTCATCAGTTGTCCAGCACTGCATAGTTGAAATGGTGAGCTTGTTCCGAGACTGATAATTTAGCTTTTACCATATAAGCTTTCAGCCCCACGTCACCTATCCTCTGCTGTAATTTGGTGAAGCTGCACAATTCTGTGAGTAAGTAACATCGTCAGCGTAGGCAAGTTGCTTGAGTTGAGTTATAAGAAGCTATAGAATTCCTCCGTATCCCAACGACAAACCAGAGCAAAGAATATTGCTAATCACCAAAAAACAATATTAATGGAAGAATGCAGTCTTATCAAATTTTCTTTTTTGTTAAATAATGGATAATATTAATTATATTAATCTCTCTATCTCTTATTTCCTATTCTACAGCTATACTGGGTGAGAAGAATTGAGCGATGAAATGTCATTTGCCGGATTCATCCTATTCGATGCTATACACCATCACTGATTAGTCCGGCATGTCGGCAAGCTTGTTGATTAAGAAGTAGATGAGCCGGCTAATAATGAACATAAAACAGTATGTAGTCACGAGAATATTTATAAGAAAAGACTTAACTACATTATCTGCGCTCTCTTTAAATTAAATATGCAAACCTATACGCTTACAATGTTTGAATCCAAAAAAGAAAAACGTCCAATTAATTTAAAGCTATTTCAAAGCTAATTTTTTGGAATAGAATGGGCAGTGTGCTAAAGAATTTTGTTACTGCTTTTCACTTTAAAATGTCGGATTTACTTCGAACCTTATATCGCAGTAAGAAATACTTTTTTGAGGAACTGCATGATGGGTGGTATTAATAAAAATTAGCAATCGCTCGAAGATAAGTCTGGTAACAAAGTAAACACATAAAGCAATTGCTATGAATAAGACTTTACTTTACTGTAGCAAGCTCGAATTAAATTCAATGTCAAAGACCGTTAATTTCGTGCGCATTTATAAGGAAATAAAAAAAATAAGTAAAATCGAATCACCGCTGATGTAGAATATCTGGAGTAATTATTCTCATCTTTTTTGTGATTTTAGTTGAGTGTTTGGTTACGTGTTTTGGCTCATTCAGATGGCGACGATACGGCAACTACATCTGCATCGTCAAGTGTATCGAAATTCGGCCAAGTGTTTCAACATTTTTGCATTTACATTTACTTGAATGCTAACGACTCATTTTCGAACACAGTCCATTCCATATCCATTAGCAACGTTCCTCTGCAGTCACAAGTGCCAACTGGGGAAAAAAGAAGAGAAATATATTTTTTTCTTAACAACTGTCACATGATTTTCACCTGACTGACATTTTTCTTCACAAATCCAATTCGAACAAGGCGAAGGTGATTAATAAAGAAATTTTCCTTTTGCTCGATTTGTTGGGGAACTATCCGTGTGTACAAAAATGAAAATCTGTGGTCCCAAACTGTCCCTTTGCGGTCTCATCATTTCCGTGTGGGGAATCATCCAACTGGTGAGTACATGGCGGCCAATGGACCGACGAAAAGTGCGAAATCGATCGGACTGGGTTCACCCCCGTGACTTCGGAGCGAAATTGAACGCAGAAAAGGATTCCAATTTGTCAGTCTGTCACGTGATTTCATGCAAATTTTGTTATATGTCTTTGCAGACGCTGATGGGACTGTTCTTCTACATCCACAGTGTGGCACTGATTGAGGATCTGCCCCTCGAGGAGTCGTACACCAGTATTGAGGACTTTTACGCAGCTGCCAACGCTGCCTACAACCAGGTGAGGCTTTTGGGTTTTACCAGTTCGGAGTGCGTCGAGTACAAGGTTTGTGGGGCTTGTAGGGTGTCGCCTCTCGAATACGATGTCAGAAGTACGGTCAAGTGCTTATCGCCTTTCAACGAGTTTCAAGGCCTAATTGCCTCTGGCATTCGGTTTAATAATTATCGATTGCCTTCTCTTTCTATCGATGTGTACTAAATTGAAATGTAAAGTCTAGCAAAGGGGATATAGTCTGCACGGGTCGTACATGGAGCCTCCAGGGCAGACACCCATGAGTTGGGAATGATTCGAGTGGATTTTAATCCTTTTCGGGTTGAGTACGGTTTAACGGTAGATGTTGTAAAACGGGGTGGCGTCTACAGTTTGAAACGTTTTAGAAGAAGAAAGTGGTTGATAAGAACGCGTCGGCAAACTGTGACTGTATCTCACAGTCGCTTTAAGAAATAGGTATCTGTTTAGTTAATATGGTGAAAGACTCTTTTGAAGACAGATTCCTTCTATATGACAGTGACGATGGAGTTCAAGAATACCTTGTTTCGGGGGAGTCCCACAAGGCTCAGTACTAGGACTGCTACTATGGAAGATTGTGTATAATGGTGCTTTAAAAAAAAAAAAAAAATATTTGGCGCAACAGCTCTTTAAGTGTCAGGGCCTAGCTTCTCGCAACCACTCATGTTGTGTGCTTTATATTTTTCACACGAATGGAAGGGACCTACAGTTTAGTGCCGTATCCGAACGGCGATTTGAGAAGCTTTTTCGTGACAACAATACTCTTGGATGTTTGTCAGACGCTCGCGAGGGGCGGGACCGCGAAAAAACTTTTGACATAATGATGCTTTAGGGCTCCAAATACCCAGCGAAGCAACGTTGACGATATTGCAGTTGTAGGGGTCGCAGTTTATTAGATGCATTAATGCGAGTCTGCAACCAATCTGTATGTATCGTGAAAAGGTGGTTTTAAAATTTTGTTAGACATAAAACTATCAATTTTAGTCGGGGCCCGAAAAATTTGGAAAAAAATGCACTCAGGATCGGCAGTCAGTTTTCTGAATTTAGACCTATCTCCATGCTGCCCTTCTTGGCTAAGGTCATGGACCTACAGTTTATTGCCGTATCCGAAGGGAAATTTGTTTTGAGAAGCTTTCTCGTGACAATAATAATCTCGGATGTTTGTCAGACGTTCGCGAGAGATGGGACCATGAAAAAACTTCTTCTTCCTTTTATCAGCGAGGTTAAACTAAAAAAAATGTTCAGGTCTGGTGGCATGTTTTCTTTGGGAGAAACAGAAGGCTATACGTTTTACAGCAGTCAGAGAGAAACCATAATGTATATTCCTTCTAATTTTATTATATTGCCCGCGAGTGGTTAACAGTGCCTTCAAAAAGTTTAGCAAGGGCAAGAAGGTAACATCATTTTTGTCGATAAAAATACGGATGTCATCGGTGAGTTTTAAAAACGCAGAAATACAGCTGTTGCTGTCGAAATCTGAATTGGGTGCTGCACAAGTTAATTGTATTTTTTTTTAACTCCGCACTGCCTGAACTATTTATTCCATGTATTATAAATAAATATGTTAAAGCTAATTGATTCAATCGTATTCATAAATATTTCCTTTTCTTTTTCACAGAACGCCTACAACTGCTGGATTGCGGCCTGTATCTATGTGCTAACGTTGCTGTTATCTGCCCAACAGTTCTATGCCAACAGTCGGGTGACCGCTAACTAAGCGAATTAAAACAACACGCTAATAGTTTGCTTAAATTTATTTCTCTATCATTATGTTTTGCTTCTCCTCTTCCTCCTCTTCTAATGTTCCTCCGCTGCACTCGTGTTGCATCCTCCTATTTCGTAAGAATAAAATAATTAACTACGATCGCTGAGCCTGTAGTTTTTTCATTGGATTGATGTTTTTGTGTGTCTTTATCAGTCGATAATGTTTATCCTCTCCCACTCTCCTTCCATGCCTTCCTTTCCAAATTTGAGTTTTGTGAAGAGAAACTGTTGTACGTTTTGAATTTTGTAAATTATCACTATACACACGGAAACAAATTATAGCATACGTTGTGTGTAAACATTCCTAAATTATATCCGAAACGTGCAACACGCATATAATATAACCCCACATCAAAGGAACAAGTCTTAAAGTATTTTTTTTCTTCTTAATTTTGGTCTATTCTATGTTATTACTAATAGTCTTACAACTGTGTATAAAAGAGTTTTTTTTTTTGTAATTAAAAGTTTATAACAAAGAACAACATGTATAATCAGCAACACAAAATAAAAAAGGTTAAAGATATGTATGTTAAAATTAAATTAAATTAAAAAAATCTGTAACTTCGGACACGGATTTATTTAGTCATTAAAAAAATGTAACACACATCAAGAATGTTCCCCAAAGTCGTGCGGAATTACTTTTTTTTTTCTTTTATTGGAAATAAATGTTATAAAGTATTATTATTTCAATGGAGTTTTATATTAAAAAAAAGGATAAAAATCGGTTCTTGTTTAAGGATTTGCATAAAACTATCTCATTCAGGGTTATCGTGAATAAATTTTCCGCCGGAATTTTTCTCCCGAACAAAAACCAAGTATCTTCAGAAAAGAAGAAATAATTCCGCGGAAAGAAATACGTTTCATGAATGACAATTCAGGAGTATTTCCAACGCAATCGCGATATTTAATTTTTCCTCGATGAATTTTTTCTCTATTTTTGAAGGTACCTAATTTTTGATCGGGGGAAAAATTCCGAGGGTAGATTTATTCACGATAATCCTGATTATATTCGCTTTTTCTTTACATACAATATATATTTTTTATTGAAGTTCTGACGAATGTCTTTATCAAGCGCGTGTTCCAATAACATCGTGTTCTATTGTTTAACCACCAAAACGGAATCCAAAGCTCTATGCAATTGACTATTTCGATAGGGTAATTATCCGTAAACATTACATTAGTAATGTGGCAACACTGAAAAAGAAACATAAAAAGAAAAAGAAAAGAAGGAGACTGTCGTGGAAGGAAAAGTATTTAGATGATTGCAAGCTAGTGGTGTGCAATTTGAATACTTTTGAGTAACGAATGATTACTGATTACTTAAATGCAGTATTCGGTATCTAGTACTTTGCATCCCATTCATGATTTTCTGCAACCAGATTATCAAGTATATTGTCCACAAAAGTAATCAAATTGAAACGTTTAGAATTCTGATTACTGACCAAATATCACAACATTCAAGTCCTGGTATTCGTTACTGTCCTGGTTTAAGTACATATGTTGTACAGAAAAATAAATTGGAGCGTTTGGCATCAAAGATCAGGAGAGAAGAGAAAAATGGAACATGTATTATAAAAGTAGAACATAAAGAACGACGAAGACGATTCGTACTGCTGTCGGAGAATGTGCTGATGTGTTGATGTGTGTTTGCATGTCATATGCGTATTTTATATTGCTTCTAAAGTAAATACATACATATGTGGTTGCATTATGAGTTCGTGTACGGATTCGTCTCGAATGCGGCACTTGGGCTGTGTGTAAATGTGTACCGGAACCGAATACTTATTTTCAGTAGTATTCGGTACCGATACTCATTTCAAGTAACGAATATTAAGTACCGGATACTTACTTTTTGCATATGCCTATTGTAAGCCTTCATAGCAATCAGAAATGTATTGTGTATTTATTGTGTATTTATTTTTGTTGTGTATCTATAGGGGTGTATTTACGCTTCGTTGTATCTGGTCTTGTAAAAGTGTATTTTTTACACCAAAGACTGAAGGCACTTTTTCATATTTGTAGCAACACGTAAGCTTATGTGGGAAAACTTGTCGTAGTTTGCATTTCAAGCCATCATGCTGCACTATATCAAAGGCTTACGAGAAGTCAAGAAATACGCTTGAACATATCTTTTTTTCTTCAAATGCTTTCTCGATTACGTTAGTAATTCTATGCACCTAGTTAATCATCCAATTCTTAGTTCGGAACCCAAACTGGTGGTCAGGGATAAGATTATTTTCTTCTATAACCGGTTCGAGACGCCTTAATAATATCGTCTCGAAAATTTTGGATATGAAACTAGAAAGTTAAAAGCTTTTGATTTCTATGGTTCTGCTAGAATGGTTAATGTCTTATTTAACGGCCAGAAAAGAAAATGTTTTTACCGATGTTCCAGAAGGAAGTCACTTGGGGCTTTCCCTATTTTTGCATTTTGTTACGCGGTTACTCATTTAGTTGGTTACTGTTGAACTTTTAACCAAGTTATTTAATCGATAATAAATTGTTTAAGATTTTAAATGACGTGAAGAAGATATGAACGTCACTTCATATCGAATATATAACATCTAAGGCAAGTTCTTTGTTAGGCTCCCTTAAGCCGAATTGGACGGATTTTAAGGATCCGTATATACTAAAGGCAATCTATAGTAGTATAATTCGTCCAATACTCCAATACTGTTGTGTTGTCTAGGATCATATTGCTTTTAAAAACATGAATAGAATTGAAAGGGTGCAAAAAAAGATATCTTAATCGATTTTTTAATTATGTTAATCAGGGTTATCGCGAATAAGTTTTCTCTCGGAATTTTTCCCCCGAACAAATATTAGGTACTTTCAAAAATAGGGAAACAATTCATTGGGGAAAGATCAAATATCGTGATTGCGTTGAAAATAAATACCTGTTTCTTTTCCGCGGAATTATTTCATCTTTTTTAAAGGCACTTAATTTTCGTTAGGGAGAAAAATTCCGAGGGAACATTTATTCACGATAACCCTGAATATCCAAGTTTCTTACATGTACATCAAAATATACAGGTAGATAGGTACATCAAAATATATAGGTTATTCGGGATGTTATTCTTGAAATTAGATGGAAAATGTTTGGTATCCGTTCATCAATCATTTGCTTTCCACTTTGTTCGACCTGCAAATGGTTCTTATTGCTAGACCATTATTGTTTCAAGATCGCCATCATACTTTATATGGCACATGTGAGCCTCTTTTATTATGTTCTAATTTTTTTAATTCGGTATATGATAACCTAGATATTTCCATGCCAATAAATATATTTAGCTCACATCTGATGTTAACCTTAAATGTATATTTTTTATATTACAATTATGCTTAATTATCCAACCCCTTCCTTCGCTTATGACATCATCCTCAATTTTTAATATTCCTTCCCAAACTCACGACCCTGCGTTTCAGTCGTGGGTGAAGAACGGCAACGCAAGTTAAACACATTAAATTTCAACCGTGACAGGATATTTAAATGGGGCTTAACCAATAGAGTGGAATTTAATGTTTCCAAAACTCGATGCTGTCTTCTGTCATTATCATTATCACTATCCAGTGGCCATTATCCATTAATGGCACTTGCATCGTTGAAACCGAAAAACTTTCAATGCGCGGCTCGGTATACATCAAGAATGCAGCGAAATGTTTGGGTTTTCTAAAACATTGTAAGAAATATTTCACCCCTTCTGATTAGGCTTCGGTTTATAAGGCGTACATTCGCCCTAAGTTAGAGTATAACGCTCACATCTGGTTAGGTGCACCAAAACCATATTGCACTTGCTAGATAGGGTACAAGCTCGCGCGATAAAGATTATAGGAGACGCGAGTATTGCGAGCAATTTTGCTTCGCTCGAACACCGCCGTAATGTCTCATACCTATCTCTGTTTTATCGATATTTTAACCAAAAATGCTCAAATGAAATAGCCAATGGCATTCCTCCCCTTCTTCGTTTATCAATTTACTCTTAAGCCTACCGTCGGATATACCGTGAAATTTAGAGATTATGAGCCGCACAACACATTTATGGAATGCTCTACCTGATCTGCTTTTCCTCTCCATTATAACCTACAGACATTTCAGGCCAATGTGCGTCGGTGCCTCCTTTCTCCCTAATCCCTCTTCTTTAATGCTCACGCTATGTATCGCAATACATATAAAGGGTAGTCATAACACCTTTAACGGGTGTTGGAATTAAGGCCACGAGATCATCATGTGTGTCGTTCTTTCCTTGCAAGCAAAATCAATGCTTGGCTTTATAAGGCTTTGGAGCAAAGAATTTTCATCTTCTCATAACATCCACGCTTTATAACATCTTTGTTCGTCCCTAGTTAGAGTATGCTTCTAACATTTGGGAGGTATGTGATGTAGCATTTTAACATCAACTGCTAAATGGTTTTATTGACTCGCCGGATATTTTAAATGAAGTCGGTTTAAACGCACGAACGAACCACAGTTCTTTGCAGATAGTCTTCTGATTGATGATGGACCTTCATTAGAATGGTGTGATGTGCTTAAGTACAGTAACTAACAGCGATTTTATAAATTACTTTACAATAATAAAAATTGTAAATTAATTTAAAATTATCACTTAGAGCTTATTTTTCAATAGTCAGATAAATAATCAGATAAGGGTTAACTGCCAGCTAAGACATTAATGCATTTTTTATTAGTCGCAAGGCAGTTATTCGAGGAAAATAACACTGCGTATCTAGTAGATAAATAGTGGAATAAATTTAATCATTAGTTAGCAATCAGACTGTTTACCTGACAATTGGAAAATTGTCCCTTAATAATTTAAATAAACATTATTAAACAGCCTCTGTTAGCTGACGCAGCTGCGTCCATAGTGCCATATTCCGCTATGTATTTATTTCCCGCGCGAAATACGCTCCCGGTTCCGCTTTCGCGTTGGTTTGAGCAGGCCTTTCTCTCATACACATAATATGCTAAGAACATACATTTTGATAACAGAACTGGTTATTACAGATGTGGAGACATATCGGATTAATCAGACGATTAGGTGGCCAGACTTAGCCTAACACACACAGACGGATTTAATATACAATAGATATAGTGTGTCTAACAAGTTTGGAATTATTATTAATCTAGAAGTTATTCGACTACACCACTTAGTTCAGCCTTTAGCTAATTGTCAGTCAAATAAGTAAATAAGTAAAAAAAAAAAAAAGAAATAAAAATGCTTGAAACATGCGAACTATCGGTATTTATGTATGTTTCATTCATTAACTTTCTGTAAAGTACAGCACTCATATGTGATGTTGAATTATTATTATGTTTAATTTAAACTAAGTCATTTCCTCTTTGCGGATGATTTGGTCATCCTGGGGTCCTCCCAAACTGAACTTAAGCGCGCAGTTTGTAGTCGTTTGCGATGATGCTGGAATGAAGATCAACGTGAACAAATCGGAAGTAATGTTCGTTTCCAGAATACCCATTCAGTGCACTCTGCATGTTAGTGGAGTCCTGAAGCAGGTGGATAAGTTTAAGTACCTCAGGGTCTTATTCACGAGTGATAGGAAGAGCAATGCCGAGCTATTCTGTAGAATTGGTCAGGCTGGATCAATTTTGAGAGACCTTGGTCAATCTTATATCTCATATATAAAATACAATATATGTTTGTTTGTATGCTATGGGCTCCGAAACCACCGAAACGATTGAGAGAAATTTTCAGACAATCTTCGGTATTGGCCCGCGAGTGTTTGGTCAAAATCGGCCAACTACTTCAGTTTAAAGTGCTTTAGCTCTTAGTATAACACTTCTTTTTTTTTGTTAGGTGCAGAAATGCCGCCGGGTACCCACGGTCCAGCAGTCTACCCACTACTTTAGTATTACAGTACGTTAGTACTAAAAAAAAATTTGATATATATATTTAAAGTTGGACCACTTACCCACTGCTGCCTGGTACAAAACTGTTCTCTAATAGACTTAGCCTCAGGCGCCTGCATGACAGTTGTTGTCCCAGGCGTCTGTCTGACAGTTTTTTTTTTTTTTGTTAGGCGCAGCAACGCACGCCGGGTGCCCGTTCGTCTGTTATAAGAAGGCCGATCTTCGTGTTCAAGCTAAATTATCGGTTTTTAACTTGGTGTATGTTTCAACTCTCACCTATGGCGACGAAATTTGGGTACCGACCGAAAGATCGTGGTTACAAGTTGTCGAAATGAGGTTCCTTCGCGGTGTTGCTGGAAAAACTCGTAGGGATCGAGTGCGCAACACCAGAGTGCGAGGCGCTCAATGCTGAGCAGCTAATTCTCCGAACGGAACGATCTATGCTTCAACGTTTTGGTCACGTAGTGCGTAGGCCCCCAGACCGGGTTCCAAGACGTGCCATGGCCCCGGTAGGCCTAGAAATAGATGGTTGGATCAAGTCCGACATCTCTCCTGGAGCCGTCTAGGGATTCCTCTGATGAGTTAGAGTCAATGGCGGAGGATTGAGAAGGATGGAGAGTCCACCTGAGCATTCTACTCCCGCGACCCTCCTGAAGTATTAGGGGGCCATTGAAAATGTATGTATGTATGTATTGCAACTAAAACGCCATGACTCTCAATAACCCACATCAAACCAAGCAAGTCAAAAAAATGTTTTGGTTTTGCTTCATTGGGGTTAACAAGAGTCGTTTTTGTTTTGTTTGTTTCTGTTCTGTTTAGTGTGGGCTTAGCCTTATATTTAAAGACTGCGGGTCGGAGCGCTGGTATCCATTCGTTTTACATCTCTTCGCTATTTCAAACGTCCAATACGCAGTTTTTTGACTAGGTCAAAGCCGCTGTACATCTCGTATAGTTCGTTATTGAATTTTCTCTTCCAAAGCCCGTCAACGCCAACGGGACCGAATAGATATTTCTCCCGAAACGACCACCGATGTCTTCATCCGGCTCTAAGAAAGTCTATGTTTCAGCGTCGTAAAGCAGGACTGCGATGATAAGGCTCTTATATAGTCTCCTTAGTTTTTCGAGATAGGGCTTTACTGTTGAATTGCCTTATTAGCTCAAGAAAACAGCGATTATGAAGAGATTCGCATTCGCATTTATGCGCCGATATCATTGTCAGAGTTAATGGCAGAGCCAAGGTAGACAAAGTTCCCTACTATTTGCAACGAAGTTGTAGATATCCAATGTGACGTTCTGTCCAATTCGGTGTTGATTGCCCCTTCTTTTTGACAGCATATACAGGGTGTCCGCCGGGAACGTATACTATTTTGTTTTGCCGCCATTTTGGTAAACATTAGTCTTGACAGTTCATATTTGGCAGTCGTGAAGTAGACACGTGGCAAATTTATTATGGAAAAATATTCGATAAACCAACGTGTTTTAATCGTTAAAACATTTTATCAAAATCAATCATCGATTACTGTGACGATGAGGAAGTTACGTGAAATTTGTGAAATGAGTGACGAAGCACATTTTCATTTCAATGGATATGTGAATAAACAGAATAGTCGGTTCTGGGCAATGGAAAACCCTCAAATTATTCATCAGTCACCTATGCATCCATTAAAAGTAACAGTCTGGTGTGCAATTTGGTCAGGAGGAATCATTGGACCTTACTTCTTTGAAAATGAAAACGGCGTAACGGTAACTGTGAATGGGGAGCGATATCGTGATATGATTGAAAACTTTTTAACGCCACAACTGCATGCTTTGGGCTTGATTAACATGTGGTATCAACAAGACGGTGCCACATCGCATACAGCCAGGATTACAATGGAATTACTGCGAGACCTCTTTCCACAACAAGTTATTTCAAAAAATGGTGATGTTGATTGGCCTCCACGGTCGCCTGATTTCACTGCTCCTGACTTCTTTTTGTGGGGATATCTGAAAAGCAAGGTTTATGCAAACAAACCAGAAACGCTTGAGCAACTCAAACAAAATATTCGTGATGAAATTAATGAAATAATGCGTGAAATGTGTGAGAATGTAATGAAAAATGTGCTCAAAAGGGCTCGCATTTGTGAGACTAGCAGAGGCGGACATTTACCTGATATTGTATTCCATACATAATTGCCGACATTAAATAAAACATTTATCAATATAAGATCCATTCTCTTTCATTTAATCAAAAATTATAAACAAACAAAGTAGTATACCTTCCCGGCGGACACCCTGTACTATTGATAGACTGTGACTCCGGTGTTGGCTTGTGAGTTCTGCACAATCCTTGATGGAGCAGCGAGCGTTCTCGTTAATTTTTACTCTAGATAAAGTAAAATCACTTCACTCGTTCAAGCAGCGGCCTGGAGTACAGACAGATGGCCAGAGGGGCGGAATTGAGAGACCGACTTTTTAGAGTTCAGGTTAACATCAGGTTAACGGCCACGATTGTATACCATGTCATAAACTCGGTACAATTAGGTAATGGTTCGTGTTGATGATACTTTGGAAGTTGGAGCATATAACGCATTCGAAGATAATTTTTCAACAATATGTAAATTAGAATAATAAGTTTGGTTGGCGCTCTATTGACAAGATATTTGCCAAGTTGCTTTGTTAATGCCCAGATTGGTAAACATTGTACAACATTTACCATGTTTTCTCCCGCTTAAATAAATCAATTGAAACTTTGACTCGAAAACCCTGCATTTTTCCTTTGAAACCATAATAAAGATATATTATACTATACTAGATATACTATACCATGATTTTGTCCGACGAGTTTGAGTACCCAGTTAATCATTCAAAACAGTGTTTTATTTTTTACATTATTGCATTTTATTTCAACTTACTAAGCACAAAGATTGATTTTGTTTCTTCTTTTTTCATATTTAACTATAAGTGTATTGAGGTTCTATTTAAAAATGCAATACAATAATTTAATACAAAAACAAAAAAACTTTTTCTGCTTATAAAAAAAAAAATAATAATAATTTACAAAATAATAATTCAACAGTAGTACAAATCTATTTAACGCATAAGCATTCTAAAATATAAATAAAAACAAGTTATTTTTTTGTTAATTAAAAATGTACACAGTGCTACTTATGCGAATTATTTTTCGTTTAAATAAGTTATGTAAAAAATGAACGTAGTTTCAAGAAATTACACTTATTTTTAAACACTTATATAGATAATTTTAACATAATTACATAATTATACATTTTACTTAGGCTAGACTTTCTAATAAATATTTGTTTTCTTTGTTTTGCTATGTATATAATTATTGCTTAAAAAAATTTCATTTATACGAACTTATAATTTATAAAATGTATAATTCTTTATACAGAAGAACAAATAACTTGTAGTGGAGAGGAAAAACAAAAACAAATGCGGAACGAAATATTTTTTTAGTAAAGACTAGAGAAAAGGATTTCATTTATATAGAACATTTTTTTTTTCGAATATTAAAATTTTGAAGTTGTTCTTTTTTAATCGAATTTGTTTAGAAAAAAATTGTATGTATGTATGTATAAAGATTTTGTGTGGGTTATGTAGACAGGTTAATATTATGGATGGAAAAGGGTGCATCTTTTTCCGAGTTTTTAATTTATATTTATTATGTTTACTGCTCGTTCTTGATTCCGACTCGAACTTCGAGATGACTTTCTATTGATTGATTCCAGGTACGCGGCTGGGGTCCAACCTTCTGAATTGGTATCTGTAAGTTTAGAAAATAAAATGAACAAAAATAGTTTGAAGAGGAGACGTGGGCAAATAAGTTATAAAAATAAGAGTTTTTTTGGTGAGTGGAGAAGTGTTCGTATGTTGTTAGAAATTAGTTGGGTTCGTGAGTAAAATAAATTCTACTTGCAGCTATGACGGAAAATTAAGGCAGACCAGACATATATGCTCGTGATCTCTTTTATAGATCTGATTTGAAGATCATGGCCATTTGTTTAGGGGAATCGGCAACAAAAACCCAGCGAAACCCAGTTAACTTATAGACAAGTCCTAAACTCACTGTCGAGGTAATGATGGACACATAGAATCCAATTAAAAACAGTTTCGAATTTTCTACCTATTTATTTTTATTTATTTTGAAATTTTAAAAATAGGTCTCGTGTGCAGATCTTGAATACAGAATAAAATAAAATTTCAGTTTTAACAGAGCATTTCACAAAGACTTCTACTAAAATGAAATCAAGGTACTAAAATCGTTTATTCAGAATTGCTTTTCAAGTCGATGGCTGACCTCGGGATCCCAACAATATTGATTCATGTTGCGTGAATCTAGAGAGTACAGTCGACTTAAATCTGAAAACATTCCTTCCAAACTATTCAAAACTGAGGTCATATGAGTTGTCTCAAGCTTTTGTAGAGGAAAGTACAAAGCTGTAAGTTTTACCCAAAGGAAAATTAATAAAAAAGATTCTTCACTTGGTATTTAGATCTTATGAACGAGGAGTTTCATGGAGTCGAAAACGTTGTGAGCTTTATAAACTCTGACAAGATATCGATGTAGTCGAAAAAGAAAATATCAGCCTACGAATTGTTGGAAACAACATAACACCCACAAAATTATAGTTTCGATTAGCTCAGCTATAGAGTGACAAATCTGAGTCCGAAATTCGATTTATTTTTTAGACATTTTGAACGTGATTAACAAAGTGATTCTGAAAGCTTTTACTGCGTATAATTGGTCTGAAGAAAAATATAGAATTAAGTGCTGCATTCTCTAATATTTTCTGTTCCTGATGTCATCGGTCTAGCCGGACAACATGCATGTATCGGAAAAATTCCCACAGCTATAAATCCGTCGTTTCAAAGACAATGCCATCCATCGCAACTATTTCGGACGAGTGCAAAGATCGGCCTGTATATGCATTAGTGCCGCCTTTAGAACCACTCTTTAAGCGACTTTCGTACTTTCACGCTCCACTATTCTCAATGACTTAGAATTCTCCTGTAAGACACCGAGTAAACTCTACAACACCTGCTATTCGTCAGAGACCTTGAAATTACCACCCGCTTCAGACTCGACTGGAAGGATAATCTTAGGTTAAAAGGGAGTCCATTTGCCTCCACACAGATGGCTCTAAAACAGAATATGGACTGGGTGAAGATGTCTTCTCGAAAGACCTAAACATAAATATCTCCTTCCGCCTCCCTAGCCACTGTAGTTGGAATCGGTTACCTTCAATCCAAAAACCACTCTAAATTGCCAGTTGTCTCTTAACGAGATGGCTGAACAATTTAAAATTCACCTTATTTGTGCGCCGGGGCCTAGAGACATTCCAGGGTACTGTAAGGCAGACAAACTCGCCAGACATGGCACAACTCTATCGATTCTAGCTGAAAAGGGGAATCTGGACATAACTACATGTGAACTGTTGCTAAAACTGAACGCGATTGACATCACCATGTTGCATATCATTAGACAGATCTCGCCTGAGCTGGATCACAAACGCTTCGACTGTATGATTACACAGAAAGGGACACTCATGAGTATTATATATATATAAGAGGAAAAGGAAACCATCCTTCACCTCCTCTGCATGTGTCCGGTTCTCAGTCATCGAAGAAAAACACACCTTAGAGCCAATTTCTTCGATGACCTCGGTGAACTTGTGAACATAAACATCAGACGCGGATTATAACAAGCTCAGTTAGCTCTGCGGCTAGTTCTGGAGATTATCCAGATCCTTGTGCATGATCCTTGAATACATAAAACGTTATGGACAACCCTAACCCACCCTAACCTACCACCCACCTGTCGGCTTCCTTTTCTGCAATCTACCCTTAAGACAACAGTGATAACCCTAGAGCTTCGAACTTAGGATAACCTTAGCGACCCTACCGTATCTAGTCCACACGTTATTCAAGTAGCTTTAAAACGACGATACTGTACCGTACAGAAGAACATTTAATATCGACATGGAATGTTCTTAAAAATAAAAATAAATCTTAAAATGTCAAATTTCAAATGTTCAAATTTTTTTCGTTAAAAATTATACCAATAACAAAACAATTGTTTTCATTGACATAAATTTCGTAGTGTCTACCATTTCTTAAGGCCAACACATGATAAAGTGACATCTACTTACTATTTTCAAAAACACTAAAACTTTTGACAAATTCACTTAATAAAATACTTGAATTTTTACAAAATACCACACACCAAAAAAAAGTTTTTGAAACATAAAAAGAGTCGTGAAATGAATGCATTTTTTTAACAAATTACCTAAAATACGAACAAACCACCATCCAGCACAGCCGACTTTAAGCAATTCTATTGCATCACCTTCACGCATAGATACCTCAGAGTGACCCATGGCATTATAGTCAGCCAAAGCAATAAATTTACTTCCCTATTAGTTATTGTTAAGAGTGAAAATATTTCAAACAAAATATTAGTGATATTTTATTTCTAAACTTAACGATATATTAGCTGTGTTAGTGAATGATAAGTATGTATTATGAACGTGGTTAGATTTAGCAATAAAGCGCATTTATGTTTGCAAATAAATATCTTATTTAAAAATAAAAATAAAATTAATTTAAGTAAAAAAAATTAAAATATTTGTTATAAAATTTTCATTAAACTGCATTCTAAGAGCTTTTTCTATATCTACGAGTAAAAAAAAATATTGGAAAAGGCTTTGCAGCTATGTGTGGTTTTATTTAGCATATGAACGAATGGCAATTTAAAATGGGAGGATATTTATACAAATTTTAAAATTGTTTCGGAAACAGACAAGTTTAGTCTGAAATGCCACTATCGACTATCATCAGCACGTGCTAACATGTTATCGAGGACTTTTAAAGGATTTTATAATAAAATAAAACTCGTTTCACTTTTCTTTGCCTTAAAAATAAAATAGGTGGTGGTTGTCACCAAAATTAACTTTTTTAGTAAAATTACATAAGGCATTAACCCGTATGAATAAAAGTTGAGTACCTACATGCTTATGCTAAAACTTAAGTATTATTGAGAATTTTGTGTTCTTAAGTTTACGTGTACATTATCATTAGCATTATTACGAGCATTATCATGTATTAAAGAGCATACGTGAGAATTCTCAGGTACTTTAACGAATGCAGTCTAACAATAAAATAGCCTATTACGAATAAAATAATGTGATGTAAATATTAGCTCATAGTGCAAGTTTATATTAAAATCAATCCAAATTAGTTCTGACGAAAATCTTTCGGATGCGGAAGAAGGAGGAGACAATTTTACATTTAATAATCCGCGTTATGTAATCAATGCACTTGCATGTTTTAATAGACTTATTTGGTTTCATTGCTGATATTTCACAATGAGTACTAATAAGCTGCGTATTTATAAACTTATGAAACGCTATGCATTTTCGAGTCTTAAACAAAAAACTATGTAATTCTCAAAAGCTTCGAGCATTAGCTAGTTAATGCTCAATTAGTTGCCAAAGCATAAGCTCATGCTAGGCATAAGTTAAATGATAGTATTTTTATTCTTATCATTTTTTTCAGTTTCTAGTAATAATATTGAAAAGTTGATTTTTTTTGGAAAGTATGTGGATTATATAAAGGTTCACCTTTTATTGATGGACGGGGCTCATTACATATATCAAAATAAGGTAGGGTATAGAATGAACTCGAATTTATTGAATCTAAGTAAAAATGTGCGCAGGAGGTTTTCACCACTAAATTGGTAAGGCTAGAGTCTGGCGGGTACAATTTGGTGGCCAAAGAGGATTGCAGAAGTTCACACAAGGTCTGTGCGCGTACCCTCCTAAAACAGCGAATTTTTACGAAAAGTTACGAATTTTCACGAAAACCTGTTCGAGTACTGAGAATTTTCGTAGTTTTTGACAGAAGAGAGCGCTCTCGAGAGAGTAAGAAATTTTCCCATGCTGCGAATTTTAGTGCAAGAAATTTCGGTGGGCTAGTTTGTGAAAACTGTCGAATCTGTCAAATCGCTGTATATGTGATTTTTTGTTGGGTTTTTCCTTCTCTTTCTTTCTTTCCCGTACAATTGGGTTTGAGGTTTGACGTTTAAAAAGTCGGCAACTTTTGTGGTTCAACGCGTTCGTTTACTTTTTCGTAATTTTACCTCTGTCTGAGAGAATTTTACCCCCCCTCGTGGAAATTTGACAAACTGCGAATTTTGGTGCAGAAAGTACGCGAACAGACCTACAATTTTGATTTGTATTGCCTCGGTGATGTGCTTATAGGTCCGATCGTGTATCCTCCCAAAACAGCAAATTTTTACGAAAAGTTACAATTTTTTACGAAAGCCTGTTCGAGTACGGAGAATTTTCGTAGTTTTTCACAGAAGAGAGCGCGCTCGAGAGAGAGTACAAAATTTCCCCATGATGAGAATTTCAATCTGTCAAAAATCTGTCAAATTTCTTTATATGTCATTTTTTGTTGGCTTGTTCCTTTTCTTTGTTTCTTTCCCGTACAATTCGGTTTGAGGTTTGACGTTTAAAAAGTGGGCTACTTTTGTGGTTCAACGCGTTCGTTTACTTTTTCGTAATTTTACCTCTCACTGAGAGAATTTTACACCCACTCTTTGAAATTTGACAAACTGCGAATTTTGGTGTAGAAAGTACGCGAACAGACCTATTCAGGGTTGTTATTGGCAATTCCGAGTGAAAAAAATTTCCATCGGAATTTTTTCGTTCCCTCGAAATTATTCCTCCTATCGTGAATTTTCATCGGAATTTATTTCCTGCGGAATCTGAAAATGGTTTTCGTAATTATGTTCGAATATCTTGACAGTTGTCATTCGCGGATTTCTGGTTGTAATCACAGCTAATATTTAGGAGATTTTTTAATTTACCTGCTTTAAAGCAAAAAATAATAAAATTCATAGCCAAGATTTTTATTGCTAGCCGGGGAGTAAGACCGATGAGATCAAAATTAACAAAGATTCATATCCAGAAGTGAAATAGACAAGTCCAACCCTTTGAAGTTATCACAGGCGCTGCAAGTACATGGTGAGCCAAGGAGCTGTGGCGTTATTACAATGGCTGTTGCTCCACCCCTGTGCGAGATTATGTTTTTAGAATGGTTGGTATATATGGAACTCCTCATGTGCACTTTCAGTTGGGATGGATCTGTGGAAGGCTCAATATCGCTTCATTTCACTACCAGAAAACGTTAAGTGGACCTTCGTTCATTGGATCATCCATCGTGACCTATTTTATTCGGTAAACATTTCATTGATTTTCTCATTCAACATATATATCTCAATTATGGCTTCTTCTAAAGAGGAAATTCTGTATTCCCTGAAATAGCCAGTGCCATTTTAGTGTTTTCAATTTTCGGCCAGTTTTAGGAATAGTTAAGTCAGACTTAATTCAAATAAGTAAATGTTTATTTTAGTATTTTTAAATAAAAGCAGTCAAACTTTTTACTTTTAAAATGGCACGTCCTTTGCGGTGCCGTGACGTTTTTATTTTCACTTTTAGCTTAAAAAACAACAAAATTGGCAAAAAAAAGGTAACGCTATCCATGAATTGTTGCTATTGTTTTTGATTCCTCCAGCAAATTGATAAGGGGATATTTCGGGGGAAATCGCGTTGAAATTCCGGGGGAAACTTTTTCACGATACCAATTTTTTCCGGGAGAAATTTTTTCCCTCGTTCGAAATTCATTGCCGATACCTATTTTTCGAAAAGAGGGAATATTTCGGGGGGAATTTTATTCACGATAGCCCTGATTGTTAATTTGGTAATCTCAGCTGTTCAGAAATGACAGCTACTTTGGTATTTTTCGTAATTTTTGCTTGACTTGAAACGTACTATAGATATACAACCTTAGGCAGTCAGTAAAAGATGTTCGAGAAAATTCTGAACGAATTTTCGAAAAATAGTAGGTCCGTTCGTTTACTATTGCGGTATAAAAATTGATAAACGTCAAAAACAGAGAATGAATGAGAATTCTCTAAGTAAGTACACGAAGGCTTTTTTTTTGCTTTTTTCTTAAACAGAATCTCATTTATATTTTACTCATCATCGGCTATTTGAAAGAATATATTTTTTGTTTACTGAACAATAATAATACAAGTATGAATGTATATACATAAGTAAAAATATAACTTCCAATCGTTGTGTCAATTTAATCAGCTGATACTTATGTGATAATTTTAATCTTTTTACGGGTTGAGTTATTGGGTACATTCAGGTTTTTAGGTATCTGGATTTTGCTCGTTCCTGATTGGGCAGTCGCCTCAGATATATGTGACCTTTAATCAGCTGACACAGGCAAACTCAGGTTTCGAGATACTTTCTTTTAAAAAAAGACTACTTTCTTAAGATGCATTTGTTTTTTTTTTTTTGTTAAAAGGAAACTCAAAGCTCAGAGCATTTAGGTTCAGATATTCAGGTTCAGAAGACAGAAACCTTTTTTATAATTTTTCTGATAATATAAGAGTTTTCATTGAAGTGTCTCCAATTGCTAGCTATCATTGATAATCTGTTTAACATACATGAAATGCGTTCAAAATTAAAAGCACTACCACCACCCTTCATGATCTACATTGATTTAATAGGTACATAAAAAAGGCCGTAAGATCGTACAACATTTTCTGTTAGTAAATACTAGCTGAAAAAACACACTCGCAAAAGCTCTAGTTACTATGGTTAGTTTACATACATTGTCGTTGCGCGCAATAAATATGAAATGAATTTGTAACAAAACTAAAACTTACGTAATAATAACAATGATGTCAATGATGGCCTCCAAACTGATGCATCGATGGAGTTTCATTTAAATTTTGTTTGTCTTTGCTATTTTTTTTGCCACAAGTAACAGATACAGAGATACACAAAGATATAGGCTAAAGTAAACCATTTTGCACCCGGTAGTTCTCATCCACACAGCGTGTTTTCTTCATTTTTTTTGTTTTCATATTTACAAAATGTACACAAAATTTAAGCGAATTATTTATATGCATTATATGTACATATATGATGGCAACCCGAAATACTGTTTATACAAAAAAGCAACTTTTTTTTTTTGGTTTTGTACTATCAGTGTTTTTTTAGTTTTCCTTTTCCAGAATCAATGCTCAACCGAAACATAAAATTTTGAATTTGATTTACTTGCACGAGGATATGAACCACCATCATGATTGTAAGCCCATTGTGCCAGAAAGTTCAGAAAGGTCTGAATATGTTTTTTTTAAATATTATTTAACAGCGCAAAATTTTGACAATTTTTGGTTTTTGTGCATGAAAAAGTGAAGAGTAGGAGGTCCGAGAAAAATAAAACAAAGAAAGAAAAAACAAAATGAGAAACAAAATGAAAAACAAAACACAACAAAACAAAACACCATAAATAATAAGAACAAAATAAAATAAAAACAAATAAAATATTTAAGGAAAAAGTGTGTGTTGACTTTAACTCACCGGTGTAGAGTTATCCTCGATCATTGACATTTCATCTTCACTGTTGGAGTAGTCGGAACTCCAACCGCAGCCATCGGGGTTTTCTTTTTCGGTTGAGGAAATGGAACTAACACCAGGTGTGTGGGGTGGACAGCTGTCATCACTGCTGCAGTTCGAGTTGCGGTTTGACTCGGAGGAGACTTCGCAGCTCATTGTACGTTGTGGTGTAGAGATGATGGCATTGGGAGTGTCCCAAGATGCCGTTTGGCGAAGACCACGATGGTTGAGGCCATATTGCTTGATTTTTTCACCCTTAAGCTCCTCTAGTTGGTTAAGAAGAACTCGCTTGACTTCGGCTACCCACTTGTTCTTCACATCGATAGTGGGCGCTTGTAGAGTGTGCACTTCTTGGCGGCCTTGTAGCCAGACTTCGAAGCGTTTTGGATCACCGCGTACCGATTCCGTGAGACCGATTTGTGACATCTAGGGATTCATTTAAGAATAAAATGCACAGCGGCGTCTAGTGAGAAACAATGACTTACCTTCACATAATGTTTAAATTGATACGTGCTCTTGTTGTGCCCCATTTTCGAGGTCTGCTTACAGAACAGCATAGACTTTTGGTACAAAAATATGTGCCTCTGCTGTGGTTTGATCCTGAGACGAATGTCCTTCTTACTCTCTGTCCAAACTTGGAAGGAATCCTGGAGAAGTAGCTCACCCTGTTGTGAAAGATCACTCTGTGGATAGAATCAGACTATTAGCATACCCCTTTGAAGTTTTTAGAGATCTAGTGCTTACAGGAAAACCTGTGATCGCTATCTGATGCATCGAGTCGTTGACACACTTCAGCACGATCAGCATACAATCCAAGGCCTTCTGGAGTTCCTTTGTACAACTGCCGCTATCGCTGAATCGTAGGAGATCCTTCAGAAGCAGCTGATACTTGGTTATCCTCTGAACGGGTTTCAGAAGATAGGCGGCCAGTGGCAGTTTGTGGCCCAATCGCTTTTGGCATTCTTGCAGGAAGAGGTGGGTATCGACTAGAGTCTCTCGCAAGCGTTCCGATCGTGGGATATTTTGACAATAGAACGAGTACAAACGATAGAAGGTGTCGCGCTATAAATGAAGTCATGCATAACCTAAGAGCTTATAGGTGAAAGTCTCGAACTCACCCTTTGAACAAAGCACAGGGCTACCAATTCGGTCGTAGAAATGCAATTCTCCAAGTCCTTAAGGAATATTTCGCTGTGAAATGTGTACAACTCGTGCAGATTGCCAAAAAGAATGTCTTCTTTGCCTTGTAAACTGGCTGGTACAAGGTGCATCATCTCCTCTGATTGCATTTGGTCACAGTAGCCCTAAGAATGAGAAACAGAAAGAAAATATAATTATTTTCTGATTTCACGATGGATAGCTGAAATGTTACAAGAATGAAATTATTATTGCTTTGCGAGGGGCGTCGTCGTCCTCCACTGCTACAGAATGTCTCCAACTCTAGGTTTATGAAGGGTCCAAACTTTGCATCGACATAGGAAACAATCGTAGGATACCCACGAGCAGCAACAAACTGGTCAAGGATTTCAAAATACTTGTCATCAGTGTAAGTTGGGAGTTCCACCAACAAAAGGTCTTTCTTTCGATTATCCTTGAAGCTCTCTTCGAAGAAATCCGAACAAAATTTATAGATATCCTTGTAAGCAGCTAGAAAGGTTTTGGACTTGCTTTTTTCAGCAGACTTGGACTTCTCATCAGGCTTCAATTCATTGGGCCGCCACATACGAAATCTCTCCTTGCAAGCAGCACACAAGTGATTACATTCTTCTGGATTAGGTAGTTCCTTAGGATTAGATAACTTCTTGGCATTATTCAGCGAATTCTTTCGAATTGTTGACGCAGAACTACATCTTTCTTCCAAGTACTCAAGGATATCTACGTAGTTCTTCCGCTGGAGGTAGTCTTTGAACTCTGAATCATTCTCAATCTCTGAATACGAATTACATTCCAGATAGTCCTTTACCAGTTGATACTCCAGCGATTCATCGCAGCTAGAGAGTTCTATGAGTTCTTTGAAGATTGTCTTCCTATCATCTTTCATTTGTCGTAGGCTATCACTTTCTGAACTAGCTTCGGTGAACATTTTCGTAGACTTTCCACTGAGCACGTTGCCAGAAGAGAAATTCATCAAATTCATCCCAAACACATAGTTCTTGTCAGTGGCTTCGAATTTAGGGCGAAAATCACTCGGGCTATAGTTTACTTGAGGCTTGTTAATGATAGAGACATCACCAATGTTCTCCTCGAAGAGAGATCCCTGAAATGACAGTGGGGACTCGCAAATCGGCCGAAAGCGATTGAATGATCCAATTTTTGCATTGAAACGTCCAACAATGTTACTAGCGGTATTTTGGACTTTTCGCAGGCGGAAAGAGCGACGAGTTTTTGAAGCTTTTCGTAGGTCATAGCCGCCATAACGCATCCTTCTATCGGATACAAAAATTCAGAACTCCACAGAACACAGAGAAACTTAACACTTCGGAGGAAGATTAGCGAATGAGATACGATTCGTGTATGATGCGACCATGGTAAGTCATATTTCTTGACGCACCAGTTACTCTCGAGGAAGCAGCCAAGCATTCGAAATTAGATGAGATGTGCATAGAAATGTGAATCGTGCAGCGATGCATTGCTGTGATGAATCACTGACCATTAGTGTGTTGGACGTTTAGGTCGGAAGTAAGGCTATGCGGTCTAAGAACTTTTTTTCTACTAAGTACAGTTGCAGTGGAGGATCAATGGACTTGCTATGAATATATGAATAAATATCTCGGACGGGATGGGCTATTAATTCGTTTAATCACACTAGTTCTGATGTGGAGAGATTGGATGGAAATGTGGGGGAATAGTTCACTTACCTTTAGGATTGAACTCATTTCTGTGACGTAGATTCTTTCGGTTTCGAGAAGTTCTGAGAGTACATGACCACGTTTGAGGCGACGCGCTTCTGAGTCCTGTAAAAGGGAAATTAAACGGATTAAGTTGCAAAGTGTGAGAGAATTTCAATAAAATTTTCCAAAAAGAAAAATGACTTCGACGATATTTCAGAATTAGAGAAGTCCAATGATGATATGCTATAGGCGCCGTGGCGTAAGTGGTTATTGTGTCGGATCACTATGTATGAGGTTCCAAGTTCGAATCCCAGAAAACACCAAAAAGTTTTTCCACGGTTCCACATCTCGCGAACGTCTGACAAACATCCGAGAGTATTGGTGACACGAAAAAGCTTCTCAAATCGCCGTTCGGACACGACACTAAACTGTAGGCCCCTTCCATTCGTGCTAAAAATGTAACGCACATAACATGAGTGGTTGCGAGAAGCTAGGCCCTGGCACTTGAAGAGCTGTTGCGCCAAGTATTTATTTAATGATGATATGCTGAATATGTTTCCTCTAACGGTTCTTAATGTGGAAACATTCGTTTTAAAGTGTGTAGTTAACCTAAACCTCATTTGCATTTTAATCAAAATTTTAGGGGCTCCTGCTTAAGTCAGCAAGTGCAAGACTCGAAAGCTTCATTATGATGTTTCCAAGAGCTATTAGGCACAGCACTATTTTTATTTCATTTAACGGAGTACAAGGAGCCGTGTATGTGAATATTAGAAAATATTGTCCAGCCCCGATGAGCCCAAGGAAGATGCACGGCTGCCTATTTTTTTGTATATACTCTGGCAATATGAGCGTGACCGAATATACGAGTACATTTAAATATATTATCAAGAGATATAGAAATAGATTTCGTCTTTTCGTCTCTCTATCACAGCTATCACAGTCTGAGATACTCTCTGGATTCCACAAGAGTTCCTTTTTGGCCTTGAATGTTTTCAGTAATTCTTGTCTTCGGAAATTTTAGGTGCCATTTTGGCTTGTCTACAGTTGACCACCGTTTATTATGGTGTTCAGAAACGGCACATTTCTTGATCCTTGGTATTCCCCTGCCTAATGCAGCGAACAAGTAATTCAGAGGCTGATTCCTGGTCTGCCAATTTGTTCGAAATTGGTGAAACCTCGTAGTAAAATCACAGTCGATACTGAGAATGTGGAAAAACTACTTCTGCAGACTGTATATCGGCGACGCAGACCAACATCCCGCTGTCAGGCAGAATGAACCCATCAACATAGACATTGATAGTCAAAATTTCCGTCCACCTGACCAAAACGAAGTGAGGATAGCAATATCCAAACGGCCGAACTTTTCAATGCAGGTGGTGATGAATTGGTAGCGAGCATATATGTACCAACTCATCTTTAAGATTTGGTCAGACGAGTGTATGCCTGATGAATAGAATCTCAACATCGTTTGCCCTATCCACAAGAAAGACCCCCTCAACTGTGTCAATTACAGAGGCATCAGTCTCCTCAATATCGCATACAAGATCTTTTCTGCGATATTGTGCGAACGCCTGAAGCCTTTTATCAACAGCCTGATTGGCCCCTATCAGTGCGGTTTCAGGCCAAGAAAGTCCACCATCGATCAAATCTTCCCACTTCGGCAGATCCTGGAGAAAATCCAAGAAGTCCAAATCGATACTCACCATCTCTTTATCGATTTCAAGGCCGCCTATGACAGCATCTACAGAGAAGAGCTTTACAGAGCCATGTTTTGACATCCCTGCCAACTTGTTCGTCTGTGCAGGATGACGATGGAGAACGCTCGCTGCTCCATCAAGGTCGGTAATGACCTCACCGAAAGCTTTGATGTTAAAAAAAAGTTTTAGATAAAGTGATGCGCTGTCATGTGATTTCTTTAATATTGTACTTGAGCGGATTGTGCGGAACTCACAAGCCAACACCAAAGGCACAATCTATCAAAAGTCCGTACAACTGCTTGCATACGCCAATGATATTGTCATTATTGGAAGAACTCAGCGGGCTGTCACCGATGCGTTTGCAAGCATTGAAGCAGAAGCAGCCAAAATGGGCAAAACCCAGTGTATGCTGTCAACAAGAAGGGACAATAATCAACACCAACAAATTGGACAGAACGTCACAGTACGCAGCTATAACTACAAGGTAGCAAGGGACTTTGGCTATCAGGGCTCTGCTATTAACCGACAATAATACCAGCACAGAAATCAAGCGAAGAATAACTTTTGCTAATCGCTGTTTTTCTGGGCTAATGTGGCAATTCAACAGTAAAGCCCTATCTCGAACAACTAAGGAGACTCTGTATATCCCAGTCCTGCTCTACGGCGGTGAAACATAGACTTCATTGAAAGCGGATGAAGATATCCTTGGTCGCTTCGAGAGAAAAACTCTTCGTAAGATATTCGGTCGCGTTTGTGTTGACGGAATTTGGAGGAGAATACTTAATAATGAACTATACGAGCTATACAGCCACATCGACATAGTCAAAAAACTGCGTATTGGACGTCTGAAATGGTTAGGACATGTAGAGCGGGTGGACAACAACGCTCCCCCGCGCAGAGTCTTCGAATCCGACTCCGAGGGGCGACGCAGTGGAGGGCTTTCTCTTCGTGGTAGTGCGCATAGGTTCAAGGGGACCTCGACCAACTTAGAGTGCGTAACTGGAGCCAGTTAGCCAAAGACCGAGTTAAATGGAGAAGATTGTTGGTTGAGGCCCAGGTTCAGCCCGAACTGTAGCGCCACCTAAGTAAGTAGGTACTTACCCATCCTTTGAGTTAGTATGTAAATTTGGACGCTCTTCAAATATAAATATACGAAATACTAATTCACTTCAATAAGTAGGGTTCTATTTTTCTTACACTGCAAAATGACCTTACAACAATATTTTGCGAATGAATTCGATAAATTGTTTGCTAAAATTACCTCCTTTCTCCTATTTCGGCGAGGTTATGATCCGAAAACAAGGGATCATAACCCTCACACTTCCCCGCATTTTTTCTGATCCGCCTGTGGGGTTCGTTTATTTAACCTCAGAAAATATCGGCAGGCCTCCCGATTTTGGATCACTTGGTTATTGAGGCCAATGAAATGCCGATGTCGTAGTATTTGTGTGATCGAGGCGTTTTGAAACGTTCATTGATATTGCCTTTTTAACAGGGTTTAAATGATCGCTCTTTGAACGTAGCAATACCAGCTGAGGCGGTCGCGCTCTATTTTTATAAGATGGTTTCTTGGACGTAAAGCACTATACATCTGATGGGTGTTAATTAAGGTAACAAAACGCTATACCAATCTTGCTCCAAATTTACTAAGCTGAGCAGAACTCACTCATTTGCTCTTGTCCTTAAAGATCTTAATTTTAGCGAATCAAAAATCATTCTTGTTGCGACAAAAACAACCATTTTTTCATCAGTTTACAATACAGATACTACCCTGTATGAGGTTCCAAAGATTTCAACGGAAAGATTTCTAATAACAAGACATTTATAGGTTTACCAGGATACCGACCAGCACCATCGCAAAGATCCACTTTAAATGGTGCTCAATATCTTGTAATAAAGACAGAAGTCAGCTCCAGAAATCAAAGAAAATAGGACAGTTAACGGCAGAAAGAGTATTTTATTTAGATCCTTTGTACTGGAAATGTCAAGATTGATTAACACCACGAAATGAAAAAGCATGTGTACGAATATAAGACCTTCTTTGTGAATGTGAATGCCTGTGGCTGTATTAGAAAAATGATTCTTAGAGAAAAATTCTGCAACGAACTCGTTGAATCATTAATAAAGCCGTTAAAAACTAATGGTTCATGATGGTAATTAGGTACAATCTATTTTTTACTATGCGAATAATAAGAATGGATTCATGGGGATCTACGTAAAAACATACTCCAAGTAAAGACCGGAAGAAATGGTATATCTTAAAAGATGCGACGATTATACAAATGCCCTTATCAAATAACCATACACCACCATTTAACTTCATAGTAAGACCGTTCATCATCGAACGCAATGAAGATCGTTGAGCGGGTATTAGGTGGCCGACTGCGAAAAATAATACGGCTATCTGATGATCAGTGCGGGTTTGTCTCGGGTAAATCAACCACAGATGCAATCCAAAGTATAAGGATCATAATGGAAAAACATCGTGATTCCTTAAGGGATTTGCATATTGTATTAGTTGACTTTGAAAAGGCATTCGACAGACAACCACGAGATCTGATATGGGTGGCGCTAAGACATCGAGGGGTTCCAGAAACCTATGTACAGATGATTATGGACATGTACGAAGGAGCAAAGACAAAAGTAAGATGCCCCGCTGGAGTAACCGAAGAGTTCCCAATCAAAGTCGGGGTACACCAGGGAAGGGTTTTAAGTCCTTTGCTCTTTATTACAGTTCTTGATTATCTGCTTGAAGGTAAAGTGATGGACCCCAAAGTACATCAGTTATTCTTTGCTGACGATGGAGCCATCATAAGTGAGGATCCTACATCCCTGCAACGAGCACTTGATGTGTGGGTGGACGTTTTGGAGGGAAATGGGTATCGCATTAGTTCAAAAAAGACAGAGTACTTGTGCTGCCCGTTCTCTGATCCACTCAGGCCTATTCCAGACATTTATTTGAATGGAACAGTGCTTCCCAAGTGCGAAAAGTTCAAATATCTGGGATCTATGATCAATAGCAAAGCAACTTGTGATGACGACATCAATCATCGTGTAAGCGTAGGGTGGATGAAGTGGCGAGAAAATTCCGCTATCTTCTGTGACAGAAAAATGCCCCCTAAGTTGAAAGGAAGGTTCTACACCGCAGTTGTACGTCCAGCGCTCACATACGGTTCACAATGTTGGACGATGTACAAAAAGTATGAGAGTAAATTAACGGCAGCTGAGATGAAGATGCTTCGCATGACAGCAGGAGTGACAAAGCTTGATCGAATAAGAAGTTCGAAGATCCGTGGAAGCTTTCACATCAAGGAAACCATCGTACAAAAAATAGAGCGTGACCGGCTCAGTTGGTATTGCCATGTTCAAAGAAGAGATCATTTGAACCCTGTTAAAAAGGCAATATCAATGCACGTTCCAAAGACATCGCGATGTAGAAAAGGCAGGCCTATAAACGCCTGGATCAGACAAATGCGACGACATCGGCATTTCATTGGCCTCAGTAACCGAGTGATCCAAAATCGGCAGGCCTGCCGATATTTTCTGAGGTCAAATAGGCGAACTCCACATGCGGATCAGTAGAAATGCGGTGAAGTGGGAGGGTTGTGATCCCTTGTTTTCGGATCATGGCCTCGCTGATAAAAGGAAGAAGAAGAAGAAGAAGAAGAAGTAAGACCGTTCATCATCGAACGCAATGTTTTCAAAACACTTGAAAATAAAACCGTTGGCTTCAAAACTTCTGAAACCTGTCTCCAAGTGCAATGAGTACCTGTCCTATTCACATAAATTACACCATCAGCATCAATGTTTCCTCCTATCCAACAAAAATCTCAAAACGATGATTGAAATGCATACGAGTACTTGTATCTCCAAGATAATAACAGATTTGATGTTAAATTGCGATAGATACAGTAAACAGAGATACGGTACGCTTTCAATTGCGTGTGCAAATGGCTGCGGTTTGTTTGCGGACACCGGCCATTCACAACCTCATGATTTATATCCGTTTTGAGAAAGATTACATTTCATATGTCTACCCACAGGTGATATGCTTGAATGGTATGTATACGCCGCCGTAGGCTCTTAAAGATTGTCGATAATTTCACAATACTCAGCGCTGTCATCAGCACAATTTCAGTCGTTGCAGTCACGTATTTTGCGGAAATTTTAGTCGTTGCCAATGCTTAAGGAATTATATACCCTTCTCGGTAAAGCTGACTTACCTGTTGATTCTGCATGTGCTCACTGTCGGGACTAGAACCGGTATCGCCATTTAATGAAACTCCTGAGTCAACGACTCCATCCATAGATCTTGGTCTCATGTCGTGTATTACATCAGTCTGAAATGAGAAGAACATGGGGAATATGTCATCGAAGTTTTTCTTGGTAAACAAGTACCTATAGATATAATATGGTATGTACATATCTGTGCAAAAATGTTTCTATTAAAGTTCAAGTGTGTTGCAGAGAAGATGCTCTTCACAGATTGAGCCGTGCCGCCGCTGCCGTCAATCAAAATTTATTACATCTAATAAACAAAAAAAAAGCAAACTTTCTACAGCACAAGCGTGGAATATTAAAGCTTTATCCGTTTCGTGATTTGATTTGATTTTACTACCGGATCTTGGACCACAGAAAAAGGGAAATGACTCGGAATTCGCTGAAAAAGGTGAAACATACCTATCTAATCTGAAGACTAGACTTGAATGCGCAATTAATCTGATGGTATTTCTACTTTTTTTTTTTGCGAATTAGGTAAAATAAAAATTTGTCGAGAAAGATTTGCAGATTAGAAGAAAGCGAAACATGCGTGGAAGAAGCGATGTACTGAGCATAGAATATTTTAAGATACATTCGCATTAATAGTCGTAGTAGTTGCTGCGAAAGGTTTTGTTGATATCGTGACTGCCCTACAATTTCTCTTTCATTCAAAATGTATCTATTCATCCGAAATTCTGACCGATGATTTTCTTCCTTAATCTATGCATAGAAATATTTATGCAGTAACCGACTGTTGAAATGGACATTCTAAAATGAAGCAAAGTTTATCTGCTTACGTAACATAGAAGCATGACTTAAGGCATTTGCTGCTGTCGATTTCTCAAGCTAGAGAAGTGAATGCTTTAAGAATATGGTGCTTTTTACTACATGCATATGAAAAACATGTTAAGCGCAATGAAATGGAACACTGATTTTAAATCATCGGAATAAAAATCACTGTTCTGTTACGTTACAAGTAATTATTTAGCCTGCAAGCATGTCCTTGATCGAAAGGTCTTCTATTCAAAGAATGTTATTCATTCGACCAAATTATTGCAATTATTGATTAGTATACGTATAGAGCGAGTATATAAAGGAACAGTCCGGAGCTGCTGTCTTTTTGGAGAAATTTAGCATAACCTCATCTAAACGACCACAAGACTTCAGATGCATACAGTCCGAATCTGAAACATACAGCATATTCCAAGAGTAAATTGTAAACATTTCAGGAGACACCCAATGGGAGCGTAAATTATATATAAAAAAAAAAATTGTGCAAATTTATAGTGCGCTACCGCAATGAAACGAATATCTAGTGGTAGAATTAGTCGGTGCTAACGACATGGAAGGAACAGTTCTGTAGACGTTTAAACGGAAACGTTGACCAAAATATCGCTGTCAGGCAGAATAATGTGTTCAATCTGGACAATGATGGAACATTGGTTTTTGATTTCAGTCAACCCTACCATGATAAGGTGAGGAAAGCGATATCAAAATTTAAATCGAATAAAGCTGCTGGAACAATTGGCGCAGACACTGAACTCTGGAGGTGACTTGGTAATGAGCATACATCAACTCATTTGTAAAATATGATCGGACGAAAGTATGCCCGATGAGTGGAACCTCATCATAGTTTGACAGATCGTTAAAAAAGGGAGCCCCTAAATTATGCTTCTTACAGGTATATGAGTTTCCTAAACATCGTACTACAATAACTTATCCGCTGTGCTGTGTAAGCTTAAAATCGAATCGCTACTAAAAGCCACCTATGTATGATAATATCTACGAGTATAGAGGAGAGCTTTATTTTCGACATCCCTGCTAAGCTAGCCCGGCTATACGTTGGAAAACTCACGCTGCTCTATCAAGGTCTATCAAGTACTCTGCGCAAATTACAAGCCAACATAAGAGACATCTTTCAAAAGTCTGTACAATGATTCACTTGCGCGAGTCACAAGACATAATCGGAAGAAGAGAGCGCGATGCCAATCGTGCGTTGGTGCGAGTATTGAGGCAGAAGCGGCAAAAATAGGTTTAGGGGTGAACGAGGGAAACACAAAGTACCTGCTATCAGCAAAAAAGGGCAATCACATTCGACAGAATGTCACCAGTACTATTAACACTTCGGCTGGGTGACGTAGTAGAGGTAGGCTACACCTTAGGTAGCGCGAACAAATTGAAAGGGAACTCAACCAACTTGGTGGGGCTGCAGGGGCTTGTTGGTTGAGGTCCAGGTTCACCGCGGACTGTAGCACCATCTAAGTAAGTAAGACAAATTTCATTTAGGGCCATGAACAGGCAGAAAAATATTCAAATATTCAATTCACAGTTATAACTTTGAATGCAAATTCACGACTTAGCCCATCTCTAGTGGTAACGTCGTCGATTGCCACGCTAATGGTTCATGGTTCAAATCTTGAGCAAGCATTTATTTATTTCTCATAAAATATATAAAATCAGTCCCATCAATTGCAAAAGCTTGTGTGAACACTACTGCGAAGGCACTGGCAGTATCTTGGTCATATGGCTGGAAAAATTGTTCGCTTTGTTGATGATGATTTGCCTATGACATCCGTTACCGGGAAAAAAATACTGTGAATCGGAAGCAAAGACAAAAAATAACAAAAATTTCCCCAGCTATCTGGACGCCACCCCAGAGATTCTCCGGAGCATAAACAACTGAGCTGCTACACCAAAAATCTGTATCCTTTCCAACGCCCGCACTGTGTGTAAACATGTTAAGGGTATTCATAACCGTTTGAGTGCGGGCAAATTATATATATGGTATATATAAAAAAAAATAGCAACACTTCTATCAAAATAAGTACACAAATGTCCAATATGACTGTTCTTCGATCTTTCTGCGGTATCTAACTTCCCATTCACTTTTGATATGTTTCCAGTGAGTATTTGCCCCTATTTTCTTTTCCAGAATATTTACACTACGCACAATCCTATAGACGTATAATCTGTTTAGTTTGCAAAGTAATCAACACGTGGATACAGCTTTAACCTCAGTAACAAAATTGTAACGATAAACTCAACGACCTACTCTACTCAAAATTTATTGACTTCCATGAGACAATTAATTTGTTCCAGCTTTATTATCAAAATAACAATAAACCTAAAAAATAAGATCACAGAAAGCGGTCGTCTTCACTGACCAGACTGCAATAATTATAGCAACGAGTAATTATTTGAAGACGAATATAACGCCAAGTGGAACAGAGTGACTGGACAAGATAATTGATAGGTTCCACTCCTATTCACATGCCTCCAGCAGGTATCTACTCGTATGCATCACATCTGTGCATTTAAATTTATCTATATTGCAGTGACACATGAAACCTCACATGATGACAGATGACATAAGAGCTCATTATGCTGATTATAAATGTCAAAATTCTGTCATCATAATTGTCATCTCGTTTGATAGCAGCTCACGCATTTCTTTTTGCCATGAACAAAACGAAAAAAAAAAATACCTAAGCATGAGCTAATTATAAAACTCAATGACCTCAGTACTAACAACTAACAATTTGCCGCTGATCCAACACCGCAACTGATGCCATCTGGAAATATTTTTTTTTATCTCGAACATCATTTTTATGCCTCACAATTCAATTTTCTTTTTTGATGCAATATACGTATCTGATATCTTTTTCACCTCGTTTTCAAATTGGTTTTTGTTGCTTTTTTATTCTCCACTGTGTCTCCTCTCTATCTGCGTGTTTTTCGGCCTAAATTAACGTACATTTCGGTTTAATTTTATTTTTTTTGTATCTAGAGCATTGCAAGTGTGTAAAATGAAGCAGATACTAATAGCCATTTGTAATGCAAATTATTATGAACACGTTTTAAAAGTATGTAAAGCGGGTTCTTAGCAGGCAGACGTTGTATGTATGAACGGAAGTAAAAAAAAAATGCAGTGCTTAGTGAAAACGTGAAATACTTAAAGCTGAATGCACAAGCCCAATGCTAATTAGAGCTTTACTTCAATCTACTGTTGCAGGGGACTTGGTTCTTCTTCTTTAATAACAATCTTTTTAGGGGGGAACATTTCCATTCATCAAATCTTCCGACAAAAATTAATGAACTGATGTTTTGAGAACTTAACTTCATCATTTGTACAAATCTCTGTTCTTCCTAAGTTGAGCGGTGTAGCTGATTGAAATCTTTGCAGGCCTATTAGATCGGCTTTCCTTTTGGGGCAGATAGAATAGTCAAGTTTCTCTTCAATGAAGGAATGTTCTAAATCTTTTTTATTAGAATCAAGACAGTTTGAATGTAAATGAGGCTATGAATTGTAGAAGACACAGCTGCATTGGTCATTACATTGATGCACCTTCAGACAAAAGCGTTAACAACACGACATTAATCTAGGGAAATAGACCTACCAGCCATAATTCTGACCACAAAATTCGATATCACCGCTAAGGAAAGATGTGCTACACTTAATTTCGATGTTAAGCAGTCACACGAGGTAACGAGAACTTTTTTGACTGGTTTTCTTTGAATTCATTAATTTACTCAATTTTTCAATTCTGAAAATGTTGTTATCAGGTTTCAAAGTGGAAAAGAGTGAAAGTGGAAACCCATATCATGTGCAGTGACACATTTTAGGCGGAAAGATGGTAATTGAGTGAGTTTTCATGCAAATTATGATAGAGAACGAATAACTGATCTCAAAAGGTGTTAGACTTCCTGTATCTTAAACAAAATAGTTCCCCATTTGCATGTGTCCACTGAACTATCATGTGGTTATGAAGCAATAAAATTTGAAATAGATGCAGACAGTTTAAGGCACATATGATGTCGCCCAATAGAAATATGTACACAAAAAAAAAAAGTATTCACCTCCAAGCGACAAAACTTACCGGCACGCTTGGCAGACAAAATTACTTCCATTTATCGGATTGTTGATCGGCTTTGAACCTTTCTTGCAAAAGGAATACCTGAAACCAGGCTTAGCATAAATAAAGTGCTTACGATTGGCCAACGTATCGCCCAGTAATTTCGCAATTCATAGTCTTTAAAAGCGCTTAGCAAACTTAGCTGAAGGCACATGCAAACTGGCTTATGTTGTCATTTTTTTTGGAAGACAATGTATCTCGACGAATTTCGTACCAATCCTAATCCCTTTTGCTGACAGTTCTGCGCATGAATCTCTTGATTTGTTTACTTTTCTTTTAGTTTGAACTAACGCCTAAGTGCATAACTCTTAATTAAAATTGCACGACGTTAGTTGGACATTGAAGAAGAGATATGATAGGGAGATGTTTTTGGCGAAGTGGTTTGAAGTTGAGGTGATAACAGATTGCTGTACATACTACTTGGATGGTGTCCAAACTAATCGAGGGAATTGTTGTAATTTTTTTAGCATACAGTTTTTTCGAGCACATGTACTTAGTGAGGTGTAACATACTATGTGCTTGATTGTTTGTTAGAAAGTAACAATAGTTGGCTGTTAAAACCCCCCAAAAACAATTTGTCTGATTGTTACACTAGTCTCTACACAGCGCTACAGTATTTTCATGTTTAAAGCAATCAAATACCGCATTGTCCCCATGCTTAAATTCAGAACGCAGTTTAGATAAAATTAATTGTTCTAGTTCGGACTTGAACCAATATACGTAACCTTCCATTCAATAACCAAACGAATTACCACTGTACCGTGCCTACCTCCGAATATAATTCAACAGTAATTATTTTGTTTTATCTTCTGGTGTTCGAAATTAAGTAGATAGCCTGTATACAAGATTAGGAGTGATCAAGTCGCAGTTTCATGCCTTGTCCTATAAGCAAGAATTTGTACACGCTGATAGTTTAATTACAGAGTGGACAAATTTAAAAGGGGAGTAGACTGACAGTCATGTATTTGGGGAGGATAGATAAGTCTAAGCTCATCTTGAAGAACTTTGATATAGAGGGAGCACAAGAGGGAGTGAGTATCATCCTTTAACAAGGTCATCGCTGAGTTGGCTATTTCCTCTCGTTGTATTCCGCAGGAAGGATTTATTTTCTTGGATTACTCTCTTAGGTTTGATGAATTATTGTATACAGAATGTAAATTTTTTAAATACCCCTATACCGCGATGACACTGGTTTATGAAGTGTAAAATCGATTATTGTCAGACATGTAATGGCTTTGTGCAGTAGCTGGCCCTGTAATTATTTAGTTGATAGCTTTCGGAAAACAGATTTTACAAAGGTTTTTTACAAAGGAGGCAAATGCGTTGCTTCTAAAGCATTATTAAAATAAAAACCTATTTTTAAGGCGGAGTGTTCGATAAAATAAGTGATATGTGCGAGTGAACCCAGTGAACAATTTTTCAATTCTATTTGTGATGCTTGTAAATAACCTAGATCCTTTGGTGCATAGACGTCGTTTTTGACAGGCGGATACAGCAGACTTTGGATTGAATCTACTTCGTCTTCGCATGCGCAGGTTTGCATAATTAGTTGAACTCAACACTCCATCTGCGGAGCATTGCTCTAATGGTGCAGTGTCCTGTGATCACTCCACAAGGCTCCTTGTTTTCATGCCGACCATAACGTACAAGAAGTAGAGTAATACTCACTGGATAATAATAAGCCTATATCTGTATTATTCAGTACAATACAATTTGTCCATTTCACTAACGTTCATAACCGTCCTAACCTTGGAAATTAATCTGTCTTTCCATTCCCTTCAATTATATACTGCTATTATATATCTATGAACCCAACAAAGTTTACCTGTGTGGTGTCTGATGGTGATCAATGAATCTCGATATTTCCTAACTGCCTTTGATTTGATTGTATTTTATCGATTTTAACGCTACTTGACTGTCAACGAAGATAGTTGTGTTCGAAAGTGGACTATCTATTATGCATCTTACTTACTAACTTACTTAGGTGATGGTTCAGTTCGGTGTGAATCTGTTGCGCCCTCCAAGTTAGTCGAGGTCCCGTTGAACTTGCGCGCGCCACCTACGGCGAGGAGGCCCTCTATTGCGTCATCCCACCGGGTTAGATTCGAAGACTCTGCGAGCCGGAGCATTGATGTCCATTCGCTCTACATGTCCTAGCCATCTCAAACGTCCAATATGCAGTTTTCTTTGACTAGGTTGATGTCGCTGTACAGCTCGTATAATCTTCTCCTCTAACCCACGTCAGTGCAAATGGGACCGAAAATCTTACGAAGAATTTTTCTATCGAAGCGACCAAGGGTATCTTCATCTGCTTTCAATAAAGTCTATGTTTCAGCGCCGTAAGGCAGGACTGGGATGATCAGGTTCTTATACAGAGTCTCCTTAGTTCTTCGAGATAGGACTTTATTGTTGAACTAGCTGACCAGTGATCGCCTTGCTTCGCCCGCATTTTAGTTGACGGTTATTTACATATTGAAGTATAATTGCCAACTGAATGCAATACCGAAAATGTATCAACTCGATTATGTCTTCCCCTATGGGTATCCCCACCAGAGCATACACAAACCCGCTCAGCCACTGCAGCATGACTGCTGGTAGTGGTCTCCACTGAAGGAAAATTGTGGGTGTTGATTTGATTAATTGTTTTAAGCATTGCTTAGCTTCAGAATAACGCAGAAGGATGATGTATACCTTAAATGAATCAGCGGCGAATTAACTAAATTCACTTTTTTTAATTTTGTTAAATGCGATGAGCCATTACTGAGTTAGGATTGTATAATCAACTTTTTTTTTTTTTTTTTTTTCCTTGCCGAGAGCAGGTGAAAAATCTACCAAAAGATCAACTTTTAGTGAAAGAAAATTCGATCTCAGCCCCCTTTATGCCACTTAGACCTTGAATTTCGGAAAATCCCTCCTTATCTCGTCGCATCAAGGCAAAATAAGGAATAACTGTGCAAAATGTCAAGTACCTACGTCTAGTAGTTTTCGAGAAACGGTGTTCACAAGGAAAATCGACTTTGCTTTTATAGTATTTAAGATTGCTTTATTAGCCAAAAAAAAAAACAGCGATTGGCAAGAATTATTCTTCCTTTGATTTCTGGGCTGGTATCATTGTCAGAATTGATAGCAGAGCCGAGGTAAACAAAGTCCCTTACTACCTCGAAGTTGTAGCTGCCCACTGTGACGTTCTGTCCAATTCGTCGATGTTGATTGTCCCCTCTTTTGAACAGCATATACTCGTATGTACTTGGTTTTGCCCTCGTTTATCGCTAAATCCATTTTGGCTGCTTCTGCTTCTGCCGTTGAGTTCTTCCAATTATGTTAATATCATCGGCGTATGCAAGCAGTTGTACCGATTTTTGATAGATTGTGCCTCTGGTGTTGGCTTGAGTAGAATCCGGTTCCTGTACTTACATACAAATATCTATTTTCGAACCATCAGTGTTAATCGTGATTCATGATCTTTGATTACACTATTTGACCCCCAGTCCTCTAGGAATAGAATAAGGATAGGAATATCCATGTTAATAGATGGAGAACCATGTCCAAATCAGTTTGCGGTGCGCTTCTCACGACTACCGTGGTGTAGTGTCCTGTTATAGGCATAAAAGACGTTCATTCCTTTTCTCATCCTATCTTCTTTTCTTCCAATTAACTTACGAGTCGAGAATGACACTGAGATATTTCGCCTCGGATGAAAACTCAATTGTCATGCCATTCGTGTAGCTTCGGCAGAGTCAAGCTGGGTATCTTAATGTTTTTAGTGCACTGAGGGTTGACTTCTAAACCGTTTTTGTTTTACCTATAAACTGTGTTGTTTATAGAATTTTTTTTTTCAAAAGCAGATTCTTTCAATTGTTGGGAAAACTTGCCTTTAATAAGAATTACTAAATTGTCTGCATGAGTGGGCGCCGCGCTGTGGTGCAGCGGTTAGTGTGTCGGACCAGACGCGTAAGGTTCAAGGTCCGAATTCCAGAAAACACGAACGTTTTTTCGAGGCCCCATCTCTCGCGAATGTCTGACAAATATCGGAGAGAATTGTTGTCATGAGAAAGCTTCTCGAAAGAACAAAATAAAAATGGTCCTTCGGATACGGCACAAAACTGTAGGTCCCTTCCATTCACACAACATGAGTGGTTGCGAGTAGCTAGGTCCCAGCCCCTTCATGGGCTGTTCGCGCTAAATACATGCATACAAATGCACCATTTTTATTCTTTCTTCTGCAAATATCTTGAGGATTTTTTGGACGGTAAGAAACCACAGCAGATGATCCCGTTTGTAATGAGCATGTTTACTTCCAATTTCTCAAGAGTCATTATTATTGTTTTCATCTTTACATAATTGAAAGTGCCATCGATATCAACATCCATCTTAAATTGAGATACTACATCGTCTTATATCAATGTGCACATTTTACCTAATACAAGGAATAAAGCATTGTCAAAACGTCACGTGAAGCCCTAATTTTATCAATTAATCCTAACTTTGTTGACATAAATATTCGTAGGGCGGACTTCCTTATTTTCCATATCCATAACCCATTATTTCAGCTCCATTATCAACTCATAATCGTCACAGCGTTAGCTACTTCCCTGATAATTTATATATCCAGAGGTTTATATATTCCACACTTATTTGTTTATCTTCTCTCTTTTCTTTAAATAATCGTAAAGTTGTTTAATTAAAAATTCACACAATCTTCGTCATAGACCGAACTGTATTGAACCTACTGACTACAGTGTAAGCCAATTATTCAAATCAGTTTTTACAGCGACCACCTTTCACTACTGACATAGAGTTGCGCGGCTGCATTTGAAAGAGGGTTTTCGTCAAAATATTTCAAAAAATCCCATGATCAAGTTAAAATGATATTATAATTAGATTCGAATGTAATTAATTATTTCGATGCAATCCATCAGGTGAAGATGGTGTAATAGACAATGTACTCTTTCTTCACACGCTGAATCGATTCCATGTCATTCAAAGGTTCAAGCTAACAGGCATTTAGACAAATAATATGAGATACTCTTGTGTCCCTAGCCTTATTTTTATCCTAAAAGATAAATATTCTTGCATCAATCAAGCAAATTACTATCTCTTCATTTACAAGCATTAACTAAATCCCAAAGTATCTGCTAATGAGTTCACGCAGCTACACCTATCACGACTATTAGGAGCTCCAATTTGATCATTAAATTTCCATCAATCCGTACTCAAAAAACTAGTTCCTGCTAGTCAGCATTTTTCCAGTATCTTTTTTTCGCCTCAATTTAAATTACACTTAAATTTTTTTTATTTTCAATTCAAAATTACTTTATGTCGACAAAAACAAACCGCATGCTAAATAAACTTGAGATACTCTCTGCAGGTAGCAGAGTCTGGTCAGGTCTAACCAGTTGACTTTCTTTTATTCATCGATACTATGTGCTCAAGTTGACTGTAGTAGGTTGGTTTCATCTTAATGGATCCGTTATTTGATAATAATATTCAAAGCGTTTTTTTTGCTGATTTTTGTCATCTTCAAGTTTATTATGTAAATAGTTTGGAATGTAATTTATCGACTATAGTGGAGAAATATTTACGTTAACGGACTGATATCAGTTAATGAGTCGGACGATGCGAAGAATTTCAAATTTTGTGGAGGAAAATAGGAAATTTTGCACGCTTCTTCTAACTGTTTTGTTCTTGACATATATGGTTTGAGAGCTAACAAATTTAAATAATAAACTGAGTTATTTATTGCTAAGTTTCTAATATTATATTCTTCTCTTACACGGCATCTATTGATTTAGTCTTTGAAATAGAATTCGCTTTGTAGTGCACAATGATCAAGAAAAATTCACTAAATCAGCAGAAGGTCAAAGAAATCGAGCTCGAATAGATTTCCGAAAAATGCATATCCTCTTAATTGCGCGTTACCTATGGTTTTTTAATGACGAAGTATAATAAATGAATTGAAATAGCTTATAGGTATAGGTTGGCTGTCCGCACGAGACTGCAGACACACTTAGACCAGTAAATGTTCTTTGTTATACCATGGATCGACTAACAAAACCAACCGGGGCTTTTGATAATGCGATGGATGCACATGACCTCTAAGGACGTTAGATCGTCGAGGTCTTCAAGGACCCTAGATGGAGCATTCTTTTTGCGACAGCGTTGTACAAGTACATAGGAGGTGAAGGATGCTTCCCTCCTCCTCTTCGTCCCTACAGCTTCTGCAGAAGTCGTTGGAGAATAGGCCAAGTCTTTTGGCGTGTTGGCCTATAAGACAGTGTCCAGTGAGAACACCGACAACGCAGCTGATCTGTGATCGCTTTAGCTTTAGGCCAGATCTGTCTCGAAATGTGACACGTTGAGCCGTTTTCCTATCTGAGGTTGGTCTTTCTAATAGCGTTCAGCTTTAGTAGATGCTTACATGTAGCGACGGGCATACCCAGAGCTTGCGCATCAGACAGTATCTTTAAAGTTGTACCCTGTTTGGCAAGCCCGTCCACCCTGCAGTGTCCTGGAACGTCCCCGTGGCCTGGCGCCCAGCATAGATGAATGTTGAACTGCTCTGTCATCTCCATTAGAGATAAACGGCTGTTTAAGGCGGCCTTTTTAGTGAAGAAGCACGATTCCAGGGACATGATTGCCGCTTGGCTGTCAGTGCGAATGCTAATATCCCTGACAGATAGTATATTACACTTCAACCAGGACAGGGCTTCCTTTATCGCCATGATTTCCGCCTGAAAAATGCTACAATGATCAGAGAGGCGGAACGAGATGCTCAGATTGAGCTTTTCGGAGAAAGCACCACAACCCGCACCATACTCGGTTTATAGGGATAAACATTCTTCTAATATATTGATACTCTGCATAGACTTTGAGACGCACTGTCAATGCTGTAAATCCAATTTAAGTTCGCGTTTATCTTTTTAAAAATAAGGAATAGTTTAGGAATAGCATACCCATAACTAAATTGCATTCAATGCAGTTCAAAGAAATATGCAAGAGATCACAGAAAATATATAAAAGGAGGATTCAATGTGCTATAATAATGTGCGTTTTTTTTTATTAGATAGAACTTACGATATGAATAATTGTCAAGCCGATCTGTCATTCTGCCCGTTCTTTTATGTTCAGTATAGTCTAGGTTGTGGATAAAGAGCATATGGCCACTGTAAACGAAGGTGTGCAAGAAGATCGAAATTTATCGATTCGCTGTTGGTCGTAGCGATTTGGGGGTCTGTTCGTACGATATGTGGGGAATTTGCTTATACATCCGTGTAACATCCATCTGGTGCAGGTGCGTTGCTTTATTGCAAAATTGTGTTCAGAGATGAGGCTAATTTTTGACTTAATAGGTTTGTTAATAAGTAAAATTATTATTTTATATATTATCATATGTATTGAGACCAATACAGAGGAGATCGTTCAGACCCCACCACATCCAGGAAATTGCACAGTTTGGTGCGCTTTCCACGCTGGTGGCATCAACGGAGCCTGTTTCTTCAAAAATGAAGTCTTATCACTTGATAGAGTCAATAGAGATCGCTACTGGGCCAAGACCAATGAATATTTCTTTTAAAATATGGACGAAACTGATCTGAACGAGATGTGGATTCAAAATAATGTCGCTACGTGTCATATGGCGATAGAAACCATCTACCATCTATTGGCCTCCAAGATTGTGCGATTTGACACCACTCGATTCTTTTCGGTCGGGTGACGTCAAGCCATTGGTTCATGCTTATAAACCAGAAACATTTGACGCTTTGGAAGCCAACATTGTCCGTTTTATTCGTGACATACGGTCACCATGTCGTCACAAAAGTGACCCAAAATTTGCTCCATCAAAACCAGCCGCTGTAGCCGTATGCCCGAAATCAAATACTAATGCCATAAATTCGTCTTTCGAATAAAACAGCATTTTTAATAGAACAAAGTTAGCTATGCAAGGACTGATTAATGTCCGACTTTCTTTCATATTGTACTCGTATAGTACGGATAGCTAGGTATAATAGATAAGTAGGTAGGTAGGTAGAGATGGCGGTCTAAAATGGAACAAAGAGAGTCCACTTAGCGCTGTTGTGCTCAATTTCGATACCACAAACTCATGTAACCTGGTTGTTTTTCGGTTGAGATGAGAGATATACTAAATTCAGCCTGTCGTGTTCAGGATAAGGACTACAAAGAAAGTGAAGAAGTATCTCGCTAGTATCGTTGCAGCTTCAGCAGAACATGTTAGGGGGGATGTAAAGCATGGTAAAGAAATACCTACTCTTTTTCTCTCCCTCTAAAATCTTGTAAGCGATTTCCACGCTTCTCTACCACCTCGCCCCTGGCGCCAGGAGGCTTATTCGTAATCGTTTAATTAATACCGTAGCTATTGTATAATATAAAGAGTAACTTGACAGACTAAGAGATAAGCACTGCTATCCAAAAAAAGAGCTGTATTTTCACGTTTCAGTTTCAGAACACTATAGGCAGTTAGCATACATTTTCCTTAAGTTATTGATTTCATATTATGATCTAATGAAAAGCATTAGTCGAACACAGCCGAATAACTTAACAGGATGCTAAAGCAAAACTGATAACGTTGCAACACTATACTGTTCCTGTTAATACTGTTATCTTATGAGAAAAAAAAATGTAATTTAGTTTTTTCTGTTTCATTAAAATGACCGGAAATAGAATAACATTTTTCTACAGATGGATTAATCCACAAAATGATTTCCCTCAAAGAAAATGTTCTTTGTATGGAAATGCTATAAGGATAGCTCAGAAACTTGCAGAGACTAATTTAAAAATTTAGTCATAGAGTCGACGTAGCATGTTAAGGACATGTAAGAAATACATCTGCAGCACAATAAAATCGTTTCGCTAAAGTAAGCGTTTCTCTGATTTGACTGGATCACAATAGGGTGATTGAATCATTAGTTATTTCAAGAATATTAATAGTTGTTAGGAATTATTAGCCAGAAATTTTTAAGAAATGGAAATTCAAATTAAACTCTAGCTTTGTTTTCTCGTTAGACTTTACGTATAAATTGCACTAACACTAACAATGTTGAGGTACGAGTATATAACCTTAACAAGAATAGAAAAATACTCTACTTTGGACCCAATTAGATTGCGTTTGCACAAAAGCATTGACGAGGATTTTGTATTTAAAAGCAATGTATCGGGGATGAAAGAGAATACTCAAGGGAAAAATATAAAATTCGGGGCAGCAGGGTGCTACCAGACCAACAATTCTTAGAAAATTAAAAAAAAGGAGCAATAAAATGACACGAAATCCTATGATCCTATCATATCCTATCATTTTAAAAAAATATATGAAGAATGGTAAAATAAGGCGCATTTGGAGTGGCGGTGGTGTAGTGCTAACGACATCGATTGTTGCGCTAATGGTCCATGGTTCAAGTCCTGATGTCAGCAAGCATTTATTTATTTATTTCTCATGAAATAAAGAGTCAGTCCCAAGTGCGAAAAGTTCAAATATCTGGGATCTTTGATCAATAGCAAAGCAACTTGTGATGACAGCAATCATCGCGTAAGCGTAGGGTGGATTAAGTGGCGAGAAAATTCCGCTATCTTCTGTGACAGAAAAATGCCAAGGAAGGTTCTACACCGCAGTTGTGCGTCCAGCGCTCACATACGGTTCACAATGTTGGACAATGTACAAAACGTATGAGAGTAAGATGCTTCGCATCTGAGATGAAGATGTTTCGCATGACAGCAGGAGTGAAAAAGCTTGATCGAATAAGAAGTTCGAAGATCCGTGGAAGCTTTCACATCAAGGAAACCATCGTACAAAAAATAGAGCGCGACCGGCTCAGCGGGTATTGCCACGTTCAAAGAAGAGATCATTTGAACCCTGTTAAAATGCACGTTCCAAAGACATCGCGATGTAGGAAAGGCAGGCCTATAACGCCTGGATCACACAAATGCGACGATATCGGCATTTCATTGGCTTCAGTAATCGAGTGATCCAAAATCGGCGGTCCTGCCGATATTTTCTGAGGTCAAATAGGCGAACCCCACAGGCGGATCAGTAGAAATGCGGTGAAGTGGGAGGGTTATGATCCCTTATTTTCGGATCATAACCTCGCTGATAAAAAGGAAGAAGAAGAAATAAAGAGTCAGTCCGACCAATTGCGAAAGCTTGTGTGAACACTATTGCAAAGGTATAACACTGGCAGTAGGCTGGTCATACAGAGTTTGTATGAAAAGTATCGGGAACAATTTTTTCCTGACGTGACTGCACGGCCAAGCGGGCTCGGGGGTGGGGGGTCTGACCTTCAAAACATGCCAATCGATAGTCGCCTGCGAGCGTTTGTTTAGGCTAGATCGAGTTTTTAGTGGACTCCTATCGAGTGACTCGGTGCAAGCTCGAAATGCTCCGAGCGATTGAACAGCGGTACGCTATCAAATTTTCTGTTGGACTGGGGAAATCGAGTACGGAGACGTTGGGCATAATTCGCCAAGTGTTCAAGGATAAAAGTACGTCACAAACTGCCGTTTTTAAGTGGCACAAGCGTCGCGACGATTCCCCAACTCCCTTACAGTCCCAACTTGGCCCCAGGAGACTTTTTCTATTCCCAAACGTAAAATCCTCCCTCAAAGGACACCACCATGGGACCCTAAGTGTCGTCAAATAAGTTTGCATGCTTACCCTTAAGGACCTTCCGTAATCCGCCTACCAGGGAGCCTTTGAGTCGCGGAAAAGCCTCTGCTAAAAGTGTGTCGACGCTCAAGGGATGTACTTTGAAGAATTTTAAGGTTTTGTAGCAATATTTGAAATAAATCTATTTTTCCGAAACTTTTCCCTATATTTTTTAGACAAACCATGTATGTATCTGCTGCATGATTGAAATGCTTATAACATTGGGTGGTCAGGAAAAAAATACTGTTAATCAGAAGTAAAGACAAAAATGACAAAAATCTTCCCAGTTGCCTGGATACCTTCTGTGGACTTCTTCTGAAACATAATATCTGAGTTTGAAACCACTATACCAATCTTCCTCTCTCTCTCCATAGTCTTTTTAATGCCCGCACTGTGTAAAACATTGAAAGGGTATTCAAAACCCCTTGAGTGCGCCCAAATTCTAAATTCGTAAAATTTTGATAGTCATGCGGTTATAGCAATCAGAAATATTCTGTCAGTGCAATTGTTTACTTTTACAAACAATCGATAAGTTATTAGGTTTTTTTATGTTTAAGTGCCTCATAAATGGAAAATACATTTTGTACGTTTTCATTTTTCTGATCACTCAAACTGATACCTAATAAAGATATACGCAAAATATAATAACATATATTTGGTCAATTAAGAGTTTTTGTTTACTTGACAGTTTTGAAAGCTTAGATCTTGTCGAAGTGATAATCAAACCAATGCTGCCAACTTCTATGTCAAGCTTCTTTTCTGATTTCCTCGACTAATGGTATATACGTTTTTAAGAGAACACAGCTACTGTTATGATCGGGTTGGTGACGTTTTTCCAAAACCAAAATCCCCAAACTAAAATCTCCAGTAGCAAAATCCCCAAAGAGAGAATCCCCAGGGCTAAAATCCCCTATCCAATATCTCCAAAAGAAAGATGTTCAAGTAGTGAATCATGCGATTAAATCGCGCGATTTAATAATATACTTATAACAAGAATTCAGACAAAATAAAGCTTCTATTAATGTTTTAATCAAAAAGGACAAATTCAAAAGAATAATATAAATATTGATAACGGTATTTATTTCAAAATGACAGTTCTGATATGTGTGCAAAACAAAAAATGATCTACTTGTAATTTTTTGTTTATACATGAAACTGTTAAGCGTTATAACAATACTGAAGAGAGTTTCGTGAGAATTTTACATGCGCATGGCACATGATGTATGAATACATGTTCATGGACACTGGGGATTTGGAGATTCTTGGGGATTTTGGCAAAAAAGTTAGTTTCGCTGGAGATTTTGTCCGTGAATATTTTGTCTGAAGAGATAACAGTAAGTTGGATTTAATTTTTTGGAGATTTTGTCCAATGGATATTTTTTTTCTGGGTATTTCGTACGACTCCCGTTATGATCGTGTGTAGTATTGCCAGCCTGCTTGCATCAAAGAAGCAACAATTAAGATTATTCTAATCTAAATTGCTTCTAGACATCTGTGTGCTACATATGTACATTTCCCTAACATCTCACAAATGTTTACGAATAATAAAGTAAATAACAGTTTAGGACATCAAATTATGGGATAAAACCGCTCCAAAGAATTTATTTACCCTAAGCAGACCCAATTTTCTGCATCAACTGAGTTAAACCAAGAAAGTGTGTCAGAAACCGATCTACGACATTTTAATTCTTAAGTTTTTACATAACTACTGACGTCAAATATGTAAATCTAAGTCTGTGGCATTTCTAGCTATTCAAATTCCAAAGTACTTTTCCACATTTAATTTACCCCATATTATCATGGTCTAGCATTTAACTTTATTTTTTATTCTATTGCAAATGAACAATTGCCGTAAATGTCCTGTTCTAGAACTGCATTATCAATTAATCAGATATCACTTAGAACCAGTACATCCATTTAAACCAAATTTAATCAAAGCAAACCATCTGTTAGATGGAATCTACATAAATACATCAAGTTTTAATGGTCTACTGCCTGTTGGTCGGCTAGAATGAACATGGATTCGCTGGAATTATAATACGCGAATGCTCAGCGAAAACCTGTTCTTTAATTGGATTATTCGGATGGTGGCCTGGTTATTCCAGATGTTGACCTCACCCAAGCAATATAAAAATCTCGGATTTTCTACTAGTATGCAAAAGATACTCTCGCATCTAGACTGTGTGTTATGATACAGAAACTCGCATTCGTATGGTATTAGAATGTCATCGGCATTAATTATGTTGCCCACAACAAAGCTCTGATATGTCCACATGCATACAACCAACATTTTGATTACGCGACATTTTGTAGAAAAATTTCCATAAAACCGTACAATGATTAATAGACATACAATAAGGTTTAATAAATACCATATTAAAAGACCACACAATGCATGTGGATATTCATATTTAGATTAGTAGTGCGTTATGAGGAAGTGTTACGCGTACAAAAAAAAAAAAAAAAACGACTCAAAGCCCTGCCTTGCGAAATGTTAACACAATTCAAAGGCAACATTAATTTTTCTTCATCTGCCAAACAAAAATAAAAGGTCTTGCAAAACTAGGAAATGGAAGCTGCAACGGATTAAAATGATTTATCTGACATGTATAGTTTTGTTTTTCGTGAGAATTACGTGAGATACATTTGTCTAAATGCGTAACACGCCAGACAAGTTGATATACGTAAGTTTCGTTGGTAGAAAGTATACTTCATATGTTTGATGTCGGCTGTTAAATTTAGTTCCGATGTCGTAATCTAATAATTTGACAGAATTTATAGAAATCAGGGACTAGTTCCAACACTGACCTGAATCACACGACAAATCTCTCGGTTCTATGAACAATTTTGCTAGTTTCTTCGAACTTTTTCTAAGCATGATTTTGATAAGTGAATGTGTTGCTCATGAATTTTTGTTAGATCTGAAAAATATTACTTAGAGCCATTGAAGTGAAAAAGAAATACATTGTATCGACACGTAGTGTATCTACTGCTTTTCTCTTGGAAGTCTGGTTAGGAATATTGCACTACCCACTGTATCTACACTGGCGACCAATAAATTTAGGACTCCTATGAAATCTTAACCTATGTCACTCCTTCAAAACATGCTGCGCGAAGTACGAAATGTTCAAGTATGTCAGTAGACAATAATAAGGCTCAAAAAATGAAACCCTAAAATGTATAGGACTGCAACTGGGCTAAGAATGATTTTAAACCATTTGAGTAAGTTCAAATGGGATGATAACTGCAAAAAAAGTAGTAGGACAAAAATAGGACAATTAAAGGTACAGTATCTTAATAAATCTACGACTTAAGACATAGAATATAATTACGGTGAAACCAGGGCTTACATAGGGTCGGGCTTATTTAAATAAGGTAGAGAATCATTAGAATATAAGACTCTGGAAGACCAGTTTATGTGGAATGGTTCTAAAAGTTGAATATGCCCTCAAGGACTCACACTAAAGGAAATTGTAGAAAAGTTAAAAATATCCGAAACGACGAATTTTAAAATTCTACATGATCATGTTGGGGTGTCAAAAATCAGTGCAAGGCGGGTGCCAGAGTTCTTAGGTTAGGTTAGGTTGAAGTGGTTGCCAGCTTACGCCAACAAACATAGACCGAGGAAGGTCCGTTGTGGTACCACGAAGGATCATGTAATCCCAGCCTACTCGTTAGAACCAATTAGAGCTTCTAATAAAGCGAAGGAGGCTCCTGATGTCTGAATCTATCAGATCGCCCAAATCGTTAAAATAGAAACCTCCTAGGTGAAGCTTTCTTCTATGAGAGAGAGCTGGGCACACACGAGGAAGGTGCGCAAAGGTTTCTTCCTCTTCTTCGTCCATACAGCTTCTAAAAAAATCATTTGAATATACGCAAAGCCTTCTTACATGCATGCATGTGGGCGCCGTGGCGTAAGTGGTTAGTGTGTCGGATCACTGCGCTTAACCCTAGAAAGATAATCATATTTTTTATGACGTAAAAGATAATCATACGTCTCAGAGACGTATGGCACTTTTTTAATGTATTAATGGAAACCCATGAGCTTTTTATAAAATATTAATGTTTTATTTATTAATGAAATTCATATTAAGAGAAATGAAGTTATGGTTCAGTAAAAATAAAAATTAATTTAAACAATAAAAACAAGAAACTTAAACTCCATTGCCAAAGGATATTACATTTTTTTGCGCGCTATACGTCTGGCAGACGTAGATTATCTTTCTAGGGTTAAGGTTCCAAGTTCGAATTCTAGAAAACACCAACAAGTTTTTTTCACGGTCACACTTTTCGCGAACGTCTGACAAACATCCGAGAGTATTGTTGTCTCGAGAAAGCTTTTCAACACAAATTGCCGCTCGGATACGGCACTAAACGGTAGGTCCCTTCCATTCGTGTGAAAAACATAACGCACACAACATGAGTGGTAGCGAGAAGCTGGGCCCTGGGACTTAAAGAGCTGTTGCATCAAATTTTCTTGTTGCATTCTTGCCTATTAGACAGTGTCCTGTAATTACACCTATAAAGGAGCCCATATGCAACCGGTTAAGAAAGATCAATTTCTTAGAGCGTTTCAGATCCAACTTGGGTCAAATCTGCTTAGTCGCTAGACATGTTGTACCACTTGCCCACCTAAGATGTGTTCTTTCGATTGAATTCAGCTTAAATTTAAGTTTGGAAGTAGCGATTGGTATACCTAAATTATCCTTGTCTAGACGGATGGGTACAGTTGCTCCTATTTTGGCGAGTTCATCAGCCTTACAATTTCCCGGAATATCCCTATGCGCCGGCACCCAACAGAGCTGAATATTAAACTGTTCCGCCATCTCCTTAAGAGACGATCGGCAGTCTAGGGCTACTACTGAATTTATAGAGATCGATTCCAAGGATTTGATTGCAGTTTGGCTGTCTGAAAAGATAGGGATATCCTTGGCGGATATCACGTTTTTCTTCAGCCAAGATAAGACCTCCTTAATCGCCATTATTTCCGCCTGGAACACGGTACAATGATTTGGTAAACAGAAGCAGAGCTTACCATTATGCCTATCAGAGAAAACACCTCCACCAACTCCGTCCTTGGTTTTTGAGCCGTCAGTATAGAAGTGGATCGACTCATCTTCTAAAAAAGTATCGTCATTCCAGAATGTTTACGCCGCCGCATAAAAAAAATATATATATACCATATATATACGTATATGTATATCTGGCGGAATATTGTATGCAGTTTTCGAAGCTGTGTTGCGACAACTTAAATAAATAAATAAATATTTGGCGCAACAGCTCTTTGAGTGCCAGCGCCTAGCTTCTCGCAACCACTCATGTTGTGTCCGTTATATTTTTCATACGAATGGAAGGGACCTAAAGTTTAGTGCTGTATGCGAAGGGAAATTTGTTTCAAGAAGCCTTCTGGAAACAACAATACTCTCGGATGTTTGTCAGACGTTCGGGAGAGGTGGGACCGTGAACAAACTTTTTGGTGTTTTCTGGGATTCGAACTAGGAACCTGACGCACAGTGGTCCGACACACTAACCACTTGCGCCCCGGTGCCCAAATTAAATGGGACTTGGTTTCACTATTATGACCCTGAGTCAAAGCAGGAATTCATATACAGGCGTAAAAGGGGTGATCCAGCCTCCAAGAAGTTTAAGACCGTACCATCGAGTGGAAAGGTTATGAAAACAGACTTTTGGGAGTTACAAGGAATCCTGTTAATAGATTATAAACCAAAAGGGACTAGAATCACAGGAAAATACTTAATTAATGCTCTAAAATACTTAAGAGAATCTACTAAAGTAAACAGGAGAGAGAGATCAACAAAGGCGTGCTCTTACTTCATGACAATGCACCGGTTCACAAAGCTCAAATTGCCACGACTGCTATGAGGTCAGGTCGCTTCCCGGATTTAGCTCATGCACCTTACAGTCCTGACCAGACACGTAGTGATTATTGCCTGTTCCCAAATTAAAAAAAAAAAATAAAATAAAAAAACAAAAAAAATTCACGTGGAAACCATTTGGATGATGATGAATTACTATAGGTAACCGTAAACGTGTATTTTGAAGGCAAACCGGAGAATTATTTTTATGAAGTATTAGAAAAATTAATCTATAGATCTAAGAAGTGTATTCATGTGTTCAAGGAGATTATATTGAAAAATATAATTATAAAATTCAAATATATCCATTTCTTTCTATCACATTCCGTGAACTTAACTTGCATTCGTACAATTAGAAACACGGAAGGCTGGAATTCGCAGATGATGTCCATATGTTCCAAAGGAGTAAAGAGATTTGGTCGCAAAGATGACGAGTTAAGGTGTAGATATCGCTCATTTACCTGAAGACTGTCATAACTCAAAAACGCTATTTTTGAGTTAATGATGCATAATTATTCATTTTATCATGCTTCATATTGTATAAAAATTTCATATTACCTATAATATCTTGTATACTCTTCGCGTTAGAATTATAAGATGTTTTCTTTTTTCTGCAAGGTGGTAGGCAATTGAAAACTTTAAACGCGTTTTCTGCAAAATCCCTTTTTTTGAGTTATGACAGTCTTCAAGTAAATGAGCGACATATTCCGCAGTAAACCCCACAAAAGCAGTTTAAAGATGCAAATTAGCAAAGGGCTAGCTTAAAAATTGTAGCTTTCAAGCTCGAGCTGACGAAATGGGAGAGATGTCCACAAGCAGAATACTCGCTTCTGGGGCACTGAAAGCCCTCGTATAAATTCGCCTTTATATCTACAGAAAGTTATTGTGTTGTGCTGAAAGGGTAATTGGGCCTTGCTTTTTCGAAGACGCTGCTGGCAATGCGATAACTGTGACTGGCGAGCGCTACAGAACTATGTTTTGTGACTTTTTGATACTTGAATTAGATGAATTGGGGTTGAAGCATATGCGTTTCAACAAGACGGTGCCTCTACACATATAGCGGGGGACACAACGGACGTAGTGAAGGATACTTTTCCAGGCCTGTTATCTTTCATTTCGGCGATTTGCATTGGCCCGCAAGACCATTCCAGACTTCTTTTTTTGGGGTTATTTGAAGTCATTGGTCTATGTGAAAAAGCCACATACTGTTGCAGCCCTCAATAAAAGATAATATTAGACAAGAAATAAAGAACATACTGATACGTGATACACACGCTGAAAGTATTTAGAAACGTGATGGAAAACGCCATAAAAAGGGGTCAAATAAAAGATGGTGGTTTGAACGATATCACCTTTAGTCCTTAGTGGAACAAAGCTCAAGATTCAAATAAAAATAATAAAAAATAAAACCATTTTTTTTTTTTTGAATTTAGATAAAAATGTATAGCTAAATCGAATTGGGTTATTACTTTTGCGTCACTCTGTATTTTTGTAAACAACAGAAATTTCGGGGGAGGGACTTTTGAGAACGGCGTAAGTAAGTTTTATCAAATTTGATACTTTGGGGCTGCATTAAACCAAACAAATTGTAATTTAATTTCCACTTTCTTAAATATGTACATGTCTGATTCGTCATATACACCAGACTATTTTTACATAAAATCGCGCAATCTTGAAAACTCTGATTAAAAAAATTTACGGAAACCAAACCCATTATTTATTAACTTATAAAAGCACATTAATTATTACTCAGGTATGGATTTATAGCTCAGTTTTTTGCTGTATACCATTTACTTATATTTCACAAGCTTTACCTTGGGGCTACTTGCTAGTTACATCGCAAGGCCAAAAACCCGTCTGACGATGTGCAAAATATCGTAAAATCATGGTGATTGTTAAATAAAATAAAAATTTGATAACAAAATTAGACAAGACTTTCATTTTATTACATCACTCCTGATTAGAATCGTGATTAGATACTCTTTAGAGAAGCATTGCATTTCAAATCTACAATCTCATGCTAATTCTAGGAGAAAGCCCTTCCCACATTTACACTCTAATTCAATTCCAATCAAAAACCCCTAATTGATTTTAAGATTGTCGCGACTGCAGCGAGTCACGAATAGCTATAAAAATTCCCAAACACTTCTATTACTAGTGCTAACGAAGTGCAACTCTACCATCAGTATCCACATCTTTTTCATTCTCCACACCATTGGCTTGTAAAATCATCATCATCTAAACAAATAAATCACAAAAACCCACTAGACCCTGAAATTATCACTTCTCTCTTCAACAAATAGCTACTAACCAATTCATCACGTATATGCTCTTCAAATCAAAACAATTCAGATTCAGAAATGACCCACAAACCATAAAGTAAAAGCGTATCTATGAAATACTTTCTTTGTAAAAATACACACCTTTCTTGGGCTCCTCTTGTGCAACTCTTGCTGAACTTTTTCCCTGCGACAGCCATCGACTTGATCCTCATCCAAATCATAATACGGACAATTGTCATCATCACAACTGATCGCCGAACAGCAATAATTATTCTTATCCCCATCGTAGAAGTAACAATTGTTCCAGAAAATACCCCCGTCACAACCGAATTTCGTCGTTGGGAAGACATTTTGAATTGTCGCTCCGGCTGCCGAAGAAACCGTTACCGATGAACTACAATTACTGCTACCATCCGACTGGTATTTTCTAAGATCTGTAGACAATGCACTTCCGCTGCCATCGTCATCATCATCATCCAGCTCTTCCTCCTCCTCGTCATCCTCATCATCTGCTGCCGAGGAGGACGATAGTGTGACACAACTTGACCCACTCGCCGTCTGTTGGCTATCATAGTGCTTGATCAGATCACTGACACCACTTCCACGTCGTCCCCGATCATCGGCATCGGACAAAGAAGTACTATCCGCCGATGATGAACAGCTGACGGGGTAATTACGAACGAAGATCTTCACACTATTCCGCGATTGATCGCCGCCTTGAGATCGATGATGATCACCATTTTCGGCGTCAACCCAATGATTTATATTTTTCAAATCATTAAATTTACGATTTTCGATATTCTTTAGGTTGACGTCTACATTACAGACCTTTGCCTTCGAAGAGGACTTGATCACGATCGTGTTGTTGAGAACAGATGGCGAAAGTAACTCATCTGTGGTGGCCTTTGTCAGATTTTTATTGCTAAAATTTTGTACATCATTTGGGTCGCTCTGCTGCGATCGATTGATCACGATTGTTATTTGATCTTTTAAGTGGTGATCTTCGACTGAGGAGAGCTTTTTCTTCTCAGCCGTGGGGGAGTTGGAGATGATCTTCTCAGAATCTGAATACTTCTCCAAATTTTTCATATTATTCTCCTTGACAAGTTCTGCCTTCTTCTTGCTCTGATCAGTATCGGAATCGATGATATTCTGAGGATCACCGGATGACATGGGGCAATTGGAGAAGGTACAGTTTTTGTATCCACAAGTGTTTCGTGTCTTCCGATCGATCTTGGCGTAGTGATTGTTCGATGATTTTGCATGATCACCATGATCAGTGTGATCGGTAGCTTGAGCCGCATCTGACAGCTGATTGATGATCAGTAGTGGTTGACGCTTTTTACGAATGTGAACGCGTTCCACTTTGATCTGATGATGACTGCTGCGCTTGTCGTTACGCTTCCGAAGCATTTTCGCGTCGATCATAGGTAAATCAGTGTCTGATGGGAGGGCAGATTCTACGGGTTTATCAGCTAATTTTTCAGAATGAGCTCTGTTGATCCTCAACTGCTCGGTGGAGCTGTCATGAGCCACGTGAAACATTTTCTTAATCTGTCGATTGAACTGCTCATTTGATTCATTCCTCGGTTCATCTGATTCCTTCTGAATCTTAGAATCAGCTAATTTCTTAATCTTCCAGCTAATCAGTTCTTTGGAGTCACTAGAGTCCACAATTTTCATGATATTTCGGCTTGGAGGTTCGCTCTCAGGTGTAGAATCCACAACTTTTTTCATCTGTCGATTGAACTGTTCATTGGATTCATTTTGTGCCCTCGACTCGCTAATTTTTTTGAACTGCCTGTAATCTTTCGATTCAGTTTGAGTCGGTTTCTTGCTCTGTCGATCCTCAATTTGAGCATTTTGAGCCTCTTTTGACTCAATCCGAGCCCTAAGATCGACCACCTTCTTTCGACTAAATTGCTCCTTCGTTTCAGCTAGTGCCACCTTCTTGGGAATTTTTGACACCGGCTTCGGCTCATTCAGTGACTTTCTGTTGCTTTTACACTCACAGCAGTCTGAATCATAGGGCTGTAGTCCGTCAAGCCTCTTAATCCGTTCATCACTACCGGCTGGAGAAAATGTTCTACGCCGAGGTGAATCCGCTTGCCTTGAGTTCAGCTTTCGTAGTGGCTCAAAGTCCAGTGATTCCCTCTTAGCCATGTGGCTCCTCTGTTGAGCTGCAGTTTCGAAAATCTGCTGAATCTTGGACACATCCGAACATGACTTTGTGGCTGCAGGCTTCTGAGACTGTCTCTGTGGCCTCAACTGCACCACATCGTGGCCACAATCGATTTTCTCAATTTTGTCGATTTTTGTATAACGCTCCGCTCGTAACTTGCTGCTGCCCAGGTCGTGCCTCTTGGCGGCAGCCAACTTTGTGCGATAATTCCAACTGTGACTTTTCTCAACCGCTGGAGAGCAGCACAGTGAATCCGCAGCTGTTGACGAGCAATCCGAACACTCCGAGCAACAATCCACACAATCCGAGCAGGCTTTGGATGGAGCTGTAGGGATTGCTCGCTTATTTTGAAGGAAGTCCCACGATTCATAGTGGGACCGCTCCACTGCTTGATCCTTCCTCGACATCTCTGGATGGCTACTAGGCCTCTTATAAGCCAGATACCTATAAACGCGGCTTGGATCACTTTCTAATCGGGGCTTGGATGGTGCACACCCAACTGGTGCTGATGATCTTGCTGCTGGAGATGATCTGGTCGCGGCGGCTGCCTGCTTACACTGGCTAACGTAGTTGATTTTAAGTAATTCCATTTTGGGTATATCATTGCTAGAGATACGCGATTCAAGGGTACTATCCGTACTGGATATTGTTTCCAAGGACGACGGTTTTCGTTTGCTCTGTTCTAAGCTGCCAATTGGCATCGCGTTCCCGATTGCATAAGACAAGGAAACGCACAACGAATGAATTTCTCTTTTTTTCAATTCTACACTCGTTTTTTTTTTTTTTTTAGTATAATTTTTAAATTAAACTTTTACACTTTTTTTTTCTCGGTGCATATATGCATAATTTTTGTATCTTTTCGAATTTTTTTTTCGTATATCGTACCGTTCACTGACATATATTTGCATATTTTTTGGCAACAAAAATGCCTTTCTCTCAAAACACTGAAGATATCGATAAAAGCTGGTTAAACTCGACTTTAAATGTGTATCCAATCGAGAAAGATGCATCCATCCCACATGTAGATGCGCGGAAAACTCACGAATTTCGAATGAGCATTTCGGGAATTATTCAAATGTTAGCCATTAAATAAGAATACGATTTGTATCTACAAGATACTTTCTTCGTTTCGAGATCGGTGAATATGTACGGGAAAACGACGCGTGCGCGCGTGGCGTTTATGAACGACGACGACGTTTACTTCGGCACAGTTCGCAGTGGACTAACCGAGTAAATTTACAGTGAAGTTGGTAATACGTTTGAATAGTGGTGCGATGATTGTGGCGGTGTAGTATTAGCCAATGGTTTGGTTTGCCGTACTGGCTTCCTCTTCGGATTGTTTTTTGCTTCTTATTTTATCTTTTTAGTTTTATTCTTTGGTCGTCTTTTGATAGTCGGTGGGCAGTTCAGTCAGTCGCTGCACTTAAGCGGAAGATAAAATTATGTCTTCGTGTGGTTTGGTTAGTGTAATGTCCGTGGGATGAAGTGTGTGCGCGTAGAATGCGTTATGAGATAAGAGTTGCAATGGCAAAACAGTGGCGGGTCAAATGAGAGGCGACAGATATTAAAAATCTTCTTCCTATGATTATTTCGGAATTAATTGGAAGATTCAAGATTTTATTTAATTGAGTCACTGAAAACATGGGACCGGATGCTTGAACCAACGTCGATTGGTGGAAGTGAACAAGCGGAGTCGTCGGAAAGGAATAAGTGAACGTAGATCAAATGGGGCAGACATTCCTTATGCATATATATACATATATATATATATATATATATATATATGTAAGCACATACTACTGTTTGGCATAAGGAAGCACAAGATTAAAGGGCGGATACCTTTTTACTTCATGCCTCCTCACCTACATAAAGTGTTTTGCAACTTTTAGGAGCTCACCACGTAGTAGGTATAGGATACATAGTATTATCGATATCTAGTGTTTCAAGCAATAATTTATTCAAAATGAGCTTCATACACATTTTCATATTCAGTGAGCAGTACTAAGTCTTAAAATCAACTATGTATTTTTCTCACTAGAAGACGGTGTAGTTCGACGTAAAGGCGGTACTCTTATCAACTTCCTAACGTACGCCACTGTCTTTCACAGCTTCAACAAAGTACGAAACCCTCAGATCGCAGACAATAAGCCACTCTCTGCAGAGGAGCGAAACAAACCAAATGACTGTTGGCAATAAAATTGATGAAGCAGATCATAGCGCAGCGCAGTCATAATTTCAGTCAACGTCAGCGCTATGTAGTTTACACATTCAACAGACCGTACACCAAGATGAACAGCAATCGATAAGGCCTGACTTTGGCATTGAGCTGCCACCAGCACACAGCTTGAGTCCAAGTTTAAGGTTGTCCAAGACCTTTTTCGATTACCTAGCGGTGTCCATTCGTGTTGCCACCGTAAAGGGAAGGAAAGGAATTTCAAGTCAATAAGCAATGTTTACCATGCTCAACTATGTAAGCACAAAATATTCATAAGCGGCCTCTTCTTATCCGACGGATAGCTTGACAGTTGACTTGACTTGGGCAAACATCAATCTTAGGTGTTTATTGGCCACCGGAATCGTGCCATGCATAATTATTCGCCAATCTTCTCCTTCACTTTTGGCAGATTTAATTGATCTGTTTTTTGAACTGAGACAAAACCATTCCAAATCTAGAGGATTGGGCTTGAAATTTTTAATGCCACTTGCGAGGCAATGGAAAACCGGATTTCGAATATTTACGAGGTGTCTAGGTGAAAATGAAATTGAAAGCAATCACGTGATGGTTTCTAGTGCGCATCGAAGTGTTTATTACCAATCAATCTGTTTTATTTCTATTGTTTCAAGGAATTTCAGTATCTTCTTCGGAAATAAATTCCGTTGTTTCACTTTCTAGATGGGAACTGCGATTGTTGGAGGTTTAGGTTAGGAAACTGTCTTGGAGGGAAAATACAAGACTTAGCGGTAATAACTAGAACAAATAAAATAATCGGTGGGAACTGGATACAGTCAATTTACAATCGTGTCAAAAAAAAATGGCGCCGGACATACTCTTAATTGGTGTAAGCAATTCAATAACCACTTTTAAGTGCAATAAATACCACGGTATTAGCCAATGTGGGAACAGATTGATCACGTTGAGACTATACTTTGTAGTTTCAAAAGAAGAAATCGATCGGGCTGTTGTGACATCAACAAATAATGGTGGCGCCAATTTGTCGGCAAGCTTGTATTGAACGTGTACTTTCCACTAAGGATGTACAGAATGGGCCATAAGTTACAATGGGGTTTAAAATTGAATTACTTTTTCATTTATATAAACATATTTTAATTTTATTTTATAGATTGTATGAACAATATCTGGAGAAAATGTAATGGCGAGATTCACAACTGAACACAGAATCAGAATACTAGAATACTATTATTTAAATCAGCGATCAATTATTTTTACGCAAAGAGCATGTTGTCGCCATTTTAACGTAAGAATTTCGCTAAATATACATTATGGTGTGGCATCACATTTGAGAGGATCACTGGGCTTTACTTTTTTCAAAATGAAATAAATAAGTGCAGCCACGGTTATTGGAGAGCGCTGTCGGTTCAGGATCGAACATTTTATGCGTCCTGATGTTGAAAACTATCCTAAAATTTGGTTTCAGCAGAATGCAGCTACTGCTAATACTGGCCGAGCCACAATAGCACTTTTAAGTCAAATTTTTAAAGATCGAATTATTAAAAAAAAATACGCCGGATTTTACGTCAGTAGACTTTTTTGTTTGGCGATATTTCAAAGAGCCCGTATATGTCAGCAGGGTCGAGGCGATCATTGAGCTCAAGGCCAACATTGACGCTGAAATTCGATCGCTTCGGCCAGAAACTTAGAAAAATGTTATCATCACTCCGATACCGTAAATAGGGGTCGTTAAGCTGATATTCGTCTTCATACATAATTAGTGCAAGCAAATTTCATTTTGTATATTTTATAAAACAAAAAACTAATATAAAATAAATATATAAAGAAAAATAATAAAGATTTTAAACCCCATGGTGCTTTATGGTCCAGCCTATATTAAGCCTACAGGCGTCTACGTATTTCTCCAAAATGACACCTTTTCTAGTGCTTTATGTACACTTTTGTGATCGTAATATAAAATATTTGTTTCTTCCCTTTTCTTTATTAAATTTTTTCCTTCACACCTATTTCTGTAAACAATATTCTGAAATTTGCATCAATTTTTTTAACCAAATAAATTTACATTGTATTAAAACATATAGTGTGAATCGATAAGTGTACAGACTAAACTTGGCAAGTTTTCATTAAGGAACTGAGTAATATTGAGACTCTTGAAAACATGCCAAGTTTGGTCTGTAAATTTATCAATTCACTATATTTTTCTGTGCTCATCAAAACCCTGCTTATAGAGATGGGCTAAGTCATGAATTTGCATTCGTAGTTATAACTGTGAACGCGATTTCTTATTGACTGTGAATGTAAACTGCTAATGCGAATTCGTAATGGTCATACGTGTATGTACATCTGTCCGGCTACTTTGTCTGAGTCAGACAAAATTAAATTTTCTTCCATAAGCGAATTTTCATTCAATGGTGCAAGGGCCAAAATAATTTTGCATGTAACTAAATTATATTTAGTTACAGCATCTAAAATCCCCTTTACTGATGTTTCCTGTTTTTATCGTATATACGAGTATACACCGACTGCCTGTGCCTGTGCTCCGTAACTTTTCAAAGCAGAATTCGGTATTTCGTGGTCGGAATTCCCCATGTTGGATTATTAATGATTTTTCTCGTAATAATATGTTAAAAATTATCTGTGTTCCAAACCTCAAAGCTCTAGTCAGTCAATGAGTCAGTGAATGCCCAAATTTTTGATTTTTGGACAGTCGTATCTTGGAAACTATTCCAACTAGACGTATGCAATTTGGAATACTGCTCCTTTTGGTAAGCTTAATCCCCCAGAAAAATTCAGTCCTGTAACGTAACTAACCTCGGAGATAGAGGCGGGTCGAAAAGAGCTCGAAATGGTTCATGTAAATATTTCACAATGCGCACGGTCGGTTTTGTGAGAACATAGCCTGGCGCACTCTGTGCGCATAGATTAAGTTTGACACATTGTTTGTAACATAAAATAGTAATAAAGATATACAATATTTTTTCCTTTTTTAAAGGATTATTTGGGGTGAAAGTCTTTTATTCTGCAACGAGCATTAGCGGGACATTCGCACAAATAATGTTCGATAGTTTCGGTGACTTCGCAACATTATCTGCACGTATCTGATAGACTTATCCCAATATTCTTGATGTGGTACATATTTAAGAGAGCAATGACAATCTTAGGATTATTTTTGTTCATTGGTAGTGTAGGTATATCTTTTAAATTGCTTAGCAGGTCTAAGGTTAACTTGTGAGTTTCAGTATGAAAGCTTCTTATGTAATTCCCAGCGATTTAGCACTGTTTTTATTTGGCTGACAGATAAGACACAGAATGGCTCACTAGCATTCTCATTGCCAGCGATGCCCTTATGATCGGAGACCCAGGTCAGTGTGATTTTTTGGCGAGCAGCAAACTGCAGGTGATACATAATACATGTATATGTGTGATTAGTACCAACAGTAGAATCTAGTGAGCCACGTCCATCAGTGTGCCATCCCTTTATGATATTTCACATATGGTTTTTTAAGAGTTCGAAACAGTACGATGGTGTAGTGGTAACATCATGGATTGTCACGCTTCACGGTTCAAATCAAAAATTTATTTATTTCTCAAGAAACATATAAACAGTTAGTCATATGGCTGGAAAAATTGTTCGCCCTGTTGATGATTGATATACCTATGACATCAGGTGGTCGGAAAAGAAATACTGTTAATCAGAAGCAATAACAAAAGTCTCCCTAGTAATCTGGTCACCACTTTCGGAGTTTTTCTAAAATATAAACATCTGAGTTTCATACCACTACACCAATCTTTCTCCTTTTTCTTTCTTTCTTTCTCAATCTTTCTTTACCCTTTTCAACACCCACACTGTGTAAAAACATTTAAAAGGGTATTCATAACCCCCTGAGTGCGCGCGAATTTCGCCCACTTTTTGAAAAATGCATTTTTAATAGAAATCATAAGTCATAGGAGCGGAATTAGTAAAATATAGGTATTCATCATTTTAATATCCGTTTATGTAGGATTATTATATAGAGCCACGTCCAACAAAAAAAAATCATGTTATTTCTAAAAAACTAACGAAGTTACGTTCAGGTTTTTCATTTTATTTGATAACGCTTCGCCAACTTATTTTCGGCTGGGTTAAATAATAAAGGTATAAAATATGTATTATACGATCAATGGATTGTAACTTTTCTGTATTTTTCGTTCTTGGTTTATTCTGCCTGCGACCTCTTTAGCGATTTTTCGCTGGTGTGGTTTTTGCAGCTATTTTCCGCGAAAATAGTTTAAGAAATTCACTCCTCATGAGGAGTCAAAAATATAATTCCTTATGTAAAAGAACGAAATATGTATATAGAGTAGACGTGGATTACGAAAAAACTCTTTTTTTTTTGCAAATAAGAGCTTTGCTCGATTTTGACTAAAAAGAACTACTTTTCTCAAATTGAAAGGAATATTTTGAGTTCAAAGAAAGCCACAACCATACTTATAGAATAATTTACTTTCACCACCAAATTATAATAAAAAAATGCATTCTACAGAGCAATTAAAGTAGATGTGATATTTGGAGGCTAGTTTCAAATATTTTTTCGAGAAAACTGCAGTTGTGAAGGAAAGTGATATATTGATTTGTAGAGCAAATATCATATTAAAAAAAAACATTTCCATTTTTCATCTACCAGAAGAAATCTCATCACGCCTCGTAATTACTTAGTTATAAGATGCCCTTCCTCCACATTCAATCATTAATCAGTCAAATTTAACCGGAAAAGATAAATAGATACCGTATGGAATAACAAAAGTATAATTCGACAAATTTAAATTCCTTTACTCGGTATGTACGGTCATTAGCCCTCGAACTATAGATCTTAAGCATGATTCCCACTTTTGACAGACGTCTGCGTTATGTATATTTTCAGTCAAAACAACACTATGGGAACCTGCTTTTCGTTGCAGTAAATCTATTACTGAAAAACCTAAATGCTTTTGTTAATAGCTTTTGATCCCTAATTGCTTGCCGGCATCATTAAACAAATGGACTTGAAAAAAAGCAGAAAAACTCCCAACAAAATTCACTGCTGCGTATACGTAACCATCGATTAACGAAAAAAACCAAAATCGTCATCCAACTGCTAGCCGTTTCATAATCCAGCCAACAGTCTAGATTTCCTTACTTGGCCCCTATACCCAGTCACACAGATTACAAAATCCCCGGACAGAATAAATAATTAAACATCGCCATCCACCAGCAGCAAAAGAAAAACTAATTACGACGACAGTTTTTCCAACTTTTTCATGCGGTAATTTGTAAAATTTTCTACTCGCGCCAAAACCAAACGACAAATGACAAAAACACTAGCAAAAGGGCCCCACTTGCCTCCAACTAATAGTAAATCGTTTTTATTCACTTTCTTTTATTACCCTCGATGGAATTTCTCTTGACCGCTTGCCAGAGAATCGTCGGAGATATGTTTTGTCGTTTATAGCACAATAATTACGACGGACGGGCGATTAAAATTACCCACCCGGGCAGTAATCACCGGAGAAAGAGTCAACGACAAGATCAGTACTCTTAGGACGTTCTGTGCCAGACAGCGGGGGGCCTTCCTCCATTAGGGTGCTTCGCGGTACATTGTCTAATTGTTTGTAATCTCCTAAGAAGATTTTTCGACAAAACATAGCTACCGACTGATTTTTATCAAAGCCTCATGCTTACAATGGGAGGAAATAACCGCCTTTCAGGGGCATTTAGCCATTGTCAATTCGAGGAGAGATTGTTGTGTTCGGCGCTCTGAGTATCTATTCAGGTTTCACTTTGTGACGAGATATAATCGGTCACGTGTTAGAATATTGTTCATTGGGATTAGGTTTGATTTCGATGGAACTTCGCTGAAAGGTGGCTTTGTTTGGGAATGTCATTGGCTTCAGAAAGCGGACACGGTGTTCCTATGAAAGTGGTTCTGTTGATTGATATCTATTGTAAGCAAATTGGAAGTTCGTGGTTCTCTTTGGGATGTTCTTCTACTGATTGTCTTCTGTTGGTCTTTAGCGGGGATTCACTTAAATAAAGCCTAAGTAGGTGTTAACACAAAGCCGTGTTGCAATGTTAATTAATTTAGTGGATAAAGGCGAGATTATTATAAGCGGGGCCTGTGCATTGAGATTGAGTTTTAGATTGAAGAGGCTACTTTTCATCTGCATTTATATTCAATAATGTCTTACCGCCTTATTATTATCGCCGGACGGTGATAGGAAAGTTAGATCGGGTAGTCCAAAATCCATTAGAGAGGCGAAGGTTTTCCACCAGCAGTTATAGGCCATTTATTTTAAGAAGCATGTATCACCGTGTCACAGTGATAAGAAATGTGTACTTGAGTGCGCCAAAATTATTCAGTGATAAGGAATTTGAACATAGTCGCCTTTTGGTACTAAATTAAACTTTGTTCGCATAGCCATGGCTGCTACAGACCTTTGTAAGCTATTTGTTAAAGATTCTTGTAAAGATTTGTTCCACATACAAAATCAACGACTAAAGTTTTGAACCAATACAAGTCATTAACTGCAGAACAGATTTTATGTCTTAAACCTGAACTCGCATGATGATTACACGAGTGTCATATTGTCATTTAGGCGAGAATTTTGAAAATTCGTACTCCCGGTATCCGATTATTTCGATGAAGAAAGAAGAATGTCTTGTCACCAGAGTTCTAATTCAGAAATGCTTACTGCTAATTTGAGTTATGAGGATGAACGCGCATTTTGAAAAAGCAAAGTTGATCAGTCCTGCACTACTTGCCAAAGTTTCGGGGTGGAATAAGTGAATTGAAACAATTGTGTATCGGAAAGCTTTCTCTCATCCAAATATTCATATCATACTTTAAAGCGCACTACTCCATGATCGAACTAATAATGATAAAATGGAAGAGAATGGAACATTTCGGATGTGGAACGTGACTTTTCTCAAGATTTTTATATTTTTTTCATGACTGTCCCTCTCTCTTCGCCCCTCACTCTTTTCACCCAAAAACTATTGACATAGCGGATCGATGAGTTAACATCTAAACAGAGTCCTACTCAACAACGGCCAGTTTACTAGTACGCCAGCTAAATATGTACTCGTCAGCTATTCAAATTATATTAATTACCAGTCACCATAGGAGAGCAGAGCCAATGAAGGGGAGTGAGTTGTGAATAACTACTAAAAGAAAATGAGGACTTGTGGTACAGAAATAAATGACTAGAAATGACACAATTGTGATCTTATAACCACCCCGGTGGGTGAAAAGTTCACAGCATTTCGGGCCATAATACCACAGTTTAAAAGTGGAAGTAGGCCATAAGTCCACAACTATTCTTTTGAATTGTATAATGTATTAAAACAAAGAGAACAAGTATCGGAATGCTCAATAATTTAATTTAATTTAACAAAGCGGTACAAAATTTAAACAAATTTGCTTCAATATACTGAAAAGCATGCGTATATGGTATGTGTTCTTCAGATTTCTTACTCATGGGTATGAAAAGAAAAGGGTAAACCTATAATTGATAAAGGAATATACGAGTAAATAGAAAGAATTTAAGTTTTTGATTGTAACTAGACCTTTGTGATTTAGTTTTTGAGAAAAATTTAAAGGTCTGGTTACAATCAAAAACCCAAATTCCTTCCTTTTATATTCCTTTATCAATTATAGGTTACTCAAAAACTAAATCTGAATCTTAAAATAACAAAAATAAAGTATTTAAGATTTAGTTTTTGAGAAGTTTATAAATGAACTAATAGTGAACAGTTCGTGCATGGTGCAACAGAAATCGAATCGAATCGTACTATTAATAGCTGCTCACATTCACCTAGTGGACGAACGATGAAGTTGCCGTCAACCGCTCTGATATTGTCAAAATCGTTTGAGCCATTTCTGAGATGTAGCCGGCTTTTGAAAACACGGGATTTTGCAGCAGAAAACCAAAATTTGTAAAGCACCAAAATCGGTCAGAACATTTTTTTAAGATTTCAATAAAAACTTGGTATGTACTCGTAACTTTTGGATCCGAACCACCTAAAGTACCAAATATAGTCAAAATCGTTTGCCATGTTGTCAAGAAAAATTAACGTTTCACATTTTTATTTGACATTTCTTCTATAAATTTCCATATGACATTTCTATAACGCATTTCCGTTCACGAATAGAATTAAAGTCTATGTTATCGGTATTGCGAGTCTCTATTTGTATCAATATTTTTCTATTTGAGAGAATTGTCAATTCTATCGGAAATTCCTGGTCGACTTTTGTTTGAAAGGATGATAAACACACAAGACAATGGATAACGATGAAAATAAGTAAGTATATTTTGACTTATATTTAAGTTAAAAGGTTTTTTATGCAAACTGATTTATTTTTTTTTACAAAAATAACGACAAAATTTACGAAGCGGCAGATGGAAAAATTGGTGTGCGTGTTGGCAAAAAATCCGCTTGTGGCAAAAGGCACTTGCATTTGTCTAGAGGATTGGAGTGCACTCTTAAATTTCCTCTGTGTTGAAGTGTTGTCACAATTCCAGCTCGTGGTACATCCTCTAATTCATCCTCAAATACATCAAACCAAATAAAACTCAAACCAAACTCACACTCAAACAACAAATCATACGGAGATTTGACATTTGAGTTGAAAGCTCGATTCAAGACCTTTTCCTTTTCTATTTCAGAAACTCGATTCTATTTCAGCAATACCAATTTTAAGCTTGATAGAATCGACAAAAGTCGAATAGACCTTCGCAATAAGCCCCCCAATTTAAGATATTTTTAACCGTCACCCACTCGGGGCTGTGGGTTAAAGTATGTTCTCTTTCCTGCGTACAATTCCGATACATACTTCAATTCGCATTTTTGTAAGATGCAACACTTCCTTTCGTCACATTCGATCAATTCATTTTTTACTTTACCGCTCCAAAGGAACATTCACTTCAAAATGGATGAGAGTTCACCAAAATTTGAATTAAAAACTGTCAATGGCATTGGAGGATCACAATTTCAAGTCTCGTCAGAAATCTTCAAAATTTTTCGTCGACTTTCCTTCTACGAAGGCTGTTCGATAACTCAGTGACTTTGATACAAGATGGTGCTCAGATTGCATAGAGGATTTTTTCTGACATCTTTTTTTCTTTCTCGGCATTTACAAAAAAATCAAATATACAAAATGTCAAACACTTAGCTTTTTACAATAATCGAAAGAACTTTGGTTTGTGAGATTTGGAAAGAAGTGAGTTTCGTGTTTTAAGAAAGCACTACTTTTTGCATGTGGATAAATGGAGTTGAAATGAATTAAATTTGGCATTGAATCCACATCCTATCTGATAATCCTTGAAGACTTTTCGTTCTCTTTTGCCAACGATTTTTCAAATTTTGCAAACACTCCCATTTATTCAAACGTTTACACCGTTAAATAGTAGTTAACATTTTTCTCCCATTTCCTAACGTTTACATTGACCTCCTAACAATTAAATTTGGCACCTTTCATCACTTCATCAGTTCAGAGCAGTTAAAATACCACAAAATTGCTATAAAATTAAAAGAAACTCTCTTAACCTTGCCCTTAATAGTTTTAATTTGAAAATTTTGCTACGTATTTATTACCGCTATGCGTAACTACTCCATAAACTTTATCATAACTATGCACAAGAGATGTTAAAACTTAATAGCCATTTTAGGTGTGGGTAAACAAACAATATTCGCAAATATTTTCCCAAAAATAAACAGACTGGCCCACAATTTAATTTGATTGCTTCGCCTCTCGTATTTGAAATGCAAAATAATTGTGAAAATTTTCCGCCAAACGATATAAACCTTTTTTTGGGCAACAATGCATTTTAAATTGTCAAATTAAAATAAAATGTTTACAAATTCAACAAAAGTGAACGCATTCACTGGGAGTTTAGTACTTAATTAGACGCACAAGTCTGACTCTCTGATGGGAAGTGCCGGGAGTCTGCCTTCTCCAGTGAAACGAGTTTGGATTTCGAAAAGTTTTGCGGTGCATTCAGTTTCATGACGGTCGTTTGCACTTTGAAATTGAGTCTGCAATTATGCGTTTTCAAAACGACTCCAGTGCATCCAACAAACCCAAACAATCTCTCAAGTGCAGGGTTATAAATTACTTCCTGAATGGTAGTGCTGCCAGCTGGTAATTAATCACATTTGAATGACTAGCCAATTAGGAACCCGTTAAGAACCTAAATACTTTATATTTTTCTTAATAGCTTCGTGGTGATTTATCTCATTTGGAATCTATTAATATATTGCGCGTGTTTACCCGACGTAGCTTGTTAATCTGTTTAAAGAAATTCTCTTCTCAATATGTATTCATCGGGGTCAAAAGAATTGGATGCGCGAAATTTAAGAACTTTTTTTTCTTAAAAATCAGGTGATTTACGACATTGTTCTACGACAGAACCGTTGGTTGGAGATTTTCTTCGCAGAAATTAAAATTGGATGAGAGAAATGCGAAGACAAATTTAGACCTATTTTCTGAATACGCATAGGGCACATCATTAACAGTTCAATAAAAGCTAATTGATTATGCTATGGTTATTTGTTGGGAATAGAACAAGGTGTTATGTCTGTATGCGTAATGATCAGAAATTCGATATGAAAGTAGTCAGAAATGAGTCGATGCTTTTGTTGATATTTCAACATTTTCGCCTACCCATTCTTACTATGAGTTTGCTGCTGAATAATTCTGGAAGAGTTTCAAATAGGAGATTTCATCTAAATTTTGCTAGTTTTCTGACCATTTCAAATGCTGCTCTAATGACTTTTTTTCGAAAAGTGGGTGTGGTGTAACCAGAATTTACGGTTTGATGATGTAATTTGCGTTTCCTGAAGAAGTCACCTAAAAAATGAAAGTAACTATAACACATGGTGGACTTAAACTAGTTTACACTCGGGAACAAAGAATTGAAGTTTAATCTTTCTGTCTCCCAATTTTAGTTTTCAACATACAGAACGGTTACAATTAGTTTGAAATGAAAAGGATCGTATGATATCACGCCCTTATAAACTGGGTTTGGTGTTTTGAAATGAAAATTTTCTACTGAAATGTACATATTATTGTACTTACTTTCTTTGAATTCCCAGAAAATTCATTGAAATCATTTAAAAAAAAAAAACACCTCCCAAAAAGGAGGCGTTGCCGTATATCATCTAAGGACGTGTTATAGAACAGATCAATACCTTCATAATTTATTAACACTATTTTTATAACTCTAAGCTTCACCTAAATCAACGCCGGTGCCGTAGCAAGGATGGCAATGATATAGTCGGTAGTGTACTTGTATTTTCGATCACAATGTGGATGAAAGCATGCCCCAATATTAGAATGATGCTTGAAATCCCTGAATTCGCATAGCACCCAGGTTTTTTGCCAATAGGATGCTGGCTTCGACTGGAATCACTCTACCTAACATATCAGTCTACGGTCTAGTATAAGTACGAGTACATCCAACATATTTAGCTTTTTCAGAGAATTGGATTATCATTCGTTTGGTCTGGGGGCTCAATCTGTCTTTGTCGTTCTTTTATTCGTGAACTTCCATTTGCTGAAAGACCCCATCCTTTTGTTCACCTATTTTAGGTAGGATTAACTGAAGCACTTCAGTGATAGTGGACATGAAATTGCCCGTTTGTAGTAAGAAAACATAATTGACATTTGTCGCGGTCTTTAGTTTCAGTAAAATTCTGTTCACATACAAGGTTCAACGTAGGACTGACAATATTTCTCGTTGAGGGATGCCTCTCAAACCTACGATATGCATTTGGTACCTTCCAACTCTGAGATAATGCATCTCATTTTGAGTTCCACTTACGGGGAGAGTATCTATGGTTACTTTTACTCCAATATTTTTGCGTTTTAATATCGAGGAAGGCTGTTAGAGTGACTTGTTGATAGAATTACTCAAATCCAAATGGGAAATGTCGATCAGAAATTGCCATCATTGACACATTTACTATAAAATTACTGTAGATTTGGGCGAGTTCATAACAAATGGTATATTTCCATAGAAAAAGTGGGTAAAATGTAAACATACCGGTCTCACAAATCCATCTCGCTTGCAGTCAGAAAGTTGTCATGATTGACTAAGTGGTTGAGTACTAAACTTGAGTATATCAAAGGCCGGGGCTAAAGTTCGACAAACTCTACTAATTATCTACTCAGCAAAGAGTGCTTACAAAGTAATTTTGAACTTATTGGTATGGTGGTTTCATAAAAGTGCACCATCTCAAGATTTGACGAACATTTTGAGAAGTACATAAGTCTGACAGTCTATTTAACGATTTTCTTGATACTGATACCTGAGGTGAGGTATGGTACTATGAGTCCTTTTTTGGTAATAATTTGAATAAGACTGCCTATTGTTGTTAAAATGAATACGAAACCATGATTCATCCACTGATGAACAATGCAAATATGAATAGACTTTTCTTAATATATTCCACCTTTGCATGAAATTAAATCTAAAATTGGCTAACATATTTCAGATATTTTGTGCCAAACTGGTCGTTGTATCTAAGATCAATTTAAAAGGAAAGTTTTGATAAAACCATGAACTTCTTGTCATTGAAAGACGAAAGAAATACGTGCCACAACGCAAAGCTAAGAGAGATACAATTAAATGTGTTCGAATCGGTATCAGATACAAGAATCGTGGAACGTGCGTTACACCTTTAAGTATGTCGGGCGCACATAGCGAGATCAACGTATTTACATTGAAACACTGAAGGCTGATTCTCTATGCTAAGAGTTTGCACGAATTCATTCTATTAAATCAAAGGAAATTCATTAATTAGTGTCACTCGTCGAACTTAATTGTTTGCATTTCCTTTCCAAACATACAACTCCGCTCCTAACTCAGAAAAAGATACCCTGCAGTCATTTACTGTCATGCACCTCAACATACTCATCAAAATGAGAATTATTATTTGGAATAATTTACAATTTCAATCACGCATTGATGTCTGCTTGCTACGGCATGCCATGCATGCGAATGCAAGTGAGCATACAATTTGTCGTACAGCTCACGCGGCATTTTAATTGTTGTCTCCACAAGAAATCTCAGCCACTAAGAGATACATAACAATAAATAATTATTAATTAATTAAAACAGTAGCGGCATGCAGAGAAATTGTGCAAAGCAGCACTTCTGCGCGGAACGTGTCAACATTGCATAGATACTTTCGTTTCACCCACGAACTAGGTTAATGTGTGTGGATTGAATTGCTAGGGCCGAGACTTGGACCGAAGCTGGCTTCTGGCACCCACAAGTCACGCCCCTTGGGCGCAAACCACTTGGGTAATTAATTAGCTCTTCATTCATTCATGGTTTTCGATTTCATTTGGCGCGCAACGTCGTAATGTTTGGCGAAAACATCCGCCGCACTGCAAGTGCTTCAGATGGTTATGGTGGCTGAATTGGAAGTGCGTGAGGGTTTGTTTTTATGGTGGGAATTTCTAATTACTAACATACTTAGTCGAGACATACATGAGGGCTTTTGATTTAGGTGTCGTGTCCAAGAGCTGGAGAAAGTTAAGAAAGAGTCGAGGGCCATTCTCAGCGCCGATACCAATCTAAAAGCTTAAGATCAAACAAACTGTCACATAGATATGGTATCCTTATGTAATAATTAGCATACCACTTATTACATAAGTTGCTTACATCGAGGAAGACATATTGCGACTTCCGAAGCTTACAATAAAAGTGTCTCACAGCTTGATTAGTTCCACTCGAAATGTAAGGAAACGGAAGCGGTTAGCACACAGTGCTGCTAACCTCGCCCGTATCTCATTGATCAAGTCGAATTAATTCACTGAACTTTTTCTGCTCCACATTGACAGGTAATGCATTGAGCAACGAATTAATGGCACAGAAACTCCATTCACTCTCGATTTTCAACAATTTCCCAGCAACCAGACTTGAGATGCACAAGAAATCTAAAAAAAAATTGCCGACAAAATTGATACAGGTTTGGTGGTCCAACTAAACCAGACATTCTCGTCTGTAGTAGATTAATAACTGTGAGGAAGTACAAAACAAGTTACAATATTTTTTAGAGAAAAATAGGGTGTCTAGAAGGAGGACGCCGATGTTTGAGTAAAATATCTACTGACGTGTACTTGCAAGGATGTACCGGCTGTAGTTATGTGTAATTGGTTGTCGATCTAGATGGGTAGATCTTCATAAAGGGATATGGCATTGGATTCGATTTCCTAGACAGTCATCAGTGTGCCATATCCTGGGGACTTGCTAAATGAAATATCAACTTGGTTTTGCACAAGAGATAGTGCAATTTTATGCGTGCTGGGGAACCACCTTCATGACTAAACGACTCGACTCGAATCAGGATGCATCTGTGTAGCTTCTACAAACGTGAAAATCAAGCCAGAAGCTAGTTTTCAAATCCTTCACAGACATTGGTAAGGAACGTGTTATTGTGGCTTTGATTCGGCAGAGTATTGCTGATATCGGAACTGAATAAAACTTGTCATACATGCGATATTCAGCTCGTCGCGTTCATGAACCTTGTTATTACTCAAAGTAAACAAATAAGCATAAGGAAACTGGTTTCAGATTACAAATATCTACAACACCAAGTACTAAGATTTGGCCGCTGATGTGAAATTCACTGGAATTCAAAAAGCACTGAGCTAGTGTCCAATTCAGTAAAGATGCTTCTTGATAAGTTTATCAGACTAAACGCCAGTTGAATGTTGGTTCTCAAAATATAATTAATGGATTGAGGGCACTTAAGTATTTACTGATAATACTACAGAACGCTGAAAGGGTATTTTAAATACACAGATGGAGGCGAACCCCACAGGCGGATCAGTAGAAACGCGGTGAAGTGGGAGGCTTGTGATCCCTTATTTTCGGATCATAATCTCTCTGATGAAAGGAAGAATAAGAAGAAGAAGAAGATGAAGGGTGGATCGTGAGATTCATGAGAAACAGATGCATGCTTAAAATGTATTGTTTGGTGTGAGGCCGGCAATGCGGTTACAGTCAATGGTGTCAGATATCGAAACATGCTGGACGAGTTTTTTGCTCACCAATTGGAAGGTACGGACCTTGATCAAATGGGGGTTCCAATAGGACGGTACAGTATATCATTACTTGCTAGAAGTTTCCACAGCGTTTAATACCAAGACAATTGGAAGTCAATTGGCCGCCCAGATCTTGCGTTTTATCCCCGTGCTCTCTTTAAGTCTTTTTTGTGGTAATATTTGTAATCCACGGTCTACGCCAAAAAGGCTAACACAACTGCTGAACTGAAAAATGAAATCCGGCGTGTTATCGGTCAAATTGATCAGACCATCTGACCATTCAAGCACGTTATTAAGAATTCTGTCAAAAGAACCAGATCCTGCAACAATAGTATGGGTGGTCATTTGAACGACATCAATTCTCATATTTAACTGCATAATGTATACATTAACATTCAATAACAACTATTTAATTTAAATGCAAAAAATGTTTTATTTTAAAATTAAATTCGGCGTTCATTCCGGGACCCCCTTCAAATATTCTGTCTTTGTAGTAACTTCACATGTAACCCTCCGGAAACATCATGGTACAGTCGGAAAAAAGTGCTTGCACTTAATGACCACTTTCACAAAATACCCCCACACTCATTATGTTTCTTCGTTCGATTTTGTTATAGATATTTTCTGTAATTTCAAGCTAGATCAGCAATTCGATTTAAGGCCAACTCCACATCATACATGGAACATTGCAATATTTCAATTACATCAACTGGTCTTGTTTCAAAGAAGGAAGCAACAGCGACATGACATTTCTCTCGGATGTTAGGCAACTACATGTCATGTGAAAGGTTATTATATGGATTCGAGTTTATTCACATCTTACGAGTATATCAGGCCAACAGATTTTGTAAAAGAAAAAAAACAAAAATCAAATCCCCATGTGAATGGCTCATGTGAACGTAACTTTATCTCATGCCCCCTTTTTTGACTCGAACTGACCCAGACTTATCTCAAAACTGAGTTACATCATCTCTTTGACTGTCAATCACATTTGTCGTGACACATTTTAAAATATTTCACAATCGCACGACCCGAAAGCCGTCCATCAGAGACCGATTCCCATGTCAAACTTCCGCAGATGAGAATCTGATTCTGTTGGGATGGGATTGCTAGACAGAAGCGGGTAAGTGTAGATCGCGTGAATAAACAAGTTAATTGCATTAAATCAGAATAACCATGATTTTCACTTCCTACACTGGACTTTGTGATGTTCTTGCATTTTTTATTTATTTTTTTTTTTTCAATTAAACAATTCACCGTACTATATGCAATGAGTTCCCTTTGGCACCGTTAAAATCGACAAACTCTCACAACGCGGTTGCAATATAAGGGGTCAGCCATTGTTGCGGAAACGCACATTGGTTGCGATTTTCATGATTTCTTTGTGCTTTCATCATACTCGTATGTATGTGCGGGTAACAAAAAGAACAGAAAACAATTATATCGGTTACAGTTACAACAGAAAAGATATAAAAAAAGAATGGAAATCGCTCGCGCACACAAACAGAAGTATTGGTCAACTAAAAAGCGTAAACGAAAAGAGCATAACCTTCACGCAAGATGAAGAATCCAAGAGGCAAAAGATAAATAAATTGAATTATTGACCAAAAGAAAAGTGTAACAGTGATTTCTGATTAGCAAGAGGAAGTTCTTCTTCGTCTTCATGGTCAATTCAGTGCTGTTGCAATATGATTGGAGTTGTGCTTCTGGTAAAAGATACACAGTTGATGCTGAAGATATTCTGCAAAAGAATGGCACGTACTGTGCCATATCCGTACTTGCAAGGAAGACGGATGACCGTTAGAGACATGGGAGGTGTGGATTATCTTCGAGGAAAATAATAAGCACTGAAGGACCGTAAATACAATTTACTGTAGTGGTTTACATAACTGAAAGGTCTGTTCAATGGAATTGAGATCCGTATTATAGAATTCATTCGAAGTAAGCGATTGGTGCGGACTTGAAGTAAGTCTTTAAGGAAGCAAACTTTAAAGTATTTTTATATAACTTGACTAACATACAAATGCCAAATTTTAAATACATAACTAGTTTAAGAAGTCTGAACGATTCAAATTCTTCTTTTGCGATATCTTAGGACTCTTATCGACATTGGGAGTGTGGACCCACCAACATCCCAGATTTCTACAACTATACCATGAAACTACCTATCTCGATGCTGACGAAAAATGTATCACACATTGACTGACAGCTTTCGACTTTCAAAACTGTACCAGGTTTCTGGAATTTAACGAATCTACTTGCTTCGGCTTCGGTAACTGCTCTGACGTAGGTGAAAGGTTAGTGGACATCGACAACGCGAATCGCTTTGCCCCATACGGGGTACCATATTAAAGCAGAAAACCGGCTAAAAAGCCAAATTTTCTTTTAATATAAAAAAAATAAAAAATAAAATAAAAAAAATATTAGTCTAAGATTTATTTTTGGTGGTGTGGTTTGAAACTCAGCTGATATCATGGTTGGTGTCTGAACTAGTCGGGGAGAATTCGATCTGACTTCTGCATTCGGTTCGGATTTCTACTGTTGTATATTATTTGTTTCAAGTTCGTGTTGAGTTACTCTAGTGCATGATCGTATTATTTAATTTTATTCTAGAAAACTTGAATGGATATGGTTAGTACTTGAACCTATCAATAACCGAACACATTACTTCTACACCATTCCACGCATCATAAATTCAATTGATGCGCAAAGAACGTTCAACAGAAAACACCGCAATCAGTCGCCATGTTAGAGATCTTCTTGTAAATGTTCGAAACAGGCGACGCGAGATACGAGAAGCCGAAGTAGGGATGACACGCGATTTTAAATTCATAAAGAATCCATTCGACGATGTCGAAGTGTCACTTCAGGTGTCACATCTTTAACAAGGAGTTTTATAAGAGCGCGAGTCATGAGCCATGGAAGATAATGGAGACCCTATGAGCGACAAGGGGAAGCAGGTCCTGGCAAAAACGATAAAGGAGTTTGCTAGCGATTTAGCTAGGCCAATAAGCCTTACCTCCTTTGACCTAAAGAGCTTTGAAAGACCAGTTGACATATACATCCGTAGCAAACTACGCCCAGGTGACATATCTCCAGTGCAGCACGCCTATATGAAAGGGAAAAACGTAGAGACAGCGCTGCACTGTGTATTCGGCTCAATAGAAAAATCATTGAAATACAAAGAATATACACTAGCCGCTTTCCTAGACATTGAAGGAGCCTTTAACAATGTCAAAACAGATGCGGTTCATAGAACTCTAACGAACCTCAATATTCACAACTCCCTGATAAAATGGATCATCAATATGCTAGAGGAAAGAAATATTAAAGTTGAACTCGGAGGAACAAAGCTTAAAGCCTATGCCTCAAGAGGCACCCCCACTGCTGTGGGTAATTGTCCTGAATGAAGTCCTTCTAACACTCAAAAACAGTGGCGTCAAAACCGTTGCGTATGCGAACGACGTTGTGCTGCTGGCAACAGAAAAAATTTCTCTCGACCCTGAGCGAGCAAATTGAAGGGGCGCTGAAAACCACTGACTGCTGGACGAAGAGGTGTGGACTAGCGGTTAATCTCCAGAAAATGGAGTTAGTATTATTCACTAACAAAAGGATAATTCCACAATTCGTAACACCTTCCGTAAGGGATATTCCCCTAAGTATTTCCAGTAGTGCGAGATACCTCGGCCTGGTCCTCGATAGGAAACTCAACTGGAGAAATGATGAAAGAGTGAAAAAAGCTACGAAAGCATTTTACTCAAGCAATAGAATATTCGGAAAAACTTAGGGGCAACGACACCTACAGCAGGACAGCAGGCCATTCTCAATCTGCTTCGGCTAGACATCTTTAAGTAAGCATCGGTGGCTCTTAGTGCCGTAAGATTAAGCCAAACAGATAGCTGGAGACCAAATGCAATGGGTAATACCACGATCCTGCAGAGATATCTAGGCAATGTATCTAGTACAGACTACTTAACGCCTTATCTAAACTTCACGAGACCATTTTTAAGCACCTATCCGAGCAGGGCAGACTGACTGCAAAAATGACAGAATGCCTAACGAGCGGTCCATAGCTGTGTACACCGATGGATTCAAAATGGAAATAGGTGTAGGAGCAGGCATCTTTTCTGAAACGCTTGGTATCTCCATGTCAGCTCGGCTTCCGAACTACAACAGCGTTTTCCAAGCAGAGGTCCTAGCAGTGACAATAGCAGCCCGTGAGACTTCAATGAGGGCAATACCACAGGATGATATCATATTTTTCATCGACAGCCAGGCAGCGATAAAAGCAATATCTGCTATAGAAATAAAATCGAGGCTTGTGAAGTGTTGTAAAGAAGAGCTCAAGGTTCTTGGAACACAGCACGAGGTAAAGTTCTACTGGGTCCCTGGTGATGAAGGCATACCAGGGAATGAGAAAGTCGACGAACTGGCTAGAGGAGGCTCAGCACTAAACTTGGACCAATCCGACCCCTCAGTGTACATCCCGCCTTGCGCACTAAACTCAAAACAGGGAAGAAACCCCTTACGGAGGCAAACAACAGGTGGACCTCTTTAGATACTTGTGTCACCACGAGGAAGCTATGGCCTGCATTCGACAAAGCAAGAACCAATAGACTCATACATAGGGATAGAAAATCCCTCTCTACTCTACTAGGAGTCATTACGGGGCATAACACCATGCAGTACCGCATGAAAAAGCTACGTGTGACGAACGAAGAACTTTGTAGAGGCTGCGGTGACGAGGAGGTTCAGGAAGACACCACCCACACTCTTTGCTACTGCCCAGGCCTCTATCGTTTGAGAAATAAATTCCTTGGACAACACTTCTTTAAGGATTTAGAAGTTGTCCAACAGACCGATAAACGACATCGCAAACTTCATCAAATCTTCTGGATGGTTTGTATCTCGGGCACAGTAAGTACTAAATGCTTTCTTTAGGATATGTACAAAAGACGATTTATTTTCTGCTTTTCACGAGGAAGGGATTCTCATGGGTATTACAATGTGTGTACATTGACCTGAGTGTAGCGTAGAGGTTTTCTATCCCCTACAACAGCCCACATACCTAACCTAACCTTGCTAGCGACTTTAGGGGATTGGTCTTGTCTAAGCTCTTGCAATGATCATGTCATATGCAACGAGAAGATTCAACCGCGAAGTCACGTTGGCTACCTTGGCTAGGCCAGATCTAGTGAATGGACAATAATGCTGCGGTTAATCTTTTAATCCCAGCTCCCAGGTTCGAAATGGAAGACCGAACCTTTGTAATAAAGACCAAGTGATAGCGGATGTTAGAAGACTTGGTGTGGATAACTAGAAGCAGAGTGTCCGGGATTGGCGAGGACAGAAGGCTGCAGTGTCAGTCTCAGGCAGATTCTTCATGGCGTGTGAGTGAAACTAGGGAACTTTGAAAGAAAAATAATAGACCACTCGTCCTTTAAAACAGCTTAAAGCTGAAACAATTCCAGGTCTGTATTCGGTTGGATCTAAAAGACAAAAACCAATGTAATAACTTTGCACATACACATACGTAATGTAGGTCAGCGGAGCACAGTTTTTCATACAGCTTTCATCCTTGTAAGCCTGTGGGCCGATTTTCGACTTCCTTCGATTAGTTTGTTTCAAATTCCACAGAGGCGCCATTAACGTATTTATGAGTTGTTTAAAATTAATAATTGTTTTTCTCGGTAGTAAAACAAGTAACTCTGTGCATTGTACCAAATGTTTATTGGCCAATAAAATTTATGTTAAAGAAATTAGCCTCTGCTTAGTTTTATCTTTGCCTTAAACTAAATAAAACTAACTTTATTGGCTTCTTACTATGTCTAACTCATTGAATCTTGGTAATTATTCATGGTAATGACAGCGAAATTACTGCATCGTTAGCCACGACGAAACGCATCGCTATTTCAAAGTCATTTATCCAATAGCGTGCATTTTAAGAAGAAAGTCACGCCTTAGGCTGATCAATTGTAAGCGCTTCGTTGGCGAAGGTCTTGCTCGTAAAAAAAGTCTCAATAAAATCCGATGACATTGGAGGCTGTTAAATGTCGTCCTACTTGCAGACGTAGCGGCTATTTTATTTGAACTTACACTCACCGAGGTTGTAATGCGTTTTGCTACTCATGATGATTTCATGGCAAATTACCATCGTAACATTTGGATAAAATGTTTCACAACAGATAGATAACCAATTTTAGCTACATAAATTTCGATTACAATATTTTACGCTCACCCCATAGTAGTACTAGTAACTGGAAAGAGCGCGTTATTTAAGTAGGCCTCAAGGAACTTGAAACTCTTATCAAATCGCGGTTTTTAGTACATACTAATTGCATAGGTTTCGCTGTGATTTTTGCGGTCTTCCTTTGGAAAGGAAACGGAAGATAGTTTCTTCTTTCTCCTCGTTCTGGTAGTTACTGTAGAAATCGTTTGAAAAGAGGACTAAAGCGTTATCAGGTCAATCAGACAGTGTGTCGCGAGGGCGCTGGTGGCAGTGCTGGTCCGCAATCGATTCAGAAAAACCAACCCGTTTTGTGTGTAGAGTTAACACGTTTTACAATTCTTTCATCTATGGTTGGCATTGCTGCTTGCACATAGTTGGTCTTCGCAAGTCACCCTTAGTTTGACCGTTGGCAGAGTACTTAAAAGTTCCACAGATAAAGTAATAAAAATCGTGCCCTATGCGGACGACTTAGTCATTCTGATGCCAGACCGATTTTGCCAACTATCAGTAAGCTTCGAAGGAACTTTTGGAATGGGTGAAACTAAATGGTTTAAGAGTGCTTAAACTCCAACACCACAATCAATCTCTCAGCCGATATGCTAAATACTTAGAACCATTTAAGACTTCAAATTTATTTAGCGATGAAGTGTCGAAAAAAGAATAAAACATGGATAAAACACTTGTTATGCCTCCCAAAGGACCTTCGGGAGAAGATGAGGACTGAAATTCGAACATCATATAATACACTGGATGTATACTGCAATCATCAACCATCGTCTTCTAGGGGTCTCTATTCTGCTAGACTGCTATAGAAGTAAAAAATTCTATGAAAAGCCTCAACAAAGTACAAAGGCTAGCAGCGCTTGTTACTATGAGGGCATGAATAAGGGTATTAATCGACATTAGTCACTCCAAAGTCAAAGTTTTCTGGGTTCCCGGACATAGTCATATAGAAGGGAATGAAATATCAGAAATATTGGCACCAGTGCGGCTGTTACCTCTATTCTGCCGATTTCCGATTAGGAAATTGTAAAAAATAATTAACGACATAGTGAAAAACGAGTTTAACTCTTTATGGTGCTTCAGGAGCTTCAGGAGTGTGCCCTTGATGTTGACAGAATAAGGAGTCTGCTTTCTCTATTCGCTTACTCACTGGAGTAATCACTAAATTGTGCCATTGGGCATATGCTCTGTAGATGGAAAAGTGGATCGAATGATATCTGCAGAAGCACATCTACTTCATTTCCGTTCCGCTTTATAGGAACAACGCCTTCGTGTTCTAGGCCCCCGTTTCTTTGAAAGCAAAGCAGAGCTACAACAGTCAAAGACATCAGATATATGGAAGCACGGATTGGTTCAGAAGATGGCAAGTGATAAAGGGATTCACAATGGACTTTAGAACATCCGAATGGAAATAATCACCCCTATCGTGGAATCCGACGGATCTGAGTTTCACTTCACCTATTCGTTTCACGCGAACATAAAAACACTATCGTGGAATCCGTCGGATAATCTTCCTTACCGACCACTATTGTCGATTAGGAAGTTCTGTTGTGACAGCTCGTTTGAAACACATGTGTGCTTTGTGAAAATCCAATTGGGAAACAAAAAATTAATTTTGTGCGAAAATAGATAGCGTTTCATTGGTTTTTCATGAAAGATCATCTTCACACAGGAGGAGGCACTCTCAATTAAGAGCAAACACGGAAAATATAATGGAACTACCAGAAGCAACGTAAGATTTCATACACTAACAACCAAATCCGCAATGAAATAGCTGCGGGTGTGAAATGTATGGGGAGATTCGATCCGAACGTTTTCCACGATGCAGTGGAACTCGTTCACATTACCGACACGGGGAACTGTTCGCTTTGCGGATTTGACGATACCGAAATATTTTTTTCGGTGAATAATTCCCCCCGGCGGATTCCACGATAAGGGTGAATGTGTTGTTGAATGATATATAATAACATCTTAACAACAGAAAACTCTTCCAGGACACGACTTCATTACCTACTTACTTAGGTTAGGCTACAGCTCAGGGCATCAACCAACAAGCCTCTCTATTTAGCTCGGTCTTTAGCTTATTACCTCCAGTTGCGCACTCCAAGTTGGTCGAGGTCCCATTGAACTTGTGCGCGCCACCTACAGCGAGGATTCCCTCTACTGCGTCGTCCCTACGGATTTGATTCGAATACTCTTCGGGCCGGAGCGTTGGTGTCCATTCGCTCTACATATCATAGCCATCTCAAACGTCCAACACACAGTTTTTTGACTAGATCGATGTCGCAGTACAGCTCGTATAGTTCGTGATTGAGTCCTTTTCTCCAAAATCAGTCAACGCAAACGGGGCCGAATATTTTACGAAGAATTTTTCTCGCGAAGCGACCAAGGATATCTTCATCCGTTTTCAATAAAGTCCATACTTTAGCGCCGTAAAGCGGGACTGGGATGATCGGAGTCTTATACAGAGTCTCCTTAGTTGTGCGAGATAGGGCTTTACTGTTGAATTTCCTTATAAGTAGAAAAAAAAAAAAAAAAACGGCTATTGGCAAGAGTTATTTTTCGCTTTATTTCTGTGCTGATGTTGTTTTTAGAGTTTATATCAGAGCCAAGGTAGACAAAGTCCTTACTACCTCGAAGTTATAGCTGCCCACTGTGACGTTCTGTCCAATTTGTCGGTGCTGATTGTCCTTTCTTGTTGACAGCATATACTTGGTTTTGCCCTCAGTTATTGCTAAACCCATTTCCAAGACTTCATTAATCGCCATCATTTCCGTTTGAAATACGCTACACTTATCTTAGGTAGCTGTAGGTTCATTGTAATTTTTCGCCATGGAATCAGTTGGTTTCTTTGAGAAAGTTTAACCAACTCAACTCATTCATCTGAAGATAAATATTCACTTTTTCACCTTGATGAGTACCACTCTCAGGTGTGAGATCGCTTCGGATTATTCTGCGGTCAGGCTGATAAATTGGAAACTTTACTGAACATCAAGTTATACCTGCCACCGGTCTTCATATCAGATAAACCACAATAACTTCAAAGATCCGATTTGTATGTAGATTTTCACTTCTTGTCTTAAGCCCGTATCTCCGATCAAATTCCTGGTAAAATTTTATGTAAAAAAACTAGTAATTTTTATGACCATAAAAATCCCAAGCATAAAACCTTTCAATCTCAAACATCTTCTTCGACAGCATTCCTGAACAACAGTTGAACCTCTTCTTTCCTTTGTCGTACGATATGCACGCAAGCCGTCAAGATGAAACGCCTTCATGTCCACGTTTCACTCATTTTATCTTAATTAAATTAGAATAAAAAAAAATTGTAGATACTTTCCTCACGGTTATTTGTCTCATACACCACATCTCGTCAGTCATCATATAAATAACAAAAGGCTACTTTGCATGTCATGCTATAATGGCCATGACCTAAACGCGTCAAACGAAAAGAAAAATCTAAATTTTCTTCTACGGCCATAGACGAGGAGCAGGTGGTGTATCTATAAGATACACTCTCATCTTCAAGTGCACATAGTTCACTACCCTTCTTCTCTTCAAACAAAAACAAACAACCAAACAGTGTGTTCACTCTCTACCAACAAAACGCTGAGTACACGCTTAATAAGATCAACGTTTTCTATGTCAGAGTCATTATCTTGCATGGAACTTTTTTTTTATTTTTTACTTTCGGTTACAATAACAATTATTTATCTGACGAAGAAAAAAAGAAAATCTTCTTTAAGATGCGAGTAAGAAGTAAATTAAATTAAGAGAAAAGGGCAAGCGGAAAAGTAGAGCATAGCTTTTTGTAACTTTTAATTTTTTTCGGACTTGAGTTTGAAGAAAAAAAAAAAGATAAAGATGGACAGATAAAGTGCACGGGTAATGCACGTGAGAACGTGAGATTTTGAGAAGAATATAAGTAAGGTTTGATGTTTTAATTAAAGATCGTTGGGTAAAGATATGAAATTATATATTTGTAGTTATAGAAGAAATCATTATTGCCATTAGAGGTAGGCAGAAGAGAAACTTTTTCTGGGGGTGGGATGACCATCTTGTCATCTTAAAGAAGAGTTGAATATTAAACTTTCTTTAAATCATCGATCACTTTCGCTAGAAAAATGCCTAAATCATCCTCTAATCAGTGGGATTAGAGAAATCCGCAAAGTTCTTGCTGATACACTGATCACCGAACTCATAGCCACCGCCGCTCACGACTGAGTTCGAAAAATCGGCTCCAAAAGCAAATGTTCCTGTTCCCGAGCCGCGAGCCATAAAAAAGGATCATAATGCTCTTCTTCTTCTTCTTCCTTTTATCAGCGAGGTTATGATCCGAAAACACTTCACTGCATTTCTACTGATCCGCCTGTGGCGGATTTCGTTTTGCTCACGGCAATTTTACGACCCGAACGCGGGTCACAAGAGCGATGAAATTACACCCAACAGGTAGGTAGGTTAATGTGGTGGCCGCGTTATCAGATGCAACCCTCACTCGAATATCTATGGATCCATTCTATTTCTCAGCTGCGGCGTGTACTGAAAGGAGAAGTAAAGGTGTGCTTGTGCAGGATTATTTAGTTACAATTATTGTTATGCCTCCCTGAACCATGCTGGGTTCAATATGAAGTTTAGGATGTACATATATACGTATTGGTGGCATGGTTCATAGATCGCTCAGGTCACTGAAGAAAAATTTACCGAGAGCCGTCTTTCGGGTTCTGCGTAGGATTGGGCATTCGCATAAGAAGTGGGTTGTGTACTCAGGCTTTGCATAGTTCAGTTGTTCTTACGCGCATTCATCGCCAACAGATTGAGGCTTGTGATGATGCCTGTGAAGACCGATAAGTGTGGTATGCTAAGCGCTAAATTTGATTTATACTTATTTTGTTGTACTTTGTCAAGAGTTGCCTGCGTATACTGCTCATACGGCATGATGAGCGTGTGCTCCATCTCTCGTCAGTGAGCTGTTGCAGGTCCAGTGATAGATAGGACTGTAGAACTGTCATGGAGGGCAGGACTGAATTTTCATCCTGGTCCTGATCTGATCCCTTTCTATTTATTTATTTAGCTTAATACAAGCAAGCTTAAATCTAAACTTAAGAACTAACAATGAGGGACCTTAACTCTAAGCTTAAAATTTTTTTTTTTCTTTTTATTAATTTTTTTTTTTTTTTTTTGTTGGGCCCCTAGGGGCCCACACATTTTTTATTAAAGTAGGTCTTAAAAACTATCTTAAAAACTAGAGAGGGAACTGGGACTGGTTATTTTATGAAGAGGTGTAGAGGGACTTTCTAAGGGCGGATAGACTCGAATGAAAGTCTAGGGTGTTCTGTGAGTTATTTGCCAGGCGTAACATTCTGGAAATTGGTTCGAAATTTCCGTAGTTGGTGCGGTGGTGAGGGAGAAGAAAGAGCGGTACGGACCTGAGGTTTCGAGGGTTAGTGCGAAGGGATATCATTTCCAGTAGTGCGGTGGAGTCGATCATACCGGTTAATAATTGGTGCACGAAAAGTATGTCAGCGACTTCGCGACGTTTTGAAAGGGTTTGCAGGTTAATCAATTTTAGCCGGTCTTCATAGGGAGGTAAGATATAGTTGTCGGCCCATGGGAGACCGCGTAAGGCAAACCGGATAAACCTACGCTGCACAGCTTCGATTCTAAGGGAGTGTATATTGTGATAAGGTGACCAAACTTGGCTGGCGTATTCCAGGAGTGGTCTGACAAAGGTGATATAAAGGGATTTAGAAACGTAAGGGTTTGAAAATTCTTTAGACCATCGTTTTATGAAACCGAGAGAAGAATTGGCCTTGTGTACAATATGATCAATGTGGGAACGGAAGTTTAGCTCCCTGTCACAAATAATACCCAAATCGCATATAGAGGAGACTGAGGGAACGGGCTCGGTAAGAAAGTAATAGGTTCTGAGGGAAGAGGGGAGGCGTTTACGAGAGAATGTTATGGATTGACATTTGGCGACGTTAAGTTCTAGAAAGTTTTTGTCGCACCATGTGTGGAATGAATTTAGGTCGATTTGAAGTAAGAGAGAATCGGTGGGAGATATTACCTTACTGATTTTCATATCATCCGCGTAAATAGACAGATCAGAGTCTTTTATGACGTGACCAACATCGTTTATAGTTAAGACAAAGATCAGCGGACCAAGATGACTGCCTTGAGGAACCCCTGAAGTGGCGTTAATGGGGTCAGAGACTGAAAATCTGAAGAGAACCCTGTACTGGCGTTTTTCTAGGTACGATCTCAGCCATGAAATGAAAGAGGGTGGGAAACCGAGGGCTTTAAGTTTAAGGTAAATTGTTAAGTGACAGATTTTGTCAAAGGCCTTGCTGAAGTCGGTGGTAATGACATCCACTTCATTACCTTTCTGTAATGCTTGTAGTGTTTTGGAAACGAATTCGGTCAGGTTAGTCGTAGTGGACCTACTTTTTAAGAAACCGTGCTGTTGTGGGGAAAAAATAGATTTGCAGTGGAAATACAGTGAGTCGTAGACAATGCTTTCGAAAAGCTTAGGGATAGAGGAAAGTTTGGCTATGGGTCTATAGTTAGAAATGTCGTTTTTATTGCCTTTTTTATGGATGGGGAAAATAAAAGAGTCCTTCCATAATTTTGGGAAAACGGCTTGAGAGAGTGAGAGACGAAATAGAGTTGTAAGGGGCTGACACAGGACATCTACACATTGCTTTAGTAAGATGGCGGGCAGACCATCGGGACCAGGGGAGAAGTCATCTTTGAGCCTATTGCACAATATCAGACCTAATGTCGACTGAAGCTAGAGAGGTTTGAGGACAGTTATTCAGGTAGGAGAAAAAATTTAGGTCCAGTTCGTGTACATGGTCACTATACGATTGGCTGAAAAAGGTTGCAAAGAGGTTGGAGATTACTTTAGGGTCAGCAGATGAAGTATTAAGTAATTTTAGAGTGGAAGGAAAGCCGTCGGACTTTCTTTTGACGTTGATAAATTGGTAAAAGCGGCTAGGATCAGTGATTAGACTTAATTGCATTCTATCGAGGTATTCGAGATAGAGGGATTCGCAGAGGATGGAAAAGCGGGAGTAAGCTTGCTGGTAATATGCGTAATCTGAGGCAGATTTGGATACCAGGTAAGTTTTCCATAATTTGTTTCTGACGTTGCGAAGAGTACGCAATTCCTTATTATACCAAGGAGGTGATGATGAGCAGTTTTTTCGAGGCAGATAAGGGACAGATTGGAGAAGACAGTCAAAGATTGCTGTGTAGAAGAATACGAGAGCGATATCAATGGGTGTGTTAATGTTTAGGAAGAGGCTAAAATTTATGCTATTGAGTAGGTTGTTAAGTTTAACAAAGTCAGCTTTGCGGAAGTTGAAAGAGAGAGAGTTCTCAGAATCAACGGTAATGTTGACGTTTTCATACGAAAAGGCAAGAGCTAGAGGGGGGTGATATTGGTCTAGGGTGCAGAGAAGATGGTTACTCGCGGTAACCAAGGAATTATGGGGATCGGATGAGAAAATCATATCTAGCTGCCTACCTAAGTTGTTGGTAATGCCACTGATCTGAAAAAGGCCGGAGTCAAAAAGACGATCAGTAAGGAGGATTTCCTTTTCTGAGGAGGAGTTAGTAGGAACAAATGATGATTCGTCCTCCGATGGAGACCATTGTAAAAGGGGAAGGTTGAAGTCGCCAACAATTATAAAATCATCATCAGGATCAGCGATATCTAGCCAGGTCATCTGCCATCTCGTTACCGTGCATGCCTTTATGGACCGGGACACACCCGTAATGTAACGCTCTACATTGCGGTGTTTTGTAAGTGATTTGAGCTTAACGCGACAATGTTCGGCAAGCTTGGACTTGATTACTTGGTTTAGATGGTTTTATTCGAGCTTGGCTGTCCATGTAGCCAATTATTTTTCTGGGCAGTCTTGGTAATTGCAAACACTTCTGCCTGGAACGCACTTGAGTGGTTCGGTGACCGATCGATTTCGGGTTCTATTGTGTAAACCCCGGAGCTCAGTTCAGTTTTTCCTTAGGGGGGGTGACTGATTTTACCTTTAGACTGAAGTCTGAGAATGGCGTTAGATAGTCTGTTTCTATGTCTAGCCTTTCTGGACTTACAGCATGCGTAGAATGCTTCAGACGATTTCCTCAATCTTTCTAAGGTGTTTGCTTTCCAAGTCAGTTTTCAGGCGAGTATACAACTCTCTCGCCTTTTCTGAGACCTAGATTCCATATCTATTAAGTGTCAATGGCCCGATTAACGGCATCGTTCTTTAATTCTCTTTTCTGGGGGTTGACGGTCAGTCCGCACTTCTTCGCTCAGTTGTTTAGAATATTTAGGGCAAATTGCAGCCATTCAGTGATGGTGGTCAAGAGTTTGCCGGCCGCCAGGATGACGATATCATCGGCATATGCAATGACTAGCAGACCACTGAGCCAACAGATATTTGTGTAACGGGAACGTTAAGAGCAATATGAGCAAGTTGTGATAGTTGCAGGTCGTAAATAGCTTAATAGTCAGTCAGGACCCCACTTCGAAATAGTTCTGGCTCAAAAGCCAAAAATAAGCTGTTTGCGAGAGAGTTTTTCCGTAACCTTTTCATAACACTCTACAGCTCGTGTCTAAATATTGAAACACGACTAACAGTCAAGATTAAAAAAATACATTTATTTCCATTAATCATATGTGATTCACATCAGCAATTAAAATCATATAGCCCATCGAGCAAACGGTTCATCTAGACAAGATGTGGGGGTCATCTACTGACGAGCCCAGCTACCATGACAGGGCGAATTTCACTTTGGAGTAAAAGCCAACTAATTTTCCATTTATTTGATCAAATCTAGCACTTCACTAAAATATGGTACATATTACTTAGATGGCGCTACAGTCCAGGGTGTACCTGAGCCTCAATCAACAAGCTCCCCCAGCCGGCTCTGTCACTATGCCTCTGCGTTACCAAGGGTCATCCGCTTTTAATAATATCAATGTCTTGTACAAAAAAGGAGATAATCACTTCAAGATAGAAGATCACTTTTGGTTAGTTCTATGAAGGTGCGCTCGGTTCAAGGGAAGTGATCGTTTTGAAGTATTTAGTCTGTGCAGTTTGAGCGAGGTCATCTATTCGAGGTGATCAATTCAAGAAAGCTACATTTCGATAGTAGATCAGTACCAACTATCAGAACAATGGTCATCCTCTTCATTGATTTAGACAACGTGATCATTTTGAGAAAGCCAATCATCCCAAGCCAAATCATGTTAACGGACTATAGAATCTTCTGTGAGAGAATGAAGCCTTAAATTAACAGTGTGATAGCAGATTATGAATGTGGCTTCATACCTTCCAAGAAAGCAATAAGACACATTTTCCGCCTTAGGCTAGTCTAAAAAAAACTCAGGCGAACCAACTCACAACGCAGTTAAATCTATGAAAGCCTAGAAGAATTGCTTTGGACTCTGTTCCATTGAAGAAGGAGTCAACTTTAGAAGAAGATTTAGCTTGGTCTTGTGCTGCATTTAAATGAAAAAGTGAACGGATTTTGTGATTATCGCTGGATCGAGAAGTTCACATATTCATCGCTAACTAACCTGAAATATGGTAGTAGGCATGCAATTTTGTAGTAACTCGGTGAATTGTAGCTAAGATTCGGTACTGTTCGTGTTCAATTTGTAGCAGCTAAACTTATCTTTTAGCGATTTCGAGCCATCATCATAGTTTATCCGAACAGTGTATCACAAGAAGACCTTCTCTGTAAATCTGATTATAATCTGTCAATAGTTAGCACCCCTATTGAAAGTATACTTAAAAAAGATTAACCATGAAGTAGTAAGTACGTAGAACTTGGATGCAGTGGACCACTAGAGACAGTTCAACGTTATTACTCCAATGATTTTTTTTGTTGGGATAGGAAATGCTTGACTGGAGTCCTCTGACGAAAATGGTCTATAGTACTATCAAAGAGTAAAACCCTGATTTATGAAAGCCAAGCAAGCGCTTCAGTGATGAGGAGCTTACAGTACCGACACTCAACACAACAGCACTGAAAATCTGCCACCAGATACAAGCAACGGCAGGATACTCACAGAAAAAATATTCCGCAGTATCGTCGCTCTATCCACAACCGTCGCAGACTGTAGTGTTACTTAAGCCTAGCACATTAAGATGCTTAGCGAAAGAGAGGTGACGTGTCAAGACGCCAATAAGTTGCCTGCAGTGTTTTCTGCTGAGAGACAGCAAGAATGCCGCTGATTTCTTACACACGTCCGGGAGCATCCGTTTAGGCAACCTGCATTCTGGAAAGTCATACTAGACACGATTGTGTTCGTGAGAAACCCAATCGTCAATGGAAGCCCTAACCAAGGACGTGAAGACCCAATGGAGGTTCAGGTTCTAAGAAATCCTCCCCTGAGCTTTGCCTAGGAATTTCATCGGAGATCTCATTCCCCAATATCCCAGTGTGACCTGTGACCCAGACAAGAGTCGGAGAATTCAGCCTTGCGATCGAGTTCCAATGGTAGTTACTGCACTAAAAGCAGTAACATTACTCTAAATTCTACACCACCCCAGATAAATAAATAAAGAAATTTGCTTGAAATATACCTTCAATATCCATTAGAGATTACCAAACAGTCATCAGGCCAAGAAGATAGCAGCAATTCTGCCCATCAGCATTTCCTGCATCAGTCATCACATAACAAAATTGTTCTCATTATTATACGTAGTTCCAAAGGGTTTTTAGAAAGTAAACAGCATTTAACCCGTTTATAAGTATGACTGCACATAAAAAATAAAATCAAAACCCCATTTCACAAAAATATATTCAAATTCAAAATTTAATGTTAAAATAATCGTTGCATTAAATTCCCATCGCCTAATTAAGTCATTTTTACGATCAGAATTCACCTAATCAATCATGAATATAAAATGTCACCTGAAATTCCCATGAGATACTTTATTTCTTTTTTTTTTATGAAATCTAAATTTGCAATTTAATGACCACATACATTTTTTTTAAGTGGGTTGTAAACAAAATTCTAATTACCCTAAAGTTTAACAACCAAAAAGTATCTCTCGCCTTCTGATTGTCTATCTAGGTATCTCAATTTCTTTTCCCATTCTTGAAGTGATTAATGAAAGCCAGAGGTGTTTAAATTGTAAGCTGTCATCCAGCAAAAAAAAGATTGGCATAAGATAAAAAACAAAACGGCAAATGTATCCATGCCAGGGAGGTATGAATAAAGTTCAACAATCAAAACAAAAAAAGATAAAAAAAAATTATCTGCTGGTTTTCCTATACTACAAGTGTGACTGTGGTGTAAAGATAGATACAAATACAACACTGGAACAACAATTGATGCAATTGTGCAAAGTATGCTAATGAAGGTTGGCATGAGACACTTCATGGGACGCTGAGAACAAAAGTGAAACTCATGCGACGTGCAGTTGTATCTTCTTTTACATTTGTTTTGATACTTGCTTCGGAGATTACCGACGGAACGTGAATTAGACGGTGATATGTTTTATTATGGCATTGTTACGAAGGGTTTTTACTGTGCATAGAGGAGAGGAACGCAATTTAGATACATACTGTATCAGCACAAAGTATCTGTGCCTTATTCTAAAGTGGACAAATTGGATTGGAAAATTAGGTCGACAGTTCACTAAACGAGTTTGCGCTCTCAGCTGCAGCATATTGTACAAGGAAAGAGGAATGGCTGGATTAGTGAAGGAGGATGAGTCATTACACAGCCTTATGTGGAAAAGTATCTTTTTGTTTCATAGCTTAAACTTTAAACTTACCTTCTTTCGACGCAGGAGATTTGGTGCTCCACCTGGTGGTTGTAGTGGCACAGCTGGTTCTGGAGTCACTGTTTGAACTGGTCGTGGTGGTTTCAGTGTGAGTTTCTTTAGGCTTGCTATGCGCTTATCACACATTAATGACACATCATCGATTCTTTGTAACACCTGTGAAGAAAAAAGAGAACAAAGAAATATAATTTTATTATGAACATTTGGGCTAAGGAAAGTAGAAGTATATAAGGTTGTGTAAGAGATTTTTACGGAGATACATTTTTGCGAAGAAACGAAGTCGGAAGGCGCGAGAGGTGCAACTAGTAATTTGCTTACCATTCTCAGCATTTCGGTACTATTTGTCCTACGACACTAACTTACATGTGATCCGGTAATTTGATAAAAACCTAGTGGCTTTGTACTCATACAAGGACACTAATTGGATAAATGCACCGGTTTAGAGGAGCCCATATTTGTCTACGTACGTAGTCTTTAAATATCCGGACCTTTGCATGATGCACTCATCACTGAGCTGAATATTTAAATGATCTTTAAGGAAGATAAGTCGGACTTCTGAAAGAATATAGAAGATTGCCATCGAAAGGGAAGTAAAAATGAATAAAACGAAAACAGGCTTTGAATACGAATATTATCAGAATATAGCCAACTTTAGCTAAATGCTTCAGAACAAGAATTTATGTATTTTCAGGCTTACAGTCTTAAATTTAAGGAAAAGACTTAAGCTTTGACTAAACGAATGCAAATTAGTATCCTGAATAATGGGAGACAATGCTTTAATGGACTGATGGTTTTAAATTGCCACCAACGAGTTCAATCTTCAACTACAGAGGTATAAGTCTCCTCAACATCACATATAAGATCCTGTCTGCCGTATTATGTGAACACCTAAAACCGATCGTCAACAACCTGATAGGTTTTTATCAGTGCGGTTTCAGGCCGGGAAAGTCCACCAATGACCAAATATTTACACTACGGCAGATCTTGGAAAAAACCCATGAATATAAAATCGACACGCACCACTTCTTCATCGATTTTAAAGTTGCCCAAGAGTTATACAGCGCCATGTCTAGTCTTGGCATTCCTGCCAAGCTCGTCTGTTTCTGCAGAATGACGATGAAGAACTCTCGCTACTCCATCAAAGTCGATAAGAACATCACCGAACCGTTCGATGTCGTGATGCGCTATCATGCGATCTCTTCAACATAGTACTTGAGAGAATTGTACGAAACTCACAAGCCAACACCGGAGGTACAATCTTTTACAAGTCCGTACAACTACTCGCTTACGCCGATGACATTGACATACTTACTTACTTAGGTGGCGCTACAGTTCCGGGTGAACCTGGACCTCAACCAAAAAGACTCTCCATTTAGCTCGGTCTTTAGCTAATTGCCTCGCGTTGCGCACTCCAAGTTGGTCGAGGTCCCCTTGTGCGCGCCACCTACGGCGATGATTCCGTCTACTGCGTCGTCCCTCGGGGTTAGATTCGAAGACTCTGCGGGCCGGAGCGTTGGTGTACATTCGCTCTACATGTCCTAGCCATCTCAGACGTCCAATACGCAGTTTTTGACTAGGTCGATGTCGCGGTACAGCTCGTATAGTTTGTGATTGAATCTTCTCCTCCAAAACCCGTCAACGCAAACGGGACCGAAAATCTTACGAATAATTTCTCTCTCGAAGCAACCAAGGATATCTTCACCCTCTTTTAATAAAGTCCATGTTTCAGTGCCGTAAAGCAGGACTGGGATGATCAAGGTCTTATATAGAGTCTCCTTAGTTGTTCGAGAGAGGGCTTTACTGTTGAATTGCCTTATAAGCCCAAAAAACAGCGATTGGCAAGAGTTAATCTTCGATTGATTTCTGCGCTGATCTTGTTTGTAGAATTTATAGCAGAGCCAAGGTAAACAAAGTCCCTTACTACCTCGAAGTTATAGCTGCCGACTGTGACGTTTTGTCCAATTCGTCGGTGTTGGATTTCCCTTCTTGTTGACAGCATATACTCGGTTTTGCCCTCGTTTATCGCTAAACCCATTTTGGCCGCTTCCGCCTCAATGCTTGCAAACGCAGCGGTAACAGCCCGCTGAGTTCTTCCGATAATGTCTATATCGTCGGCGTATGCAAGCAGTTGTACAGACTTATAATAGATTGTGCTTCTGGTGTTGGCTTGTGAGTTCCGCACAATCAGTTCAAGTACAATATTAAAGAAGTCACATGACAGCGCGTCACCTTGTCTAAAACCTTTTTTGATATCAAAGGTCTCGGTGAGGTCATTACCGACCTTGATGGAGCAGCGAGCGTTCTCCATCGTCAGCCTGCACAGACGGACAAGTTTGGCAGGGATGTCAAAACTAGACAAGCTCTTCTCTATAGATGCTGTCATAGGCGTCCTTGAAATCGATAAAAAGGTGGTGAGTATCGATTTGGAATTCTTAGGTTTTCTCCAGGATCTGCCGAAGTGTGAAGATTTGATCGATGGTGGACTTTCCTGGCCTGAAACCGCACTGATAGGGTCCAATCAGGCTGCTAATAAAAGGTTTCACACAATTTCGCAGAAAAGATCTTGTATGCGATGTTGAGGAGACTGATGCCCCTATAATTGGCACAGTTGAGGGGGTCTCCTTTCTTGTGGATGACATTGACATAGTTGGAAGAACTCAGCGGGTCGTCATCGGGGCATTTGCGAGTATTGAGACCGAGGCAGCAATGTTGGGTTTAGCGGTCAATGAAAGTAAAACAAAATATATGCTGTCTACAAAAAAGGATACCCAACATCGGCGTCTTGGACAGAACGCCACAATAAAAAAAAATATTTGGCGCATCAGCTCTTTAAGTGCCACGATCTAGCTTCTTGCAACCACGCGTGTTGCGTGCGTTATATTTTTCCCACGAATGGAAGGGACCTATAGTTTACTGCTGTATCCGAAGGGCGTTATCCGAACAATATGGCTTATATAAGCACATCGACTTAGCCAGAAGAGTTCACATATAGCGACTAAGATGGCTGGGCCATTTAGAGCGGATGAAGCCCAACGTTCCCGCCAAGAAAGTCTTCGAATCCACCCCAGATGGACGGCACAGTAGAGGACGACCTCGTGGTAGGTGGCGCAAGCAAGTGGAGGGAGACCTCAACCAACTTGGCGTGCGCAACTGGAGGCAGCTGTCTTGTAACCGTGCTGGTTGGAGAGGATTGTTGGTTAAGGCCCATGTCAACCCTGGACTGTAGCGCCACCTAAGTAAATAACTAGGTAAGTAAGTAACGACTTCAACATTAGCCTGGTTGGAGGAAAAAAATACATCCTTGTGCGAAGTATGAAGTGTCATCTTGATGAAGTTGGAGTGGTAAAAGAAAGTAAGGATTACCTGAGGCTGTATTGCCTCTCCTGCATTCTATCAAAAGTTTAGGAGTTATTTAGACCAACTAAACGGCCGACTTACTTTCCAAAATTGGTGTATCAACCCCTTTCACTGACCCTGAACCAGCATGTGGACTAAGTAAAACCCGTTCAGAGAGTACATTAACAAACAGCCCTTTTCCAAGTTCAACGCAATCTGGACTGATACTCCAGGTTATCAATGGCTATGAGTGGCCACTGTCTTTAAGAGAGGCACCTCTACAGACCCAGGCTCTTAGCTAACTATACCAAAGTATACCCAAGTAGAAATGAAGACTTGTGAGCAACATCAGTGACAAAATAAAAGACTGCTAATCGCGTGGGTTGCAAGCTGGCATGCAAATATTGGTAAACGCTGCGAAATAAAGTACGTTTATCGCTTCTGCGCGCTAAGAACAGTTTCCCACGACGTCATATTAATCGAGTCTTCCATGCTGTCCATCGACATTCTTGCTAAAGAAACGAGGAGAATGACCGACTGCAGAAAACATAAGATAGCCATATGATTTCCAGTGAAGAAAACTGGTAAGCGACACGGACAGCGTCGAAAATTCTCCGCGATCACAGACGAACGTATACGTAACGCGAATATTAGCATTCAAGGGGCGTTTTTTTGCCGGTAATACTCCGGGACTAGCAATGGACTTTACTTGTAGACTATGCTTAGAGAGCGAGAAGAGTGTACCGCCCTCATATAGTAAAAAATCAGATTTCAGCAGCGAACTGGTCTTATTAACTTCTTTAGCTGAGATGCACCATAAGATCTCTGAACTGCTCCACTGCCTCTGAAGTAAGTCATTTGCTCTAGAACCTATAGATCGACACAAAAGGCCTCACCTACAGACACAGTGCACACAATAACATGTTTCTCGACATTAGGATTTGACGCGTGAACCATTGGCGTGACAATAGATGACATTATCACTACATCATCGCTAAGGTTCACCCTGAAACACATGTCTTAAAGGCTGAAAGAGCAATTCAATGTTCATAGTTAAATTGGATATTCACTACCAGCATATTACTCGAACATTTTGCCGAGAGTGCCAACATCTTACATTGCCAGAGATGCGAAAAGATCCACACATCAAATGAAGATCTGCGGGCAATTTTTCCATACTTACTTACTTATGTCCGATATCCAGTTATGGGGCCTAGGGCCTCTACTAGGCCTACGCGCCATCGTCTACGGTATCTGGCAATGTATCTGAGCTCTCCCCAACTTTTCCCTAACTGCCGTGCCTCCTTCTTGGCTGTTCTCCGTCATGTTCTCTTCGGACCGCCAGGTCTTCTGCCATTCTGAGTTAGAGGGTTCCATTGCATAGCATGGTTCGCTATGGAACTGTCACCCTTTCGGAACGTGTGACCAATCCACTGCTACTTCCGCCGCTGGATGGTTGTGCCTATTGGTTCCTGACCCGTTCTCTCGTAAAGGTGTTCGTTAGAGATACGATTGGGCCAGAAAATCCTTAAGATATTGCGCAGGCACCTATTAACAAACGTTTGCAGCTTTCTGGTGATAGTAGCGGTCACTCTCCACGTGCTGCAACCATATAACAGCACGGATTCAACGTTGGAGCGGAGCCACGCTATACAATGGAACAGTTTAACTCAGGATGGCAAAAGACCTGGCGGTCCGAAGAGAACATGGCGCAGAACAGTCGAGAAGGAGGTATGGCAGTTGGGGAAAAGTTGGAGAGAGCTCAGATACATTTCCAGATACCGTACACAATGGCGCGTAGGCCTAGTAGAGGCCCTAGGTCCCATAAGGGGATATTGGACATAAGAAGAAGAAAATCGACGTAAAGAAAATTGAGTTAGCTTGTTAAATATTGATGCAACTTCTTTTTCTGTATAAACCACAATCTACTTTTGTCTCTTAAATATGTATATTCGAGAACACCAAAAAAATGAGCGGTTCGATTTTTTTTATAATATCTGGCTTTAAGATACAACTCACAACCATTGGCTTGTCGAAGGCGGGTAACTAACTTATGTATGCTATACTAGAGATACTACTATTGATGGGTGATGTTCAAATTAAGCCAAATATCTTCTAGCTAAGTTTGCAACGTCGCTGGTGCTCTATGGATCATCAATTTGAGCCAGAACCATGAAGGTTAAACGTACAACTTAAAAATCACGGCTATGAACCGACTATGTACACTAAGAATGTGTAGCGAATTCCGTACAACTTCGGACTATGTCATTACGGGAATGCTACCAATTACTGGCAGAGAAAATGCAGAGAAAGTATCAAAATTGTAAACAGGATACGCACGCCGATACGGATACAGAAGAGAACGCAAGTAAGTATAAGGGAATGGCAGCAACACTAAATTCTCTCACCTAGTGGACGAAAGACCTTCCGTTTCATCCTGAATATTGAAACATGGATTGGTCGTGGACATGGCGAAGTTGACTTTTATGTAACACAGATGCTAACGGGATATGGTTGTTTCCGCGACATCGTGCAATGTTAATTCCGAAGACGTGGAGCATGTTCGAACGGCTCGAATTACAAAGCGAAGCATTGTGGATAGAACTTGAACAAGCACCATCACCAGAGTACATTTTGCATTACTGGCTACTGCCGTAGGATAAGTCGAATACGCATTGTACAGTGTTGGATTCCTAATTTATTCCTAACGGTGATTAGAAACAAGTTTAGATTCGACACTTCATTGTAAAAAATCAGGACTACGTGTCGTTTTGTCTTCTCTTACTACGCGTGGGGATATTAAGGATTTGTTGCTCAAGAGGTGTATAGCCAACTTATTTCCTATACAAAATTGCAGAATACCAGCATTATACTTCGAGATCTTGCCGTTTTGGTTCTTGTTCTAAAGTGAAGCTTTAACACAGAAGTCAGTGCGTAAAAGGTATAGTCCCTTTCAGCATGGAAAACCTAACAAAAATTACAAAATTATCTTGCGCTAGATCTTGGAAATGGCTATTCATCACCTGCTCTCGTAAACGACCACCAACCCATAGGAACTACTTCCTCTGCAACTTGTCCCACAAGTTAATTTTTTGCGTGATTTAGGTGTAATCTGCGATAGTGAACTTAACTTCCGTTCCCATATTGACCACATAATAAATAGAGCCAATTCTACGCTTGGCTTTGTAAAACGTTGGTCCAAGGAATTTTCGAACCCATACGTCACCAAATCACTTTATATCACATTCGTCGGACCTGTCCTCGAATATGCTAGCCAAGCCTGGGCGCCACACTATGCGGTACACATCCGACGTATTGAAGTCATCCAGCGCAGCTTTATCCGTTTCGCCCTACGCGGTATGATAGATACGACTTGTCACCCTACTCTGATCGTTTAAAACTCATCAATCTTCAGTCTCTTCAAACGCGTCGCGATATTGCCGACTTACTCTTCCTCCATCAGCTAATTACTGGACAATTGATTGTCCCGCGCTTCTTGAATTAGTCTCATTTAACACCAATCCCCTTAACTTAAGGTCCATTCCCCTCTTCCGTCTCTCTTATCATCGTGCCAATTATGGTTATAATGCAACACTGTCCAGAATGTTGCGCTTGGCTATTTATATGGAAAACACATTTGACTTCCACTGCAGCAGAACCACCCTTCGAAACGATCTTCAGCTCCGTCTCAATTCCACCTAGCTTTGCCACCCCCACACCCAAATTGCCCTCCTATCCTCTCCTCAACCCCCCTTCTCTACCTAGCTTTTCCATCCTCTGTTAGTTTTAAGTTGTTTTTTTTTCTTAGATTGTGTGGGCCCTTGGGAGCCCACCCTCAAAAAAAAAAAAAAAAAAAAAAATAATAATAATAATAATAATAGTTTTTAAGTTATAGTTTTACCTGCTTGTATTAAGCTTAAATAAATAAATAAATAAATACTAAACTACGAAGGATGAATGCACAAAAAATATTTCATAAAGTCAATAAAACTAGTTGGCTATTTGAACAGCATTGACATCATAGAATCAAAAGACATCTCTAATGTAAAAAAAAAAGAAAATAAAGTTTGCAAACTGCTCCATGTAAGGCTTTGGGCCTAGCTTCTCGAACCATTCGTATTGTGCGTGTTATACTTTTCACACGAATGGAAGACCAAAAATTGTATGCCTTATGAGAAGGTCAGATTGTACTTTTTTTTTACGACAGAAATACTCAAACGTTCACGAGAGGTTAAACCATGATGAAATCTTTTTTTCTGCTTCTAGGATTTGAACCGTGAACCTCACACTCACAATTGTGCCACGGCGCGGTTAAATTTCTTAACTATGCTTAACCTCGCAGTTTGACAAAAAATAAATCTGTTTTATTTAATTACCAACAGATAGCCTGATCTTCAAAAATATAAATTACCCCTTATTAGCTAACTAACCCCAAACAGACTGAGTTTCTTCAGTGAAAAGTGAAAAGATAAGCTGCTACTTCAACAGTTAAGGTACTTTCTTCATAAAATTTCTCAGATGCACCTACAACAAAAGTGCTAGGCGCATTTCTTTCAATTACCTTCTGATTAATCACCTGCTCTAGAGAATGAGATACTTTTCACATTCACAGCGCATTCCCTTCCACTTTCAATGCAATGCGCTGCGCTCATCATCGTCGTTGCACTGGTGAAGAATGATAATGCACAATAAAACCAAACAGATTCCCTCTAGCTACCTGGGACACACCAAAGAGGCTGGGAAAGTGAAATGTTTACGCCACAGGCGCTATACAAATCCGAACTAATTTTCATAGATTTATGTCATCATTTGTTTTTAAAAAGATGATATTGTGTACCGCGATAGGTTATGGCTGCATAAGTCTTATGTATCAAAATTTGCTCTGATTTTATAGCGACAATACGGCGGCGCGTCCGGGGAATAAAAAATCTTAAAATTTATACCCAAGAAATGGAACAGATACTGTTTTGCTGGCTTCTTCTTTTTTTTTGTTTATTAAGCTCTCTGTCGTGTTTCCTAATTTTTTTGTTAATGCGAACCACTTTCTCCCGCGTTATGGGATTGTTCTTTTTCTTATTGTCATTCGGTTCTTTTGAAAGACAGGTCTTAACTATTTTGATTCGGATATAAGAATTCGGCCAATGACAAGACCTAAATTTATGCCTTGTTTTAGTAGCTAAATTCTAAAAGATTCTTTTTGCATCTTTTAGTTGGCAGATATTTAGTCTATTGTGCCAGTATGTTAATGCGATTGAAATGATAATGAATGGAGTCAGGTTCCGTTAATTGTATGTAGATCTTTGCTGAAATTATGAAATGCAAAAATATGTACGACTGGCAAGATGGTTAGATGGCCTAGACGATAATTAGGTGACCTCATGTGATTTCTCTCGATTTAAGAGACATGCTTAGAATGCGCATCATTTCTTAGTAAGTCTGCAGGATCCACCCGATGTTAGAAACCTTGCTGGGGTGCGGCTTAAATAGAGGATCATGAGGTACTACCAGGTAAGTAGTTAATACTACTCTGGCACAGCTTCGTGTGACTTGAAAATTAAGATCTAAAAACCCTTAACTCTAAAGTGTTAGGTCGCCATTCCGAGGGGCCTGTGATCAGGCAGACATATTACTGGATCAAGTGACACCGAGACCTCGAGTTCAGCTGAAGCTAGGGTGATGGAGACGGGAAGCGGAGGAACCTTATGCTAGGAAGGAGCAGGTCGGAGTTGACACAGGTGTAACCCACATATAGGCAGGCGGCGGCAAGCGAACTCTTAATGTGTGTGTGATCCAATGGAATCTTCACCACAGCATAGCTACATCAACAATGATGACCGGGTGTTTTGTGGAAGAGTCGATTGACATTGCCCTGCTACAGGAGCCATGGATCTTGAAAGGGAGGATTAGAGGTCTACCTGAAAGTGTTGCCACTCTGCACTTTGCCACTTGACTTTAGAAAACCATCGGACTCATTCGGAAGAGAACGGGGGAGATAGTGGGGACAATGGATCACACAAATAAGGTCCTCATGGAAATACACATTCCGGGAAGCTTTAAGTCAGATCAGCCCTGGGCTACGAGGAAATAAGGAGCAAACAGGATGGATAGGGCGGAACGGAACACCAGAGAAGGTGGCCAAGCATGGAAAGTTGCAGGTAGGCAAAAATGGCTGTTAGCGTTGACACAAGGAATCAAAGTCAGAAAAGAACTGTGGAGGAATGCAGAGTCTCTCCGGCTCAGATAGATCGTGGTAGAGAGACGAAAATATGTACATGTATATATATACGTATATATATATATATATATATATATATATATATATAAATATATAAGCATGCAGGATTTGAGGTTACATCTTGTCCTAGCATGGTTGTGACTTGTAGTAGTTTTGTCTTTTCCACCTTCGAACAATCCGAAAATACTCAAAAAGAAGTCAGACTCAGCTACATTTGGAGCTGGTTCATGTTGTTGATTTACTCGTAAGAATGGAGCCACCGCAGATGCAGCTCATGAGACTTATTCGTTTTGGGCTATTGGAAATCATTAGTGTACATTTCAGAGTCTCCGACTTTCGAAGCCTTAAACGGGAGTATTCGATAATAGATACGTATTGTATTATAAAAATGTATTACAGGTGGGTAGGTATGGCTGTTAACCCTCATAGCTGTGACCATTCTGAGGACCTCTTAGCCGGTTCTGACTACTAAAATAGACACATCCATGGGGCAGTTCTTCCTTGTACGAACATATCTTCATAAAGTTGTAAATATTGCTTAAAAAATATTTGTAGATTTATTTGTTCTACAAGTTGGATGCAACACTAGAGATACAGATAATCCACTGCATTTTGTTTTAGACTTTTGGTGTTACCCAAAGTTAATCGGAAATATCTGATTTGGGAGTCGAAAGAACTACTTTAAGTTGTAGATGTAGACGAGTGATTGATGGGGCGCAGGTGCAGTGCGATCCAAAACTAGGATTCTAGCCGATGAGATACTCGAATTAGAGCACTTCCTCTAGTCCAACTGCTTCTATGAACCGGAGTACCTGAAAGGGATTTGGCGAAGATAGATCCGTGTCTAGTAAAATATACGCTTCCAGGTGGTCTTTAGACGTGAAAATGACTTTAAAATCGATACCCGGTGTGGAGAGGCAATCGCGCCCAATGGGCGACAGCTTCTGTCGCAGTATTTCAAACTTCTATAACTCCGCTAAAACTAGACAGATAGATCCTGGTCTCGTTTATAGAGGAAGGATGCAAATTTTGTGGTAGCCGGATGTCGCTAACTGAATGCGCAAAGTGAATAAAGATTATCCACCCTTGCCAATGACATAAACCTTTTTTTTTTTCTTGAAAAGCATTTTGCGAAACTTTGAATGATAACAATCTTTTTTTCCTTCGAAAGCATCATTTTTTTAAAATCGCAATAAATGCTTCCGCTTTTCCCGGACCGTCAATTGAACCATTAAGATCTCTCGAGCACCCTGCTATTACCAATAACTGACGCTCCATCCTCGAAATTTCTTTTCTTTAATTACCCCGCGTGATATATTACCCCATAATAGCGTGCGACATGTAAAATACAAAATCCCCATGACAAAGACTGTTTTCACTTTTCATCAAACGGGTATCCGTTCAGGAAGAGATTTCCCTTTCAGCAAAGAAGAAGTCTCATCGTTAACGCGGCAATAACAATATTGCTCACATTCGCGTATCCATTGAAACCACAAAACACACTCGGTAATCTCCACAAAAGTGCAAATGTTAAATTTATTTTCTAAACTTCAAATCGAACTTGTTCTCCGCCTGCCACCATACAATCGGCCATCGGAACCATCTGCTTAAACTATCCCCTAGCTCCATCCGCAGGTCAGCACTATCGTAGTAGACAATGTCTCTGTCGTCTGGCAAATCACAATACTCAAGGCTCATCCGCCACAAGATACAATCTCGAAGCTATTCACATGCTAAGCAAGTCGTGTGCACACGACCAAAGACACCTTATTTCCTCGTGCCGTCGACAATTACATGGCCACAGGTTTTTCCAGTACACAGCTCCAGCCGCAGCAGCACCAGCTTTCCTGCACTTTGACTTTGACAATGATAACCGCACGGTGGTAATCGCTCATTGGGCATATCGGTCTCGTAGAAGAAAGGAAGATGCTCCACCATAGTGCATGTCCATGTTGCAGGTTTTGGATTAACACTTTGACTGCAGCGGCGACAACAACGACGTTGGTTGCGGAGTGCGGTTTCGAATCGTCGAATTGATAGTGAAAGTCTGTGCTACGAGTAGCTGCTGCATCTATTGCCAATTTTTTTTGGGTGAGTCTCTATGTGAGTAGCGAATTTAAACGTTGTTCATTCTCATAAAAAGCAAGGTGCCTGCCTCGACATATACCCAGGATGTCAGATCTATTCGGGTACATAGTTTGAGGAAATTTATTCATCTCCCTTGTGCATCTTTTGTGGTCGGACTAAAGGCGAAAACACAGCAGTGTACCCTGAGTGTGGGAAGAGCAACGATCACCGATATGCTTCGGTAAGGCGATGTAGTTGGTAGCATGCAGTTTTGATGGAGTACGATATTTAAATTAGATATTTGACTTTCGTTTGGAGATCACGTATCCATGATAATACCTACATACATATTTGTATAGGTTTTTACAACATATCTATATTATGTAGGCGTGGGTAGAGAAACAGAAATTAGATATAATAAAAGTACTCAATTTTGAAATAAACTGGGGCTTGTGGCCTAATAGATGTTCTCGTTGGGTTTTCAGGAGAAAGTTCAACTATTAATTTACTTTAATGAGATGTGAACTGTAATAATATCTATTTGAACCGAATTATACTATCGATGGTTTATTAAAAAAAAAAAAAGAAAATGGGTTGCACTTTTGGGAGAAATTTCTGTTTAATAGATACTTTGGAAAAATTTTTGATTTTTTTTTAAGTTTCACACTTATACTAATCGAGGAAGTATTGTATTCGTGTAGATTGTCTATCTTAAGAGTTTGATGAAATTACCATAATAGAGAAAAAAAAAAGTCCGTCTATGATCGATTTTGAAAAATTTGTTTTGGACTACTAAGCAAACTAGCTTCCTATGTATGGACTAGTACAACAACTCTGCGGATGGATGAAAATATTTTGTTCAGAATAGAGCAATTCAGGTTGTTGCCGACTATGTGTCTTCCGATACATTTGCTGTTAATGGTGGTGTTTCTCAGGGATACGTTCTATCTTCAACATTAGTTTTATTCCATATTAATGTTCTACTAGGATCTATTGTACAAATAATAAGTATAATAATAATAATCAAGCAACAACGTGAGTACCAATATGTTACATAGTTAGAGATGCGAACACATCCACACAATTAACGAAGATCTACAGAAAATTTGCAATGGGGAATCAAACCTTGTGGAGTTCAAAGTGAAGAAAACACAATCCGATAAATTTAATAACTACTTTGCTACTATTGCTGAATCCTTGAAACCCCATCCAACTTTGCCTATTTGTAGACTATGTAGTTGCTTGAATAATGTAAGAGAATCTTCTCAGGAAAGTTCTTTTTTTTTGATTCTATAACAGTTTTTGAGCTCTTAAAAATTATTGGCACCTTAAAAAATTCTAACTCTAGAGGTTTTGATGGCATATCAAATCGTTTGATAAAAAATATTGCGTTTCATAGTAGATGTATTAGCATATATCTTTAATAAAAGTATTTTGTCAGGGGAGTTTCCTGAAACACTTAAAAGCGCAGATATCATGCCACTTTTTAAAAAAGGGGCGGCTGAGGATATAAGCAATTACAGACCCATCTCGCTTCTTCCTTCGTTTAGCAAAATTTTTGAAAAGGCAGTGAAAAATAGAGTTGTTTTATTTTTAAGTAATACTAAGTTTTTCAGTTCAGCCCAATATGGTTTTCAAAAAGGTAAATCTACGGAAAAAGCTCTTTTACATTTCTGTTCGCAAATACTTAATAACCTAGATAGTAAAAAGTTAACAGCTGGGCTTTTTGTAGATATTGCCAAAGCTTTTGACATGGTTGACCATGAAATCTTGCTGGGAAAGCTTGATAAAGCTGGTTTTCGAGGTTTCATGTCGGACTGGTTCAAATCTTATCTGTCTAATAGACCTCAAGGAGTGAAAATTGATGAGATCCGAAGTGAAACTAGGTTTATTAATCTGGGGGTACCCCAAGGCTCTGTCTTGGGGCCCATTCTGTTTCTAGTTTACATCAACTCTATTTTTGAGTTACGTTTCAGAGGCATACTTACAGCTTTTGCAATGATGTCGGTTGTGCTTATGGCTCAGACAGTATATTAAATTTAATTTCGGACATAAATTATGATTTGAATTTATTAAGAATCTGGTTTGCAGAACATAAGTTGGTGATAAGCTCTAAAACAAAAATTATGTTTTTCAACCTGTCAGCACATAGTAATTTGGAGGCTGATTTTTTCTACCACGCACCTGAATGTCAAAAGTTTAAACTTTCGAGCTGCTCTTGTAACTCTAGTTTTCTCTCGTACACTTTTTGTAGCAGTATAAATTGTAACGAAAATTGTTTTCGAGTCGAGAAAGTTGATAACTTTAAATATTTAGGGCTCATCATTGACTCTAAGATTGCTAGCCACACTGATGCTTTGAGTCAATATTTTCGTGCTACTCTGAGAAATTTTTTTTACTTGCGTAATGTTTGCTCTCCTAACCTTTTAAAGATAATTTATTACGGTATCTTCGACTCCAAATTGCAGTATAGAATTTGTTGCTGGGGAGGAGTTTATTTCAACAAAATTGAGCCTTTACTGATTTTGCAAAAACATATTATAAGAAAACTCTTCGGAAAAAATCGTATGCATCATAGTTTCCCATTATTTCAAGATTTGAAAATTCTTCCTGTACGTCATTTGTACTGTTTTAAGGTACTAAAGATATTTTTCATCAGATTAGGCAATCTAAATTTTAGAATACTTGACAATCATAAAAAATTGGAGTCAATGGCGGAGGATCGAGAAGGATGGAGAGTCCACCTGAGCATCCTACCCCCGCGACCCTCATGAAGGATTAGCGGGCCATTGAAAATGAATGAATGAATGAATGAATGACAATCATAATTTGCGTGGTAATGTCATGAATCTTGTCACTGTGCCTAATTTTAGAACCACAGCTTTTCGAAATTTCTACACTGTGGCTTCATGTCGCTTATTTAACAAGCTTCCGCTTTCAATCAGGACACTAAGGCTACCAGCTGCGTTTGCAAGGCATCTTAAACACTGGCTGTTAAGTATAAATCTAGTTAATATGGAATCGCTTCTTAGTGTTCAAGCATAGACATTTCTGGTATTCTGGTAAAATGAATTTTTCTTTCGTTGTTTTTATAGTTTTTTTTCTTGATTTAATTTTTTCTGGTTTGATAATTTCATTTAAATTTGTAATCTTCTTCAATCTGTCCTGCTTTAATATAAATTTCATTTTTTTAATTGCATTTTCTTTTCTTCGTTAGTGTTAGTTACACTTAAGGGTTACCCCACCCATTATTATAATATATATTTGTTAAGCCTTTTGAAGTGGCATTTAATTCTATTTTTTTCTTTTAAATATAAAATGTCATTATTATTTCTCTACTCATTCTAATTTAAGTAATTACAATGTAAACATTTTATGTATTGAATTAATTAATTGAGAAATAAAAATATCTATCTATCTATCTATCTATCTATCTATCTATCTAATCCACCACAATTTCCAGGACGAATACATCTACTGTTCTCCAGTTTCAAATGGATAGCTAAATAATCAAATCAAAGGAGACCATGCATTTACTGGATGTCACAATGAACTTTGGAGTAACACAGCATTATCATAAAACCAATATCGCAACATCAGCTTCCACGAAATTGAGCTATCTTTTCAGAGCAAAGAAGCAAAAGTAAGATTAGGGCTTGAATACTGCTCTCACGGACAACTCGTACTTTTTTTTGGGCTCTTTCAAAAATATTGTCTAGTACTCGCTTCTTGTGAAAAGAAAGATCAGAAATCGTTTCATCAGATCGCAGAGAGTGGCCAAAGCACCGAAGGCGAGTCTTAAAAAAAAAAAAAAAAAAAAACGGTCATATCATGCCACTGAAACCGCCACCAAAACGCTCCGAAAACAACGTCACCAACCATTATATACGAGTAGATATAATATAATTAAGAGGAGAGGTGATAAACTGTACCCTTGGCGGAGTCCAATGTCCATAGTAAATGTTAGTGATTTAACACAGTTTATTCGAACACAACTTCTGAAGTTTGTATATAAAGACCGAATGGCCCTCAACAGGGAAAAATCAATTCTATTCTTCTGGAGGAACCTGATAATATGCCTCATTGAAAAGTCTTTGCATGAAGATGTGCTTTTCAAGTTCTCTGTGCTCTGATAGATGAAACAAAATAAAACAATAAATGAGGGTCTGACTCATGTGAGACCTAAAATAGTTTTCGCTCCAATATAGTCAAATAGCACATTTTTCTACACTACTTCAGAAAACTTATATATATTTCTAGGTGGCTAACACTTTAACCAAACTCTAAGACTAATGTGGGCAAGTACAAATGATTACCAAAAAATGCTGAATACTGAACTTATACTAGAATGCATACATAAAAACGAGTCATGTGAACAGCTCTAAAATTTGAGAAATTCTAATGAAATCGCCAATGTTTGGAAAAAACTATAGCTTGGTGGGGTGTTAATATTTTCATTTACTGGGTGGTAGGTTGTCAGCTAAAGTACCAACCATATCCATTTTTCTACCAATAAAATTAAATAGTGCAATCATAAATCACTTACATTAAGTCCATGTATGTAAATATTATAAATCAGAACCGAATGCAAGAATCACACCAAGTTCTCCCCGACTAGTTCGGACATCATCCATGGAGTAAGCATGTACTGAAACTTTACATTATCTCAGTTTCCAACCACAACACTAAAAATAAACTCATTTCTATCTCTTCTTTCCATTTCGAATTTACGGCATGCAATTGCATTAAAAGAGTTAAACTTTTAGACGGAAGTTAATATTAAAAAAAACATTAATTGAAAACGTATTTCTACAGCATAGAGGCACTTAGCACTTGGTCAAGGTACATAGTTCGGTAATGCACGTCAGTACAAGCTGTCAATATTAAGTGAAATTCACACCTACCATAAGACATTTGACGTATTGGCTTTATTTTAAGAACTACACTCCAGGCTTCTCAGCTTATTTAAATTATCTAAGGCAGATAATACTTCTAAGGATACAAAAACGTTTTTTTTTTAAATAACCAAAAACTAACACTGGTTGCAGCAATAGCAGCTCTGTCAGTCGATTACGTGAACAATTTTAAGCAAAGAAATTTGCCTGCAACTGTATAAGATCCAGCTGGTGAAGACATTAAAATCATGACACCTTCATTTGCTTCGTTAATTTGCTGATTGTGCTCTAGAACAGTTGTAGGATAGCACGTTGTCTTATCGAAAGACTATGTTCAGTGATGATGCTCATTTTTGGCTTAACATATTGATTAATAGACAAAATTGTCGCATATGGAATGAAACCATTGTATTTAAAAGAGACCATACTTTCAGAAAATTGCACAAATTGGTGCGGTTTTCACCAAATGAGGCCGGAGCTCGCGGATCGGTCAATGCAGATTGTTAAAGAACCATGATCAATAAATATTTCTCTGATCTGAACGAGATGTGCTTTCATCAGGATTTCAACTGTCATACGGCGCGGCGATTAAAACCATCTACACAATTTGGCGATTAATTGATTTCGAGGAATAGATCTCAATTGGCCTCCATAAACTGCGATTTGACACCTCTCACACGCTTATGCTGATAAAGCAGCAACAATTGACGTCTTGGAAAACAACTGGTCGAAAAAGTGACCCAGACCCGTTGTGAATACGCTTCGTCAAGAACAGCCGTGGTGGCCATATCCCCGAAATCGTTTTCAAATATGATATTAATGTCATGAACTGATCTTTCAAATAAAAAAGATTTCTGAATAAAAATTATAATTAATTTTTTTATTTTGTTTAATTCTTAGTTCTATCGGGCTTACTACTTATTACGTTTAGGCGTAAGTAAATCGATCGTAAACCAGGAAGCATCAAAGAGTAAGGTAGTTCCATTTGATATAAAGGGTGACCAGATAGCAATGATACTTTTTCCAATTGTTATGTTTCAGCAGCTGTCAAGGTTACCAATGACATCCAGGTGTCAAGTTACTAATGACATCCAGCTGTCAAAATATTCAGTAAGGTTTACCATTTCATCATGCATCGTTTCACGCTTGCCGAACGTGCGGAAATTATTAAAAAAACATTATCGAAATTCCGGCTCAGTTGTAAATACGCAACGTGAATTTCATCGTGAGGTCGGTCGTCATCATAGCTTCAGTGTACAGGCAATTCTTCGCACCGTGGAAGTTTGAGCGTGAGTACACTCTTTTAGGCCGGTAATTAACAAGCGCTCTTAAATCGATTTTAATTTTATGAAGCTCTTAGTTTTAAATTTTTGCTGCGTATTCACCAAGCACTAATAGGTTTGTGTCCATGCTAATTCGAATATGCGAAAAATTAATTTTCGGATTTCCAAGCGCGTTCTAAAATGAGTTTCCGAACTCTCTTTCGAACTGGGAGAAATGCCAATGAAAAAAAAAACATTGTATTTTCCTGATTTTAGTCAGAATGAATCATGGCACAATTTATTTTTTATTTGGTTGGCAGTTCTTTTCACGGAAATGCTGGGGGCATTAAATTCGTCGGCATTTCTTCTTTTGCATTTCGCCAATGCAGCTTGTCCTTTGGTTGGTCTGAGTGACAGTTCACAGCTGATTTCGAAAATTTTCGAAATTCTTAAGTTATGAGCACTCATAACTTAAGAGTGGGTGGGACCACTCATAAGTCTTATGAGCGCTAATAAATCTGCACTATTATTGGTTGGTGAATAGGTTTATGAAGCTCTTAGTTTAAGATTGGTCGGTGAATACCGGCCTTAGACCTTAAGCCACCAACCAGACAGAGATTGGTGCGAAATGAAGAAAACATAGGCGCCGTAGCGGCCGGTATCAAAAAAGACCCAGAAATGTCGATTCGGCGCCGATTAACTGAATTGGACATCGTCAGAGAGTCACCCGGCTTATTTTGCGGTTGGATTTGGGCCTACATCCATATAAGATTATGCTGACGCAAGAATTGAAGCCGAACGACTATAGACAACGCTGTGAGTTCGCTAATTGGGCGCTGAAAATGTTGGCCGGAGATCCGGATTTTGGCCAAAAAATTATCTTCTCGGACGAGGCCCATATTTGGTTCAACGGTTGTCAATAGGCAAAATTGGCGTTATTGGAGCGAATACAATCCACAAGTGCTCGACCAAGCATCCACAAAGATTGACTGTTTGGTGCGGTTTATGGCATGGCGACATCATCGGACCTTATTTCTTTCGAAATGAGGAAGGAGACACCGTTACCGTCAATGATCGCAGGTATAGAGCGATGTTAATCGACATTCTGTGGCCAGAGCTCGAGAACATCGATATATCCGAGCTGTGGTTCCAACATCCCCATGCCACACAAGCGACGAAATGCTCAAAGTTGTGAAGGAGAAATTTGGCGACTCACGGCGAGCGTTCATCAATTGGCCGCCGCGATCATGCGACTTGACACCACTCGATTGTTTTCTCTGGGGCTATGTCAAGTCCATAGTCTACGCTAACAAGCCAACCACTTTGGACGAGCTCGAGGCCAACATTCGAGACGCTATTGCCAGAATAATGACGTACATATTTATCAAAAATTTAATCGAGCGTTTGAAGCACTGCTAGCTATTCCACACATAATGGCATGAATATAGCTTCCAAATAAAGTCAGAATCAATTTTATATCTCACACCGTTGTTGTTTTATTTAAATTTTTTTCCTATCGTTCTTATCTGGTCATCCTGTACATATTCTGCCCGATAAAGAAAGCTTGTTGAAGAAATATGTTGAAGACCGTGAACTTGTTTTTAAAAAGTACTTCCCATTCATGCAAGGATAACAATTTTTCTTTGAAAAAGTTCTGGCTAGTGTACGTGCCCGTACAATTTACTTTCTGTGCCTCTCTATTGATAACCTGCCTGGAAAACTTCTACACAAATAAATCTATATGTATATAGTATATACCATCTAATTGCCTGTGGTTTGAATATGTACGATGAATGTCCACGATATTTTCACACGGTCACAGTGCTAGAAACACGTTTCTTTTGTTCATTTTATTTATATTCTTTAATCACAGGCATTATTGAGAAATGACCTTCAACCCACAGAAAAAAAATTCTCTAAATATTCGCCACAACTGCGCAGATATTACATATGTACATACATATATGTTTTCAGGGATTCACCAGCAATGCTTTTCGTGGACTTTTCCAACCACTACGATTTAACCTGTCACAACAACAGAGATTATCGCCTCAATGAAAGTGAAACCACTTGCATCTATCCACACAGGAACATTTAATAACACACGATGTATGCTACATATGACTATTTTCACTTCACATCCTCGAAAACTACAGCATTCCTTGTTGGCCAGCTGTTAATTGCAGTAATTTGTGCACAAATTACACACGATACAAGGTCAGAGGACTTTCGTCGTCGTGAGGAGCTGTTCAAAATTGCATACAGCCATAGCTTCATGGCCAATTAACTTGGATTCAAGTTGAAGTGTTTGCATTTACGTCTCAACAGTGCGACGCACAGAGTTCAATTACTCCAACTTGACTCGGCGAGTAAATCAACACAATGAGTGGAGGAGAAAAAAAAAAAAATATCTATAGCTCACCTATAACAAACACTACAAGTAGACTACTATTAGATAACGCTCGGATACCAAGTCCACTTAGCAGATTATAATCGGATCTTTTAAATCTGAGAAGTGTTAATTGATAAGTATGGGTATGGGTAGGCATACACAGTCCCATGGTTTCACGAGATACACTTTCAAGAACATGACCCATGGATTACCACTTGAGGTCGAGAGCAGCTCTAGCCATTGGGAATCTGAATGTGTGAATGACATAATGAAAAACAAATTTGAGAAAGAATACCACAAAAGGGAGATCGGTGATGTAAGATTTTTCTAAGCAAATCACTAAATCAGAGAATTTGTTTGGAGTCGTGATTGGGTATTCATTTGCATGTTATGTGACAAAACTGATTAAAATGGAAGATTATTGTAAGCTTATAGTATCGAGAGTCACAGTTAAATTCGGTTATGGCCGAGGGTTGGGTAGGCCACTGACCGAGGCTTTATGACATACCAACGGTCGTCGAAATAAACTTATCTGCGACCAAAATAGTATCGTATTTGTGAAATAAGAAAAAAAAAAAATAAAAATTTCCGACCACAGTCTTTTAAATGATTTCGCGACATATATGGTATATATTTTCCTAACTTACTTACATAGTTTGCATATTTTAGCCCCAGACTATTGAGTTCATCCGTGTGCCACAAGGCTTACAATCCATGCCGCTACAAGCAACATTTCAATAAGATCAACTTTTATGCTTTACAAGGCACCTTTAAGGTTCATTCACAGCTCAGCGACCTGCGAATGCCCTAACTGCGAACAAACAGTTCTTAGCACATTTATAAGCACGCTCTTGGCAATTTTATTGTTCCAAGAGAACGGAGCTTAATTTATCTATCGATTAATATATAAAAGGTCGAATTGTAGTTAGTTTCTGCGAAGAAATTAATAATTCGTCGATTTTTCCGCGAATAAACGAATGATTTTTGCGAACTGTCAACTTTTATTCACATTCCACACATGTAGGACGCAATCTACATTCCCGCGACCAAAATATTCGCGAGAGCTTAACCTCAGAATTCTTTTGTTTTGTTCTTGGTGGTTTTGATCGTGGCTGAATTTATCGAAAGAAGGTGAGATATTACATTCTCAATGAAAGTCGCCCTATGTATTTATGCATTTGTCACGTTTAGGCAATTAGTTACACAATGAATAACAACTGAAATTCGCGGATTGCCGCGACCAGATAGAAAAGTAGCTGTAAAAGAAACCTCAAAATTTGCGAATATTCGTTCGTTCGCATTCGCAGGTCGCTGAGACTGGACTGAGTCGCTGGACCTTTAGTGTGCGACTAGTGCGGACGCCAACCTATGGACTAGTGAAATCTCGGTGCACTTGAGTTTCAAACCACTATGCCAAAAACTGTTTTCTTGCTTCACTTCATCTCTCCTCACTAATTGCTCAATTGCATTAAAGTATTGATAAATTCCCTCTGTTTATCGTTAGTGCTCCCGTTAACTTTGAATGACGCCGTATGTAAATATTGGTTCGAGCTTGCATTTTTTCTTCTTTAAATACACATCGCAGTGTATATGTGAAAGAAAGTTCATAGCGATCGGTTGTGTTTTACGCACTTGGTAAACTTTTGAAAATGGAGCCAAATAAGGAGTATTTTGGCAACTTATGCTCTTTTATTTTCGGGAAGAAAAAAACGCTGCACAAACACATAAGAAGATTTACGCTGCGCACGGGGTTTACTCTGTAAGTGCGTGGACTGTTCGCGAGTGGTTCCGGCCTTTTTGGGATGGTGATTTCACATGTTCTGACTTGCCCCGCTCTGGACGATCGGTTGAGATTGATGGGGACCAAATTAAAGCTCTAGTTGAAAATAATGCACGCTACACAACCAGGCACATATGTAGCTGATATATTGGATATATTGAAATCAAGCGTAGAAAATCACTTGCGTAAACTGCAATACGTAAATCGATACAATATTTGGCTGCCGCACAATTTAAGTGAAAAAAATTTATTCCATCAGCGATTCGCTGCAGAAACGCAATGAAAGTGAACCATTTTTAAAACGGTTGCTGCAGTTTGGAAGGGATGTTTTACTTCACCCGCCGTATTCACCTGATCTTGCACCTTCCGATTACCATTTATTTCGGTCCCTGCAGAATTCACTTAATGGGAAAAAAATTCGTCTCGTGGTTGTAAAATCTACTTGGAGCAATTCTTCGCCAATAAAAAATCAAACGTTCTACGAAAGGGGCATTATGAAGCTGCCCGAAAGATGGCATAAAGTGGTAGAAGATAATGGTGCATATATAATTGATTAAAGTTTTTGCTAACAATAAATATTTAATCTTTGATTTCGCCTAAAAAAAACAGAGGGAACTTTTATTGGCCAACTCAATATTATATTTTTAGATGCAAGCCAATATTTAACAAAAAAAAAAAAATTGGCGTGTTTTGGTGAGAATTATGCAAAGCAAAGTTAAAGCTTCTCCACAAAACGATCCCCAGTCAATCTGGTTTAATACTTTTTTTTATTGTTTGAAGGTTGGTGACTGAATTGAAATTGAATTGAAAAGTATGAAAAAGTTGTGCTTACATTTGTGAAATACTACTGAATCATTCAAATTGAATGAAAAAGCTCTTTTCAACGCCTTCTGAAATTGAGTAGCGCAGACTAAACATCCCAACTTCGTTTTGAGTGGAGAAAAAACCTAAAAGGTTACCAGTCCTTTGTTGTTATTATCCGTACTAAATCTTACTTCACTGAGAAGTGACGTCTTACCAAAAAACGCCAATAGATCGATGAAAAGCTGACGCCTGCACTCCATGTAGGGAGAACAGGAAACTAAATGAGTAAGTAGAGCGATAAAGATTAGTTCATCCCAAACACTCAGACACAAAGCAGTCTGTTATATTTAAAATCTTAGTAAGAAAAACACCTAGTCAACATATCGACCAGGGTAAAAGAAAGAATTGAAGCCATGTCCCTTTTCTTTCAAATATGGGATACAAGTGGTTTCGCTTTCGAGGCAAGACTTGCACATAGGGTCTGCAATGATTACCATGCTAGTCATATAATGAAAACATGCATTTTGTCATGTGATTAGCCCAACAGTAGTTATGCAGTCTTTCCTTTTTAAATTGAGCGGGAACTTTAAATTGGTTTTATTAGGCCCTTTCACAAAAGACTTGGTGGTTTTGCAAGTGTTTTTACGTAAGTGCGCCAAATAAGACAAAGCCTATTCCACTGGAAATCATGTTTAATCTGCTTTCACATTCTAGAACAATCTTTGACTTATTTGTGGGAGTCGCACATGCCATAAACGGAAACTGGCTGTCACTACAAATGCGGATACTTCTACCAAGCCATAGTTTGCCGCTATGCCTATTGCAAAGCTTTTGTCTGAAAGACAGTCGCGATTGTGCTCAGAGCGCAGGAGAACTTGATCGTATTGTCCACAAACCTGACAATTCCAGTTCCACAAGTGATTCTAGAGCCGTCAGTGTAGATTACATTAGTGAGACCCTGAAGAAGCTCATTTCGATTTTCCATTTGACCCTTTTGGTTCTATGCATTTCGTATATTCTGCGATAATGACGAACGGGCTCATATTATCGATAGGCATTATGAGCAAACTTAAGGTATGTCACGTATAAGTATAGTACAGGCAAGTTCAATCAACGTCCTAGGCCATCATACTACGGACGCGTAGGTGAAAATGGGCCGGATGATGTGATAACGAGAGATCACATAGAAATACATTTTAGAGTTCAGTAGAGTTCATCAATTAAAAGTGGTAAGGCAAGGACATGTGTGAAGATTACAGTGTTGTACCTCATGAGGAGTACGAACGTTAACGTTTTAGGCATGATAAACGCAACCGCCTTAAAGATTTTGCTTCACAAGCTGAGGAAGCAGTAATTGTATGCGCCAGTAAGACCGTTCATTGAATCATTCAAATGAGAAAAATTTCAAAAGCAAAATTCTTGAAACAAATATCCAGAAAACCTTGCGTTAAGAAAAATATAGACTGCTCATTCTACAATACATCAAAATCGGGTGCATGCAGTTGTTGATAGCAGTTTTTCTATAGTTATAGTATAGGGAATGTGGTTCGCTTTACACGCGGTTGACGCTTTAAACTCGAATACGCCTTTCGTTAAAGCCAAAATCAAGTGCATGCTGAAATACATTAATGTCCAAGGCTCTGTATTAAAATTGTAGGATGTGTGGCCCTTTTCGATGAAGAATCGGGGTTGCAATGGTGTAGTGGCAACGTCGTCAATTGCCACGCTTATTCATGGTTCAAATCCTGATGTCAGCAAGCATTTATTTATTTCTCATGAAATATATAAAGTAAGACCGATCATTTGCGAAAGCTTGTGTGACCACTACTGCGAAGGCATAACACTGGCAGTAGCTTGGTCATGTGGCTGGAAAATTAGTTCGCTCTGTTGATGGTGATTTGCCCTTGACATTGGTTATCGGGAAAAAAGTACCTTGAATCAGAAGCAAAGACAAAAAATAACAAAAATCTCGTCAGTTATCTGGACGCCAACAGCATAAACAACTGCGCTTCAAGAAACACTACACCAAAATCTTTCTCTCTCTATCTATCCTTCCCAACGCCCGCACTGTGTGTAAATATGTTAAAGGTATTCATAACCCTTTGAGTGCGCGCGAATTATAAAAAAAAAAAAAAAAAAACATGGACCTAAGTATGAGTGGCTTGACGACATTCATTCACCTTTCATCATTTTTAGATCAGAGTACACATCGTCCTGTCTGATGCGAAAGTATCGTTGTGTTAAATATGTCGAAAATTTAAAACGAAAATCTCATTTTATTACTTTTGATATTTCATCTAGATTAGATTTTAATTATTCAAGCCCAATCTATGATCCCGATCTAAGCTTTCGTATGATTCAGAGTATTTGTGAGTGGCAGGCATTGATATGATGCATACTGTCATTTCAAAGGCCTGATAAGTAAGTAAGGACGATCCTCCCTAAGAGTACTACGATATCAAAAGAATCTGCACGCACTTTTACGGAACATCAATGTACTTGGCTGTAGCACTAAATTAGTATTCGTTAGGTTTGACATTTAGAATATTCATTCATCTTATCATCTTGATAGCGCCTAACACGTTGACATTTAAAGAATTTGTGAATCGCATTTTTATTTCACAAGGAAGCACTACTTTGAAGGCCGTTGATTTGGAAAGTTGCACTACTGGTGCCATCAAGGTTGCCACATTACCCATCGCGACCATTAAATACTATTACCTGTTAATCCATTGCAGCTTCCTTATGGAGCCAATTAATCTCCGACACTTTTTTACGCTTAGTCGATAAAATTGTGCATTTTTCTCAATCGCAACAGCACATCTGAATCCAATTAAAGCCGATTGAAATGCAACAAAATAACAAATGGCATCTACCGCAGGCTATCTATCCATCTCATCACAGTTATATAACCTCATACAGCGGCTGAGATATTATCGCATATCTCGACTAAAGCCAGAGCTACGCAATCGACAATTATCATTGTTCGCATACCGATTGTCAATGTTATTCTCTAGAATTAGCTAAAGTTCATGGTATCACAGCATTGACAGCAACAGCAGTACAATTGTCTACCCATCTTGTTCCAAGGTGCTCGCCTCCGATGTGGATCTATCTTGTACAGAGTTGTGGACTTCAACTTGAACTTCTGACTGGTTCTAGGTTGCGCATACTCTGGACTTGTATTTCTGGTTCTAATTCTCTGTCGTGAGTTTCCGACGGAAATCCAGATTGTACCGATATCGACGTAGTATGAGCATAAGCACTACCGACCGGTAGAACCCACATTTGGAGCGTCGTTAGCTGATGGAGTTGCCAAACCGGCAACTGGCTTCGTGTGGTGAAGGAACTAATGAACTTCGGGTTTGAAGAGGAACATGACGATGTACATATGCCGCCGTGTAGTGCAATTTCGTTGGTGAATGTTGCTCTACTGGATTTTCAGTTGTCTAGGTACCGTTGCATAATTGATACAAATGTGCATTTGGGTTCTCGCAGAACTCGGTAACTGGGTCAGGAAGACCAGTTTCGTGGGTTCTTCAAAATATTTTGCTTGTTAGCTGGGAGTCGGTTTTTGAATTCCATTGCTGCTAGCTCCCAACTACTGAGAGATTTATGAGCAATTAGCATGAATCCGCTGATGATGGGAGGCTGGCATATGGTAAGCACCATGAGTAGAATTTGCGCTCAGATGCGATGACTAAGAATGTGGCGCATAGGTTATTGATCATGATCGGGCACATAAGTTAGATACTGTTCTTTGGTAATAGAGGACATTTGTTAGGTGGCGGTTAATAAGGTTTTGAGTGGAATTGGGAAATGTGTCGAACTTTGGAAGACGTTGTTATTACGAGGTGAAGTTTGCTGCGTTTTCTTAGAGGCGGAAATCGTGTTTATCTATTTTCATTAAGTGGGTCAGGTGGATTGATGTTTTGCAATGTTTTTGATGGGTTGAATGGGGGTTAATGTAGTTGTATTGCCTGTTGGTTAACCGAAGTCCTGCACAGTAGCAGTTTGGAGAAGTGTGTAAGGTTAAGTTTTCGTAAGTTCTCGTGTTCAGAAAGGCTTAATACATTTTAAATTAGTTAGCAAAGTAGTAACATAGTATAAGGGTCATGCTCTCCTTTGGGCTACTGAACTGCATCTACCGATGTATTTGTACGGCAAGGTATTCTTCGAAAACAGGAGAACAGAGAACTTCACTCTTAACGAATTGCTTACGATCAACAGTCCAGTGGATAAAGTAGATCGATGGTTTGAAAAATTCCAGAACATTTAAAACTGGAGCGTCGGATCAGCGTGGAAATGAAATCTGACTTTAATAGAGAGATCGGTGGGCGATATTTCACAAAATATGGTTGAGATGAATAAAAGTAGAATTCTCGGTACAAACAATTTATTGAATGGAATTTTTCAAAGACTGGGGCATCTGAGCAGAATTTTTGCCTATCGTTCCCGTAGACTTCCTATGAATCAAATTTTACCGTATCGTTCTAAGCATTGTCTCTCACACCATCAATGGAGCTGAGGATGAAGATTCCCTACAGCGAACTTGCTTAGAGAAGGCCAAATCACTGTTAGGAGCTTCAAAAGGCCATCAACAACACACCAAATATGCATGGTGGTGAAGTGATGAAGCTAAAGAAGTACTAAATAAGAACAAAGCGGCTTTCACACCTTTGTCAAAGTGCCTCTCTAAGTGAAATACAGCTGTTGTTTGAAAAGATATTCGACAGACAACCACGAGATCTGATATGGGTGGCACATCGAGGGGTTCCAGAAACATATGTACAGATGATCATGGGCATGCACGAAGGAGCAAAGATAAGAGTAAGATACCCCGCTGGAGTAACCGAAGAATTCCCAATCAAAGTTGGGGTTCACCAGGGAAGCGTTTTTAATTGAATGGAACAGAGCGAAAAGTTAAAATATCTGGGATCTTTGATTAAAAGCGAAGCAACCTGTAATGATGACATCAATCATCGCGTAAGCGTAGTGTGGATGAAATGGCGGCAAAACTACGCTTCATATCTTTTGTGACCAAAAAATGCCACCTAATTGAAAGCAAGGATAAACACCGCAGTTGTGCGCCCAGCGCTGACACGAGTTTTACAATGTTGGACAATGTACACAAAGTATGAGAGTAAATTAACGGCTGCTGAGATGAAGATGCTACGCATGACAGCAGGAGTGACAAAGCTTGATCGAATAAGAAGTTCAAAGATCAGCGGAAACCTTCACGTCAAAGAAATCATCTCACTAAAAATAGAGCGCGAAGGGTCAACTGGTATTGCCACGTTCAAAGAAGAGATCATTTGAACACTGTTAATAAAACCAATATCACAGAACGTTCCAAAGACATCGCAAAAGAAAAGCACGCCTTTAAACGCATGGGTCACACAAATGCAACATTAGCATTTGATTTGATTCAGTAATGAAGTGGTCCAAAATCGGGATATGGTCCTGCCGATATTTTCTGAGGTCAAACAGGCGAACCCCACAGGCGGATCAGTAGAAATGCAGTGAAATTGGATCCCTTGTTTTCAGATCATAACTTCGCCGAAGTAGGAAGTACATATGTATGCTCTAAAGGAAGGATCCGAAATTAGTATTCTAAGATTCGCATCGCATCTCTCACCGCTCGAAACAAATAAGGCCATCGGGGTTGACAGCATTCCCACTTGGCTACATAAATTACTCATAAGGCGGCAGACCTTCTGCTCTGTATGCATAAAGTGCATTTCAGTTTAAATCCAAAAAAGTATGGCATATTCTATTGCTTTAAATCGATCAAGTCAAAAAATTGTCAAAACGCGCAACATATCAACAGTAGGTTCGGCAGCATTTTGCTACGGCCAGAGGCGTGAGAGATCGCCGTACAATTGATGGTGCATAATTATAAGTTATTGTTTTTCCTGAATTTGAAAGAATCTCTTAACTGTGAACGAAAAAAAAATATTTTGCTCAACAGCTCTTTAAGAGCCAGGGCCTAGCTTCTCGCAACCACTCATGTTGTGTGCGTTATATTATTCACACGAATGGCAGGTACCTACAGTTTAGTGCCGTATCAGAAGGGCAATTTGTTTTAAGAAGCTTTCTCGAGACAACAATACTTTCGGATGTTTGTCAGACGTCCGCGAGAAGTGGGACCGTGAAAAAAACTGTTGGGGCTTTCGGGGATTCGAACTTGGAACCTCACGCGCAGCGGTCCGAATTATGTCACATATAATACTAGAAAGTCTTCAATAATTTAGTTCAGTAGTTTTAGTTTAATTTAAAACCAAATCTAATCAAAATAAGGGAAATAAAAATTACAGCAAAACGAGAAAACGACTGAACAATAAACAGCATTGACTTACTATGCGCCATAGCAAGAATCTCTCTGCTATCCTTTCGCCGTCATCTTGCGTAGCACCGTGTCGTCAAACCCCAGTAGCTCCCAGCTTCCAGTAGCTATACTCAGGCGATGTGAATGAGTATGATATTCTTATTCTACTCAATGTGTTAGAGTGCGACCGACCTAATCTACCTGTTAGCTATGTTATTAGCGTATGTGAAGTGGAAACAGTGTTGGGATTTGGATATTTACGAAAGTACAGCTAAGGCAAGAAAACATTTTTTTTAGAGTTGAATTGAAAGTATATCAAATGCTACGATATGGCGAACTATACATGGCTCCCATGTTCTGGGGCAGAGGTGAAATACATACAAAAGTGCACAGATTACGAAAGATATTTTCACAAAAATCACATACCCTTCATTTTGAAAAAAAAAGTAACTGAAGGGAGTAACTTGTGTCAAAGTTACTGTGAATGGAAGTGGAATTTTGAGACAATTTTTACAAGATTAACGATATTTTCGAAAACAGTAGTCTAAGCGAAGAAAAGCAAACCTTTTGCAAAAAGAATAATTTAAATTAAGTTTTACCAAAGTTACCGGAACGAAAGTGGTGTATTGAAACAAGTTTTACTACAATAGATTAATACTATATACATAGTTTTGAAATCACTAGGGACGTGGGTAGCGATAAGTCGGAAACTACTGACTATCCCATTGGTTGGAGTCAGTAGTGCAGCAACTAAGTTTATAACCTAGGGCTTTCTTCCAGGCGGAAGTTTTTTCCACGCTAGATAATTGATGAGAGATGGCATGGTAGAAGTATAAGTGTCTATAAGCTGCACTAAGGCGCTTGAGACACCCACAAATTACTCAAAGATTGTTCTTGAATGCTGGAATAGTCTAAACAAGCCTTCCAAATGGAATATGGTTTGTCTTATTTGGGTACCGGGTCACAGAAATGAAATCTCTGACGCAGTTGGAAAAGAGAGTACAGAGATTCTTCCTCCAACTTCGGAACCAATAACTAGTGTTCGTTTGGCAAGAATCTTGTATTGAATCGACTTTCATGTTCACTTAAATGCAATGCGGGATGTGAAGAATTATCCTTTTCACTCAGGCCATGCTGGCCCATTCTGCGAAGAAGGTATGTATCTAAACCACAATTTGATGGTTGTGGCCAACCCAATACGAAAATAACTTTAAAAACTGGTTACTCTATATCAAGCCGTAAATCTTCTACACTCTTAAAAATTCATTTCAGACTCAAATGCCGATAAATATTACCATGGTGTGTGGCAAATTCTACTACACCAAAATATTGGTCTGCGGTATTACTGACTACCATTCTTTGGATAAGGACTGATAACATGCTTACGACTGCTGGCTAACGTACCCGGATAAAGATTGGTTTCTGGAACTTAAAAATGCACACAAAGGCTTTGTTTCCCGGAAGCTTTTTAGAGACCGGATTTTGACGGTCAGATTTACGATGAGAATAAGGAGAAGGAAGCACATGATGATGAATGCCCTTAAAAGCGCATGAGGATAGAAGTTGTGATGGAAACACCTAAACATTTCTTTAAATTAACTAGTCAATCCATATTGAGTATTTCATTCAATACCTGAAATTCTGAAAAGAATAGAGCATACCATATATGCGCATGGTTAAAGTGAAATCTTACTTCCATAAAACGTATTATTTTAACACATACGGAGCACACAACAGCTGATGCATCTTCTTCGTTTGGCCGAATTGAGAGATCGGATTGACACAGGATTGAGTTTCGATCTACGTTTTGCTGTAACCGAACGCAGGGAACGAGTTAGAATTGAAACAAAAAAGAAATGAATTTGACACTTCTCGATTCGATTTTTCGATCCGCGTTTATATGCAAAATCTACACTCGATCGCATAAAATTCAGTGATCGGATGGTGTCAATTCTATTTCAACCCGATCAGCGTTTATATGGTAGCTGAGCCGAATGGAATCCGGATTCTATGCGTCATGCTAACGTAGTAATCGACACCGACGTGAACCATATTTGACTTATGGGCATGCGCTACTCATTCATCTATCACTTATAATTACATCTACTCATCGCGCTCTCATGCATATTCAAACTCACACGCTGGCTCTAGCCTTTCACTTTCCAGATGATGGCCCAGATTATATACCAGACTACCTTGTGGGACGCCAGAACTTACTTTTTTACGCGAGATGTAAAACTATCGACCTTTACCAATTGCCTTCTATCACTTAAATAATTCGAAAACCACCTTAGAATTGAAGATTGAAAACTAAACAATTTGACTTTAGATAAAAGTAAAGTGTGATGTACTCTAGCTTTTGTAAAATCTGTTCAGAGTATATCAACTTATAAAACGATTTAGCTGCCAATAACACGCGCGTGTTCCCAAACGGTCCTCCATTTAAGTACTAACCGCACCAGAGGCTGCTTGATTTCGGTGATCGGACGAAAACCTCCAAAACCCTAACTTTGAATCACAAAGGAATATTTGGTGAAATTAAACATTTTTCAAAGCATAATACGCGTGCCTTCATAAGCTCTAGCTCAATTTACAGTGCCAGAGGACGTTGTCACCCCCAAGAAAATACAGTGGGCAGTGCACAGCTTCCTCCCATACAAATCCCGCGGTCTTGATGGTATCTTACTAGTGGTACTACAGCAAGGCTTTGACACTTGTAAGTACTTGGCTCCACATTGTCTTTAGGAGTTGTCTAAACTTCGGCTACACTCCTATTTCCTGGAGGAGCCATCAGGAACGATCAGCCTATCCTCCTTTCTACTAAAGACGTTGAAAAGGCTGATCGACGTCAACAACGTGCGTATCGCAAGGGAAAATCGGTAGAGACTGCCCTGCATTCGTTGGTAGGAATCATTGAAAAATATTTTGATAACAAGGATTTCACTATGGTGTCCTTCCTTGCCTTCAACAATGTTAAAACAGAAATTATTTCTGGTGCACTTCTTAGCTTGAAGGTTGACTACTATGTTTGCTATTGGATCAAACAAATGCTTAAAAGCAGGCTTATCCATGCTGAGCTGGGGTGTTGTCTAACCCGAAGGTCGGTCCCCAAGGGGGAGTATAATTCTAAACGAATCTGCGGTAGGGATTTACATAGATGGATCCAAGACAGCATCTCGAACAGGTGCGGGAGTTTACTTCAGTGCACTGGATATCTGCATCACCATACGACTGCCGGATCACTATAGTGTATTTCAAGGAGAAGTCACAGTAGTCCGTGATGCCCCGACCTAACTTTCAATTAACTCGATAGAGTGCAGCGCTATTGTTTTCTGCATAGACAGTCACGCTGCGATAAAAGCCTTGGAATCGCCAATAATTCGATCCAAGTTGTTAAAGCAATGCCGCGAATCTCTTAACGAGATTGCTGTCGGACGAGCTAGCTAAGGAGAGAGCAGACTGGAGGCCCCCTGACAATAGGGGGCAACCGTCAGCACCTATTAAATCGATAAAATTCCAATTAGATACCGCTGTCATTAGAATGGCAAACAGTAGGTGGAACAATATCAGTACATGCCTCTCTTCTAAACAAATCTGGCCAGAGCTTGATTGTATAATAGGAAAAGCAGTAGATTTATTTTTGTTAATAGGACAAATCTAAGAAAGATAATTGGGGCCCTCACGTCCCATTGTCTGGTAGGCAGACATGCCAGAAGACTTAGTGCTCCCTTCAACGATTTCAGTAGAAGCTGCAGAGACGAGGAAGAGATTTTACAAAACCATGACACGCATTCTGTGTACCTGTCCTGCCCCATCGGTCTTGAGAAGGAAAACCCTAAGGGACTACTTCTTCGAAGGTATTAACAATCTGGCTAGACTCGACATAAACAAAACAAAAAGCCTTGTATCCGGGTCAAACTGGTTTAATGCCTAACGGCGAATCATATCATACTTTTCGGCATGGGTTCACACCGAAACCGGTTGCCCTGCCTCCTGTCCCATTCCCATTCTTCATGTAGGCCCCAGGTACTGGTAGTCCGGTTTCTCTCCATAGTGATATCACAATGGACCTGCTTTTGGTCTAAATGTGTCCCTGCTGAGCGGGGACAGCCACCCAACCCAACCAACCATTGTAGAGTACACTTAAGTAGCTCTTTTTTAACTTTTAAGCTTATGTATAGGTACATTCGTTTTGAATGACTTTAATACTTTTCTATCAACGGACAATATTAAAAATTAATTGTGCTAGTTACTGAGTCATTCATTAGTCCTATTTCGAAGTGATATGTTTTGTTTTTCTGGTTGAGTTGCTTTCTTTTTACATTTATTTTGCCATTTCGATAAGAATGTAGGCAGTCACGTATGTATACACGAATTTTGAATTTTTATTTTTATTTTTTTGCTTGTAAAACTTTTAATTAGTAGTCAGAGTACAAATATTTTTAATCCACTTTAAGATGGATCCTTATGCCTATGAGGATATGCCATAAATAATCTGTGATGAGTAATGCATTTTTTTAAAGTCGTCGCGATAAAACAAATTAAAATTCAGCCTTTGAATGTTTAAGTATATTCTGCGGTCGTATATTTTGCTCAGTAGTAAGTAAATAGTTCCATCCAGAGTGTAATAGTTTCCTTAATAGTTTAAACACCCTTGAATGTGAATACATACATGCACATCACTTCTAAGTCACAGAGCAATTATGGTTGAGTTACATACAATAATCTACTTGCAATGGAAGCAAACAAAGATAAAAAATGCAATCATACGCACATAGTAAGCAAGTCAAACTTTCTGTAATTGGTATTTCCATGGTTTTTTTTTAGGGCTCCATTAAAAAACAAAAAGTTTACACTCTTTCACTTGTAATTCCGCACTGATTGTAAACAAAAGAATTTTCTTCTATAACCGACACGTGTACAACATCATTTCATTTCAAATTGTTTTATCTCGGAACGCAAAAACAAACTCATTGTTCAATTTCACTAAACTGCGTTTCAAATAAAAAAAAAATAAACCATTTGCGAATCTAGATATGTATGTTTCGCAGCATTTTTCTTCAGTAACTCACAATATATCACTTCATATCGCACAACAATGAGTCATTGGATATATTTTATATTTAACTCGGATGTATGCATACATTCCGCTCCTTAAAAGAAATCTCCAACAAAAATGAGCAGAAAAAATCTCCGAACCACAAAGATCTTATCAGAGCAAACATTTTTAACAAAAGATCAAAAAAAAAAAAAAAAAACCGGGTTTCATCAAAATTTACAAAAACCCCACTCGTGATAAACTCACCTCAAGTTCGAGGTTCACATTGCTGAAGGTGGAGGTGGGAGAGTTTTGAAAACAATAAAACAATGCAACTGGGCTGGACCACCGTCGAATGCACTTATCAGGGACAGTAACTGCCATTGTACCGAACACTAGCAAATCCACTGGACACTGGCGACACTGGAGAATCACTTGAACATTCCAGATTTGCATTTATGCTAAATTAATCATTCATTCGTTAAGCGCGTCCACTAAACTGATGAACTGAAAGGGTCCAGCCACGAAGCGAGGCCGTAATAACAACAGAAACAGCTGTGGCAGTAATCGGCGGGCACAATCATAATCAGTACAACACACAATCACTGCCAGAGAGGGAGGGAGTTGAATCATTGTTCTGTAGTGTGTTCCCCAGAACTTGTGTGGGGACTTGTACTCTGTGATAAGATGTGGATATTTATGACACTTAACCAGACGCTGGCTGTTGATTGGCATTTTAACGATGACCGACGTTATTACTCATGAATACACCAGGGAGAAGCAGGAGGATGAGATGGCTTGTTAAACGAGAAATATATGTACTTACTTGGGTAACTAGGGCTTTGGTTTCTGGTGTTGTACTCTCGAGGAAAACATTCTTAAATTCTCTAGGACTAGACAGCTTGAATTCAGATGCTGAGGCAATGAATGCTTGAATCTCTTGTAGACTCTGTTCGGCAATGTCCGCTGACACTGAACACTTTTCGATGCGTTGCGTGGCGAGGAGCTCCACACCATTGGCACACCATTTATTAGCCTGTGAAAGAGAAATGAAATGCATATTAAAAAAAAAAAAAACAGTTTCAATGACAATTTTAAGGCAACAGAAGATCGAAATTAAAAAAAAAAATGCTGCAAGTTTTATCAAATATGCCAAGTCAGAACGTAACGTTGAACGAATTGAAAAGGTCATTTCCTATATTATCCCCGGGGTTGAGACAGAATTCCATACTTACCGATTAGCTCAAATGATACCTATGATCAATAGCAAAGCAACCTGTGATGACGACATCAATCATCGCGTAAGCGTAGGGTGGATGAAGTGGCGAGAAAATTCCGCTATCTTCTGTGACAGAAAAATGCCACCTAAGTTGAAAGGAAGGTTCTACACCGCAGTTGTGCGTCCAGCGCTCACATACGGTTCACAATGTCAGACGATGTACAAAAGGTATGAGAGTAAATTAACGGCAGCTGAGATGAAGATGCTTCGCATGACAGCAGGAGTGACAAAGCTTCATCGAATTAGAAGTTCGAAGATCCGTGGAAGCTTTTACATCAAGAAAACCATCATACGAAAAATAGAGCGCGACCGGCTCAGCTGGTATTGCCACGGTTAAAGAAGAGATCATTTGAACCCTGTTAAAATGGCAATATCAATGCACGTTCCAAAAACATCGCGATGTTAGAAAGGCAGGCCTATAAACGCCTGTATCAGACAAATGCGACTACATCGGCATTTCATTGGCCTCAGTAACCGAGTGATCCAAAATCGGCAGGCCTGCCGATATTTTCTGAGGTCAAATAGGCGAACCACACAGGCGGATCAGTAGAAATGTGGTGAAGTGGGAGGGTTATGATCCTTGTTTTCGGATCATAACCTCGCTGATAAAAGGAAGAAGAAGAAGACAGACTACCTCAGATTGCCTAAAAAGAGAAATATACAAGTAGCTCCGATCGAACTTTTGAATCATTTGATACAAAAACAAACTAGGAGCCAGTTAACCAGATCTGAACGACGCTGCTTCTGCGCCTGTAACGAAGGTGTACCACAAGCTTCTTTTAGGGGACACGCGGAACACCAACTCGTTGGTTTATTAGACTAAAGCAAAACTGTCCTTAAAGCTAACATTTCCAAAGACAATGTTTTGAATAAAGATTTTTGGGTTTAGAAGTCAAAAATTGCTCATTACCTGAATTGCTAAGGACAGCAATTAGTAGTCGCAGACCATGAGAAGAAAATTCAATGGCGTCTGCAATAAGATCAAGTTGATCTTCAAAGCTCAACATTTTTGAACGATAAGATCCTAAAGCATTATTAAAGTTAACGATAAGAAGCTCTTTGTTTTTGTATTCTGAGTCAGATGATGTGAAAGGAAAGGAAGTCATGCCATTGGTATTTGATGACGTGCAAGGCTAAAGCTTTCACTGCCTTACTGTTCCTATTGGCGATGAACGGAGGAATTCGATGGACTCTTACATCCCAACTGAAACATCTTGACTACGCTGACGATGTACGCTTACTCTCTCACAGAATTATGGACCTCCACCAAATATTAATACGGCAAAAACTAAAATTATCAGCGTTGGAACAAACTCATCGGCTCAAATATGCATTGCTGGGCAACCGGTAGAGAGAGAGAAGACAGTTCCGCTCCAATATTATATCTGTGCTGTTATATGGATGCAGCACGTGGAGAGTGACCACTACTATCACCAGAAAGCTGCAAACGTTCGTTAATAGGTGCCTGCGCAATATCTTAAGGATTTACTGGCCCAATCGTATCTCTAACGAATACCTTTATGAGAGAACGTCAGGAGTCAATAGGCACAACCATCCAACGACGGAAGTGGCAGCGGATGGGTCACACGTTCCGAAAGGGTGACAGTTCCTTAGCGAACCATGCTATGCAATGGAACCCTTTAACTCAGGACGGCAGATGGCGCAGAACAGTCGAGAAGGAGGAACGGCAGTTGGAGAGAGCTCAGATACATTGCCAGAAACTGTACACGATGGTGCGTAGGCGTAGTAGATGCACTAGGACCCGCAAGGGGATACAAGACATAAGAAGAAAGAAGAAAGGCTAGGTGAGAGCCGCAGTATTCTCTAACTAATGTCGCTTCTGTAAAAATACTCCTAGGTTGAGGGCCTCTGATAAGCGAAATTGTTTTCAAATTAATCTACCGATACTAAATTTTGTTAGGATTTCTAGACCTGCCTTAACACTAACAACCGTAACGCTTGAAAAAATAGTTAATGACAATAAAAACGACTTCTTCTCAAAAGAAATTCAGCAACTAGACTAAAACTTGACCAGCAGCTCCAAAGAGGTTAAGGATAGCGTTGGAGATGTAAAAAAGAAAAAGTGAAAAAATGGAGGATGATTTCTGAGTTAATACTTGAGAAACTTTCTACAACACAGTCAAAAACATTCGTCGGCACGGTGTTTTTCGCCAAGTTTTCTTACGTATTAGGGATACGTCCTTAGCCAAAGAATAAATTGTTTCTCTAATTCGAACTTCTGTTACTGGAACTTTCCGTTAAGTCGAATTTTTATCGTGATTTTTCGTTGCATTTTTCGTATATTTTTTGCTTCCTAACTTCAATTTCTATAACTCGAAGAAATATTTCAACCGTAACTCGAATTTTTCGGAGAATTTTCTCACTGAACCACGTTTCCTTAGAAGCGTAGAAGGGGAAGTCCCTATTGTTATTTAAATTCCATATTCATACGTATCATGCAGTGGCAATTGGTTTTTCTCGAATGCGGAAGCGACCTTTAAATTCCTTATCACTTCAGGAAAAATACTTGTTAATAAGTGGGGTAGAAAGAGGTGCAAAGAAGAAAAAGGATATTGCTGCACAATTTGGTATTCCCACGCGTACCTCATCAATCATTTTAAAAAACAAGGATGCTCTCCTAGAAAAAAGAAAGACCATGGTGAAAAAGGCTCAAAACCTGCCACTATGATGATATTGATGAAGCTATGATCAACTGGGTAACCGTAGCTCGTAATCAGAATCTACCGCTTTCATGAATCATAATAAGGGAAAAGGCTAAAGAATTCGCAGATGCTTTGGGACATCAGAAGGTGATGTCACACCTTTATTAAAGTGCTTTAGCCTAAGTCTGTGGGCGCCGTGGCGTAAGTGGTTAGTGTGTCGGATCACTACGCGTGAGGTTCCGAGTTCGAATCCTACAAAACACCAAAAAGTTTTTTCACGGTCCCACCTCTCGCGAGCGTCTGACAAACATCCGAGAGTATTGTTGTCTTGAAAAAAGCTTTTCAAATCGCCGTTCGGATTCGGCATTAAACTGTAGGTCCCTTCCATTCGTGTGAAAAATATAACGCACACAACATGAGTGGTTGCGAGAAGCTAGGCCCGGGCACTTAAAGAGCTGTTGCGCCAAATATTTATTTATTTTTTAGCCTAAGTCTGGCTACGGCCGGGCAATCACATGTGATGGGCTGTTTCGGTGTCTTCAAGATAGAGACGTCACGTTTCCGATTGAACACGGCCCATTTTCTTGAGATTGTAGTTGAGAGTGCAGTGTCCAGTTAGGAAGTCAGTAAGGATCTTAGCATTCTGTTTGGTCATTGATAGAATTTCCCTAGTTCTATTTCTTGAGAAATTAATAAATTTCTTGGAATACCTTAGGCCAGGTTGTGCATTCCAATCTGAAAGCATTTGTTCGCGTTCCCGATGAAATGGCTCTATTTTAATCTGGCTAGTGGGTAAACTGCAGAAGGGTTCAGTTCCAACGTAAGGAGATTGGATACCTAGTCTGGCAAGCTCATCAGCCGCTTCATTACCAGGGATGCCTTTGTGTCCGGAGACCCACATTAATGTGATTTTATTATGTGCAGCAAGGTGCAAAAGAGTCTGGAGACAATTCGAAACCAGCTTATACTTATAGTGAAAGGACGTGAGAGCCCTGAGTGCTGCTTGGCTATTTGAAATTATATTAATATGTGGTCTTCGGAGGTTTCTTCTAATGCAATCTCTGGCGCAGAGCTCGATAGCATAGACCTCTGCTTGGAAGATAGTAGTGAATTGACCTAGTGGTGTAAAGAGTTTGTAGTTCGGGCCAAAGATACCAGCTCCTGCCCAATTTAACATTTTTGAACCGTCAGTGTACCAGTTGATTTGAGATGTTGATTGAGGGATTTGGGGATAATTCCAGTAGCTCCGGTCCGGGATAGTAACTGTGAAGGGGTGGTTGAGGTGGATTCTTTTGGGTATGAAGTCTGAGTAGCGGAATTTTCTCAAGGATCTTCATAAACCAAGTGGAGCTTTAGAGCACTGGGAGCCGCAGTCTTCATAATATTTATGTGTAGGGGTGGAAGGTTTAAGGGAACTTCCAGCGCAACATCCACTCAAAAGATGTAGAAGATAAATTGAAAATCATTAAACTTGAATAATTTTCCTCCAAAGATGACCTCACAATTACAGCATATGGATCAGGGTACCATTAAAAATTTAAAACAGCAGTATAGACAACGGATTGTTTTAAAGGTTTTGGCCAATATGGAGGAAAGAAATTCTACAACGATAACACCACTTGACGCAATTAGGGACCTGAGTAAAACATGGAACGTGAATGTAAAAAAAAACAAACAATTACTATTTGCTTCCGGAAAGCAGGGTTTGCTACAGATGAATTGCTACCAGATGGTGAATACTGGGATGAAGAAGACTTTCTGACATTGTCCGAATCAAATGTTCTGTGGGCCTTATATAAAACTGCAACTGATATGAACGATGTTACATTCCAAGACTATGTTAATGTTGACTGCACACTGGATTGTCCTACTATTAGCTATTTATATGTATTTATTTCTTGATTTATTCTTTACTGATAGCAAGCTTTTGTTTATATTAATTAAAGGAGTTAATGTACATATTTAGTTGTATTATCATTTTAATTATATTTATAGTCTATAAGAGATATATGTACTCTGATTGATGAATAAAATGAAATGAAATGAAATGATATCTTAGAAAACGCTATAGATAGTCGTGTGCCCGGAGTAGAAAATAACTCAGACGCAAGATTATAAAATTATTTAAAAAATTAAAGAAATATTTTTATTTTGCAAATTCAGAAGAGGATGAGGACGAAGACCAAATACCTAAAACCATACCGACATTTGAGCAGCTTTCCTCTTCCATTAAAAAGCTAAAAGCTTTTGTTGGGTGCAAGAGTATTGTTCCTGACAACATCTATAAGTTTAGTGGACGATTTTGTAGAAAAGGAAAGTGGTCGTGCAAATGCAAAAAAAAAAATAAAAAAATACAAATACAGAATTATTTAAAATTAAAAAAATAACTTTAACTTTTGCGTATTTTCTGTAACTCGAAGTTTCTATAAGTTGAACTTATTTTCTGGTCCCTTGAAATTCGACTTAGGGAAGTTCCACTGTATAATGGTCAGGCCTCGCTTCTTTTTCGGAACTTTCGGTAAAGAACAGATATAATTTGGAATTTTCTCAGTCTTCCCTGCAGATACGACCATTTGAAAAATTTCGTTCAAACAACATGGGTCGATTTGATGTGAATGGAAAGAATGATGGGTGCTGAATCTACCTTTTAGTACGATGAGGCAGGTGAGGAGGTATATACATATTTTTTTTTTTAAGATAAAAAAAAAGAGAATAATAGGATGGAAGTATTTAGAGTTTCTGTCCAGATTTTTGATCACTCTGGACACTCGTTTCACATTCCTCCTCTGCCAGGCTGCCAGTATATGCTTGTAAGCCAGGCTATTGAATAGTGTAGATGAGCTCACTGTTTGATAATGCTGCAAAAATTGTTGCTTCCTCTGGTCCTTTATAATGTTTAAAAGAGGACACGGCCCATTTCATAGCAGTTGGATTGTGAGTATCCATCCGCTGACAAGGACGCGTGTTGTGCCAGATCCAGGAAAATGTGTCTTAAGTAGGAGCTCAAACATTTCTTTCTTATAGGAAGTGTGTCTAAATTCTACTTCTGGTGCTCAGTCTACGGTGAGTGGTCAGTCACGGTGCGTGGTGGAAAATGAGCTTTCGAGGCAAAACGAGTAAATTGAGTTAAACTCCGAGTAAAGTTAGAAGACAAACCGAAACTATACAAATTTTGAGCCAGTTCGCTATAAACGCTAAGATAGAGTGCAGAGTAAATTTAATTTGAGAAGAGCCGCAAATTTGATAAAAAGTTATAACTCACCTTTTCAACTCTCTCCATAAGTTCTCGATTTTTATTTAAAATTTCGAGCCGCTTACACAAACGCTCATTGATAATATCACAAACACGAGCTAGTTCATCACACTTTGGTTGTACTATTTCCCAGGGATACGCTCCACGAATTCCAATCAGTTGTTGTCCAGCAGAGATCACTTGTTCAGCCCGTTCTATATCGGTTTCACACATTTTCTGGAAAGTTTTTGTCTCCTTAATTAGTGTGTCTACCCGTACAACCGTTTCTCCAATCTCCGTCATGTCTGCAACGGTCTTCAGATGACCATCGAAGTTGGTCTACAAGAAATGCATTCCATTACCCAATTCCCAAATCCCCTAGCCAGCAATCCCCAGCTTACCTGTAATTCTCGAAAATCTTGTTCGAATCGCCTCAACTCTAGACATTGCTTCAGGCGATTCTTATGCGTCTTCCAGAATTCGTCGAAACGCCGTTCGGTTTCCTCCAGTTGAACCAAAAGTCTGCGATAATCGCGACAATCATCAACAACATGTTGTGCAACATTTTGATGATGCATCATCATATTCCCTGCACTGGGTCTGTTCGTTTGTTCGATTATTTTCGATTTTTGTATTTTGTTTGTTTTGTTTTAATTTGTTGGGGTTATGTTCGTTTTATTTTTGCGTTAAGATTGGATTTTTATTTATTTTTGTTTAACGCGGTGCAAAAAACCCGACGAAACATTTTGTTTTTTTTTTTTGTCGAAACAGAAAGAGAAAGAGGAGAGACAACAATATGGACACAATGAGCGATGAATGTGTGAGAGACTAGCAGATAAAATTGAAAAGTAGAACGCTAGGGTCCACTTTTTTATTTTTTATATTTTTCAAATCTTTGTAGGTTTTGTGGTGTGGATTGTGGAATATGTGTTGAAATGTTTATGTATGTAGGTACATGTGAATGAATGGATTTAATGAATAAACTAAAACAAAACTACACTTATTTTGGAACGAAGCCACATCGAATGTAACGGTAATTGAATAAAATAAAGCGCTCGCTTGTGCCTCCCCCCATGAAGCGTGTGTGGATTTCAAATCGAAAGCTGTGCATTATGTGATATGTAAGCAAGTTTTGAAGGTCTGAATAAAATGATCATTTCATAAAATTTTGAAACCAAAACTTGCTTAAAAATCCGGTGGTTTTGTGGAACGAGTGTGGTGTATTTGTGTTTGGAAATTATTTAAGCATAAGACTTCAAAAATGTTTTTACACATCATGCACAGAGCAATGTCAAAACTTTGAACAGAGGAAGAACGTTTGGTCAATAAAATTAAACTTATATGGCGCAAAATTATAGTCGCAAAAAGTACACTTTAAAAGGATTTTAGCACGTAACAAAGCTAATATTTGTGTTTTCTTATTTATAGTAGACATAAAACCCACTTTATAGTTATCACCTCGCGCTAACGTTAAAACCACCAAAAGCCCCTTTTAACTTTAAGAGTGGGCTTTTAACCATCTGTCATCCGCCATTCTTTTTCACTTTTCAAATTCAAATTTCAGCCAACCAACAGCTGAAATTCATATACGACATTGTTCCCTAAACTGTGTTTTTGTTCTCAAACTTAATATTTTTAGGTTTGGGTCGATACTTGTTGTAGGTAGGTTAAAAATTGCTTATAATTCAATTCAAAGTTAAGTGCCAGCTTTAAAGTTAAAGAGATGATAGTTAGTGGCTACTAACATTCTTTAAAATCAGATGACTATAATTTTGCGCCTATGTATTTAAAATAATAAAAATTAACCGCATGCAAAACCGCAAAAAACAGCTCAGTAGAGCATCGTTCAAACAACTAAACGAAACATACATACATATATCAACACGGACAAATTTATGAATGTAATGTAAATTTTACGATATACATTATTTTTTTTACATATTATGTAAGGAATACATTTTTTTAAAACAATTTATGGTTTAATTATACAAAACCAGTGCAGAGCTATATGTAGGAAATAAATTGTAGGGAAGACAAAAAGTTGATTTAAAGGAATAACAAATGTAGATACTTATGTGTTTTTTTGTTCTCTTGACCTTATTGAGCTAGGGACTTTAGTAACAAGCTTTTGCAAAGAAGGACGAATTGGTTACATACATAGTTACAAGTGGAGTAGACGGTATTTCTTTAATCAATTTGTACGCAGTTCATATTGTTTTGCAATGATCTCAGATCGAATGCAAGTCATATTTGTTATTAAACTGTATATTTCTTAATTGCGGGTGATATAGCAACATCACTTCCACTTAAGGTTAGGCAAGGAAGTTGATGAAGTGCTTAAAAATTATATTGTGGTCAAGGAGTCTAATCTTGAGATGTATCTACATATGCCGGTCTATTAGCTCAGAAAAAGGGTCAGAGCTTTTGTCTTTATTAGGCTTGCCAGATTTGTAAGTTTGCATTCCGATCTTAAAATATCATATTCTAGGGATGTCGTCTGGATGTAAAAAAGTATCTATGAAGTGATGGCACAGTGACCTACCTTTAATGTAGAAGATATTAAAGTCACACCTTCTACATGCTAGCGCAACTTGCGATTAAAGTTTAATTAAGAATCACGAATTAGGCTAACTTTTTGAAATTCCACCCGACTATATAACTCCAACTTCAACATTATCACTAAACTAACAAACTTGTTAGCTGCGTGGCACAAAGTATTGGTCAAATACCATACTGCATACCTTACCACAACTTTATTTGCTCATCTGAACCACTTAGATGTAAAGCCAAACCAACACACCAAGGTAATATGCTGGTTTGGGGTAACTAATTGGGACGAGATAGTAAGGTGACTTTTTCCATTCTTACCGAAAAATTATCAATCTATGCAACAAACATTTTCATTTGTCCGACTATACAATAATGTCTGCTTACAATTCTGAGTCTGTTGACTTAGTGGGACAGTGTTCACGGACGGAACCCAGGACCTGCTATGAAATATCTGGACAATCTGGCTGTATCCCGACCATCTGACAAAATTGGTCTTTTTTCCATTTCTGCACCATTTCTTTCATGTACGTATATGTACGAGTATATACAGATGTATGCTTGTTCCTTATCATTTCTTAAATTTTTCGTTTCTCTATGTATATTCGGAAAGTTACAGAAAAATGCTTTGACAAAGTATCGAAAAGTTTGTTATCATAGTCGTACCATGAGTGCTAAGAATTTACTTAGGATCTGAGCATGTCGTTTCTTACTTTAGATACATTAAACCTTTGGTTTAGCTGATTTGAAAAACGCTTTTCGGCGAAGATTACTACACTCTATAGGCAGGAAGTTGTGGTCTAGCAATGAGCTGAGATAATCTGACAAACCACACATGATAGTCATACCCTGATGCATAAGCATAAAATATATAAAGTGGGGTAACGATCGACAGAAGGTTCCCAGAATTATCATAGTGGAGAAGCTTATCAGGTCTATCGAGTGCAGCCTGATACCGTTAGCCTTCAACAGCTTGTGCGGAAAATGTTATAGTTTTTACCTCGGCTATATATTGAAGGTGAATAAAGGTGAGCTTCTAGTCATTGTAAAACGTTAATAGAACGATACGGCTAAAAAAAATGGAACAAAGAGATACTAATATCCCACTATCAGGTACCTAAATTGTTCCAATCTGGTTGGAGAATCACATACATATATCTCCATCTACCTGACAACACTGAAATTAACAGAGCCATAGTCAAGTTGAGATCAGGGAAAGCTGCTGATTGTATTATACAAAAACAGAATGATTTGATGAGGCGGAAGAGATATGGCAAGAGTACTTACAAAGCTCATTAAGGCCCTTTAACTTATGAGATTAAACGAAGGACAACTATTGCTTATCGAAGATGTCTAAATCTCTTGAATAACGAAATCAAAAGAACTCCCCGTGCAGGGACGGGTTAAGAATATCACTGCAGCGCCCCCCAACAACTAGCGCTTGTCGTAAAAGGCGACTAAGTGGACAAATCTGATAAAGGCAATATAACACCTAAGTGAGCCTAGCGACACATATACTACCTTAAAAACCCTCCCACAAGTGTGCATGCGAGTCCGTGGGTTGATACGACTGGAGATCACCGGTGTCATAGACGAAAGATCAAACAATACTAAAACAGGAGCATGCACGTGTCAAACAACAAACTCCATCGAGGCGAACCCCACAGGCGGATCAGTAGAAATGCGGTTAAGTGGGAGGGTTATGATCCCTTATTTTCGGATCATAACCTCGCTGATAAAAGGAAGAAGAAGAAGAACGAAATTAAAAGAACGAAAGTACTTAGGCAGGCATTTTTGGATAGCTTTGTTGCTACTATCACAAGAACGGTTTTGAAAGTGTCATTTTGCTACCAATACTCTTAGTATACCACTACCCCATATCCACTCATACTAATGCCATGTGTCTGTTCAAGAGATACGACTGGGGTATTTAAAGACAGCTTCACTCTGTGGGAAAATTTCCGTTATTGAGATCTCCATCTGCCATCAATATCAATGACATATTGAAATGTATTCGCTACGACGTGCCACCCAATGTCATGATCAACCTAATCAAATTTAGATTCTTCGATCTAGATGATACAACTTAGAGAATACAACTGGTCATTCAAATATACTCCACAGAACATTAAGAAACTCATCCTCTTAATCTCAATATCTAATAATAAAAGTAAGTTTCAGTCTGTTGTACGACCTTTGCAACAGTGTGAGGCAGATTACCCCAAGACGTTACTGGGACTTACGTTTGTATTTATTAAATGCTGCAATAATTTGTGTAGCACTTCGGAATGGAGAATCTTTAAATCCATCGCAAGCGGACTTCATCTTTAAAAGACGATGGGAACTCATATCAACTTGGCGTACACTGGGTGGTGAATAGGTAGTGCTAGCTCAACAAGCTTCGTAATTAAGGCCGAAGTCTACTGCGAACTGTAGCTTATAAGCTGCTTGATATTTTAGTGCATTCTCATACGCTGAATTTGAGGCAAATTTCCTACAGCTAGGAAGTAGTAAGTTGTATTTTTTAGGCTATAAGGCGCGCGTGAAAAGGCTGCAGATGCAGATTTTAATTCATAGTACAGCTATTATCTGGTCAAGAGTGACCTTACACCGATGCAAACTAACTGAATTTCTGTACAATCTGTTGCTCTGCAGACAGAAAACTCCAATCAACAGTCAGTCAGGCATTAAGAGAAACGAACACCATCAACGTTTTCGAACCACTGCATCAAAGAAGGGTTTGTGCCTGGAATACCTACAATGGATCATACCGGGTCTGGGTGCTCTGGAATTTGAATAATTTACAATTTTTTTTTTAATTTGTTTGTTTCTATATGTAAATAATTTCAAAGGTACAAAAGGTACAATTGTGTGTACACTGTACATAAACCATTCAAAACTTAATTTTTTTTATAATTTACACATTTAAGTATTTACATACAGTACATAGTAAGTACAACTGCTAAACTAAAACCACCAAACTACATTAATAAACTTTTTGTCATCCCTGCAATCAATAAAATAGAAGATAGGCAAAGAAATCAAACCAATGCCCTTAAGTAGAAAGCTATTATAAATCGCTAATAAAATACGTTACCGCTCAATGGAGCTGACATTGCCAGTTCTCTCGGAGAACTCCTTGATTTCATCATTTGACTTGATGTTGGTTAGAAGACTTTCACCATGCTTTGCTGCAGCTAGTATTTCCTCCTAAAATATAAGACAGCTCACATTAGTTTAATTTCTTAATATCAAATTCAATTCTACTACCTTCAGACGATCATAGTCCCCACCCTGATCATCCAATAGCTTTTGTGTGGCATCAACAGAATTCGGAAATTCTGTATCATGAATCACTTGGATGAATATATCTAACTCGTTCGACACCTGATGCGTTAGACTTGAGAACTTTTCCAATGACTGAAAGGGAACCGAATTAGTTTCAATGTTCAATAGAAGAACCTGCCACTAACTATTCTCTGCTGAATCCACTCATGATGTGAGTAGACCAGTGTTCCACCCATATCCGTTGTCAGCTGGGATTTCTCAAGATACTCATGTAGATCGGTTAACGCAGAGCATATGACTAGACGAAAGCGATACTCATCTTTGGAAAATTTTGTACTGACCTGGAAGAATAGCAAATTGGAGAGATGTGGGGACTTTTGATATATAGACAAACTCACCTCTGATATTGCTTTTTGGAAGAGTCCTGCGGGTCGCAGGACATACACCACATGCACGATTCCTGGGAAATATATCTGTAATGGGATCAAGTGTTGATTATAAGCTTTAAATCTTATTGTACGGGTTCAAATACCGAAATCTTATGTAGCACTGCCTTAACTGATGTCCACTTATCTTTTCGCCTGTCAATGATTAGGTGATATCCAAGATCAGCATCTTGCATACTAAAAATAGACAAAAAAGAATGCTGTTTGGTTAAGTTTTTTAATTTAACAAACGACAGCTGGAAGCAAAACGGGATTGAAAGTACTATCAACACTCATAAGTAAGGGTCGACAACCCAACATTTCTAGACACAATCATTAAATCGATTTTTGGCTTTATTCCAAAAATTATTCAGCAACATACAATAAACAACAAAGCACTCCTTGATTATGAATATTAAGGCAGCACACCCATTTCTACCACTGGTTTGTAATAAGACATAGAAAACTGATTTCCCTCTTAATTCGCGTGCCGGGATTAAGTCATTCCAACAATTTTACACACGACCCATTAACCGTGCAGGGTAGTGTCTGGAGTTGAGTAACTGAATAAATGATTACCTTCTTTATACAATTTTCATGCAGAGGGTGGGAGGGAGCCTAGGTGTCACATGAATGCACAGAGAAACTATTGATACGCAGCCAGTTCTAAGGAGGTTGTTGAACTATTATTTCAATGATGAGGATACCGGCGTTAGACAACTTCGGTAGTCCTTGGTATATGGTATTAAATAGTGCCACATGACTATTGTTTGTCTGCGGTTTCTGTGGGTATTGATTAGTCACTGATAGTCCCTTGATAAATAGTCAAGGAATAGTACGGTGCAAACAGAGGCTAGCCATACCAGCATTGATAAACTTGGGTATTGTAGTACTTATGCCCCTCGCTCTCAAACAGTTTGGGGGTAAGACCACCTTAGAAGGCTTACCTAAAAAAAACTATTCACCTCTTTATGCAAATTTTTACCTGACCAACCATCCACGAGTAGATCCACATTCTGTCGTAAAACAGCATTTATACGTACACAGATATTTCGTATTGGATTTAATTGAAGAGCTTATCCCTTAGCATAACAGCTATTCGTTAATACAACTTAATCTAAAGAGTCACCAAGCCAATAATTCGCCATTTCAGAAGCATTAATGTAGGTTCTGCTGTAGCTACCGGGAGAAAACCGATAGCACAAATTCCAATAATGTCAACTGGAAATGATTTACTGATTGGAGACTGAAATTAACTGCTATTTACATAAGTCTGTATAGACAGATGGCATCTTTTTAAAGCAAATTCAGAAACCTTATCAGTAGAAATGCGGTGAAGTGGGAGGGTTGTGATCCCTTATTTTCGGATCATATCCTCGCTGATTAAAGGAAGAAGAAGAAGAAGAGGAACACAATTCCTAGAGATATGTACATTTTCTAAAGGAATAAATTCTTTACGAAGTGGCAAATGCAGTCGGTTGTTGTTTTCAATCGACAGGAAAACCGACCTATTGGTCAACCGACTCAGAAAAAATTCCAGATCTTATTGACTTTTTCATTACAAAAGGCATTTACGAGAAGTTTATTGTAGTCGAAGAATGTTTTGATCTCTCCTCTGACTACTCTGTGGTAATTTCATTATTTGGAGAAGCGTTGATCAAGAAAAAATGACCTCAAAGACTTACTAGCAATAGAAAAAACTGGGAGGGCTTTAGAAATGATTGCAAAACAAATATCGTCTTAAATGTATCACTTAAAACACCTTGTGAACTGGAGGACAAAGTTGATCGTTTTGTGGAAGCAATCCAAAGAGCGGCATGGAGAAACACTCCTTTTAGAAGCTATAAGATTAACAACAACGAAAAGGATCCCAGAGAAAATCATTGAACTAGTGAGAGAGAAAAGAAAACCACGAAAGAAATGGCAAATCACTCGTGCACCGCAGCATAAAACGGTCCTTAACCGACTATGCAATCGCCTTAGAGATAATATTCAGGAATTCAAAAGCAATAAGATCAGATCTCCGCTGAAGGAGAATAAAATTATTCGCTTTGGAAAGCGTTAAAAGGCATCCGGAAACCTCAAATGTAAGCGCCACCATTCGGAAAAACGATAGAAACTGGGCCAAGAGTGATAAAGAAAATTCAGAACTTTTTGTTTTGCGCTTAGAAGAAACGTTTAAGTTGTTCGACGGTTCTTTGTTAACACCCGACTCCACAGTCACGACATCCGGCAACTTTAAAGTAAAAAAAGTCGCATTGATTGAACTGAGGGAAGTGATTAAAAATCTAAAGACGAAAAAAGCTCCGGGTTACGACTTGATAACGGCGCAGATGGTTAAGGAATTGCCGAATAAAGCTGTTATCAAACTGCTTTATTTAATCAACGCTTCGTTCAGATTGCTTTACGTTCCGAGATAATGGAAAGTCGCCGAGATAATAATCGTCCCGAAACCAGGCAAACCTCTGAATGAGAAGAAATCATATCGGCCTATTTCCCTATTGCCGTTTATTTCAAAAATATTCGAAAATCTACTTTTAAAACGTCTACAATCCGTAATCGACGAAAGACGTCTCATTCCTGACCATCAGTTTGGATTTAGAATCAAACATTCTACAATCGACCAAGTCCACAACATAACTGACGTGATTGAGAAAGCGCTCGAAGAAAAAAAGATTTGTTGTGGTGTATTTCTTGACGTCTCACAAGCTTTCGATAAGGTTTTGGCAAGAAAGCATGGAGTATAAATTGCAACTACTACTGCCACGGCAACTCTTTCTAATCTTACGTACCTCACCGAGAGACTCTTTCGTGTTAAGCACGGAAATGATAACTCTGACTTCAAAGAGATTGCGGCCGGAGTCCCACAAAGAAGTATCCTTGGCCCGCTTCTATATGTACTCTACACGCGTGATATCCCACAGGAAAGAAACTGCGTCGCCGCCACGTTTGCGGACGATACGGCGATATTGACATCGGGCGATACTATTGAAGCAGCAACTGGAAAGCTGCACGCTTGGACGAATTCTTGGCGTATTGTGCTGAACGAAAGGAAATTTACTCACGTCAACTTTACCTACAAAAAAGTGGAGAGATTACCTGTATATCTAAACTCGGCTCAAATACCGTACGCAAACGAAGCAAAATATCCAGGAACAACTCTAGACGTTAAGCTTAATTGGAAGTCGCACGTAAAAAAGAAACGCGACGAGCTCGAAAACAAATACCGACAAATATACAGGCTACTCGGAAAACATTCGAAATTGAGCCTACATAACAAACTGCTTATCTATAAGCAAGTGCTAAAGCCAGTGTGGACTTATGGTTTACAACTATGAGGTTGTACCAGGAAAAGCAATAGAAACATGCTAGAAACTTTTGAAAATAAAGGTCTTAGAACGATCGTTAGCGCACCGTGGTATGTACGTAACGAAGATATTCATCGGGATCTGGGAACTCCCAGCGTCGTCGAAGAGACACCAAAATTTGCTCGTAAACACAGAGATCGTGTTCACGGCCATTGCAACCGTACCGTCATTCAACAACTTGACGCGAACAATTCAATTCGTCGTCTGCAAAGGACAAAACCTTTTGACCTCGTGTTATAGTATATACTGGAATGTAAAATCTGCCGAGGATATGATCAAACTCACAGATAGCCAACCTGCCATGAATTGCTCTAGAATCGATGTCCTCCACATAAAAGTCGTTCTAGATCATTTTTATTAAAAACTTTTAATCTCTTAACAGTATGACTTAGCAATTACGTAGCCAAGTATACTGACTGTATAGGTAAAGGGATATTTCAGAGAATCGTAAGTCTGATGATCTTGCCAGGCATAGTATGTGGTACTCGTATATGTAAGTATAAGTATGTTTTCAGAAATGATTCCTAAGTCCGACCTCGTTAAAAAAAATCATATTTCCACAACAAGAGACAGTCTTGTTGGCATGTACTTCTTCTTCATCTTCCTTTGATCAGCGAGGTTATGATCCGAAAACAAGGGATCACAACCCTTCCACTTCACCGCATTTCTACTGATCAGCCTGTGGGGTTCGCATGTACTTCTATGGTATATTAAACTACTTGAGCCTCTGTTCGAAATAATTTTGGAGGACATTCATCTATCCTGTTCAAATGAAGCTTCGATTGGGAAAGCTCAACAACTACACTAGAAGTTTTAATTGTTTCTAAGAACGACAGATGAACTCCTGGATCCTTTGGTGTCACAATGGACCATCTTTATCTAAGGCCCACGCGTTATCTAAGGGTACGTCCATAGTTAACCAGCTTTCCGGCAAGATTCACACCGGTACTCATAGCCAGCGCGATTCTAGCAGGTGATGTTCATAGTGAACATCGCGCTAGTGCCGTCGGTTTTGGTTGTAACCTCCATCAGAATAGAATTCTTCCGAAAGAAAACACACAGAACACGCTTGAAAGCTGGTTACAGGCGTCAACAAGAATTGAAAATTCATTCTGGTAAAAGCTGCTTAAAACTTGTTAAAGCTGAAAGCGAGTTCACTATGGACGCACCCATTCATCGCCGGCTTTATTTTTAACCAGCGTGAACCAGCGGCCGGAAAACGAGAAGATGGTTTTGTGACCACTATGGACGTACCCTAAGGCTCGATTTGCGCAATTTATACTGTAGCACCTCGTTGATTTTTTATGGTGGTACTAACGCATGACACTGAGTTGCTTGCCGATTGTAGCTTGTTGCTGAGCCGATGTCGTCGCTTCTCAGTGAAGTAAGATTTAGCACGGAGTACAACAACAAAAAATTACTGACAACCACTTTAGTTTATAATTTGCGCGCACTCAAAGGGTTATGAATACCTTTTAACAGGTTTACACACAGTGCGGGCATTGGAAAGGATGGATAGAGAGAGAGAGAAAGATTTTGGTGTAGTGGTTCATGAAGCTCAGTTGTTTATGCTTCAGCTATTCTCCGGGGGTGGCGTCCAGATAACTGGGGAGATTTTTGTTATTATTGTCATTGCTTCTGATTCACAGTACTTTTTTCTTGATAATCGATGTCAAGGGCAAATCATCATCAACAGAGCGAACAATTTTTCCAGCCACATGACCAAGCTACTGCCAGTGTTATGCCTTCGCAGTAGTGTTCACAGAAGCTTTTGCAAATGATCGGACTGAGTTTTTATATTTCATGAGAAATAAACTGAGTTGGGATGTTTAGTTTGCGCTACTCAATTTCAGACGGCGCTGAAAAGAGCTTTCTCATTCAATTTGATTTAAGTTGAACGATTCACTAGTATTTCACAAACTTACATAAGCATAACCATTTCATACTTTTAAATTCAATTTCAATTCAATCACCAATCTTCAAACAATAAAAAAAAATTTTAAACCAGATTGATAGGGGATCGTTTTGTGGAGAAGCTTTCACTTTGCTTTGCATAATTCTTACCAATAGTAACGACTCAAGTTTTTAGGAATATTAATCTATCGACAGACCGACTTGAAATCATCTAGAACGAGTTGGAGTGTATTAGAAATCAACATATAAATGCAACTGCTCAAATCTCCTACATAAAAGACTGTAACCAATCAATCCAATAACGACTCAGGATTTTTTTATTTTTTTGATCTAAGAAATATGTACTTACGATGGCACAGAAGTTAAATATAAAATTAATTTTTGGTAATCGGCTTCTTCCAGAACGTGGAAATTATTATTGTCTGGAAATATTATCAGTGGACATCCTTCATTCGATCTTCCACCTAAAATCAGAAACAGAAATCCTTATTCGCTCTAGCAGGGCCCCACTGTAATCGCTCACCTGTAATGATGGCATGTTGCGGATGCAATAAATCGGCAACATCACCAATGTTTAAAGGACTTTCACCTGCTCCACTTCCACCACTCATGGCAGTTGGATTTATTTGTTCCAAAAATGAACTTATACTATCTGAAGGATGGTGGGGCATCTGTTGTTGTTGTTGTTGCTGCTGGTGTTGTTGTTGTTGTAAATGCAAATGTGATTGCCCCGAACCGTTGCTTATTGTCGATGACTGAAGATGTGTTATTGATGCTTGTAATGTCCCACCCGACTGATGCAGTACAGTTTGTACTGAGGCTGTACTATTAACAGATGACTGCGACTGGAGGACATGCTGGCGGGAGGCGCTCATAACCATTGCTTTGGATTCAGCCAGGGCAAATTCGACATCGTTGTCTGTGGAGGGAAAAATGAATATAAATGCTAATGTAGGAAAATTTAAGAAAATATGGTATAGTTTGCTAAGGTGTTAAAAACGCGTTTCAGAGCTGTGGTTGAGGACAGTTTGGGGGATGAGCAACGCGGTTTTCATCCCGGTAGAAGCACAACCGACCAGTTATTCACTCTCAGAATAGTTCTTGAGAAGGCCTGGAAGTATGTTAAACCTATCTACACCTGTTTTGTGGATTTGGAAAAAAACATGTGATAGGATTCCTCGAGGCAAACTCTGCAGTGTTATGCAGAAGTATGGGATTGATTGTTCCTTGTTAATGGCAATTCAGCCTTTATATAAAAACTGTAGAAGCTGTGTTCGGATAAACGGCGTTAAATCAATGCGGCGTTGGGCTTCGACAAGGGTGCGTTTTGTCACCTCTTCTCTTTATTGTATATATGGACTGAATGTTACAGCGCAGCCGTGGTGGAGAATTTTTCAAAGTCAAATCTTTGCGGATGATTTGGTCATCCTTGGGTCCTCTCAAACTGAACTTCAGCGCGCACTGGAAAGGTTTGTATCCGTTTGTGATAATGCTGGAATGAAGGTAAAAGTGAGTAAATCGGAAGTAATTGTCGTTTCCAGAACGCCAATTCAGTGCACTCTGCATGTTAGCGGAGTTTCACTGAAGTAGGTGGATAAGTTTAAGTACTTCGGGTTCTTATTCACGAGTGATGGAAAGAGCAATGCCGAGTTATCCTGTAGAATTGCCCAGGCTGGATCAATTTTGAAAGAGCTTGGCCAATCTGTTATAAGGAAGGCCGAACTTAGTGTTCAAGCTAAGGTATCGGTTTTCCACTCAGTGTATGTTCCAACTCTCACCTATGGTCATGAAATTTGGGTAGTGACGGAAAGAATAAGATCGCGGATACAAGCTGCCGAAATGAGATTCCTTCGTGGTGTTGCTGGAATAACTCGTAGGGATCGAGTGAGCAACACCAGAGTACGCGAGGCGCTCAATGTTGAGCAGCTGCTTCTCAGAACGATCTATGCTTCGGTGGTTTAGTCACGTAGTGCGTAGGCCCCCAGACCGGCTTCCAAGACGTGCCATGGTTCCCGTGCCATCAGGTAGGCCTAGAAATAGATGGTTGGATCAAGTCCGACATCTCTCCTGGAGCCGACTAGGGATTCCCCCTGATGAGTTGGAGTCAATGGCGGAGGATTGAGAAGGATGGAGAGTCCAACTGAGCATCCTACCCCCGTGACCCTCATGAAGGATTAGCGGCATTGAAAATGTATGCATGCATGTATGGTGTAGTTTAGGCACTTATCATTCGATGACATCCTTCTCCTTTGGAAATAAATCACAACTCTTACTGTCATAGGAAACTATACGCAAAATGATTAAGATTGCAGGAACCAGTACAATATACGTATGGGGCCAAAGCGAAACTAATAACCAGGTAATAGTCCAGTTGTAAGTAATAGGAGATTACAAGCTCGTCGTTACTCAGAAATGTGATGGTATCTAGAGAAGCGTCTTTCTTGGAGCACTGTTATACCTATACAACAGAATATTAATACCAACATTTCTCTACAGTCTACGAAACCCAAAAAAAAAATGGATTGACGAGTGTACAAAATGAAATTAAGAATTTACTGAATAGCAACCGGGGAAAACCTCTCAAAGCGAAACTCCCACGACACTCAGAGGATTAGGCTATAATAGGTATAAAGTCTGCTCAAAGAATGTAGAACGGAATGCGTGTCGTCTTTTCTGTGGGAATTTAGAAAAGACTAGTCACTCCTCTAGGAACCGAAAAATATTGCCTGAATCTATATGTAGTTCAATACATCAATGCTTTGGTAACTGGATCATAATAAGTAAGGAACGTACCTTAATTCTATTACTCTGCTCCTCTTCCATCGCAAAAAATGTTCAATCTGTTAGCATATCATCATTTGTTTAGAGACGTGTAATCATACGTACTATAAAAATCTCAATAGATACGAGTATCTTATATCGAATTCCCTTATGCGGCGCAGGGCACCAATAAAGCCTGGTGATTGCTGCAATGTACATCAGCTCTCTCCAGCTTTTTTTTTTCCAAGCCCTTGGTTCCTCTAGTTCTGCACAAACATCTGCTCTCGAAGGCTTTCAGCTTACGAGTGACAATGACGGCAAGCTTCCAAGAGCTACACCCGTATAGAAATATTAATTCGACGTTAGAGTGGAACAATGTTGAAAACATTACTATTCCGGATTTCCGAACGCAGATTTAGTTTTCCCAATTCTGTTGCCCATATCCCGTTCAGTGCCACCACCGGCCGAAACCATACTTCCTAGATATGGAACGTGTTCAACATGTGTTTTCCACTAATGCTGAGTTGACATCAGAGATTGAATTACTCAGTAGCACTTTGTTTGCGTCAGCTTCCAAATTGTGGGCCATTCGATGTAAATCCATTATCCTGTGTGAAAGCAGGCAGACATCATCAGCGTAGTCCAGATATTTTGAATAAGATATCAGTGCTAACCTTAGTACTCCGTTGATTCCCACTAAAAACAAAAGCGGTGAAAGTATACAACCCTGTGGTGCCCCATTTTTGTTTTAAAACTCCTCTAATGGTTCACCGTTGTGCAGAACATGACATTTACTGTCCTCAGATGTAGCCTTTATTGCTATGAGCTTTTCAGTGATGCCTCTCCTGCGCAAGGCCGATAGAATATTATTTTGAATTAAGTTAATGAAAAAAGTTGGTCTTCGGGCAAACCCCTTCAAGGCAGCGGTAATGACATACACAAGTGGATGCAAAGCAAAGATATCTGGGGATAATCCTTGCTAAAATACTCAGTTGGAAGTATCCTGTACCAGTATTGTCCTACACATGCAAAAAAGCTTTTAGTCTGAATTAAGGACTTCAGCTTAAAATAGTCCATCAATCTTGCAAATGCAAATAGTCGTGTGCTATGGATCACTTAATGAGATCGCAAAGACAATTCAGGTATATAACGAAGCTATATGAGTTGTCAATGCCACGTGGTGTTATGCCTATCGAATACTTTGGTGAGTTCCTTAAATACCTCTGTCCAAACGGCTCCAATAATGAGGCACCAATGTAGCCAAAGGTTACTTAGTTTATTCTATCTCACAAAGAATCTATGTGCCAATAGCAAGCTGGTTCAGTTCCACTGTAGCAATACCTTCTATGAAAAGCTCCTTCCCATCAAAAGTAAATAAATATTTTAATAGGATGTGAGCATGCCAATTTAAAAGTCTCACTTCGTCAAGAAGGAATCACCTCATTTCATCACTCCATCGGTAATCACATTTTTTTGGCACCGCATGTCCTACTCAATAAGTTTATGTTTATTTTATGAGTCTTCTCACCCCTGATTGCCTAGATTTGGAAGTGTGCGTTCCAAATTTATTTTGTTTTTATGAATGTGACCTACATAGCGACGCACGTTAGGGTGCTTCCGTTCTACACAAGCTAATGACACTAAATTCGTTCCTTCCCTTCGCAGCCTAACATTGCATTGAAGGTAATCTTCGAGAAAAACCGGAATAAATTAAAAAAAAAAAGGAAACACTCCTTGGGTGCAATATCTTCTCATGTGTATTCATTTTACAATCATCTAGTCGTTGGTCGATTTTGTAAGGCTCACCAAGGTGTGAAAAGTTCTGCAACACTATTCACAAGCAACAAGTTGCACAATGAGCACTTGAATGGGGCGGGGGCCCCCCTTGTCATGACAGAGAGATTAGAAATTCTTCTACCTAGCTTTGTCGGTCTGGTCTTATTTCGAAATTCGAATTCTAATAACAATAATTTAGCGTTTTGAACGCATTAATCACTTGGCACCGCTTGGTGTTGTATGGTAGTGCTCTGCTGCTCGAGTACAAAAAAGAGGTGTGAAATGGAAGAAAATCATTGTTGTTGTTAGATGCTTTTATTTTCTTGTTTTTTCTTGGAAAAATGATGAAAAGAACTCTAATAATGAACGTTGTGGGCGCACGATGCAAACGTATTCGAAAGTTGTTGGTGTTTACATACAGAGAGGGCCGAAAATAATTGAGGACTGATTGAACAAATTGAGATACGCGAGGGATTATTTACAAGATTCAGTAGTCAATTGTTAAGCGAAATGTTATTTTTACAATTATGCTTGATTGAAGGTTATACAATTGTTTGTAGAGGGGCTTTGAGTGAAATAAAATGATCTGTAATGACCTAGAGAGATCGTAGTGATAGTGATGTGTACTTGAGGATCATTGAATCAATTTGACTTTGATAGTTGTCAGGTAAAAAACCTTAACACCATTTCATGAGTAGACTGATGCTGTGAGATGCTTTGGTGGCAAATCTACTAAAATCGAGTAGACGAGCTCACTTTGAGACGATAAAGCTACTGCACAGTCTTCCAGGCTGCGGAAAGTCTTCTCCAAAGCACCAACAACGCAAAGTGTCCTGATGAATGGTGCCTGGACAAAGTCCTAAGATGAATTGCTAAATCCACTAATTAAAACCTTTTATTTTTTTGGCTCTACACCTTGCCGAAAGTCCTCCACCAGGGAATGATGTGCTCACGAATGTTTTCTGACTTAATCAGTGATTTCCATAAAGGGGTCAACAGTTTCATTTTTCCAGTGTAACATGAAGCATTAGATCAGGCGCTTTGGGTATCTCATCTCACGAAGTAGGTACAAGGTTCACAAAGAACCGAGCAAGACAGTTTAAGAACAGGAGATCCAAGCAAGCCTTGCATTAATTTAAACATGGTTCAACGTTATTGCATTCGTGCATTCAGCATACAGCTGATGAACGGCGTGGACTTGACGGTACTTGACAATTTTAGTTGAAAGAAAACTGCAACGTGAAGTAGTATGGTTCTTTTGTTTGTAATATTGCAATCTGCATTTATGAATAAGTACCTTGATAATATAAAAAGCAACCACAATAAGCACCTTTAAGCTTCACTTTCTATGGAACTATTAAATGGGCGGTCTCCCTGGGTATCCTAAAAATCTGATTCAATCTTAAACAATAGATTTCAATTTTCTTTCTATATCACTGTCCCTAAATTTGCAGTATGAGCGTACATTGAAGATTGGAATTGATCACAGAGGAGACTCTCAGTCTAGCATTCAATTTTAAATGGTTAGTACTTCTCGGCTGATCACTTTCATTTTTAAAGTATAACACAATGACCTACTTTTACGCTCAAGAGTACATAAGACGTACACACTTCCAGATAGCCAAATACCTTTCAAGGGCTTACACTCCTATTACTTTGAGTCTAACTTCTTTGGGAAAGTTAGAACCCAAATAAATATTTGGCGCAACAGCTCTGCCAGGGCCTATCTTCTCGCAACCACTCATGTTGTGTGCGTTATATTTTTCACACGAATGGAAGGGACCTACAGTTTAGTGCCGTATCCGAAGGGCAATTTGGTTTGAGAACCTTTTTAGGAATGTTTCGAAGTGGGAGACCTAAGGATTAGTCATCTGCTCTTTGCGGATGATTTGGCCATCCTTGGGTCCTCTCAAACCGAACTTCAGCGCGCACTCGAAAGGTTTGTAGCCGTTTGTGATGATGCTGGAATGAAGATCAACGTGAACAAGTCAGAAGTAATGGTCGTTTCCAAAAAACCCATTCAGTGTACTCTGCATGTTAGTGGAGTTCCACTGAAGCAGGTGGATAAGTTTAAGTACCTCGGGGTCTTATTCACGAGTGATGGGAAGAGCAATGCCGAGTTATCCTGTAGAATTGGTCAGGCTGGATCAATTTTGAGAGAGCTTGTAAGGAAGGCTGAACTTAGTGTTCAAGCTAAGCTAGTATGTTCCAACTCTCACCTATGGTCATGAAATTTGGGTAGTGACCGAAAGAATAAGATCGCGGATACAAGCTGCCGAAATGAGGTTCCTTCGCGGTGTTGCTGGAATATCTCGTAGGGATCGAGTGCGCAAACGCAGAGTACGCGAGGCGCTCAATGTTGAGCAGCTACTTCTCCGAAAGGAACGATTTATGGTTCGATGGTTTGGTCACGTAGTGCGTAGGCCACCAGACCGGCTACCAAAACGTGCCATGGTGGCCGTGGCATCAGGTAGACGACCCCGCGGTAGGCCTAGAAATAGATGGTTGGACCAAGTCCGGGCGGATTTCAATATTTGTTTACGCTTGTACTGAGAGAGAATTGAGAAATCATCCACTCAGCTCGAAAAAAGATGTGACATATGGACGGACGGACATGACTCGGCTTTGGCTTAATGGGGTCCATCTTCACTATTTCCGCATGCGATATAATATGTATCAAACTTAATATAAAAGAAAGGAGACCCCCTCAACTGCGCCAATTAGAGAGGCATCAGTCTCCTCAACATCGCATACAAGATCTTTTCTGCGATATTGTGTGAACGCCTGAAACCTTTAATCAACAGCCTAATTGGGCCCTATCAGTGCGGTTTCAGGCCAGGAAAGTCCACCATCGATCAAATCTCCTGTTCCTATGACCGGACCAGTTGCAGGGGATATATAGCAATAAGGGAGTGTCAATGGTGTAGTGGTAACGTCGTCCATTACCACGCTTATGGTTCATGGTTCAAATCCTGATGTCAGCAAACATTTATTTATTCCTCATGAAATATATAAAATCAGTTCGATCAATTGCGAAAGCTTGTGTGAACACTACTGCGAAGGCATAACACTGGCAGTAGCCTGGTCATATGGCTGAAATTGTTCGCTCTGTTGATGATGACATCGGTTATCGGAAAAAAAAAAAAATACTGTGAATCAGTATAACAAAAAATAACAAAATTCTCTGAAGCATAAACAACTGAGTTTCAAGCCACGGCACTAAATCTTTCTCTCAGTCTATCTATCCTTTCCAACGCCCGCACTGTGTTTAAACATGTTAAGGGTATCACAACCCCTTGAGTGCGCGCAAATTATAAAAAAAATATAATAATAAGATCGTAGAAAATAGTGAATAAATATGTGAGCACATCCTAATAGTGCGACTGTACTACAGAATCTTTTAACCGTTAAAGATGTCACACATTCCTGCGTTCATAAATTCTGCTATCTGTACTATACGTCTTGCACATTCAATTAAAAAGACTGGTAGTATTGTCAAACATTTTTCAAACATAATGCGTACGCATATGAAAATCTAAATAAAACTGAAAAAATAACTGAATACATTCCACGCTCATTAACCACGACAATGAAAGAATTTGTGAATAAGGGAGATGTTCTACTTTAAATTGTTTCTAAGGATGTTCCACATATCCGACACACTTAAATCACTTTGCTTCAATGCGGTAGTACGAGTATTTATGTACATTCGCCATTCTGTATACATACAATCTATCTACATGAAATCGTGCTATTAGTCTTCAAAGTAAATCACGATGATAAGTGGATAATTATTTGCGAAATTCCACATACTAATTACCCACTGACACGAACCCTACTTCTGTAATATTAATCAAATTCTGACGGAGTCAGTTTTTTTTTAATGCTGACAGTATGAGAATTAAAAACACAAACTCAACTGGAAATTTACTATAATTTGTCGATAATTAATGTTAAGACTGAGGAAATGTTCTGGGTCTTAATAATGATGCTTACGAGAGCTTTTCTCTAAGCAATCTTAAAGCGATTCTTATCTTACTTATAAAAAATAAAGGTTTTTAATTAGAAGGTATTTAAGCTCTATCTTATCTCTTCTATCTTAAATATAGAAACTCTTAATTTCGAATTTAATATAAATATTAATTTTTAATCTAAATTTGTACCAAAGGGAACAACTGATTTCGGGTATATGACGAATTGCGTACAATTTTGGGTAATTTTTTCGAGCAATGGGGGCCGTAGGAGAACAATGTTTGGTTCTAAAGCGTCAATTGTTGCTGGTGAATCAGTGACTTCACGTAGCCCCACAAGACGTAATCGAGAAGTCGCACAATCTTGGAGGCCAATTAACAGGCCGATTTCTCGAAATCAATTTATCGCCAAATTGTGATTTCAATAAATCAATGGTTTCGGTCGCTGTATGGCTCGCAGTGCCATCCTGTTAAAACCACTTCTCGACCGAATCAATACTTTTAAACAAATATTTATTGATTATGGTTCGGTAACTATCTTCATTGATCTTAAGGCGTGTTCTGGCATTATTTTTCGAAGAAAAAAGGTCAGATGAAAGGAAAGCACTGCAAATGGTACATTTTTCTAGATGTGAAGTCTGTATGGTCTCTTCTATAAGTTTTTCTTACTTACTTACTTAGGTGGCGCTACAGTTTAGGGTGAATCTGGGCTAACAAGCCTTTCCATTTAGCTCGGTCTTTAGCTAATTGCCTCCAGGTACTCCAAGTTGGTTAAGTTCCCCTTGAACTTTTGCGCGCCACCAACAGCGAGGAATCGATTTGAAGACTCTGCGGGCTGGAGCGTTGGTGGCCATTCCCTCTACATGTCCTAACCATCTCAAATGTCCAGTTCGTGATTGAATTTTCTCCTCCAAAACCGAATATTTTACGAAGAATTTTTTTCTCGAATCGACCAAGGATATCTTCATCCGCTTTCAATAATGTGCATGTTTCAGCTCCGTAAAGCAGGACTGGGATGATCGAGATAGGGCTTTATAAGCCCAAAAACAGCGATTGGCAAGAGTTCTTCTTCGCTTGATTTCTGTGCTGATGTCGTTCTCAGAGTTTATAGTAGAGCCGTGGTAGACAAAGTCCCTTACTACCTCGATGTTATAGCTGCCCGCTGTGACGTTTTGTCCAATTCGTCGGTGTAGATTGTCTCTTTTTGTTGACAGCATATACTTGGTTTTGCCCTCGTATATCGCTAAACCTATTTTGGCCGCTTTTTCTTCAATGCTTGCAAACGTATCGGTGACAGTCCGCTGATTTCTTCCAATTATGTCATTATCGTCGGCGTATGCAAGTAGTTGTACGGGGACTTTTGATAGATTGTGCCTTTGGTGCTAGCTTGCGAGTTCCGTACAATCCGTTCGAGTACAATATTAAAGAAGTCACATGACAGCGCGTCACCTTGTCTAAAACCTTTTTTGACATCAAAGGACTCGGTGAAGTCATTACCGACCTTGATGGAACAGCGAGCGTTCTCCATCGTCATCCTGCACAGACAAAAAAGTTTGGCAGGGATGTCCTAGACATGGCTCTTCTCTGTAGATGCTGTCATAGGCGGCCTTGAAATCGATAAAGAGATGGTGAGTATCGATTTGGATTTCTTGGGTTTTCTCCAGGATCTGCCGAAGTGTAAACATTTGATCGATGGTGGACTTTCCTGGCCTGAAACCGCACTGCTAGGGTCCAATCAGGCTGTTGATTAAAGGTTTCAGGCGTTCACACAATATCGCAGAAAAGATTTTGTATACGATGTTGAGGAGACTGATGCTTTTGTAATTGACGCAGTTGAGGGGGTCCCCTTTCTTCTGGATCGGGCAAACGATGCTGAGATTCCATTCATCAGGCATACACTCATCTGCCGAATCTTAGAGATGAGTTGGTGTATGCTCTCTACCAGTTCATCACCAGCTGCCTTGAAAAGTTTAGCCGGTAAGCCGTCAGGTCCAGCAGCCTTATTGGATTTAAGCTTGAATATTGCTATCATCACTTCATTTTGGTCAGGTGGACGGAAATGTTGACTATCATCATCTATGTTGAATAGTTCATTCTGCCTGACAGCAGGATGTTTGTCTTCAACGCAGTTATACAGTTTGCAGAAGTAGTTTTTCTATATTCTCAGCACCGACTGTGATTCTACTACGAGGTTTCCATTTTCATCTCTACATGTTTCTGTACGGGTATTGTTTCTCTGACACGTTGTTTTTACCTTTTGGTAAAACGTCCGTACTTTGTTCCTGGAGTATAAGCTCTCAATATTATCGATCGCGCGCTTCTCGTGCTCTTTCTTCTTCTTTTGGAAAGCCAATGTTCTCCTGCCTCTTTTGCTCGTAGAGATCACGAGCAGCTCTCGCCTTCCTTTTAAGTCTTTCTCCGTCAAGCCACAAATAAGTTTCGTTGCTGAACAGAACTGGTTTTCAGAGTTTTTATAACTTGGTAGCGATGGCCAAGCTTGAGTCTATTCGTGCTGATTTTCCAGACTATGCTGAACATGAATGTCAAAAAGACAGCTTGATTTGACAGTTATCCCCATTATACTCGTAAGTTCTAACTAAGCAGAAGAAACACCCTTTACATCATTTGAACTAATTGTTTGACTCGTTTGCACAATTTTTACATTTCTCTTGCAAATATTATAGTTTAAGTATAGTGAACGATCAGGAAAGTTTCCACTTGCGTCATTTTTAAGTTCGCCCTTTAACTTGTATGGCCTTACGAGTAAGTACGAGTACGAGTATGTGGCATTTAATTTCTACAACACTATATCCGCATTATACTCGTAAAAGTAAAACATCAGCGTCGTGGCTGATAAGGAGGAGTTGTGAAAAGCACTGGGCATTCGTTAAAGATTTCTTTTCCTCGAATCGCATTGATTTGCAGGAATTCCTCTAAAGTTTTATAGGTGTGCCGTAAAGGTGAGTAATCATGAGGAAGCAAATGCGTTGTTCATCACACGAAAGAACAGCGAAAATTCTTTATAAATTATTATTTGTCATTTTGGGAATGAGTGATTGACACAAATAGCAATTGAAAAACACATGCTAGGTGTTAATGGATTAGTTGTCTAAAAGGCAGACTAGAACTTTGAAAGGCAGGAAAAAATGCAACAATTTACCATTAGCAGACATATATACTCGTAATGTAGGTACATATATGCATGTAGTTGACTGGCGAATGTCCTAAGAATTTTATCTTCTGAACTTATGTACAATGAAAAAGGAAATCTTTTTAGGGGTTCCGTACATCTACTACAGAACACCTATTGTTGTCGTTCTGTCGTTCATCTATCTATCTGTTTGTCTATTTATATTGCCCTCTAGACACAGCTATTTTTCATACAATCGTTATTTTGAAGATAGTTCCAGTTCCAGCAAAGAGAGTGTCATATCTACAATACATATTTCCCCAACGAATATACGTATATGCATGCGATGTTTAGAATACTTATGGATGTGTAGAATACAAATTCTGATTTGAAATGTGCACTCAGTAGTTTTTGAAACGTTGCAAAAAAAAAAAAAAAAATGCGTGCAGATATTTTTAAAATTTAAAAGACCCTGTGAATGAGTGAACAGAAGATTTGATTTCTGTGGGCGGGCTACCCAGCGATTTTTGAATCTTTGTCGATTGATTATATGTATGTAGGTTTCTCGAAATGTTGCGAAACACAAGTCTTTTCATATTTGAGGTGAGTGGCTTAAAACAAGGATTTCCTGAATCCGGGTTGTTAATTATCTGTAGTGGTTACCAAGTAAATACCAAAATCCCAATTTTACGAAAAATGGAAAATTGTAAATGCGTTTTCTGAGAAACGTTGAAGATCAACTTTAGCGGTTATGCCTGGTGACCACAGAAATGTCAGAAGCAGGATCGGAATGAGATCTTAACTTTTGGGAACACAACCTGGCCACCCACTTATATCTGTTATTAAAGTTTTTAGCAATGTTGGAAACTGAAACAGAAGAACTTGTACGTATTGTACGAGTAGATGCATAGTTTGTAAGGTGCATGTGCTCTGCGACCTATGTTCGATTTATTGTGCCCCCCAAACTGAAGCTCTAGTCGATGATATGCTCCCCCTGCTTTGATGAACCGGAGTATCTGAAGTGGGTCCATCGAAAGTAGATCCGTCTCTGATAGGAGATAGGCACTTAGGTGATGTCTTCTTTTGTGGATTAGTGCTTCGTATTCCATAAGAAGGTATGTTGGTGTCTCTGCAGAATCTGCAATGTCCGTTCCCTTCTATTCCCAGCTTCCTGAGATGCCCCTTGAGTCTACAGTGACCCGTTGACCCATTCACCTTCGGTATCGGCATTGGTTCAGGTGAAACTTGGATTTTAAAAACTTGAACGTACTCGTATGACAAGAATGCAAAAGTTGTGAAAGAATTTAAGCACCTCGAAATGGATGTTTGGAAGATGCATATCTGATCACAGTTCTTTGTCCTTTAGGAGCACGTTGGGTTTGATTTCAATTACTAATTCATTCTGGGTCAACATTTTGACCCCAGTGCTGAAGAATTAACTTCCAATGTTTTCAATTTTGCCTTCGCCGAAGTTGAAGCCTACGAATCAGTGGGAGTAGTATCCATTTTCCAGTGTCGAATGACAAATACGGATATTCGAATTCAGTTCATTTTAAACGAATTTCATCAGTGGAGTATGAAAATGTGGTTGCAAGAACTTTTATTGTGGCTGGCAGGACAAGTTTTCTATGATATCATAGACCTAGCCTAAGAACACCTTTGTTTAAACGAGTATAACTTTCTGTTTAGGTCCATGACATTTGTAAGAATTAAAAACAAAAACCTTAACCTTGAGTCAAACCTGTTGAAGAACCTAATTTAGGACAGAGATGGTATTATTTGCGCAGTCAATACTTTGGTGGGATTGCATTTTTGCAATTAATTCGATACTAAATAGTAAGACGGATGAATTCTTGTGATTCTGATTTTACCAACTACTTTGTGCTGCTAAGACGATAAGACATTCTCTGTTGAATTGAGTGGAGACGGCCACAAATCTGACTCGAGCATATGAAAGTTCCTGAATGCTCGAAATGCAACAGGTTGACTGAACCGGTTAAGGAGGAAGCTTAGTGCAGATATGAGCTTATAGTTCCTGATTGCTGTTAGTATTTTTATTTAGGAGAACCAAAAAAATATAGAGCAAAGTAGCGATGCTCGCTTCAGGTCTCTAAAATACTTTTGAAACTCATATGTTGGAAATTATATCAATTTGAATGGCGTAAGATCAAGGAATTAGACAGAACAGCATATAGCGGGATGGAAGTTCAGACCAGCTTGATGGACTAATAATGGTAGTAAAGCACCATGACCTATGCTAAATACAAAAGTAGGTAGTGCGTTATTTCTACTTGCAATCTAAGAACCTAATCTTAGAAATCTAAGCGCATACTATTGACGAGCATCACAATAGATCTTTCTAGATCGCGTTGCTTATAGGCCCTATTCCCGTAATGGTGAGCAAAACGCATTGAAGCACCCTCTTAGGTGACTTCCATTGTCGGCAGCCTCAGAATTATGGTACTTCCAAGGCGAAGAGGAGCAATAACAGATTCGTACTGTTTTTGATGTTGCCCGGCTCCATTCACAAAAGACACACAGCCATGTAACCACCGATTCACATATATTTCAGGTTTCCTAACTTCATGTGAAAGAACAATGAATTCAACTCGTGCTGATACCTAAAATTGAAGTTGTTGACATGGAAGGTCCATGATAGTGTTGAGAGAAGCAGTGGGAGTGAACTGCAGAAAGTCTATTTTAAGGATTTCAGTTAGATTTTGGACTCGATCAGTTTTGATGCTGCAATGCACAGAGCGCCGTTTAGGCCACGTTAGGTCTAACGATCGAGGTCTACATATTTAACATTATTTCGAGACTTAGTCCCCTGTTCTTGCCAGATGCTCGATTGGCAATTTAATTTTCAGGATGATCAAAGATACTTTGCTTCTTAAGAAAATTGAATATATGTACGTATATTTGCTATGAATGGACAGGGCAATGAGAAGGTAATTGTTTTGCTGAAAGCAACAGTCTCTTCTTTTGGACTTTATCGGGAATTATCGCAGTTCTAGAGCTCAGCTTTCAAATTGACCGCTGACGATAATGGATACTTTGCGTCGTCGGTGTAGCAGATGGGTTGAATCCTTTTCTTTTAAAAGACTGAAGCTCTATATTGCAAAGGACCACTTAAGGGGCGACGGCACTCGTCCTTAGGAGGATCCAAAGACAGATCTGCTTTCTGTTAATAGAAGCTAAATTGTAAATGGCACCACCGGTTGTTCTCTTTCTAGTTACAAGGGTTATTGAGAATCTCCACTGTTGTTGCTGAGGTGACAGAACATAATTGCCCATTCTGTCTAAATCGCAAAACCAATCAATAACTTGCCCGCACTCAAGGGGTTATGAATACCCTCAAAATATTTTCACATAGTGCGAGCCTTGGAAAGGATAGACAAAGAGCGGAAAAGATTAGTGTAGTGGTTTGGAACTCAGATGTCAGGTTTCAGAAAAACTCTAGGGGTGGAGTCCAGAGATTTGTTTTGTTATTTTGTCTTTATTTCTGATTCACTTTTTTTTCGACCACCTGATGTCATATGCATATCAATCATCCAGCAGAGCGAACAATTTTCCCAGCCAATTTTCACCAACCTACTGCCAGGGGCATGTTTGCGACGAATGTCAGTTCTGCGGTAAATCGCTTAGTTTCGGCAGAAAGTTTGACTCACACTCGAGGTACAATATGCCAATAGATCTACAGACATGATATTCACCAGAGTGATCCCCAATGAAACACTTACGTAAACATAAAGGTACATACATACATACATATGTTATTGTTATGTTTTCGTTGGGCATGGGGCCTCCACAAAGTCTGTTCGTCATGAGTATGTGTTCTAAGTTTTACAATTTATTTCAGATATTGTATTACACACATCACGAATTGTATGGAAATCAAGAAAGAAAGAGGCATGCATGTGTACATTGATTTTCAATAATTATGTACGAGTATTGTAATTAGTCATGAACTATAGAATTGTGGGTTTTATGACGTTGGCAAGTCAAAACTAAAAATGCAATAGAGAGGCTCTTGTATAACTGGCAATTTTTTGAGGAAACTATTTAAAAAAAAAAAACAAAAACAGTGAAGTACTCGTATATTATAGATAACACCCTTGATGTAGCCATACTTGCAGAAAATTAGTGCACAACAACAATATACCATACCACAGCAGTAGCATCTAAACCGATCTTCCGTTCCAGGCATAGCTCGCTGATTTATGTGTATCCACCAAATGTTAAAAAAAAAAAACTTAATTCACAATAAAACTATTTTATTTAACAGGAAACACCCGCATACGTCAATTCACATATGAACCATGAATTTTAATCACCACAGTGGCACAAAAGAAAAGTAATCAAAACAAAAATCAGAATCAAAACAGAAGAGATGAGATATACAGATACACCACTGCCTATCGCCGTCTGACGTCACAGACAAGATCCGAATAAAAATTCTAATTTATTACATAAAATACAACCGAATCTGTTTATTTAGACAGATAGAACGGATTTGGATGACAAATCTGAAGCACAACACAAGCCGACTTGAACTGCATAAAATAAAACAAAATGAACAGGAAGCGACCACATACTAAGCCCCAGAACCAAGCGAACGATGTAAATTTCACCAAAGCGTTCTAAATTCATTTTCTTAACGAACAACTTTCTGCGATAAGAAAGAAATACAAATTTCTTCTTCTTCTTTTTCTAAACGAAAATAGAAAATGAGGGAAAAAATATTCACACAATAAGATAAAAATATATTCATACCGCTAGCGGCGCTGCCAGAAGTAACAACTTCCATAGCTCAAGAGTATATGTATATCCGTATCTACGTATGTATGTATAAGTATGTATAGTATAGAGCTCCTAGCCCAAAGTAATTGATTTCAATTAGTATCTTTTAATGCGATTGGGGAACATCACGAGAAAATATATTATTAATCTCGATTATATTGGGTAAAAAATTTAAAACGAACATTCACGTAGATACTAAGATACTTTACAGGTATTACGTGATACCGCTCAATCAGGCAGCATTAGACACAGAGGGGGAGAGACTTGTCAGTCCGGCATCAATTACAAATGTCAGAGTAATTATGATTTGTACCGCAAAATTATGAATCGGATTTATCTAGATACACTTTCGTAGGTACACTCGTCTTCACTGGAATCGCGCTGCGAGAACGTACACTCGTAAACTGATCGCATCACGCCAACTGGCAGAAGCGCAAAGCACCTGTAGATACACACATACCTAGTGTATCTGCAATTATTAATACACGTGAATTTGAGTGATTCTCTTGTTATTTTTTCCGTATTTTACTGTAAAAATTTTGAAATTTACTTCACCATTTTGGAATTTCTATTCTGTGAGTGGTTCTGGTTTTTTTCCATTTTAAGTATGATTTACTGTAGAAGCGCGAACTAGATTCTCGTGTTGAGTAGGTACTCGTACTAAAGAGAGATCTTCCTCCATAATGATGCTTTAGTGCATAGAACGAGGGCCCATTGCTTCATCTGACATTGTAACCCGTAGCAGTTGTCCAAGTTGGTCATTGTCAACTGCACACAACACACAATTGCTGATATAAACTATTAAAGACAATTTTTGCTGTTCTGGTTCAGTGGAAGAGGAACTATAAAACAAAGCGCGATGCAACAGCAACCGAAGATGGTGCAAAAACAAAGCCAAGAATTGAATGGATAAAGACGGATTTCCAATTGATGATGTGCTTATGATTGACTTGGAGGGAGAGTTGCTACTTGACGTAGATATTCAATAGAAGATCGCCCAGATACGAGTGGGTGAGGAAGATAATGTAATCGGATGATGCTTGGGAGATTTCTTTTTAATTATTTTCTCGTTTTCATTTGTTACGTACCTACTGCTTAATGAAAGACATCGAGAAGACTGACGATATTGTAAACATAGGCTTTGCTTGTTTTACTTTGTGGTGAAGAGATAAGATTGTTTTTAAAAAGATTTACGGTGCCGCTACGTAGCACGTGCTGGTATGAGTTGGATGACTGATGCAATTTTAGTTCCGGTATGGGGTGCCACAAGGTTGCTTGTAAACATCCGACATTTTTAGCGAATTTTGAATTTTCGGAGAAAGGCGTTGTCATCAAGTAGCAAGTGACAAGTGATACGCTGTTAGCTGCAGAGCACTTTACTGTACTTTTGACGAACATGTGGAGGAAGCAACAGCCACCTGCAACTAAATACTTGGAAACGAATATCTAAGCTGTGCGTTTTTTATGTCATTAACTTAAATCAATTTTTCGGGTTATTAAAACAATCAATAAAGAGTTGATAGTTGTCGCAGTTTGAGTCTTTATTTAGTGAAAAGATTTTAACATCTCATAGACTCAGCCGAGTGTCGGTGGTTTAGTGGTTTTTAAGAGACGAACTGTTCTTTAGTTCTTTAAATTCACAGCATTGTATGAGTATATTATGCATGCTGGGTGTTTTGAGCACCGGCAAAAGCTGCGGAAGGGAAATAAGCTTTCCGAAAGCCACAGATCGGAAACATTTTCAACCTTTATTTGACCCAGGCATGAGGATACTCTTGTACAGACAGCTTCATGCCTGAACCAAGTAAAGGCTGAGGAAGTTTCGGATCTGTGACTTCCCGGAATTGAGAATTCAGGAGAAATGAATTTGGCTTTATAGCGCCGATATGGCATTGTTATCTGGATCAATCGATCATGACCAGAATATAAAAATCAGCCCCTGCCTTTGAGTTGATAATGTTAGTGAGTAAGTCTGAGCTTATCAACATTCACTTATTATGTACCTCACCTCACTTATCAAAATTTACCATAGATACAAGATATCATATTTAAATAGAAGGAGACCGTAAGCCAGGAAATGATTTTCAACTGACTTTAATATTTTCGAAGCAATGCGATTTACCACCAGAAGGACTTTCGCTTACATACCGATGAAGAATGAGGCTGCAGGTTTACATAAATACATACATTTTTAATGGCCCACTTATTTTTCGGAAGGGCAGCGGAGGTAGGATGCTTTATCAGTCCCACACTCCTGATATGATATTTGGTGCAACAGCTCAAGTCTAGCTTCTCGCAATCACTCGTAATTCTACATACAAAGATGAAGCCACATTGTTCATTCCCTAACCTAGACTCAATCACATTCCTAAAAGAGATATACTTCTGTAATTGGAGTAATCTCTGATCAGTGTCACCGTTTCTCCCAAATAAACTTCAATATGTAAAAAAATCTGCACCCATGTGAATATATAACGGACTAAGGCTAATTGATTTCGCTGTGGAACGAAATGTCACCATAGCAAGCACATGGTTTCCTCATCTCGACATTCATAAGCAGACATGGCTGTCCAATGATCATGTCACGATCAACCAAATTGATCATATTGCGATCGACGCAAGGCATGCCTCCAGTATTCTGGATGTCCGGACCTTCCGAGCGGCCAACATAGACTCGGATCATTACCTTGTTGTAGCCAAGGTACGAATGCGGATATCCCAATCTGAGCAACAAAGAAGAATTACTGTGAGAAAATTTAACGTCGAAAAGCTACAATCGCAAGAGACCGCCAGACTCTTCGCTGAACGCGTATCCCGAAATCTCTCAATCACCCCTTTGCCGCTAGCATCAAGTACCGAAGACCAGTGGCAACGCTGCCAACATGCCGTCAGAAACGCCGCGACTGATGTGCTGGGTCTCGCTCGACCACCACCGCGAAACCCCTGGTTTGACGAAGAATGCCGGCGAGTGCATGCAGCAAAACAAGAGGCATACAAAGCGGCGCTGCAAAGGAAGACGAGAGCTGCTCGTGAGCTCTACGAGCAAAAGAGACGGGAAGAACATCGGCTTCTCCAAAAGAAGAAGAAAGAGCATGAGAAGCGCGCGTTTGAGAATATCGAGAGTCTATACTCCAGGAACAATGTACGGAAGTTTTACTAAAAGGTAAAAAGAACGTGTCAGAGAAGTAATACCCGTACAGAAACCTGTAGAGATGAAAATGGAAACCTCGTAGTAGAATCACAGTCGGTGCTGAGAATATGGAAAAACTACTTCTGCAGACTGCATAACAGCGACGAAGACCAACATCCCGCTGTCAGGCAGAATGAACCATTCAACATAGACGATGATAGTCAAAATTTCCGTCCACCTGACCAAAACGAAGTGAGGATAGCAATATCCAAGCTAAAATCGAACAAGGCTGCTGGACCTGACGGCTTACCGGCCGAACTTTTCAAGGCAGCTGGGGATGAATTGGTAGAGTGCATACACCAACTCATTTCTAATATTTGGTCAGACGAGTGTATGCCTGATGAATGGAATCTCAGCATCGTATGCCCGATCCACAAGAAAGGAGACCCCCTCAACTGCGCCAATTATAGAGGCATCAGTCTTCTCAACATCGCATACAAGATCTTTTCTGCGATATTGTGTGAACGCCTGAAACCTTTTATCAACAGCCTGATTGGACCCTATCAGTGCGGTTTCAGGCCAGGGAAGTCCACCATCGATCAAATCTTCACACTTCGGCAGATCCTGGAGAAAACCCAAGAATTCCAAATCGATACTCACCACCTCTTTATCGATTTCAAGGCCGCCTATGACAGCATCTATAGAGAAGAGCTTTATAGAGCCATGTCTAGTTTTGACATCCCTGCCAAACTTGTCCGTCTGTGCAGGCTGACGATGGAGAACGCTCGCTGCTCCATCAAGGTCGGTAATGACCTCACCGAGACCTTTGATGTCAAAAAAGGCTTTACACAAGGTGACGCGCTGTCATGTGACTTCTTCAATATTATACTTGAACGGATTGTGCGGAACTCACAAGCCAACACCGGAGGCACAATCTATTACAAATCTGTACAACTGCTTGCATACGCCGACGATATAGACATTATCGGAAGATCTCAGCGGGCTGTCACCGGTGCTTTTGCAAGCATTGAGGCGTAAGCGGCCAAAATGGGTTTGGCGATAAACGAGGGCAAAACCAAGTATATGCTGTCAACTAGAAGGGAAAACCAACACCGACGAATTGGACAAAACGTCACCGTGGGCAGCTATAACTTCGAGGTAGTAAGGGACTTTGTCTACCTTGGCTCTGCTATAAATTCTTCTAACAAAATCAGTGCAGAAATCAATCGAAGAATAACTCTTGCCAATCGCTGTTTTTTTGGGCTTATAAGGCAATTCAACAGTAAAGCCCTATCTCGAACAACTAAGGAGACTCTATATAAGACCTTGATCATCCCAGTCCTGCTTTACGGCGCTGAAACATGGACTTTATTAAAAGAGGATGAAGATATCCTTGGTCGCTTCGAGAGAAAAATTCTTCGTAAGATTTTCGGTCCCGTTTGCGTTGACGGGTTTTGGAGGAGAAGATTCAATCACGAACTATACGAGCTGTACAGCGACATCGACCTAGTCAAAAAACTGCGTATTGGACGTCTGAGATGGCTAGGACATGTAGAGCGAATGGACACCAACGCTCCGGCCCGCAGAGTCTTCGAATCTAACCCCGAGGGACGACGCAGTAGAGGGAATCATCGCCGTAGGTGGCGCGCACAAGTTCAAGGGGACCTCGACCAACTTGGAGTGCGCAACGCGAGGCAATTAGCTAAAGACCGAGCTAAATGGAGAGGCTTGTTGGTTGAGGCCCAGGTTCACCCCGAACTGTAGCGCCACCTAAGTAAGTAAGCATGTGAATATTGAAGTTATCCATCAGAACGAAAGAATCCATATTTGTAACCTTTTCGGAAGCAGGATCTACAGCATCTAAGAAGCCGTATACTCCGACTCAAGGTTCGGTGCATATAACACAACCAGGGGTCCAAAGATTTACATTCTCTTTGCTTTGTTGAGAAGATAGCAACTATGAGTATATCCAGCCGAATCTTAACAGCCTCCACAATATATTGAAGTTCCTTTCTCGTAAGCGACGAGACATTCCATATGCATATCCTAAGTCGATGCCGTTGTCGAAAATCAAGAAGTCCATCCATGTCCGTACTGGTTTGCGAGGCAACTGACAGGAATAGCTCGTAGCCATTGGGAAGGAGCTGACTACAAGACGCTAGTATACTGATACTCTTCAAGTCTGACTCTTAATGATTAACAGGTGTGGCAATCTTCGAGGTCGTCTGTCATCGAATTATCATCTGAGAGTTTGCAGTTGAGTAGCTACATATGTCTGGACGGTATGGATAGGATCAACTACTTAAGTTATTCCATTCCCACATCCCAGTCATGTTGCTTTTTCTCGATTAATTAAGGAAAGCTTGTTCATGCTTCTAATCATCGCAGTCCTGCTCAATGGCGCAGATGGATGGACCTTAATTAAAAACAAGATAGCGTATACTAAGATGGCTTGTATACTTAGAGTGGATGGATGCTTCGGCCCAGAAAGTCCTTAAATCTATCCTGAAGAGACGTAATCGAGAAAGGATTCACCTTAGGTGGGGCGGGCAATTGAAGAGGGACCTCAACCAACTTGGCGTGCGCATCTGCAGGCAGCTAGCGCTAATAAGCGAGCTGGCCAAAACGGCTTGCTGGTTGAGACCCAGGTTCACCTCTAAACTGTAGCGCCATCTAAAAAGATGGGATACGGAATGTTACAAGCTTTACCATCTCGAGAGGTAAAGTTCATACGAGTATATAATCACATTTTAATTCATAAGAGATTGGTTTACTGGGTTTAGTGTTGGCGATCCTGTTGGCGTGCTGATTTGGATGGGTGGGTAATGCTTGAGAATAGCTATAAATCGGAAAATATATTGTTCTATTTGCCACCATCCAAGACTATGCCAAGGTGGTACCTATAAAGATCACCCCATCATTTCCACATGCATACGTTTTTAATGCAGATACCTGTATGTTTGTTTTTACCTCCTCCTAAATCTCTCACGTAAATACTTCAATGCACACGTATCTCTCACACTAATTAGCCCCTGTCGACATGATAAAGACCAAAATTATGAAAAATAATTGCAAGCAACTATCTCGGCAGGCGCCTCTTGACGTGTCAATGCATTTAGAAGCAGCAGCAGCATAACAAGTGTCCCATCCACAACGTAGAACATCATTGTTTCCTGTCCACTGGAGCACACAGACAACTACCATTCTCGAGATGTACATTCAACTTACTAACCTACCAACCCCCACCCACTAGTTCGGTCGCCCATCCGACCCATCACCTGAGGGTGGAATAATAAAATGAAACTACAGAGCGGAACGTACTCTTCCTCGTCTACTGTCGTTGCTCGTGGTGCGTTCACGGGGTAAAGTGCTGACTTGTGCTTATCCCACTTTCGCAAATCATTCTCAAGTTACTTGGGCGCATCTTGGCGCCCCTCTCATGTATATTGTCGTAGTCACTGCCACAGTCTGAGTCATATGAGCATTCTGGCGAAAACTTTAAAAAAAATGTTTCTCATTTTACCCGAAATCGCTTCAAGCATTTTGTTAAAGCCTCTAGCTATTGGAAAAGACTTGTGCAGGATGGGGCCACAATTGGACTTATTACTTGTATATTCCTATCCCGTTATTCTTTATTAATCAATGGCAATTAGAGCACTGTCAGCAGTTAACATGAGAATGCGGAACAGCGAAAGCTCAAATCGCGAAATTTATGCTGCAGTTGTGTGACATTGTTTCGCAGAGGGTTTATGCTGTAATCGCTTACGACATGACATGAGGATTCTATTGCCGCGATTGTGGGTACACGACGAGTATATGATATGGAGCCACTTCCAATTATTTAATTCAATGAGAGATGGAGCAGTCGCGAGGGGGGTGGAATTGTGACATTAATTGAACAGTTCGGATAAACAATGAGAGAAACAATGCTGCTGCGCTGGAAGTGGCCATAATTTCATCTGACAGTTTTATCGAAGTTTGATCAGATGATGGGGTGACCTAAAAATGGTTGCGCTTTGCAAATTGTATGACACTCGAGGGAGAAGTTTTCAACGCGCATTCATATGAGTTGGTTATTGACAATCAGCTGAGAAGGTTCTTGATTTAAATTGATTGGATAGTGTTTGATCAGACAGTTAGGGAAATGGCATAGGTGTGCCTCACTAAGATCAGCAGACTTGTTTAAGCTAATAAAGTAATTCTACTGGGTACCAGGACATGTAGGAGTGGAGGGAAATGAAGCAGCTTATGCACTAGCAGGAAACTGAGACAGGCTAAATACCCGAAAGCATTGACAAAAATTAGCTAGCGGATCATTACCGACTCAAAAAACTGAGTAAAGAAGAGAATACACACTATAGGAACTTCAAAGTAACACCTATACTTATGGAAGCGAAGCATTAATACACAGAAAAAGGCATCACCTGATTTTCTATCAGAGACTGATCTTCCTTCGCTGAACGTTAAAAAAAAATGCCGTCTGAGTACAATAGGTGTCAATACAACTTTGCTCGAAATAGAGTTACTGCTATGATACGTTCCTCCAAGCGTTCATATTTCCTGAAACGTTAAACAACCCAAAGTTAAACTCAAAAGTTTTATGGAATAACTTGAAAGATGTATGAAGGTGTGATGACAGACCTAGATGTACTTTCAGTTCGGCGGAAATGGGCTCCGTTCCCACCTCATCGGATTCGGCTGTGTTTGGTTCAAGTAGTCCCTCCGCTACTATGTGCTTCGCATTTAGGTGTGTTAACATCCCGAATGTTGAATTAGCGATTCGCGGTGCTAAATCGAATGCGATCAGGCCTGACGATATTTCACCGAAATTCGTTAAGCTGATCCTTCCTGTACTTTTTCCCTATTTAGTGCACATATTCAACTACTGTATATACAGCAGTAAATTTCCGGAGATGTGGAAGTATGCCAAAATTATTCCGATTCCAAAAAAGTCAAACTCTAAGAACCCTACAGAGTTTAGACCCATAAGCTTATTACCCTTCCTATCGAAAGTCTTTGAAAAGATCTTGACCGAACAGATTCCAGAAGACTTGGATGGACGTAGTAAGATTTCAAAGTGGCAATCTGGCTATTAGAGAAGGCATAGTTGTGAGTCAGTGGTAATCAACAAGGTAACCACCGATTTAAGAGCAGCATTGGATCTAGATAAAATCAGTGTGATGGTACTATTGGATTTTTTAAAGGCTTTCGATTCTATTAATCATTCATTGCTACTGAACAAACTTTAAAATAATTTTCAGTTTTCTAGCTCTGTTCTTGAACTGATTTTCTATTATCTGAGTAATCGTTTACAGACGCTTCAAATGGAATAGGGAATCTCTAGTCCGTATCTGGTTAATACAGGCCTTCCACAAGGGTCGGTCCTGGGACCACTCCTATTTTCTGTATTTCTAATTGATCTCCCTGATATTCTTGTGAACTGTCATGTACACCTTTACGCAGATGATGTGATTATTTATCTTTCTAGAAAAGTGGGGTTAATAGATGATTGTGTGGCTAGAATAAATGAAGATTTGTCACTCATTCAGATTTGGGCTGATTTAAACAAACTTTATCTTAATCAACTTAAATGGGTATGGTATGCGCCAGAAGTGAAGTATGCTTACCCTTGGTGTTGCTATACCTTATGCAGAGCATGTCAAATATCTGGGTTTCAGGATAGACAGAAAAATGAGTTGCTGCGATGCCATATCTGATATAATCAGAAAAATCTACTGTGGATTGCGCAGTTTGAGAGCCTCTTCGATTTTACTGCATCCGAAGATGCAATTGCATCTTGTAAAACGTTTAATACTGCTATTTTTATCCTACAATTGTATAGTATATGGCGCTATTGACTATGGATGTAAACGTAAAACCAATGACACATTTAATGGTTGCATACGCAATGCAAGAGGTCCCTGCTTGGAGTGAGTTTAGATGAGTATCATGACTTCAGATCCATCCTTAAACTCCATAACATAATCCACAAAAAATGTCCTGAGTATTTAATAGAGTATCTTAGATTTGTGCAGTCACCAAGAGACCTGCGACTAATTTAGCCATGATTCACACACAGTGGCAGAGCGGTCTTATTTTGTTAGAGCGATTGGGTTGTGGAATAATCTTCCACATCAATTACAAAGGATTGATTCGTCAGCTGTATTTCGGGGGAGGCTATTCTTATACATGTCGCAATGAATTTGAAATTATGTAACAAGAAATTGTAATCTACCTATATAAATAAAAATTCAAAGCTGTTCGTTAGTAAGCGCATAACTTGAGAACGGCTGGACCGTTTTGGCTCATATTTTTAAAATGTTCGGAAAGAAAAACTGGAAAAATTGCTCGGAAAATTAGAAAATTCGGTAAAAAATGAGTCATTTTTTTCATAGGATTTTTGTATGAACTCGCGACCATAACTCACGATTACAAACAAATTTATTGAAATTTAGACAGGACCACGTCTGTCGGGTCAGCTAGTATTCAATAATATTTAATATTTACTTACTCGTCAGCGTATTTGTATTATTTGTATTCACTGCATTTTTGACATTTTGAGATAAATGCGGTTTTCTGTTTTTATCTGCAACTTTTTTATGTTTTGACCAATGTCTTTTGTAAGTAGTAAAAGTAGTTATTATTTTTTGAATAAGAATAAAATAATAACTATCCCAAAGATGCCAAAAGTAGCTCTAACTCCTAAACGCTAAAAATGTAGATACGTCGTTTCAACTTAACACGGCAGTGTACGTTATTAAATTCTAGATGTTTAATTATGAGAATAAATGCCATGTTAATCTAAGTTTAAATAAATGAAATGAAAAAGTGATACCCATATCAAGGTGGTTATGAAGAAAGAGGTAATCCTCCATAATGGGTTTAAAATGACGTTACATAGGTTATCTTTATCTACTCCTCAAACCCTTGTATGTTTCATAAACAAATCAAATAGCTCTGAACACTTTCGGTTCAGAGTGGAGTGGAAACATCAATACATTCTGCGGCATCGGATTACAGGAATCTATTTCTAAATTTTCGTGAAGTAATGTATCCAAAATGTTTATAACAGATAGACTTTATTTGTTACGCGTAAGTTAACATGTTATATCCAAACGGTACCACATGCATAAATCATAAGGAATAAGTCAATTTGATTAGACCATCCAATGCAGATTATTGGTCAAAATTTATTCACTAAATTGTCCCACACAACACTGTTTTGCAAATGACTTGATCAGAAGTTTGCAAACACAAAGAAGTTAAAAAGTTCATTCATACCAGCCCTATTGAACTTACAACACTTCATATCACAGCACTTGAACCATTTTAACTTTGATCGTAGGTAACGTTTCATTTTCTAGTTTTTGTTTTTTAAATCTTTTCGATTATATTATTAAACTTGCTAAGTCTGTAAAAGTAAGTATAACGTCTTACAAAAGACACTTTGTGACTAAATTGAACACAAACTGATGCAACTGAATGATGAATCAATTTGCAAATATTTTTTTCCACTCAAGTTATTTTATTTTTTATTGCAATTTTACAATCAAAACAAAAACAATTGAAATTGTTAATTAAAAAGCTAAACAAAAATAAATTCCGCACGATGTGCCTTAAAAATGCATGCGTCAGTGGGGCTAAAGTGCTAGAAATTTACTGATCACACGTTGACACCTTCGACAGGTGGCATAAGCGATCCTCGCACACACACCGAAGGGAAAACTATTTTAATTGTCCAGAGTTTGTGTCATGAGCCGATGGGGAGCATTCATTTGCATGAAAGCATGGAGTTGCGTTTGCAATTATTTATTATAAATTAGTTTCCAATAAAATTTATGAAGGTAAAGGGGTCTTTTTTGACCATCGATTGAACGGTCGAAATATGTTCGTGGTCGTATCCTATTAATATGCAAAGCATCAAGTTATGACAGTGAATGGCAATCAGTGAAGAGGGTTTACTGACATCCGCTTTGGGCCGGAGACTCTTGGTCTCTCGTAATCTCTGCCGGCACAAGGTGGTAATGAAACGCCTCGGAGTCAGAGTGGGTTATGCAAGTGGAAGAGGTTATATGAGACGGACTGTGGTTGGATCATTTTACAGCTGATTGCTTCCAACTAAGTGAATCCTTTTGTAGTTGTTTGTGGTTTACATGAATTTGTGGCTTAAAGTGAGGTAAGAAAGCAGGTAAGAGAAGTTTATCTCATTGAATTTGAAGTAAACCAGTGGTAAATGCCGGCATGTAATAAAGTTTAAGTCAACTGCCCTTTGTGGGAGGTGAGCAAGTGCGCCTTCTTAAAAAAAATACTTTCTCTTGATCTTCAGAAGTATTGCACTGAGTGCAGCCAACCAACCAAGATGTCGCATGAACTCGCATCTGTTTCAGGAAAATAACCTCCTCTATCTGGAAAGTAAAGTTCGACGCGAATGTTAGTATGATACGGATTACCGTGTTATGATACATACACATTCGCACTGCAGGCACAACCGTTCCAACGTTTACACAAGTAGCTACAATACAGACAAATTTCATTCCCCTTCTATGTAGCAAAACCTTGCGAAGCCGATTTTCTTTTTAAATCTTGATCTTGCCCAATGGCCGACACTACGACCTGTAAGATCTTTTGTGTTAAGGGAATTATCAGTGTAAGATACTTGCCACTTTTCTTATGAAGGTGAATGCATTTTTAGTAGAGCAGTTCCTGAATTCCACGAGAGTAAATCTCCAGTTTGTCCGCTGACCTTCAATACCTCTCTCACTAGCCATCCAACCAAGTTTGAAATTTTTTTTTTTTTTATTATAATTTTGCGCGCACTCAAAGGGTTATGAATACCTTTAACATGTTAACACACAGTGCGGGCGTTGGAAAGGATGGATAGAGAGAGAGAGAGAGAGAAAGATTTTGGTGTAGTGGTTCTTGAAGCTCAGTTGTTTATGCTTCAGCTATTCTCCGGGGGCGGCGTCCAGCTAACTGGGGAGATTTTTTTTTTATTATTGTCTTTGCGTCTGATTCACAGTACTTTTTTCCCGATAACCGATGTCAAGGGCAAATCATCATCAACAGAACGAACAATTTTTCCAGCCACATGACCAACCTACTGCCAGTGTTATGCCTTCGCAGTAGTGTTCACAGAAGCTCTTGCAAATGATCGGACTGACTTTATATATTTCATGAGAAATAAATAAATGCTTGCTGACATCAGGATTTGAACCATGAACCATCAGCGTGGCAATTGACGACGTTACCACTACACCATTGCCACCCCCCAGACATAATTGTGTTCGGCAAGAAATTGCACGGCGTTTTAGCAGTATTTATAGATTTTGGAATTCAATAATTGGGAGGGGAGCACCTTACGAGTAAGTTGACTTTCTAAAATTATTCGAACTCAGCACTTTAATTCCCTTTTCAAGGTTTATCCTGACGCAGTTCTCATGGATTTCAGCTTTGGAAATATTGGGACACATTCTCAATAGTATTGGGTTCAACAAAGCTAGCTCTAATTTCAGTTACCTTTAGTATCAAGAGAAGGTCCACCGTTAGACTAGGCTGAACGATTTAATATTTCTACATCAAGTTGAAGTAATAAGTAGTATAGCGCCAGGAAATACGACGAACCCTGGAGAGCTGTGATTAATGTAAAGACTAAAACACTTTGGTAAAATACAGACACCTGAGGACGTATTGAAGGCCATATATTATTGCAGGTTAAAATTGAGATAGAGAGTTATGGCAAATAGTCTAATATAGCTCGAAACTGTTTGGCAAATAGTTCGACACTAAAGCGTTTGACAGCGTTCGACCCCAAACGAAAATTTGACATTTTCATAAAATGTGCCAGCCAGTATAGCTATAATAAGGCATTTGGTCGCGAAGTGCCAAATGACTGTTTGACGCGAATTTGTGGCACATTTTTCTTGTCAAACGTATGCCACTGTGTCAAATAATGGAATCGTTTCTTTAGTGTTGGTATGATCCATTTCCAAGACTTCTACGATAGCTCTACTACTGATTGCTCTAAGGTTTGTCGTAAGTGTCAGCTATCGAAAGCAACTTACGTAATAAAGGGTGTCCCATAATTCACGCAAAATTTGAATTTTGCGCCATTTAATAGTATACTGGTGCCAACGGAAAAAAAGATAACAAAGTGACAGTTGACATTTCGGGGTTAGTAAAAATATTGCTCAACATTTTCATTGTTGAGCAATATTTTAAAAATAATGAAGATTTGTCAGCTACAGTCCGCAATTTTTGTACAAAATGATGAAGTTCATTTTCATCTTGATGGCTTCGTTAATCGTCAAAATTGTTGCTTTTGGGGTTCAGAAAACCCACGAGTAATTGTTGAGAAACAAATGCATCCACAGCGCGTGACTGTTTGGTGCGGATTTTGGGCTGGAGGCATTATCGGACCATTCTTCTTCGAAAATGCGGCTGGTCAGGCAGTAACAATTAATGGTGTTCGTTATCGTGACATGATAACCCAGTTTTTAGTGCCTAAATTACAAGATATGGATGTGACCAACATGTGGTTTCAACAAGACGCTGCCACATGCTATACAGCCAGAGAAACAATTACTGCATGAGTCATTTCCTAATCGTGTAATCTGCCGTTCTTGTGATCAGAATTGGCCATCCAGATCTTGCGATTTAACGCCATTGGACTTTTTTGTTTAGGGTTTTTTGAAGTCAACGGTCTATGCAAACAAGCCCACGACTACCAACGCCTTGAAATAGGAAATTCGGAGGTGTGTTAATGAAATTCAGCCACATTTATGCGAAACGGTCATAGAAAATTTCAATAAAAGAGTACGTACTTGCCAGCAAAGCCGTGGCGGCCACTTATCCGATGTGCTATTCCATACATAACACCAATCTGTATACTCTATGAATCAATCAAAATTACATTTTGCGTGAATTATGGGACACCCTTTAGAAATGATGGCAAACGACTAACAAAGGCCTCGTAGGGGCAGCATCTCCCGATAGGTGCTGGTCCGCTAAGTAACGAGTAGGAGCCACTGCAGCCGAAAACCTAGCAGCTCTGTTAGTAAGCCCTACTCCCACCTCCTCGTGGTGTCATCTGGGAATTTCTTCGGAAATTGCTAACGGGAGAGGACGAATGGCGAGCTTCCTGCGTCAAAAAACAGGATAAGTGTCGGTTGGTCTGTGGCCCAGCGAGCCGCAACCGTCAAACAAACTATTGCTCCGAAACGGAAACAATCGCCTCGGATAAGGACGGATAATTTGTTGACGACCTTTGGCTATCGGATACGGACAACGATCGGATTCTGGAACGTTAAGACCCTCCTGGACTCACTCAAGGAAGGGTCTTATAACGCCAGATTTCTCCAATTGGAGCGCGAATTCGCACGGTATAAAATCGACATCTTAGGGCTGAGCGAGATAAGATGGTACGATGCTGGGCAATACATCTCCCCAACAAAAAGCACTGTCATGCTCTACTCTGGTAAACCAGCTGGAAGTGCACGGAGTTCTGGCGTAGGACTCATGCTAACTCCAGCAGCACGTAGTAGCCTCATATCCTGGAAACCCCATAGTGACCGGATATTGACGGCTAGGTTCCAGAGTAGAGTTAGAAAAATTACCATCATACAGTGTTATGCTCCGACTCTAGACGCGACTGAGGATGAAAAGGATAATTTTTATAGCCACTTAGGTGCCGCCTACAACCAAACGCCTAATGGGGACATCGTAATGGTAATGGGAGATCTCAATTCCAAGGTGGGTAGCGACAACACCATGCTTAAGCACGTGAATGGAGTTCACGGCGTGGGAGACCGTAATGACAATGGTGAGCGGTTTGTGGACTTCTGCAATACCAACCGCTTAGTCATCGGAGGTACGCTGTTTAAGCATAACACCTGCCATAAGATCAGTTGGGTCTCTACTGATAGGCAACGAACATCCAACCAGATCGACCACATTGCGATCAGTCGCCGCTTTAGAAATTGTCTCCTGGACGTCCGAAACAGACGTGGAGCTGACGTCGGACAAGAACGAGATCACCATCTTATGGTAGCTCATTTACGCCTTCGTACTGCATCCGTCAACAGCAACCGCTCAAACCTACTTAACATCACCAGGTTTAATATCGACAGGCTCAAGGTTCCCCAAGTGCGCCAACAGTTCAGGGACTATCTTGCCTTAGAAGCAGAAGCAATCAGCAGCATAGAGAACATGGATGACCACTGGAGTGCTGTGAAAAATGCTTTTGCGACTGGGGCACGCACTTATGTCGGTAAAAAGCAGAAACACCACCGCACATGGCTTTCCACAGACACCTGGAGACGGATCGATGAGCGTACAGCAATCAAGGTACGGAATGCAGCGGCCTCAGCAGTAGAGAGAACCGAGCTTGAAGCCCAATACCGTGCGAAGAAGAAAGAAGTACAGCGTAGTGTGAGACGTGACAAACGTCAATATGTCAACTCACTGGCCTCAAGGGCTGAAGAAGCAGCGAGTAGGTGCGACAGTAGGACTGTTTATAGCATCACTAAGGAGCTCATTGGTGGTCGAAACTCCAAACAACATCCAGTGAAGAGTCTAGACGGTAACCTTCTGATTTCGGATGAGGATCAGCTCACTAGATGGAGAGAACATTTTGCTACAGTGCTAAATCACTTAGACGACGGCGGTATGATCTTGAATTCGAATGAGCAGTTCGAAGCAACAAATTACCGAATTCGCACCGTACCTCCCAGTAAAACTGAAATAATAACAGCAATCAAGTCCCTCAAGAAAAACAAAGCGGTGGGTATTGATGGCATCCCTGCCGAGCTATTTCAAGCGGCGCCAAATACATCGGCAGATTTGCTGCATCCGCTAATACGGAGAGCTTGGAATAGTGAACAATTTCCACAGGAGTGGAAAAGGGGGATGATCATTAAGCTTCCAAAGAAGGGTAACTTGATGGAGTGCGGTAACTGGAGAGGTGTATGTGTTCTTCCAGCTGTAGCCAAAATAATAGCTAGAATAATTCTAGAACGAATTAAAGAACATTTAGATTCAACTCTCGATGTTGAACAGGCAGGCTTTCGCGCTGGATCCTCCTGCATCGACCACATAAACACCTTACGGATCATAATCGAACAATGCGTTGAGTATAGGTCTCCGCTACTGTCCCCACTATTGTTCTTGGTGGTTATCAGCGATGTACTCCGTGCAGCATTGACGGAAGCTAATTCTGGAATTCGTTGGACTATGACATCTTACCTTAAACACCTAGATTACGCTGACGATGTTTGTCTACTTTCGCATCGGATAATGGATCTTCATTTGATGGCCCAAAATCTAGAAGCTGAGGCAAACAAAGTGGGGCTAAAAATAAACACAGCCAAAACAAAAGCCCTGAGTACTTCCAATACCCGCGCTCAACTTAACATTGCCGGAAAGCAAGTCGAGAAGGTTGATAACTTTCTATATTTAGGAAGTGTCGTCTCGGCTAACCGCGGTGGCACCGAACTGGATGTGTGCAGCAGAATCGGGAAGGCTAAAGCTGCGTTCGGAATGCTGTCAAAATCTGGAGAAGCAATGTTATTAGCTTAAGAACCAAGCTACGACTGTTCCGCTCCAACGTAGAATCAGTACTGCTTTATGGGTGCAGTACCTGGAAGGTGGACACCATTAACACACGCAAGCTGCAAGTCTTCGTAAACAAATGCTTAAGAATCATCTTGAGGATTTTTTGGCCGAACCGCATCTCCAACGAACAACTTTATCTGAGAACGGGCCAAGAACCTATAAGCATTACTATACGAAGAAGAAAGTGGAAATGGATTGGACACACCCTACGGCGCGAAGACAACTCCATTGCGAAATACGCCATGCAGTGGAATCCGCTCACCCAGGCAGGCAAAACAGTTGAGGAGGAATCGAGCTCTTTAGGAATGAGTTGGAGGCAGCTCAAACGCGTTGCAGAACTCCGAACACGATGGCGCGCAGGCGTGGTTGACGCCCTATGCCCCCCGAGGGGTTAAAGGATGTAAGTCAAGTTTAGAAATGATCTTTCACAATTACTTTTATTTTTATGTAAATGTTGGCTTATAGCTATAACAAGTATAAAGATTGGTGAAATACATAATGAAAGTGCAATGTGGAACGCTACACGGCTACTCTCCGAAGTGAAGTATAATTTTGTGCTGGTACTTCTCATAGCCACTAAATTAATATTATCTAAATCTCTCGTTTAATTCGTTTTAATTTTGAAAAGATTCCTGTTAGCACCGATTGTTGAATCAGGAATTTCTTCCCCACATACACTAATCATCAGGAAAAAAAACAGCTCCTCAACATATCACGACTCCGTCCTCAAATTTATCACATGACACAGACACGGGGTATTTTTCTTAAATGAAATGTCACTACCATGTCAACTTGAATGAATTCAAAATGATTTCCATTACAAGACAAATTTCGTTCCATCACTTTTCCTTTCACGTACATGTCAACCTAAGGCAGTATGCAGTCATCAAATATGTCACATGTGGAATAAATGTCTTTTGCTCCCTAATATATAAAAAAAAAAAAAAATCAAGAAAGGAATATATTATTCGCTTTCCCTAAAAATAGGCGGAGCAGAACCTTGGACCTGGAGTAGCAAATAAGGTCATCTGCATAGATTTATGACATCATTATCCTAATTTATTTGTTAGACTCTGTTTATATAGAAATTAACGACAACTGCCTGGGTGAACTGTCAGCAGATTGTTCATTTCATTTTTAATAGAGAAGATTGATTCTTTGAGTTTTAGAATTTGTTGATGGTTGGTTGAATAAAGGACCAACCAATTTTCTACATTCTTGATGAGAGACACTATCTTGGCAGCATGATGTACTGGTAACGTGGCCGGTAATAAGGTAGTAGGTTGTCGGTTCAAGTATCAACATATAGATTAAATTATTTAAGTAATAAAACGAATAGTCATTCAAGACGTGCAAATAGTAGATATCACAACCGAAAGCAAAAATCGTAGCAAATTCTCGCTGACTAGTCCAGAAACCACCCATGAACCACCTTAGTTTTCATAGATTGTGTTTTGCTACCAAATTTTGAAAATGAATCAAAGCGAATGGCAGTGTAACGATCAGCCAGAGCTCTTAGGCCCAGAGTAGGTTGATTTTTAGGTTGTCTGCACCAAGATACATACACACTTAAAACAGAAGAGCTTCATTGTGAAACCACTGGATCTAACAATGATCGGCTACTCAAGAATTACTAAGAAAATCATCCGAAGCTTCTCATAAAGCAAAGGGTGCTTCTGACGTTCGTGTTCTGCATGTCGCTGAGGTCATCGAAGAGAGGAGTTCCAAAATGAAGTAGTCTACTTATGGATATGGGCTGGACATGATTTGACCATCATTCATGAATCTCCTGCAGAAATCGCTTGCAAAGAGACCCATCATTAGGCTTGTAGACCTATTGGATAATGTTCTGTGGGGACACCGATAATGGAGTTGATATCTGTCCGCTCAGCAAGATCAAACCATTCGAGTGCTTAAGATCCAGCCTACGCCACATCTGCGATTAGTCTTGCTGATATCGTCCAACTTAAATAGAAGTTTGCACGTAGAGAGAGGCATTCCTACATCCTGTCTATCCGGTAAGATATTTAGGGTATTGCCAAATCTGTCGAGTTCTTCAGGCTAACAGTTACCTGGAATGCCTCTGTGGCCTGGTACCCAGCATATGTGAGTGTTGAATTGCTCCGACATCTCCATCAGAGACGAGCAGCAATCTAGAGTTTGCTTTGAAGCTTGGAAGCTAGAACGTTGAGAGGAGGCTTTCAGATGAGTGGCCGCACTAGTAGCTGTTTATCGAATATATATAGGGCTACGTGCTGCATTGCAAGTATCGATGGGAAGTATGCCATTTTATATTTTTGTGCCTAGTATGAGGATTTCTAGAATGTGCCCATTATATTACCATAACCATCAGACTGCCTTTGTTAAAGATCGTCTCCTCATGCGGTTGTAGAGGTCCTCTTTACAGTGTGTGCCTAAGCACACTTTAAGCAGTACTTAAAGTATCCTTAAAGTTTCCTCTTAAAATTTTCCTGCGATTTTCGCAATCAATTCCCACGCTATAAGGCTTTTGTTCCAACTTGTCCAATTCATCACCCACAGACGTTAATTACCCTCCAGTACATTATCCAAAAGCCAATTAAAAAAAAGTCCACTTGCTGCAACTTGAATAAAAGTGACTCTTCGGAAGATAATAGAAAGTTTTCCAATAAACATCGCAAGCACTTGTTGCACCATCCTTAGTCGATTATTTATTTTCATAAATTCCACCACTTACCACCCTTACTTGAGAGCCACTTCAAACTCATAACCTCTGCCCACTTTCAGTCTTATTTTTTATATTCCACACAGCCAAACATGCCGACATGCCGGCTGAAATTTTAATCAAAACTGCTGCCCACCACCACCACACAACGGACGACCATGATCCTTTGGCCGAACCATCCCAGGTTAATCCACTTGGAAACCATTTCTGCAGCACTGCACAAATTTGCTCCCTGTTGTAGGTCTTCGAAAGAGAACGGAACACACATTCTATAGTTTGCGTAACTTGTGACAACTATTCTATTAGATATATATCTATAACCATGTACTAGTATCTAAAACAGTTTTTGTTGGGCTTCTTGGAGTAGGTTCGGAATACTACGTATATGCTTGTCCGGAGACATATGGCGGCGCGCATTATCTGGCTCATATGGTAATTGGCCACATTCTGCTGCAATTTCTTGCCAAATGCATTCGTACACAAACTAAAGAACTAAACTGGCCATTGTCACGCCCTCATAAGTCGATGTCATGCTCGGATTTTGCCACCCGACTGCGAACTAGGTCAGTTGACGAAAATCGCTTAAAGCTGTTTTTTATGATGTGTACTGCTGGTAGGAGATATCCTTTGTGGTAGTATCTACTGTTATGGGAGTATTCAGTGATTTTCAGTCAAGGGTAGCACAAGAAGTGGAATGAATATCTTATTCGTCTTTTGTCATTCAAATGTGATTGCAAAAGGACGAGAGAAACTTGAATCTCCTTCAGTATTCGAGATGTTAGAAGGAGGAGATGGTACTTGGGATTCGAAGAGATAGTCTTTTGATGAGCACAGCTACAAAAGAGGTCAAGGACATGCAAGGAGTGCATGTCACATTCATTTAATCTGAATATGATAGATTTACTCGTCAAGCGATAAGTGAAGCTTCGTTGAGAGAAGAGTTTTAAAGATTATTTGTTCCTTACTTAGAATATTTATCAAGAATATCGACATGCTTAAGTTAAACTACCTTAGGAATATAATCAGCAGATAAGAGCAATATGTGCACTGGGGAGCTCAGATGAAAGTTATAGAAACAACTGTGACCGTATTGATGATGTCGCGAAAGTGCTCCACGCAACTAAAGTTCTGATTAAATAATTTGACAAATGGTCAAATTTTTGTTATCGTAGCTTATAACTAAAGGAAGTAACAGTCCAGTGCGGGATTTTTGAGGAACAACCACGAATCAGTAAGACTTGCTTAATAACTGGGAATGTGCCTGCAAACGACCACGTGTGCTTTCTCGTAAGATCTAATAGTTACCGTGAAGAATGTGAGCTATTGGCTGCTAGTCTGGTACTCACAACAAATAGTCAGAGAAAGACAGCAACAGAATTGGGGAAGTAAAAGTTGCATTCAGCGTTCTGTCAAAAATCCGGAAAAGAAATATTTTCAGCATAAAATTGAGATTATGGTCAGTACTAAGAAGATATCCAATCCTATTCTAAAACCGTGGTTTTCCGTTAACAGACGTCTTCTTAGGCGTTTAGGAGGAGCAAATGTTTGTAGGATTCGGAAGGCGAAAGCACCTAGGGAGCTATAACCGTGCAAGTATGCGCGGTGAGGAGTTCACATATGTTGGACTTAAGTAGATTGAACCACATACAACAGATTTTGTTGTATTTTTTAATAGAAATCACCTTAAGCTTATGAATCTCAAACCTATTTATGTTTTAATCATGACAGGCAAGAAGAACAGGAAAATGTTTTGACTGTAGTAAGAATGCTTTAGTAAATAGTCTTTGGCGGAGGATGACCGTTTAGTATGTTTACACCATGGAACTGTGTTCGGAGTTGAGTTCGGTAGACATTGACTATCTATGGAATTTCACAGCTTGGGGCCATTGATAAATATCAGGTTCAAGGTCTAGCAGCTGAAGATGGTGCAAGAACCCTTATCCAAATGGACTGTGAAAAGACGTTTCGGGTGTGTTTAACACGGCTGGGGGATTACGAGTATAATTGGAATTCGTCAGGAAGGAGAAGACAACTTCTAATGTGGGCTTAGATATTCTGGAAAGTTTTCTCAAAAAAAATATCCAACGACGAATTTTTTCACAATATCCTCTGACTGTTGTAGGCGAACCCCACAGGCGGATCAGTAGAAATGCGGTGAAGTGGGAGGGTTGTGATCCCTTGATTTCGGATCATAACCTCGCTGATAAAAGGAAGAAGAAGAAGAAGAGAAAGCTTCTCAAAAACAAACTGCCCTTCGGATATGGCACTAAACTATAGGTCCGCTCCATCCGTGTGAAAAAATATAACGCACACAGCACGAGTGGTTACGAGAAGCTAGGCCCAGGCACTTGAAGCTGTTGCGCCAAATATTTTTTTTAAACCGACTGTAAACATTAATACGGCGAAGGTTGAGACGATTCCCCATTACGAGTATTGTCTTCACATTTTTAGTTGCACCGAGTAAGTATTGGTTACATACACATTTTCGATCTTGACAATTCTGTCTATTTGTCTGTGTGTACGCTCGAACCTGACTGTCTCGGCGGATTTTCTTAAAACTTCATATCTGGTGTAAGTGAGGTCACAATTTCAGGCAGAAATCGGAATTTCATTCTATCCTTAAAATTAGCGGTACTTTACTTGGAACCGATTTTGCTCAAGATGAATGTATCAGCAAAATTTTAAAGTGAAACTACGTACTAATTTTTTGGATACAGATACAGTGGATTCTGGAGTGTTAAGAACCTAACATTGAGAGAGGGGCCTCAAGATATCGGATTCCTTCAACTCGAGCGTGACAGACATATTGGGGCTTAGTGAAATAAGAAAGGACCATTTTTATAGCACTTGACTCCTTTGTCATTAAGTCAGAACTTGTGTGGGAATGCCTACACGAACTTAATGAATTGGGCAGAAACAGAAAAGTTACGCTGTACTGGATACTCGGTCATGTCGGCATAAAAGGTTAGGAAGCAGCAGACGCCTTGGCAAGACAAGGAGCTGCGGAGGCCCTCATTGGACCTGAACCATTCTGCGGAATAGGGGAACATACCATACGCGAAGAATTCAGGAAAATGGAGAAAGAAGACAGGGCAAGAACCTGGAATAACACCACAGGACTGAGGCAAGCTAGGAATCTACTGGGATGTTACAACCGGAAACGATTCAAAGCCTGTATCTACCTTAGGAAGAATAACCTGCAAATCCTAAATCCTAACAGGCTTCCTAACGCGGCACTGCAAACTCAGGGAGCACGTACGGAAACTAGGCATAACAAATGAATGCAGGAGTCAAGAGAGACTCCGGAGCACTTTCTTCAATCTTGTGGGGCGCTGACTCACAAAAGATTGAAATACTTGGGCAAGTACCAAATATCAGATGAGGATATGCCTACCATGTATTCACTTCTCATTCTCAGATTCCTAAAAGAAACTGGTTTGGAGAGAGAGCTCTAAGATGAACTATTCTCGCCAAGGCAAAGTAAGAGTGTATTACCTTCAAACACAATTCCAAAGGAATTGTATTGCGAGGGAAACTCTAACAAGAGAATAAACCTCTCCAAGGTATTAGCAGAGGGCACAATAGACCACTAGGTCGCATAATAGATCGCTAGGTAATAGCCACTTAGGGGCCGTCTAGAAGCTTACGCCTAACGTGGACATCGTAATAGTGATGGGTGACTAAGGTAGGAAGCGACAGTTCACGGTTTCGGAGATCGGAATGGCAATGGAAAACAGCTTGTGGACTTCTGTGATGCCAACCACCTAGTCATTGGAGGTATGTTGCTTACGAACACACCTGCCACAAGATCAGTTTGGTATTAATTGATATGCGATGAACATGCAACCAGATTGACTGTATTGCGATTGCGATGTTTATGCTGTGACACAGTCGCAAATAACAGAGATATTTTTCTCACTTTTGTAATCTTAACATAAGCAACCCTAATGGGTTCTTAATTTATGGGCTCTATAATGCGTAAACATGGCTGATTGATTCTTGTGAATGATCATTATATTATTTCGCGCCCGTTTTAATTGAATTGTAAGGGAGTTGTCTTTTGTTCATTTTTGTTATTGTTGTTGTAGCAGCTGTGTAGCTGAGGTTGACGATCCTTGGTGGAGGTATTGTCCTCGAGTCCCTTCGGTACGTAGAACCGATCATCGTGAGAGCTCATTAGTGCGGTGGTTAGAAAAACTTCGATGGTAGTTTGTTTTTTTTTTTCCTTTTTATACTCGGGTGGCTAATGATTGCTGTTCCCCGATGGGGCTTGAACTTGCACATATCGGCTAACGAGCAAACACTTTATCTACTGCACCATTGTTCTTTTTTGTCGATAATAGTTGCGTTTTATTATCACCCATGATCTGTATATATATATACACAAAGATCGCACGACGACAATAAACCAGTCTAGATGAACGTAAAATGTTTATTTTGTATTGTGGTACATAATAGCTTCTACATTTAACTCCTTTTAGATTATGGTTGTAGATGTAGATGTTAATGATTAGCGCGGTGCAAGTACACTGCGACCTATGATAGATCTATTGTGCCCCCCAAACGAGGGCTCTACTCGATGGTGTGCTTGATTTAGAGCACTTCTTCTAGTCCAACTGCTTTGATGAACGGGAGTATCTGAAATACTTAGTTCCAGAGAAGGCAGATTCGGGCAATGATGCACCTGGGTGATGTTTTCTTTTATGAATGAGTGCTTCGCATTCCATAAGACGCTGTGCTACGAGGTCCCTGCAGAATCTGCAGTGTTCATTCCCTTCTATTCCCAGTTTCCTAAGGTGCTCTTTAAGTTTGCAGGGACCCGTTAGCATGGCTGTCAAAATGTGGAGTCGATATTTGCCAACTCTTAAGCAGGTTCTGCATCTTTTCTGGTTGTTATTCCCCAGAATTTCTTTCACCTGTCTCAATCGGGGAATATCGTCCCGGTGCTTAGCCTTTTTGCTCTCTTCTTCTCTTCTCAGTTCTTCCAGTATTTTGTGTGGTAGTATCCCTCAAAAATGTTCCGGTCCAAGGAACGGGGTGTCTGATCCATTTCTTGCTACTTCATTTCCTTCCACTCCTATATGTTCTGGTACCCAGTAGAGATTAACTTTATAGGTCTGGCCCTGCCTGTTGATCTTGATCAGACAATTATATACCAGTTTTGATCTGATCTCATGTGAGTTCAGTGCCTCGATTGCGGCTTGGCTATTTGACAGTATTACGATGTGCCCGCGATATTTCCTGTCGAGTTTGAATTGGGCACTCTTTCGATCGCGTGAGCCTCTGCTTGGAATATGCTGGGGAAAATTCGCAGAGATTCTGAGTATCTGATCCTGTGCCCGTACACGCCTGCCCCAGTGCTTGTAGATGTTGTCGATTCACCCGTGTACCATTTAATAGTGTGTTGTTTGAATTCGTACTTATCGGACTTACTGCTCCAATCCCTCTTATTGCTCAGCTTCGAGTCAAATTTCCTTTCAAAGCAGTATTTCTTGACCATATTGTCTCTGTGTCAGTCCAGAAGCGGCACTGATTTAGTTAGGGTTTATCGCTCTTTGCTTACGATGCATTTTCCGCTCCCAACACTATCTTTGGTTAGTCTTAATATGGTCCCCTTTCCCTTTGCGATTTTGTCTAGCACTATGTACAGCGGAGGTAGTCCTATGACCGTGGGACAGGTTCTCATGGTTCCTGTAATAATCTCTGCACTTTGCTAAGGAATGTCCTCGTCGTACTTAGCCTTGCTCTGTTGACGCATGCCACTGCACCGTATGTATGTGCTGATGGGTTTGACTGTCATCATCTACATACACCTCAGTGAGGCTGGGCTGCACCCCCGGTTTTACATGAGATATTCCTGCACACCATAGGTACCCTTGTGGCTTTGATTACCACAGCTTCTAAATGATCCTACATTTTGAACGAATCGTGTAGTCGATGTATTTTTTGAAGTGAACATTCTTTACAATGAAAATTAGTATTATTAGACTTGGAAAATTCATCTTTTTTTTCCTCAATAGAAATCTTCAAGCCAGAAGACCTTTTTTTTCAGGAACCCTCGAGTACTTGAAATCGACCGCAGAAATTCCAGCAATCCTGCCCTCGTGAAAAAAACTTTTCTTTTCAATTGATTCAAACGGCCCTGTTCCCCGAGATTTTTTCAAACTTATCAAGAAAGCGTTCCTCGATAATTCCAATAGGAATTCAGGAATTCTTCACATCAAGCCTCTCCAAGAAGAAGTTCGTTTTGTTCCGGATTCCGCCCCTGCAAGAAGAAGTTTGTTCTGTTTCATCGTTTTAAAGAAGTTTCCGTCGTGTCCTTTCGTGTTCCTGGTTTTCTCTTCAAATGCATTTTTTAGTTTTCTTCAATAAAGAACAAAAGATATTATTAACGTGTACATTGTGCATTTGCTTTCCTCCTATTGCTAGTGAGGTGGTGCTCAATGCGGCACCGACCTCGCCAAAAAATATCAACAAAAATATAACCTAGCGGGGAATAGTGCGAACTAATTACTGGATCAAGAGAATTGATTCTGTTCAAAAGCAAGTCTTCGTATAGTTATAATCTTTTTCTTCTTCATATTTCGGCGAGGTTATGATCCGAAAAGAAGGGTTCATAATCATCCCACTTCACCGCATTTCTAATGATCGCCTGGGGTTCGCCTATTTGACCTCGATTTTTGATCACTCGACTGAGGCCAATAAAATGCCGATGCCGTCGCATTTGTCTGATCCAGGCGTTTATAGGCCTGCCTTTCCTACATCGCGATGTCTTTGGAACGTGCATTGATATTGCCTTTTTAACAGGGTTCAAATGATCTCTTCTTTGAACGTGGCAATAACAGCTGAGCCGGTGGCGCTCTATTTTCCGTCAGATAATTATCTTGACGTGAAGACATCCACTGCTGTCATGCGAAGCATCTTCATCTCAGCTGCCGTTAATTTACTCTCATACTTTTCTAACATTGTCCAACATTGCGAACCGTATGTATGTGATCGCTGGACGCATAACTGCGGTGTTGAGCCTTCCATTCAACTTACAAATATACAAATATTTGGCGCAACAGCTCTTTAAAGTGCCAGGGCCTAGCTTCTCGCAACCACTCATGTTGTGTGCGTTATATTTTTCACACCAATGGAAGGGACCTACAGTTTAATGCCGAATCCGAACGGCGATTTGAGAAGCTCTTTCGACAACAATACTCTCGGATGTTTGTCAGACGCTCGCGAGAGGTGGGACCGTGAAAAAACTTTTTGGTGTTTTCTGGGATTCGAACTTGGAACCTCATGCGTAGTGATCCGGCACACTAACCACTTACGCCACGGCGCCCACTTCCATTCAACTTAGGTGGCATTTTTCGGTCACAGAAGTTAGCGGAGTTTTCCTGCCACTTCAACCACCCTACGTTTATGCGATAATTGATGTCGTCATCACAGGTTGCTTTGCTATTGATCATAGATCCCAGATATTTTGACTTTTCGCACTTGGAAAGCACTGTACCATTGAAATAAATGTCTGGAATAGGCCTGAGTGGATCAGAGAACGGGCAGCACAAGTAATCTATCTTTTTTGAACTAATGCGATACCCATTTCCCTCTAGAACGTCCACCCACACATCAAGTGCTCGTTGCAGATATGTAGGATCCTCACTTATGATAGCTCCATCGTCAGCAAAGAACAAATGATGTACCTTGGGGTCCGTCATTTTACCTTGAAGCAGCTACTCAAGGACAGGAATAAAGAGCAAAGGACTTAAGACGCTTCTCTGGTGCACCTCGACTTTGATTGGAAATGAATTGTATTGTTGTTATAATGAATAAAAAATAAAAATAAAAAATGATCTACATGCATTATGTATATGGATCATGGCTGATAATAAAATGCGGCGTCGTATAAAACAAAGTCCCCAAATTCTACGTGGCCGCGCTAATCTCGAGAACCACTGAAGGGATTTGGATGCGGTTTTCACTGCGATGATACAGTGTTATAATACCTTTCCTTTGGAAGGTTGTTGTGTTCCAAAAATTGCTCTACCTCTTACAGAAACTGAGCTTTCGACGTCTAAGTGGCAGAAAGGGGGTTAAAGTTACAGTCACACGGTCTTTACTCAATAGTGGCTTTTTGGATTTAAAAACAAATGAAACAGTTTTTAGCAAATTTCTCAAAGATTCATTTGAGCTAATTATTCTTCTGCGTTATCCTGAAGCTGAGCTATATTCAAAACAATTCATGAAATTATCGCCAACAATTTTCCATCAGTGGAGATCACAGCCAACAGTCATGCAGCAGTGGGTGACGTCATAGCGTGTGTATGTTAAGAAAATGTTCTGCAGGAATGAAGATGATCAGTTTATAAGGCAAATTTATTTTCTGTGTGTGTGTATTCATATGTGCCAAATCCAAGTCTACTACTGAATGGATTTGAGCGCGGTTTTCTTTTACCACAGCCAACAGTCGTGCCGTGTAGCAGTGGCTATTATATTGGAAAGGTATTGCTTTTTTACTTTGTGTGTACAAATTATTGTATTTAAGGTTTGATTTTATTTTGTCGTCTACTTACTTACATAAGTAGGTAGATACTGTTTTTGGACCTGGGAGCGCCGTTACACAAGTGGTTAGTGTGTTGGACCACTGCCCGTGAGGTTCCAAGTTCGAATTACAGAAAACACCAACAAGTTTTTTAACGGTCCCATCTCTTGCGAACGTCTGTAAAACATCCGAGAGTATTGTTGTCTCGCGAAAGAAAGTTTCTCAAAACAAAATGCAAATGATACGGCACTAAACTGTAGGTCCCCTCCATTCGTGTGAAAAATATAACGCACACAACATGAGTGGTTGCGAGAAGCTAGGCCCTGGCCCTTAAAGAGCTTTTGTGCTAAATATTTACTTATTTTTTGTTAGGAGTCAAAAATTCCAAGTGTTACGATAACGTACCGTGCTTTCCCGTATTCGGGAGAAGAGTACGAATCGGAATACAGTTTTAAAATAAAAAAATTCGTTTACTTGACAACATGTTTATTTACTCTAGGGCCCGCTGTCTCAATGCTTGGCTGCGGCCGTTCGAGTTATAATCAAGAACTTATCCTTTTAAATTCTAAATCTATACTGACTTATTCCTACCTATTCTCCGCCTTATATAGTATCGATTCCATCCATATCATCCACATAAGACATTATGTACATTCGTTACCACCTTTGATCTTTGCGTACCTGATCATAAAACGTATAAACCATTTCCTGTGATCAGGTACCGTCGGTGATCCGTTCTTATGTTTATTGCTTTAAGCCAAACCCTGATTAGTCGCATTTAATGTGTAATGAAAAAGCAACTTAAGTGATTACGCTTAAGAGTTGCTATGCGATAGTTAGGGATGGAATCGATATAGGTATATTGTTATTATAATATTTTGGGACGCATGCAGTGAGTCACTACACAAGGCGTATATCAAATGTAGATCGTAGTACAACAAACGCTAAAAGAAAGTGTCTATCACGTGCTAATGAAAGTGAACAAGAAAGAGAATCTAAGTTGACTAATAACCGAGAGAGGAATATTTTGCGAAGGATTTCTGCTGAACGTAATACGCGTCTTTCTTTAGATCGAAATACGCCTGATTTACAGAGGCAAATTGAGTTGCCTATAGAACGAAGCAATATGCCACTCGAAGATAGAACAATACGCCTTTATCTGAGAAACAAGAAACGAATTATAAGATGCCAAACTACTAAGGTTTCTGGCTTATGGGCAACGAAGGAGTGTTCTGGAATGAATTATAATTCTTCCATAAACTATAAAAATGACTCTGCAGTTATTTCGGGTAGTGTGACCATTGTCTGTCCACATTATTCTGCCCTAAAATGGAAAGACAAATCAAAAGGCATGTGCTGCTTACAGGGTAAAAATAAATTAGATGAAATTTCTGAACCTCCGGATCCTTTATATTCCCTTCTAACAGGTGACCAGCCCAAAAGTAAAAATTTCTTGAGTACTTAAACAGTCGAAAGTGGTTTCATGCCATCGTTTAAGGTACGAGGGCAGATATATCATTTGGCCGGTAGCCTTTTTCCGCTTCGACCTGATGGACATAAATACCTGCAGATATATTTTATCGCAGATCCTGAAACACAAGCTCCTACTCGATGTTCTATCGCTCGACAATCCTTAAACAATGCATTGATCAGACAATTGCAAGATATGTTACACTCCCATAATAATTATATTCAGTATTTTAAAACAGCAATTGAGAGTGTTCCATAAAATGTGCCGGACTTCAATGTTGTAATCCACGCCGATAAGGTACCTGTTGGCGAACATCGTGGTCGCTATAACGCTCCTTCTACTACTGAGGTAGCAGGTATCATAGCCGCCCAACAATTTGACAGACGGGATATTGTAATACGCAGTCATGATGATAATCTGCAAAGAATATCAGAAATTCATCGATCATATGATGCTTTACAATATCCTTTGATTTCACGTAGAGATAAAGAAGGATATTCAATAAATATTCCTCAAGTGGATCCAAATACCGGGGCACAGTTACGCAAAACAGTTTCATGTATGACCTACTACGCTTATTGTATAATGACAAGGGACAATTCATAAAAGAATAAAAAAGGTATGTACCTACTAATTTAGTGACATATTATTACGAGTATGTCTTTTCCCAATTTATTTATTAGTTTATCGCTGTAAAAATTGAATTGCGCCCGGACGAAGTCGGGCCGGGTTGCTAGTATTAGTATAAAAGCGCAATTGACGATCGCATCGGGATCAGACGGTTCATCAATTTGGTTTTGTAAATCTGAATTTAACTCTTTGAAATAATGGAGTGGACAGCCTGCCCACACAAGATATATTTTTTGGACGTTGTGTAAATGTTTTAGTAACCACCTACATCAAGAAAAGAAGAAGCATAACTAGATATGCAGCTACATAGATAATAGTTTTACTTTGATTGTCGCTTGAAAATTTCAGTTAGCTTTACGTGGTGACGACTTATACTTTTCCTACACAAAAGCGACTGCATAAACTCCCTTGTAGGTAATAAATGACGAACGGAAACAAAAAGTATTCTTTGTGTGACCTAGCTAGCCGGCGCTCATAAAAAGAGATCCATATCTATCAAAACGTGTTAACCCTCTAAATGCATCAATATTCTTTCAGAGCGCTCTAATGAAGCATTCGCAGTATCTATCGCAGAAACGTGTGAAATTTCCTCCTCTAATCAGAAGATGCATGCACAAGTAGCACAGAGATAAAAACGCATTTCATTTTCATTTCTCCATATTCGAACGTGATGCGTATTAGTTGCAAACATAATATTCGCCGTTCGTATATCAACCGCTCCCACGCTCCAACGACCGTGGAACGGCGATGACCTTGATATCAACATTCCATATTTTTCCATATCTATCTGCATAAATATACTAAATTATGTGTTAGCCCCCACAAGAGTAAATAAACAAAATTAATTTCTAGATTTATAATCAAGACTAAGAACAGCACAAGTCCTACGTCACAACGACCGACGCACGGTCTGCCGACAGAACAAAGGCTTTCGAAAGAAAATCAATAAATCTGAATCTCAAGACCAAGACCAAGAGACGACAACGACAAGATGCTATTTTCTTCGTTGCGAATCCAATTTTCGATAAAAATTTTGTCTGCATCGTTGATTAAATTAATTTAAAAAGTGCGCCCGACTGGTGGTTATCAGAATCAATTAGGAGGCAACTAACAATTGATGCTCTCTTTTGTAAACAAATTAATTAAAATTACCTCTTGGGATTCTACTGGGAGCAAATTTTTCTGGTTAAAAACACACACTATCAACAACTGAATATTATTGTTAAATTTAACACAGATTATTCAAGTTGAGTAACAACTTTTCATTCATGAATTTTAAGAAGAACTTTAAACTTAATACTAATTAACTGGTTAACTGCAGAATTTCATGGGAAAATGACAACCAAATAAGTTTTTTATTCAATGAAAACTGTCAGACTTTTAAGAGAGTATGGGGAAATTATCAAGAAAAAAAGGGAGAGAGAGAGAGAGAGAAGATGATGAAAATGTAATAAATTCGTATCAAACCGAAACACAAATCTATTACTTTGAAGTAAATGATTCTCTTTCATGCGTCGCTAGGAAAGAGTACTCTCTTTTGAGAATGTTTTCTTGCCTATCAAAGAGATCCAATGAAATACAGTGTAGCTTGAAAGTGTGTGAAATATTTTACCATGAGCTTATTTCTATTTCTGCGTGGCTATGCTCTGAACTCAGACTTCTGATGTCGGTTACGCACTCAATACTCTTGTATAGCTCCGAGATTTGGGCTGACGCGCTCTTCCTTCCCTTCGGATAACGAGTTCATAACGCACAGTGTCGGAGCCAGCAGCAGTAGTAGTCGCAGGAGTGACGCTCATTGATCTCCTAGCATCAGCAAGGAAGTACGCCAAAGACAAGAAGGCGGATGTAGGCGCGGCAACAGCAGCTACAGAAGCGAAGCAACTCTCGAAGCAGAAGTGGCAAAACAGATGGAACGCTGAAACGAGGGGTTGATCAGAGACGTTGCTGCATGGACGGAGCGGGAGCACGGTAAAGTTGATTATTATATCACCTAGTTCCTTACCGGACATGGTTACTTCAACCGGTACCTGCACAAGATGAGAAAAGTAGGGAGCGCAGCCTGCCAATACGGAGACTCTCTGAAAGACGATACGTATCACACGTTTTTTATCTGTAACAGGTGGGCAGCTGAAAGAAATAGTCTAGAGTCAGAGATAGGCAACTTTTCTCCAGAAAATGCCGTAAACAAGATGATCTCGAGTATCGACACGTGGAATAAAATATCTTTATTCATTGAGACGGTACTCAGATCGAAAAAGAGAGAGGAGGAATTAAATATACCCTCAGTAAGTTTACCTAATTGATGAAAGCCTTATCGGCAAGATATTATAAACCCTTCTTCTTCTCTCTGAAACTACCGACCAATTGCACTTACGTTCCTTCTTTCCAAGGTCATTGAAACGCTGATAAACTGTCAGCTAATGAAATATCTTAAATCGCGAAAGCTCCTCAATGACCAACAGTATGGCTTTCGTGGCAATAGGTCCACTGGTGATTTGATGTTATATCTCACCGATAAGTGGAACCACCACTGCACTGCACCACTCTGGTGGAAACAAGATTATTGCGCTTGATATTTCAAAAGCATTTGACAGAGTTTGGCATCAAGCTCTTTTGTCGAAAATGCGTGCATTTGGGATCGATGATACACTCCTTCTATAGATTAGAAATTACCTTTCAGGCCGTTCAATCCAAGTTGTATTGGACGGCTTCAAGTCTGCATATCACCAAATAAATGCTGGTGTCCCCCAAGGCTCTTTTATGTCTCCGTCTCTCTTTCTCATTTTCATAAATGATCTTCTTTCTGCAACTTCTAACCCAATCCATTCCTTCGCTGATGATAGCACCCTCAGTTTTTCATATTCGTTCCCAAACTCACGACCCTGCTCTTCGGTCGTGGATGAAAAACGGCAACGTATGTTAAACACATTCAATTTCGACCTCGACAGCATATTTAAACCGGGTTTAACCAATAGAGTGAAATTTAATGCTTCTAAAACTCAATGCTGTCTTCTATCATTAAAGCGAAACCCTATTTATCCGCCCTTATCCGTGAATGGCACTTACATCATTGAAACTGAAAAACTTTCCATGCTCGGTATGTGTGTCAACAACAAACTCTGTTGGAATGACCATATATTCTAAATCGCCAAGAATGCAGCGAAATGTTTAGGTTTCCTAAAGCGGTGTAAGAAATATTTTACCCCTTCTGATCTGGCTTCAATTTATAAGGCGTACATTCGCCCTAAGTTAGAGTATAACGCTCACATCTGGATAGGTGCACCAAAAACCATATTGCACTTGCTATATAGGATACAAAATTGCACGATAAAGCTTATTTGAGACACGAGCATTGGGAGCAATTTTGCTTCGCTCGAACACCGCCGTAATGTCTCCTGTCTTTCTCTGTTTTATCGATATTTTTACCAAAAATGCTCAAATGAAATAGCCAATAGCATTCCTCTCCTTCTTTGTTTTAACCGCAATACTCGCCATACCTCGAATGCTCATCAGTTTACCCTTAAGCCTATCTTCGGACGTACCGTGAAATATAGAGATTCTTTTATGAGCCGCACAATACGTTTGTGGAATGCTCTCCCTGAGCCTGTCTTTCCTCTCCATTATAACCTACAGACATTTAAGCACAATGTGCATCGGTGCCTCCTCTCTCCCTAACCCCTCTTTCTTAATGCTCACGCTATGTATCAAAATACATTGAATGGGTAGTCATAACCACTTAAGCGCGAGTAAATCATAAAAAAAAAACCGCAACAGGAGAAAAATGTGAAAAAGTCGGTCCCCAGAGGCGAACGAAAACTCTGAAGTAATGCTAAAGCGGTTCCGGAGTGGATGGTGTCAGGTTGAAAAGGGGTTAAAGGTGGTTTTTTAGTGAGTAGAAGGAGTAAAAGTCTCACACTACTTGAAATAGAGCGGGACTGTTCCTCGTGCACATTAACGTTTTTCCACTACCCCCTAGGAAAAAAAAGGGGGTCTGAACTCAAGGGATCATACTCGTAATTCTCCCACTTTACTGCACTTCTATTGATCCGCCTGCGGCGTTCGACTGTTTCACCTCAGAAAAGATCGGCAGGCCTGCTGATTTTGGATCACTTCGCTACTGAGGCAAGCCAAATGATGGTGTCGTTGCATCTGTGTGATTCAGGAGAGCGATATCTTTATAACTTTCATTGACATTGCCTTTTTAACAGGGTTCAAAGGATCCATTCTTTGAACATGCCAATATGAAATGAGCCAGTCGTGGTCTATTCTTGATGGATGGAGATGGTTTCTTTAACGTGAAAGCTTCCATGGATCTTCCAACTTCTTAGGCGATCAAGCTTTGTCACGCCCATTAATTCACTTGCATACGCTTTGTACATTGTCCGACGTTGTGAACTGTTTGTGAGCGCTGGACGCACAACTGCGGTGTAAATCCTTCCATTCAACTTAGGGGGCATTTTTCGGCCACAGAAGATAGGGGAATTTTCTCGCCACTTCATCAACCCTACGCTGATGCGATGATTGATGTCGTCATCACAGGTCGCTTTGCTATTGACTATAGATCCCAGATATTTGAACTTTTCGCATCTGTGAAGCACTGTTCTATTCAAATAAATGTCTGGAATAGGCCTGAGTGGATCAGAGAACGGGCAGCACAAGTACTCTGTCTTTTTTGAACTAATGCGATACCCATTTCCCTCCAAAACGTCCACCTTCACATCAAGTGCTCGTTGCAGGGATGTAGGATCCTCACTTATGATGGCTCCATCGTCAGCAAAGGATACTCGTAATTGATGTACCTGTCTGCTATTTCTGTTGCACAAAACCACTCGTAAATTATCTTTATTCTTGATAACTGAACAGCTATCATGCACGTAAAAACATGAATTTGTAGTACAAGTTTTGGAAAAAATAGCTTTTTTCAACTGTAAAGGTTCCGTGGGAATCATTTTGTGGGGATGTGTATATTCGATTCATCATTGTTTGCTAATACCCCATGCATATTTACAAATACTACAAGTCTAGTGATAACGAAACTGATAGCACGGGCTTCCTTTTCAGCAATCAATTACTTTTTTCTGAGTAATTTTTGCTGTTTCTGTCGGCTATGATAAATTTTTATCTTTCACTAGATAGTAAACTCAATATCATTGTTGTTAAACTCGTGGGAGTACTTACGTTTCAATTGATTTTAGCGTCGCGATATTTTATGGAAATTCCTGTTTTTTTTTTTTTTTTTGATGAAAATTCATCAATTATTTGAAAACCACACAAGTTGCAAAAAAAAAAAGCATAAAAAATGTATATCACAATGTATACATATACAGTATATAGTATAATAGAAAACATGGTTAGTTGAATTAGAGAGAGCTTGTTGGAACAAATTTTTTTTTTGATGACAAACGCTTGAGTTGCAGAAGAAATAAAAACAGATTACTGCAATCTTTTAATACATATAATTGAAGTAGGGGAGACATGGGCTAGTCAGTACACGTTTATCATTTTATTTTCTCTAGAAATTTATTTATTTTTATCCAAGTTAAAATTTAGAATAGGAAGTTTTCTTACAAGCAAGTTTTTGAAGCACTCTCTTGAAACAGGAAAATCCACATGTTTACAAAGTTTGTACTGTGCCATTAAAATACAATAGATATTCTTTAAACGTCTGTTCTGGCATTTAAACTCGTTAGGTAAATCTATAAAAATACAGGACTATTGAGGCGGTTACATAAAATATATTTTACAAACATTATCGGTATACATCCTTGCTTTAAGAGTCGGTTATGCGGGAATGTACCTTTACCTCACAAGAGCTAGAGTTTTCATTTCCGGATAATAGGGGCTCTTATGAATAACTTTTTACCACTTTTAGATGAGACTACTAATCGAGACAAGCCTTTCATTCACCCTGAGAAGCCCTTAAACGTCAAAGAAATAGAAATCTATGCAAACCCAAGGTAACAAGTACGTTATACTCGTAGGCTATGATTTTTTATATACCAGATGATGAGCCTAATCATTGAAATACAGTACTCTCATGTCCTAGACTACAGTGGAGACTATTATGAAGAAAGCGTTTTGATTCGCTCAATATGTATAGGTGTTATGAGTCTGAAGTTTATTTATTTATTTATTTTATTATATATAATAGAGTTGTCTTCCGTTTTGTTTAAGATAGGGTGATAGTAGTTATTAGTGCATACATATGCATTCATAAAGCAAGTATGTTAACTTTAAAATTATATTCCAAAAATTCATAAGAAAATGTATAAATTAAATATCTTTAACTTATTTCACAGACTACAATTCTTTAAATATCAGCAAAATAAATCAAACAGAATATCCCACAGGTCCCTCATTTTGTATCTTCTTCTAAAATGTAAAGACAAGCTGTTCCATGATTTTACAGTGCAACAGGGGGTGAGAGATGATAACCTACACTTTACTCTTCGGCGGAGCTCTGCGTCCCGGTATGGTGTGGAAGCAAGCACACCAAACAAGTAGACACCAAACTGAACGCTACAATGAGAATTGTAACTGGTAGCCTTAGACCTACACAAACACAATGGCTGCCTATTCTACAACATTGTACCCCCACATCTGAGACGTGATGCTGCTACCCTGAATGAGTGGAGAAAATGTCAACAGCGCGCTTCACTCCTCGCACGTGAAATTAACAACCCTCCAAGTTTAAGGCTGAAGTCCCGGAACCCATTCTGGACGGCTGGAGAAAAACTCGAAAGCGAACAAAGAACTACGGAAAAGCAACCTATTTAACAAGCACATCGTGGCAGACCCAAGCCAAGGAGTCAACGGCTTTAATTTACCTCGTAGAGAATGGTGCATCCTAAATCGCTTCCGCACCAATATAGGAAGATGCGGTTTTCTTATGCACAGGTGGTCATTGGCTCAGACCCCTGCATGCGACTGTGGCGGTGAACATCAAACGATGGAGCACACCCTGAACGAATGTCCGAGCAGACTTCTTAGCAGTGATATTAACAGCCTGCATAATCTTCACCCCGCAGCTGTTAGTTGGATAAAAAACCTGGACTTAAAAATATAATGCCCAGGGAAACTTAATCTGCGTTAATTATCATCCGTGCAATGTTTTTCTTTTTTTGTTATACGTGCAATATTCTATTCTATTTATTTATCTATTTAGTTGATTGTTTATTGTAATATGCATCTATATACTTATTTTTTGCGTTGTACCTACTGTATCTATTTTACCTATTTATGTACATATATCTTTTGCCATACGATAATAATAAACAGTGCAACAAAAGAATTGATTTTGCGAGGAAACCGACACAGTCCATGTTAAAACAAAGCCTTAAGCCTGTGGTGGGGGTTTTTAGACTTTATATTTTATGCAGACAAATTGATCTAAACGCAACGTATTTGCCAAGAAAACAATTAAGTTAGGTTTTGAATAAAATGTTTGTCTTACAGATTGTATTCATAGGTTGTAAGAGTTACTTAATAAATAGATAGTATGTTCCTAATCCGTCAGCGGAATGTTTAACACATATACACTGCTATTACCTTTTTGAACCCAAAATTGCGCCTTGTTTTAAAACAATCATAAGATGTTTGTATGTTTTGGTAAATTGTAGTCCACAATAAAGAAAAGGGGAATGCTTTTATCACCCTTAACACTGTATCTACGTACTTAATGCATAAAATTATTTTAATGTTTCAACATTACTCCGAGAGAGGCGACTGCACATGCATGCAAATGCTATTAGTAGTATCATCATTTCCATTCCAGATGCAGATAAACAAAAAGAATCCCCTCCTGGTCATAGCCATCGTATGTTCCCCGACTGTTTTCGTTCCGTCAATTTCCGCATCGTTGAACCGAACTGGTGTTTTAATGTATATTTTTATTTTAAATGTAAGCCAATGTATATGCGGAATGATGTTGACATAGGGGATTCTCATTGTAAATGCATGTACATCATACTTGGCACTTACTGGAAGAATGAAACTCAGAATTCTTCTTATGCTGCTATTTTTCATGGCGTATCTACAGGCATTTATTCCACCTTGCGACACACTCTGCCCTTTGAGTTTTTAGACTACAGTAATGCGCTTTAAAGCCGTATGAATCATGCGCGGCATAATCCGCTCGAAAAAGAAATATTTAGCAACAGCGGAATTTATGAAAATGCTTTGCCATCAGAATTGGACCTACAAGTTGTCGTTGCGTTTTAAAAAGCTTAAGTGAAGTAGTATCGCTGAATCGTATAACACAACGCTTGCATATTTGGCTACACGTGAGTATGCTTTAAGCAGCGTATTTACTTTAGAACTCTGTCGAAATCTATTAATAAGGAAAACGATAAGCGTTAGCTAGTACCTGACACATCATGGATAAAAATTATGAATATTGTGAGTGTTGTGCTATTTTTTTCGTTCAGTTTCCCAACGACTATGTTCATATTTGCGTAGATTCTAGAGCCGTACTTGGAGAAGGGACTATGAGAAAAAACTAGTTGGTATCTTATCTTTGGCAATAGAACTAAGGCGAAGTAGGTGTGCTCATATAGTTCGGGTATGAAATTGGATACCCTTATTTCAAATGTTTGCTTCGAGCCTTCTGTATTTCTGTGCCAAAGTTTCAAAAGTAAGAGCTCGAACAAATTAAGAACGGGTACTGTCGTTTTTTTTTAATTCCTGCGATTCAAGAGTGGTAGAATATCAAATGAGCTGATATTCTAATCAAAGTTCTTTCAATTAGCCCACTACAACAGTCTGGTTATTTTGCATATTGTATTGGTTGACTTTAAAAAGGCATTCGACAGACAACCACAAGATTTGATATGGGCGGCGCTAAGACATCGAGGGGTTCTAGAAACTTATTTACAGATGATCATGGATATGTACGAATGAGCAAAGATAAGAGTAAGATGTCCTGCTGGAGTAACCGAAGAGTCTCCAATCAAAGTCGGGGTGCACCAGGGAAGCGTCTTAAGCCCTTTGCTCTTTATTAGAGTATTTGACTATCTGCTTGAAGATAAAGTGACGGACCCCAAGGTACATCAATTATTCTTTGTTGGCGATGGAGCCATCATAAGTGAGGACCCTACGTCCTGCAACAAGCAATTGATGTATGGGTGGACATTTTGAAGGGAAATGTGTATCGCATTAGTTCAAAAAGACAGAGTACTTGTGCTGCCCGTTCTCTGATCCACTCAGGCTTATTCCAGACATTTATTTGAATAAAACAGTGCTTCACAAGTGCGAAAAGTTAAAATATCTGCGATCTAGGATGAATAGCAAAGCAACCCGCGATGACAATATTGCGTAAGCGTAGGGTGGATGAAGTAGTAAGAAAACTCCGCTATCTTCGGTGACCGAAAAATGCGCCCTAAGTTGAAAGGAAGGATCTACACCACAATTGTGCGTCCAGCGCTCACATACGGTTAACAATGTTGGAAAAATATGAGAGTAAATTAACGGCAGCTGAGATGAAGATGCTTCGCATGACAGCAAAAGTGACAAGGAGACCATCTTACGAAAAATAGAGCACGACTGGCTCAGCTTCAAAGAAGAGATCATTTGAACCCTGTTAAAAAGGCAATATCAATGAACGTTCCAAAGACATCGCGAGGCAGGAGAGGCAGGTCTGTAAACGCCTGGATCACTCAAATACGCAAGACGACATCGGCATTTCATTGGCCTCAGTAACCAAGTGATCCAAAATCGGGAGGCCTGCCGATATTTTCTGAGGTCAAAAAGGCGAACCACACAGGCGGATCAGTAGAAATGGGGCGAAGTGGGAGGGTTATGATCCATTGTTTTCAGATCATAACCTCGCCAAAATAGGAAGAAGAAGAAGATGTCATAGGCAAGGAGATGTAACCATTCGGAGAAGGGTCTGCAGAGGAACACCCAAAGGTGGAGTCTTGTCCCCGCTAATATGGCTCATTGCGGTGGATGAGATTTTGGTAATACAGAAGGAAAACGACTTCAACGTGACGGCCATGCGGACGATGTCGTTATCCTGGTTTCGGGAAAATTTCCTCCAGTCCTAAATAAAAGGCTCAACTTCACGCTACAACTAGTGGATAACTGGGTCAACAGCAAATGGCTGGGAGTGAATCCTTCAAAGACGGAGGTAGTTCTTATCACTAAGAAGAGATCAATTCCTACATTCAGACCCCCAAATATCGGTGGCATTGAACTAAGTATCTCAAGTTCAGCTCGGTATCTGGGCGTAATTCTAGATTCTAAACTAAACTGGAAGGAAAATATTGCCGAACGCGTCAAAAAAGCAAGCGTAGCTTTCTACTCTTGCAAAAAGGCATTCAGTAATACGTGGGGCTTCAAACCAACTGCGGTGTGCTGGATATACACGGCGATTGTAAGACCCATGCTCACATATGGTTCACTAGTATGGTTGACGGCACTTGAGAAGCAATACCCGCTTTCAGACCTCACCAAAATCCAGAGGGCAGCGTGCATCGGAGTCATGCGACCAATGAGAACAACACCAACAGCGGCAATGGAAATAAATAGACATATAATGCAGCAGTCTGACGGTTAAAACGGCTGTAAGACTAAGAGAAGGTCGATTGTGGTCACCGAGCCTTTACGGCCCTGCCTCCATTCTATCCCGATGGGGGACCACCAGTGGATTGACGGGAATTGATCACATGAACCCGATGCTAGCATTTGAAAGGAGATTCACTACAAGAGTTCCTGACAGAATATACTGGAAGAACCATGAAGAAAAAGGAGTTTTCTTTCTATACCGACGGTCCTAAGATGGACGTTGGCACGGGAGTCGGAGTTTATTGTGAAGCCCTAGGAATAAACCACTCCTTTAGAATAAATGACGACAGTAGCATCTTTCAAACCGAGGTCACAGACATTATACAGGCTGCTGAAATTATAGGCGAAAGTATGGTAGGCGGTGACCCTCTGCTGGGTACCAGGGCATATGGATATCGAAGGTAACGAAATGGCTGACGAGCTTGCTAGGAAAGGGTCGGCGCTGCACCTATCGCGGGCCTCCCCTCTGTAGCAACCCCAATCAGTTCTTTGCGGAAAGAAATAGAGAATGAAGCCACCGGTCGAGCAAACAGACGCTGGGTTCATCTGGAAACATGCGCAACGGCCAGGGCACTATGGCCGGCCTACAGCAAGAAGAGATCAACCTCTCTGGTAAAACTTAGTCGTTATAAAACACGGGTCATTTCTGGTATAATTACTGGACATTGTTCCATTGGCATTCACGCGGAGCGAATCGGTGTGCTGCATAGCGACTATTGCAGAAGTTGCAGGGACGAAGAAGAAATTGAATCTGTTTGTCACCTGTTGTGTGACTGACCTGCCCTATCCGTCAGAAGAATGAGGACTCTTGGTAGTTACTTCTTCTCGGAGCTGGAGGAGTTGGGTAATGTTGAGCTGACGGACCTCCTGATTCATATCACTTTCTGGGTGGTTCTAACAGCAGATTTTCTTTACAGCGTTTCCAGGGTTAAATGATTGGGCACAATGGACCCGTACTGTTGGTCTGAGTGAGCAGTGACTCTTTGTCACAAGGCACCCATATACCTAACCTAACCATAGGCAAGCAAGTCATATTTTTTAACACAAGAAAGACAGCGTAAGACAAAACGTTGAACCTCCGCTGGACACCTTAGATTTTCAGGGAATGGATATCGTAGTTGGGTGACTCGAGGAAGGAACCCAACATAGTGAAGAAAACCAAGTTCTTTTAGATTTTAGTGCTTCCAGCATTTGATTTATTCTCTTCACTCCAACTTGGCAGTTAGTTATGATAATATTGTTGATCTTGATCTTACTCAGCATGTATTCAGCATCCCTGCTGCTCATATGCCCTGAATATTCCCGCCGAAGATAACCAGATGGGTGACAAGAACTGGACCTAGGCAATTGTCTATAAAGCGGTATTACTTAAGAATCGCTCATACTAAGGGAAGGAACTGTTGTAAAATTTGTTTTCCATTCGGGGTCTGATTTTTGCTTTGTTCACAACGATTTAAGTTAAGCAGTACAAGGTTTTAGCTCTCAACAGACTCTTTAAAGATTTAGTTTACCTCGTTCCGATAGTTTCACTCCTCACCTTATCATGTCTTGTGCTCAAGCAAATTTCTTTCGTAACGTTAATGGCATCCATTCGTCAAGCTTGGATTGCACACAAATTAGAGTTCTATGTGCATATGTACGAGTATCTTCACAGTAAAATGTATAATTGTGTCTTGCTTTGTCATATCTGAGTGAATGTCTTTCTTTCACGCATGAAAGGAATAAGTGTTACATAAAAAAAGTGAAAGAATGCAGCACGCGTTCAAACCACCTATATTTTACACGAAATTAATTTAGATATACGAGTAGTCCCGCCTAGTGGAATAATTCTACATGCAAAGTGGGTGTGTTACGCTTTCATTACGACTATCAGCTTCTTTAATATAAATACCTCTGCGTGTTATTATTTGCCACAAGCTTGCATGATTTACTTTTCAAAGCAAGCAAGTATGAAATTCATCTGCTTGTGCGATTATAGATAATGCGGAAGGTATACACAGGTAGATATTATTCATTTAGAAACCAGTTACGCACTTATCTAATTACTTAGCTCCTTTTGATTGTACTTAGTTAATGATGCAACTTTTGTATATTATGCCAATTTCACTTTGACGACAATCTTATTTCCGTAGAACGAACGCGTCTGATTTGCGACAGAGATACTTAATCAGATGAATCCTTTAAATATAAATTGTAAATAACAGCCAAGTCGATTGGCCTTATCCCTTCGTCAGTCCGTCTACTTCTATCTCACCACTCTTGGACCTAACATTTTAAGGCAGGAGAATGGGACTTCTTACATAAACTCTTTACAATTCGAAGTTATTAAGAGGTAAGGTCAATGGAAGCCCTAACCGAGGACGCAAAGCTAGTTCGGGACCTGGGAAACCCTCCTCTGAGCCTTGTCTAGCAATCTCATCGGATTTCTCGTTCCCCAAGATCCCAGTGTGACCTGGGACCCAGATAAGAGACAGAGAATTCAGCCTTGCGATCGAGTTCAAAGAGTTTTTGGTTTCACGAACTATTTTGGAAGTGGTTAAAGGGTTAAGCAATGCCTTAAGCGTAGCCTGACTGTCACCACAGACACAAATACTACGGCCCTTCCACTTGTTCTTCACAACATAGTTCATGGTCAATAGGATTACGTAAGTTTCCGGTTGCAAAAGAGGCGTATATTTTCCTAACTAGAAAAAAGTCTAATGTTGTCGACTTCCACGAAGACACCAGCACCAGACCCTTGACTGGTTTTGGAACCGTCCGTGAAAATACGACTGCATTCCATTCCTGGTTCGGATTCTGCCCGAAGCCAGTCGACCGTGAATTTGCGCATCAGCTGAAGTTCTGGTGTCATTGCATCAGACCAGAGTCGTAAGATAAGAGTCGCGCAAGTTCATCAAAATTCCAGTGTAGAGTATACCAAAAACCACCCCGCCTACGACGATGAATGGCTTTGATAGTACAGCCTATGTTATAAGTGTCAAGGGGAGGTAAGTTCAGCAAAGCATCTAGAGCTCGAAAAAGCTCCGTGCAGCCGAGACAAGCCGTTCTTTGGAGTTTGGCGCAAAAGGCAGTCATATATTTACGCGAGAGCCCTTTCCACCAAACAACCTCGCATATGCGAGGAATGGTCTTATTATAGCCGTGTAGATCCAAGAACCTTATTCGGTGACAAGTTCCATGTCTTGCCAAAAGCACCCTTATACTGCCAGAAAACTGAGAGCACCTTGGATGTTTTAGACTCGACGTGTTTAGACGAGTGAAGTTTCTTATCCAAGATCACGCCTAGGTATTTGGCTTCATTGGAAATGCGGATAGTGACGCCTTTTCACATTGGCTGAGGCAGACTGGTCAGAATCGTCCTTTTTGAAAAGAGAACAACTGAAAGCTCACTCCTAGTGCACCACTCATCGATCATGTCCAGCGCCGCCTGCGCGTTAGGGCAAACCGTCGTCAGGCATGGCCCGACAGAAAATACAGCAACATTATCCGCACATGCCTGAGCGTAGACGTTTGAACCATTTAGAGTGTTCAAGTGACTGTTAAATAGACATAAAAAGGGTCCAGACTCGATTATAGGCAATTCTGAACCTAACCTCAGCATCTGCGATTCCCTAGCTTTCGACATCCTGATGTCTGGTGTTTGCAGTTTAAAGCAATAGAAATTTAAAGTTTTTAGCGCGGCTTCATTGTATAATAGACGAACTACATATGATACATCCCGCTTGGCCGCACAGAACTAAACATCCTATATCGGTACAATCAGTTAGAAGGAGCCACGATCTATTGTAATTTGCTTTTTAGAGGTAGCTCTATATCAAAAGGTCACTCAAAAAGAGCAAAGTAACTCCACCTCTATGTTCTTGCTCTAAAATTTTCGACAAGAATAAAGCTATAGACCTAGATTGCTCTACTCTGGCTACCTTACTATTGTTGTTCTAACGATTGCCTAATCGCTGTTAGGACCACTGTCCAGTTGACACCGCAAAAAGTTTTTTGGAACTACGAATTCAGTTGTTGAGCTTATTCTAGCTAATTCATCAGTTGATGCATTGCCTTGATGAACGGGCAACTAACCCGGTATAACTTTGTTGCATTTTGCTAGGGACTGTAAATCACTAAAATAACCTTTAAACAGTTTAAAGTCAACTGAGTGAGAGTGCGATTTGACTGTCAGAGATTTTATGTAGGTATTAAAGTACCTTTCGTACCTTTGTCAAAGTTTATTCTGGCGCAGATCTCAATTGGAACCAAAAACTATTCGAAGTCTTAATTACTCACGAAACGAAGTAATAAACTTTAAATGAAAGCTTTAAATGTGTACCTATATAAGAATGTCTTTTTATTTTATTGCGCATTGTTTTGCGCAATCGACCAATATTTGTATTTCTCCTATTTGCTTGCTAAATATACTCACATCCCACTATTGATTCCCATAAAGCAACCTTGCCGATGCTCTCAATTACCTCTAAAGAGCTTCACAGACATCCCCTACTATGCCGAAGCAATAAAACTGTCATCGTTTAGATTTCCTCGATTTCCCATCCCAGAACACTTCATCCCTCCCATTGATATAATATCACTGCATTTCCCATTCGGATTCTTCTTCTCTGTCCGAATGTTTCCATTTAAGTTCGTGATCTGATCCAGTTTCGCCACATTATGGGTCATTCGAATGCTGTAAAACATTAAAACGCAAAATTGGATTCTGTTTGAGAGGGAGATATGTATATTTATACCAAGCAGACTGATTCAGGGCAGTCCAACACAATGTCCTTTCCAATCCAGAGACTTCCTTATCTCCATCTAAATGAGTTTTCTTTATTCATTCCACCCGCAAATGGATGAAAATAGCCCCCGGATCCACGGTTGACATGATTTCTGAATCCTTTGCATCAGTTGACCCATTTCCAGTGACTAATTTTAAAATTAGAAAATATGTATCTTTGAGATAAATGGAAAGTATTTCAACATTTGTCGGTCGCATAACTCAGAGCATATGACCTAACGTTTCATTTGAAAGTGACATAGAGTCGGTTTAGCACTCCAAAAGGGTCTCAAATTTCAGATACACCGCAGTGAATGAAGGTGCACATGGAAAAGTATTCACCATATTCCGCAGAAGAGGTGATGAAGAATCGATGCCATGATTTTCTGAGACGATCTGCAGAAAAATTTTCATCGCTCCTTCGTTTTCCATAAAAATGAAGATGAACAGTGTGGCACGCGGAGAGCTATTTACATTCCGTGATGTCTTGCAGATTTTACGCCCGAGAAGATACTTTTTTTCGATTCGAGATGAAAAGGTATAAAAATAGCAAAATATGTGGTGTAAACATAGAGAAGCGCGCGCAGTTTCCTATTTCACCGAAGAAAAAAAGATTCGACTTGGCCTTGTTTCCCTGCTTTTCAGTTGAGATACACCAGAAGTCACATGAATAGTGAGTGGTTGGATGTGGTTTTTATTGCTGAAGTTGGACAATTTATTGATGTTAAATGTTTGGGTAATTAATTCTAGAAATGGAAATTAGTGGGATTTTAATTTGGGGATGGATTTGTTAATCGAGAATAGATGGGTGCAACATTAATGGATTTTTTTTGGATTTAAATGAATGACGAAAAGAATTCAAAGCACAGCCATACTTAATATTGTACGTTCCTGTGGGATGACATGCATGGCGCCAAGAATTTCTCATAAGAAATTCATAATATTTGGGAAACAGTTTTAAACAACTATCTTAGGCATTTAAGGAGGTATGTAAAAACTGATTTTCACAACTTCGGGGACAAGTATGAAATTCAAGCTTGCAGACTTGCAATACTCCCGGGCGGAGAAAAACTAGAAACAATTAATTTGTTTTTCTAGAAACCATGTTTTTGAAGTGAGCGCTAAGTGAACTCAGAAACAACTTATCCGATTACCTTGCGTCTTTGAAGGAACTATTCTTTATGTACTTTACTCTTTAGAATGCGCTTCATACGACCGAATTATCATTCTTGCCGATATTGGCAAGGAGAATATATTTGGTAGTACGACCGACAAGCCAATCAGCACGACTTTGGGGGCCAAATCGTCTCTCCCGTGAACGTACAACTCGTAACGTAATTTGTATTGTGTTGTTGATAGATCTTGCAACAAAATACATACAAATAGCGTTAAGAGTTGTACGTTCACGGGGAGGAGATTTGGCCCCAGGTTTAGAAACGGCCATATTGACTTTGTTGCAGGGTGTAATACCGGTATTGCAAGCATGCGATTCCCGCATCTTGACATTCGCAAGATAAGCAACCATTGACCACTACCTCGTGGCAGCCCAGGTATGTTTGCGGATATTCCGAAGATTACCCAAAGTTACTGCTTTGAACTTTGTATATCGTGCATCTCTCGATCTGTTGAGAACTGCTACAGTGTAAATGTTACCAGGAAGCTATCAGAAATGTCGCCACTGCTGTGCTAAATTTCATTAGTCGGTAACGAAGAAATCCACGGATTGACGAGGACCGTATATGTATATCCTACTCCATAGGGGTATATTTATGTTTACACATCGTTATATGAGATATTTGATTGGTTGACAGGAGGAGGTAGGGCACGGTGTCTGAATTGGCGACGATAGCAGATACATTTGTTGAGGAAACGTAAAAGGCAAAGTTAAGTAAATGCGAGCAAATAAAATTTCAGCAATTAGTATCAGGATGAGTTACTTTTGGGCTAAGCATGCGGCTTGATTGGGAACAGGAGACTTGCGAAAGATCAAGAGACATGCGGTTTTAACAGTGTGGTAAAATTATGGGAATATTCTATTCGATTTGCGTCGTTATTACTTTTGTAATTGCTTGATTTAGAACTAAGTGTAGAAAAAGAGTAAGGATTATATTCGGATTTTTATTAGACATTCTTCTTTGAACATTCTTATCTTACTCTTTTGGATGGCAAACGACTAACAAAGGCCTCGTAGGGGCAACATCTCCCGATAGGTGTTGGTCCGCTTAGTAACGAGATGAGCCACTGCAGCCGAAAACCTAGCAACTCTGTTAGTAAGCCCTACTCCCACCTCCTCGTGGTGCCATCTGGGGATTTCTTCCTGGGCCAAAAAACAGGATAAAAGTCGGTTGGTCTGTGGCCCAGCGAGCCACAACGGTAAAAAAAAAATCTTGCTCCGAAACGGAAATCAACGCCTCGGATACGGACGGATAATTCGATGACGACCTTTGGCTATCGAACACGGACAATGATCGGATTCTGGAACGTTAAGACACTCCTGGACCAGATTCCTCCAGTTATAACGCGAATTCGCACGGTATAAAATAGACATCTTAGGGCTGAGCGAGACAAGATGGTTCCATGCTGGGGAATTCATGTCCCCAACAAAAAGCACTGTCATGCTCTACTTTGGTAAACCAGCTGAAAGTGCACGGAGTTCCGGAGTAGGACTCATGCTAACTCCAGCAGCACGTAGTAGCCTCATATCCTGGAAACCCCATAGTGACCGGATATTGACGGCTAGGTTCCAGAGTAGAATTAGAAAAATTACCATCATACAGTGTTATGCTCCGACTCTAGATGCGACTGAGGATGAAAAGGATGATTTTTATAGCCACTTAGGCGCCGCCTACGACCAAATGCCTAATGGGGACATCGTAATGGTGATGGGAGATCTCAATGCCAAGGTGGGTAGCGACAACACCATGCTTAAGCACGTGATGGGAGTTCACGGCGTGGGGACCGTAATGATAACGGTGAGCAGTTTGTGGACTTCTGCAATACCAACCGCCTAGTCATCGGAGGTACGCTGTTTAAGCATAACACCTGCCACAAAATCAGTTGGGTCTCTACTGACTGGCAACGAACATCCAACCAGATCGACCATATTGCGATCAGTCGCCGCTTTAGAAATTGTCTCCTGGATGTCGGAAACAGACGTGGAGCTGACGTCGGACTAGAACGAGATCACCATCTTATGGTAGCTCATTTACGCCTTCGTACTGCATCCGTCAACAGCAACCGCTCAAACCTGCATAGTATCACCAGGTTTAATATCGACAGGCTCAAGGTTCCCCAAGTGCGCCAACAGTTCAGGGACCATCTTGCCTTAGAAGTAGAAGCAATCAGCAGCATACTGGAAGAGAATATGGATGATCACTGGAGTGCTGTGAAATATGCTTTTGCGATTGGGGCCACGCACTTATGTCGGTAAAAAACAGAAACACCACCGCACATGGCTTTCTACAGACACCTGGAGGTGGATTGATGAGCGTACAGCAATCAAGGCTCGGATTGCAGCGGCCTCAGCAGCAGAGAGAACCGAGCTTGAAGCCCAATATCGTGCGAAGAAGAAAGAAGTGCAGCGTAGTGTGAGACGTGACAAACGTCAATATATCAACTCACTGCCCTCAAGGGCTGAAGAAGCAGCGAGTAGGTACGACAGTAGGACTGTTTACATCATCACTAAGGAGCTCATTGGTGGTCGAAACTCCAAACAACATCCAGTGAAGAGTCTAGACGGTAACCTTCTGATTTCGGACGAGGATCAGCTCACTAGATGGAGAGAACATTTTGCTTCAGTGCTAAATCACTTAGACGATGGCGGTATGATCTCGAATTCGAATGAGCAGTTCGAAGCAACAAATTCCTGAATTCGCACCGCACCTCCCAGTAAAACCGAGATAATAACAGCAATCAAGTCCCTCAAGAAGAACAAGGCGTTGGGTATTGATAGCATCCCTGCCGAGCTATTTCAAGCGGCGCCAAATACATCGGCGGATTTGCTGCATCCCCTAATACGGAGAGCTTGGGATAGCGAATAATTTCCACAGGAGTGGAAAAGGGGGATGATCATTAAACTTCCAAAAAAGGGAAACTTGATGGAGTGCGGTAACTGGATAGGTATTACGTTCTTCCAGCCGTGGCCAAAATAATAGCTAAACTAATTCTAGAATGAATTAAAGAACATTTAAATTCAACTCTCGATGTCGAACAGGCAGGCTTTCGCGCTGGATCCTCCTGCATCGACCACATAAACAACTTACGGATCATTATCGAGCAATGCGTTGAGTATAGGTCTCCGCTACATTTAATGTTTATCGACTTGGAGAAAGCTTTCGACAGATTGAATCGAGATGCTATCTGGTTGGCCTTGCGCAGGAGAGGCATCCCAGAAAAACTTATAGCTATTATCAAGGCTACATACGAGGGCGGTAAGTGTCACGTCGTGCAATGATAAGGTGTCGGAGGATTTTGAAGTCCAAAGTGGAGTACGTCAAGGGTGCACACTGTCACCACTATTGTTCTTGGTGGTTAGCGATGTACTCCGTGCAGCATTGACGGAAGGCAACTATGGAATTCGTTGGACTATGACATCTTACCATAAACACCCAGATTACGCTGACGATGTTTGTCTACTTTCACATCGGATAATGGATCATCTTCATCTGATGGCCCAAAATCTAGAAGCTGAGGCAAACAAAGTGGGGCTAAAAATAAACACAGCCAAAACAAAAGCCCTGAGCACTTCTTCTAAAAACCGCGCTCAACTTAACATTGCCCGACAGGAAGTCGAGAAAGTTGATAACTTTCTTTATTTAGGAAGTGTGGTCTCGGCTAATCGCGGTGGCACCGAACTGGATGTGTGCAGCAGAATCGGGAAGGCTAAAGTTGCGTTCGGAATGCTATCTAAAATCTGGAAAAGTAATGTTATCACCTTAAGAACCAAGCTGCGACTGTTCCGCTCCAACGTAGAATCTGTGCTGCTTTATGGGTGCAGTACTTGGAAGGTGGACACCCTTAACACACGCAAGCTGGAAGTCTTAAGATGCTTAAGAATCATCTTGATGATTTTTTGGCCGAACCGCATCTCCAACGAACAACTTTATCTGAGAACGGGCCAAGAACCTATAAGCATTACTAAAGTGGCAATGGATTGGACACACCCTACGGCGCGAAGACAACTCCATTGCGAAATACGCCATACAGTGGAATCCGCTCACCCAGGCAGGCAGCATAGCGGGACGCCCTAGGCAAAGTGGCGCAGAACAGTTGAGGAGGAATCGATCTCTTTAGGAATGAGTTGGAGGCAGCTCAAACGCGTTGCAGAACTTTGAACAAGATGGCGCGCAGGCGTGGTTGACGCCCTATGCCCCCCGAGGGGTTAATGGATTTAAGTAAGTAAGTTATCTTACCCAGAACGAAGACATCGTTGAAGGAGTTCCAAACGATCCACTCATGTAGGAGATCGAGTTAGGGGAACTTCGACACCTGTGACAGTGCCTTTGGCTGCTGTTATGCATACGGGAGTTCGGCAATAACATCCCCAATCAATCTGTCAGAAAATTACTAGGAAAACATAAGATACCTCTGAACACATCTCCAAGCACTAAAAAACTGTTTTAGTGATCAATGCCCATCTACGTGCCATCACACATAGAAGACACACACTATACATTATAAAGCCTAAAGCACGGTTCACTCAAAATCCGCCCACGTACCTCCGGTTGTTGTAGCCCCCCTGGTAGTAATCTGCGACCTATTTTTACATATTGTACATATTTTAAGCGTAGGTTAGGCATTACTTTGTGTAGTTTTGGTTGTCATCGAATACGAATCGGTGATTTTGTAAGCAATGGAACTAGAAAATTGGAAATTAATTGGGAACAAATTTGTTCAAAATCCATTGCTGTCGGATTCACAGATCGCAAAAGAACTAATGTTTCCTAGACTGGACCGTGAATAGTGTTATAAAACGATACAAAAAGAACACTTAGTGTCGAGAGAAAAGAAAACTGTAACACAAAAGTATGTCAGACTCACAATTGAAAGTAAAAGCATTAAAGTCGATTAAACGCAATCCCGGGCTATCTGATAATGATCGCGCTCACAAATTGGCACCAATAAAAGCACTACAAGACGAATACGCTTAAATGCAAGCATAAAATCGTATCGGTCCATTAAACACCCAAATAGTTCAGAACTTAGAAGTTTGTTGCAAAAAATCGGGTTCGGCTTCTATATGACAAAGCGTTGACCAAGTTTAAAGGCTGCATAGTGGTGGACGATGAAACCTATGTAAAATTTGACTTAAAACAATTACCAGATCAAAAGTTGTATGATTCGACAAAGGGTGATAATGTTGAAAAATATAAACACCTGCCTACTCTGGCAGGCAATTTCCAGTTGTGGTCTTAAAAGCAGAGCATTTGTTACAACTTCTAACATGACATCTGCAACTTATACGTATATCAAGAAATGCCTTTCCAAATGACGTTTGCCTTTTATTCAACACAATCGATCTCAAGTAAATTTTTGGTAGTTAGTCACTACTCTAAGACTGCCATGGAGTGGTATCGAAAAAACAAAGTGCATGTAATCCGAAAAGACATGAATCAACCACATTGCCCCCAGCTTCGACTAATTGAAAACTTTTGGGCATTCATCAAATTTAAATTAAAGACATATGCTAGAACTTTTAAAAATGTCATCTCGATGCTAGTCAAGGGTAACCAAAATGTAACAAATTTCGCTGGGAAAGATGTTCTAAAGTTTGTGAGTTCCATCAAAAGAATTACAAGAAATTTCATCCAGAGCAAAATTCTTACTTACTTATGTCCTGTATCCCCTTGTGGGTCCTAGGGCCTCTATTACGCCTACGCGCCATCATGTACGGTTTTTGGCAATGTGTCTGAGTTCTCCCCAACTTCTTCCCAACTGCTGTGCCTCCTCTTGACTGTTCTGCGCCATGTTCTTCTCGGACCGCCAGGTCTTCTGCCATCCTGAGCTAAAGGATTCCATTGCGTAGCATGGTTTGCTATGGAACTGTCACCCTTTCGGAACGTGTGACCAATCCACTGCCACTTCCGTCGTTGGATGGTTGTGCCTATTGGCTCCTGACCCGTTCTCTCGTAAAGGTGTTCGCTAGAGATACGATTGGGCCATAAAATCTTTAAGATATTGCGCAGGCACCTATTAACGAACGTTTGTAGCTTTCTGGTGATGATAGTGGTCACGCTCCACGTGCTGCATCCACATAACAGCGCGGATTCAGCTTTACCATTGCTTCGCCATATCCTGTTGGCTATATCCAGTTCGGTTCCACCATCGGTCGAGACATAAATCCCAAGATACTGGAAATCCTCTACTCTCTCTACCGGTTGTGCAGCAGTGCATATTTGAGCCGATGAGTTTGTTCCAAGGCTGATAATTTTAGTTTTTGCCGTGAAGGTCCATAATTCTGTGAGAGAGTAAGCATCATTGTCAGCGTAGTCAAGATGTTTCAGATGAGATATAAGAGTCCATCGAATTCCTTCGTTTCTCGTCGACAAAGCCGCACGAAGCACATCGCTAATCACCAATAGAAATAGTATTGGTGAAAGAATACAGCCTTGTCTTACCCCACTTTGGATCTCAAATTCCTCATACAACCTTCCTCAGTGCAGAACGTGACACTTGGAGCCTTCATATGTAGCTTTGGTAATAGCAATTATTTTATCGGGAATACCTCTCCTGCGTAAGGCACGCATCGGCATCGAGTGTGTCTTCGAGATGTTATTTGACTCGCTCCAGGATGATTTTAGTTATTATCTTAGCTACAGCAGGCAGCACGCAGATACCCCTCCAGTTTCCGCACTCCATTAAATTTCCTTTCTTAGGAAGCTTGACGATCATTCTCTTTTTCCACTCGTTAGGAAAGCTCTCAGCTTCCCAAGCTCTCTCTATAAGTGGAAGCATAAGCTCAGCAGATGTTGATGGCGCTGCTCGTAAGAGCTCTGCTGGAATATTGACGGTATTCCTACCGCCTTGTAGGTTTTGAGTGCCTTGATCGTGGTAGTGATCTCATCATTACTGGGAGTCGTGGTGCGTATTCGGGAACTTCTCACCTCGGGCACTTCAGTCTGATTTGCGAGTATATCGCTAACAAATACGCGGTTCAAAACCGTAGCAAAATGCAGTCCAATACGCAGTTTTTTGACTAGGTCGACGTCGCTGTACAGCTCGTATAGTTCGTGATTGAATCTTCTCCTCCAAAATCCGTCAACGCAAACAGGACCGAAAATCTTAAGAAGAATTTTTTTTTCTTTCAGCGTCAGATGTAAAAACATTTTTCACAGCACACCAACTGTCTTGGATGGTTGCTGGCAGTGAACTTGTGATTGCTCCCACACCTTGCGGAAGGTGCTCCCTTAATTGTTGGCGCATTGAGGGATGACTAAGTCTATCGATGTTGAACCTGGGCATTCTTGTGTTGTCGTGGGATCTTCGAACTGTAGCAGTGCGTAGTTGGAGAGTAGCTATCATAAGATGGTGATCTCGTACTATCCCCAGATCTGCCCCTCGCTTGTTTCGGACGTCCAGGAGACTACTTCTAAAGCGGCGGCTGATGGCAAAATGGTCAATTTGGTTGGAGGTTGCTTGCCTGTCGTTGGAAACCCAGCTGACTTTGTGGCAGGTCTTGTGTTCAAACATGGTGCTACTTATCACAAGGCGGTTGGCATTGCAGAAATCCACAAACCTTTCGCCGTTGTCAATGCGGTTGCCTAGTCCATGTTTCCCGATTACATTCGTTGTCGTTGCCTACCTTGGCATTCAAATCCCCCATCACTATGATAATGTCTCGATTTGGTGTTGTGTTGAAGACGGCACTTAAGAGATTGTAAAAGCTCTCCTTTTCATCCTCAGACGAACTATTCGTTGGGGCGTAACACTGTATGATGGTGACGCGTCGTACTCTAGTCCGGAATCTGGCCGTCATAATCCTATCACCATCAGGCTGCCAGGAAATTAGGCCCTTACGTGCTGTGTTGTAGTCCGACTCCATATTCCCGCGGACTTCCGGATGGTCTTCCAGAATAGAGTAGTACAGTGTTACGCGTTGGGGACTGGTACTCGCCCGCTTCTAAATATCTTATTTCACTTACCCCCAAAATGTTCAATTGATATCGCATGAATTCTTTTTCCAATTGAAGGAATCTGGCATCTTTGTCCGGGTTAAATAGCCAAAAGTCGTCAACATGTTATCAGTCCTTATCCGAGGCATAGTGTCGGTTTCTGTAGCGAGCTGGCCCATGTTGCCTAGTCTAGAATCAAGCCCCTAGACAACCCGCACTTGCAATTTTAGCCTACACGTATAAGGGTTTATACGTATACAACGAGTTACAACAGATTATGGGTGGACAGATTTTAACTGAGCCGTGCTTTACTTTTTGGGTGCGTTTTCTCAGATAAAAGAAGTTTTAATGAAATATCTGTGAAGTCAGAAAAAGTACGAGTATATACATTTTAGTAGACATTTTTTATTTCACAACTCTACGCCCGATGTTAAATCAATACCTTTCACTGTGGGCGTAAGGTAGGTAAGGTAGGGTAACAAAACGCCTCTCCTCTTCATTGTATATTCGGACTGGATGTTGCAGCGCAGCCGTGGCGGAGAATGTTTAAAAGTGGGAGACTTAAGGATTAGTCATTTGCTCTTTTCGGATGATTTGATCATCCTTGGGTCCTCTCAAACCGAACTTCAGCGCGCACTCAATAAGTTTGTAGCCGTTTAAGATGATGCTGGAATGAAGATCAACGTGAACAAATTGGAAGTAATGGTCGTTTCCAAAATACCCCTTCAGTGTACTCTGTATGTTAGTAGAATCCCACTGAAGCAGGTGGATAAGTTTAAGTACATCGGGGTCTTATTCACGAGTGATGGGAAGAGCAATGCCGAGTTATCCTACTCGTTTTGAATTGGTCAGTCTGGATCAATTTTGAGAGAGCTTGACCAATCTGTTATAAGGAAGGCCGAACTTAGTGTTTAAGCTAAGCCCTAGGTTTTTAACTCGGTGTACGTTCCAACTCTCACATATGGTCATGAAATTTGGGTAGTGACTGAAAGAATAAGATCGCGGACACAAGCTGGCGAAATGAGATTCCTTCGCGGTGCTGCTGGAATAACTCGTAGGTATCGAGTGCGCAACACCAAAGTACGCGAGGCGCTCAATGTTGAGCAGCTACTTCTCCGAACGGAACGATCTATGCTTCGATGGTTTGGTCACGTAGTGCGTATGGCCCCAGACCGGCTTCCAAGATGTGCTATGATTACCGTGCCATCAGGTAGGCGACTCCCCGGTAAGCCTGAATATAGATGGTTGGATCAAGTCCGACATCTCTCCTGGAGCCGTCTAGGGATTTCTCCTGATGAGTTGGAGTCAATGGTGGTGGATCGAGAAGGATGGAGGGTCCACCTGAGCATCCTACCCCTGCGAAGGATTAGCGGGCCACTCAAAATTTATGTATATGTATCTAACTCTATGCCCACTTATTTAGGGCGTGGTTAAATCGTCTGTTTCATACCATACCATACCATTCTGTACGTCCTAAATAGCCTTAAGCAGTGATATTGATCCTGGATAGCCTAAACCGGGTTAGGTTAACGTTATTTTTGTGGATATTTAGAATAAAAATTTGTTTATTAAGCGTAAGAAAAAAATTAAATAAAAATTCACACTTATAATTCTGGGGTAGAAAAAGTGGAGGAGTACCTAACTTGATGAATGCTGTTACATTTCACTAACGTAAGAATAGTCATTCCTTTTAATTAGATATTTACTGTGTAGTGTTCGCATCAGCAAGAGAGACCCTCTTTCAAGTCGGGTAGTAAAGAAATTACCAACTAGCCCTCAGGAAATCTAAGCATGAGCACTTTGACTTTGCTTTCACAAGTTCTTCAGTTTGAACTTGTCTCTTGAGCCATGGCATACATGAGCCACTCCTCTATGGCATCCTCTATCAAACTCGCCATGTGTATCTACCTCACACCATCTGCCCAGTTTTTTTTTTTTAAGTATCTCAACTCAACCAAGTAAAAAGAGAATTTTTGAAATCACGGCCACAGCCCTTAAAAAAAGTTCTAGTGCCCGGTAACATGGTTTTTACTTTTTAATTTTATTCCTCTTGCAAGCTCAAGGTCGTTTGCGATTGGGACGATGAAAAGGAAATAAAAACGTTGTTCACCACGAGAGAGTACCCAGTCCATCCCCTACCTCTCCATCTCTATCACCACTCTACTAGGTGGTTTCCCGCGCATTTTATTCATCCTGACGTTATTTTTTACGCCACTGGCATTTCATTATCCTTCGCAATCTGCATTTATCTCTTTTGCGAACAAGTTAATTGCGCTTTCAACAAGTTTCCTATCCTCCTCGTCGACGTCGAGGTCGTCGTCGTTGACTATAAAACGATGAAGCAGTCGTAATCAGAATCCAGTAGTAATTACCCTCACAAGTTCCATCCACCCCGGTGGAATCGATTTTTTTTTTCCTACCACCACCCATCGTTACACCCATTTCCTGACGGGCGACAGCAAGACAAACGGAAGATGATGCACAGCACAGTGTGGTTGTGGATTCATATTTCTATGCGTGTTTCACTCAAAGCAACACCACCACAGGACACTAACCCCTAAGGCGAGGGTGGGATCAGGAAATACATAAAAGACAAAAGAGGATAGCAGTAAAAAAAGAACTCCTCCTTAGCGTATGAGAATGCTTGGCGTCAATGTCATCCAATAAGGAACTAATCGATAGCTAGACGGGGTTTCGCTGCATAAATAAATAAGGAACACAACTACAAACCTGACAATTCCATTACATCCAGGCAACTTGAACGGCTTCGTGTCTTGGTTAGATTACCAAAACTGCCACCCCCACCGCCACCCACCACCCAGTCGGCGTCCATGGCCTTAGAGGCGCTTCGCTTAAAATGCTCCAGGAAGCTATCAATTTGCATTTCAATGGAGTTTGGAGAATTTTCCATCTTTTTTTTTTATCCCTCCGCGATTGTAGATACACTATCTTTTCTTATAGATACTCGACACTTTTTTTTTTCAACTTCAGGTACACCGCCTAGATAGTAGATACACACTGTGTGGCAATTTGAAACATTTTCGAAACGGATTCGGATTATTTGAACTTCAACACACTATAGCACTGCTTAAAAAAATTTGCTCTTTTTTTATTGATCACTTCCACTTTCTTTCAGAAAAAGAACATCTGAGCAAATATTTACCTATTTCACACATAACAAACGCTACCCAACGTTTTTGATACTAATTTCCAGAATAGATAAACCGCAACTGTGGAAAACTGGTTGTGGAAATTCTCTTCAGGCCCTTTTCAACGGGCGATTACGAATTCGAAAGAGAAACGGAAAGTTGATTTAAGAGAACGAGATGCGGCACGAACAGCTGTTTGTGTTTTTATTTAACAGTGGTTGTAGTAAATTTTATGTAGTAGATGAGCAGGTACCATCAGGAATGTCAGTAATACAGGGATGGTATAAGATTATCTTACAGTACCGTCGATAGTGCAGTACACAGATTTTTCCGAATAAAATTAGGGGCCGACATAGAACGATTACTATTTCTATTCGAAACGAAAAAGATTGAATCTGTGACTTCGTTTAGTTAATTTACTTATTTTCGCTCAATTTCTCACAATCTGTCTTAAATTCTGTGCCCTCCGATTGAAAAAGTATTGATCTTCCTTTACAATGCGCGTAATGAATTGAAGAGCAACTGATCTTACATTTTATACCTGAACAGGAGATCAAATGGGAAGAGCATCTGTCTCAGTTAGTTTGGTATAACTATTACTATTTTTCAGAAGTACACAGCTTACGATTAGTTCACGATTGGTGTGGTGGGCAAAATATGAATATATGTTGTATTTCTCTGTTCAAGGAAGCAAATTGGTCCAAACTACGTCTTGTATTAAATCTGACTTTGGGAAATTTATTTATTTCACTACACTCAAGTTACAGTGAAGTACAAAATATTCCAAGCATGGCCGGGTGAAGTGCTTCGGTAGACGAGTCAGTGTGTACGGACAGAATATTTAAAAAATAGCGGTTTGAAGGTTATGAACCATTTTTAAACAAGTCAAAAGAGAAAGACGTCTTGTTGGTGCCCTAAATAGGGCCGGGAAAAAAAAGAAAGAAACTGTTACTGAGATATTGCATGTTTCTTTCTCATAATACATAACCAATCTTGTAAATTACCCATGTCATTCTTACATCTCCTACTATGTATTTCTTTTTCCCTTGTTGATGAACTCATTCCTTCGAGGGTGATAGCATTGTGAATGTATTTTTGTTCGAAGGCTGCGGTGGCCCCGCCGGCTCCAGGGTCAACCTAAAGAAATACTGTAAGCTTTGGGAAAGATGTACTTTAATATATTATTTAATCCACGTGCTTTTTTTTGTAATGAAGGTGAAAATATTGAAAGCCACTATGGGGTTGGAAACCCATAGTAGTGTAGGATTCCAACCGCACTAAAAACAGCCCGTTTATAATGACCAATCAGAGAAAGATCGACAAATGATTTTAGTTTCAACGTTCAGTTGTGTTTGAGAAGGTATTATAGTTTAAATACGGGTTCTCATAATTCTCAGATTCGTGAGGTTTAGTTATTCTTAATCTACGAATATCATATCGTACATTTAAGACGTCTTCTATCTCAGGATTAATATGCATCTGCAGGCTCGTTGTGACGGATTGCGTACTTTTTAATTACTTCCGTCACATGATCAATCTGCAAATCACGACGCAAGTCATTATTTCTAATATACCATGGGGCATTTACTATTTCCCTAAGAACTTCTTTTTGAAATGTTTGTATTATTTGTACATTTGTTTTCTTTGTACAACCGCATCATTGGATACCATATGTCCAAACAGGCTTTAGTATCTGATTATATATTAAGATTTTATTCTCAATGGACACTTCTGAATTATATCCTAACAACCAATAAAGTTATATATGTATCTAATATTCTCTTCTCTCCTCTTCTACTTTCTTTTTCACATGTTCCTTCCATTTCAGTTTAGTATCCAGATTCATACCCAGATACTTAGCTGTGTTAGAATAAGGAACTACTTAATTATTAATAACCACAGGAAGATTCATTTTTTTTTTGTAAAATTGATATGTGTGGAATATGACTCATTAAGTTTAATTCGCCATCGTTGCGTCCAATCACATATCTCGTTAACTGAAGCTTTTCAGTTGCTTTAGCTACGCATCCATCAGTTGATAGAAGAGCAGTGTCGTCTGCGAATGTGGCTATCATCGTGTCATTCGCATGTGGTATATCGCTAGTATATAATAAATATAAAGTGGGCCCTAGAACACTTCCCTGTGGAACACCTGCTTGTATTTCTTTAAGTTCAGAATACGCTGAACCAAAGTGAACTCTAAAGAATCATTTGCTATGTAATATTTAAATATCTCAAAGCAATTTGGTTTAAATAACTTAAAAGCTACCTTAATGCTGCTCGCGGTCGTCTTTAGGCCGCCTCTGGTACTGTTCGGGTTGCTCCGCTCGGAATGGTTGTGCCTGGTGGGAGTGTCCCAGTCCGCCACAAGGGCAGGCTTAGGAAGGACCCAGCCCACCACGGGAGTGTGATTAGGAAGGACGCAGTCCGCTTCAAGAGTGGGCTTAGGAAGGACTCAGTCCGCTGCAAGAGCAGACTTAGGAGGGACCCAGTCCGTAATGGGTGCAGACTTACTGGCCGAACACAATGGTGAAGCTGAAGTTATACGCGTTTAGCGCTGTCAAAAAATCGCGCACTGATATAGCTGAGTACGAACACAATGGTGAAGCGCTGCACGGGTGTTTGTTGTTGCTAATCCAAATGCTTTGCATTTTTTTTCACACCTTGGCTTTTTTTATTTTTATAGTGAGGATTACTTAAATCCCATTGAATATTGCCGCTTTTTACTTGATCGATTCATTTTTATGTTTACTGGATGTGCCGTATCTTTTTTTTTTTTGTTTTGTATGGAAATGTCAAAAAAGCGCTCTGCACTGAAGCTGAAGTTAACTCCACTTCTACTTCAGCGACAAGCTTCAGCTTCACATTGTGTTCGCAGTATTGGGTGTATGTGTATTTAACTTTGACAGTGCGAATTTCTTGAGCTTCACCATTGTGTTCCGGCAGTTAGGAAGGACCCAGCTCGCCGCAAGGGCAGGCTTAGGAAGGACCCAGTCCACTACAATAGCGGGCTTTGGAAGGATCCAATCCGCTACAAGAGCAGGCTTAGGAGGTAGAGCGGTAAATCTGCGGGTAGAAGTGACCACAAGCGTTTCTCCGAGATGGGAGGAAACTTAAAGGACAACGGGTCGGTCACGGTCACTAGTAGATAAGGTATTTTTTTTTTAAAAAACGCTATTCATACAATAATTTTATTTATATCTGACAATATTTTACTACCGTATATTAATTTTAGCACATAGTTGTTATCAAAGAGGAGTGATGGTTTTAGATATTTTAACTGTTTATTTATTACCAATTACGAACTTTACTTTAATACACTATTCAATCACTTTGTTCTTTATTTATTTCAAATCAAACTGTCGCTATAGATTTACTTTCACACTGTCGCTTGTTTTCACCACTGGTCGAGTCTCTCTGGTAATCGCTGTATTACCTTATTCACAACTGTGTCGACGGTGGTTGTGGTACGTGTATTTATACAAAATACAAGAGGTTCTAGAACATGCTAGATGTCTCTCGAGATGAATTGATGATCGTGGAATAATTGGAACATTGTGTGGTAATTGTGGAACATTGGCACACTACGTTTGGTGGGAATATTTGCTGCTCGCAGGTTCGGCGAATAGATGGCGTTGTTTACAGTTTGGACCATAGTGCTTAAGTTTGGTACACAAACCATGCAGTAGTTTGAGTCTATGCTACAATTTCTATTATATATAAGTGATACGTTCTATAACAGCAATTAGTTCATATCCATCTGTCCATACTAAATAGGTTTTAATGCCCTGAAAGTTAAGCTAGAAGAACAGAGATTAAGCATTTATTTTCCAAATTTCCTCAAAAAATCACGTCCACTTTTAGTTTAGAGAAACCAATGCTTTCATTCGCTCTCAAGAAGTTTTTTTTACCAATTTAAAATAGTATAAGGGTACTGAATTTTGCCATTTTCTGTAAAAACCTGTATTGGACACGAATACATACATATTTGTATGTATAATTGCTACGTTCTAAATTCCAACAAATTACTAAAGTTGTGTTTAGAATCCGAAAAATGATGGCCCCAAATATGCAGACTCTATTATGTGTTACATTTTTGTGGTAAAATGTGTTTCTTACTTTTTGACCCGTTTAAGCTTTTCAAAACCTTTGCGCAATGTAAAGCCCTGTATTTTGGATTTCGTCAGAAATCGTAAATGTTAGGTATAGTGTACTTTTTCATACCAACGACTTAAGACAATCAGTTTCCTGATTTTCTTGTATATGTACTTACATATTATATCGTTTATACCTTAAAGTCTAGAAGGTGATGACAGACGGACGAATGAGTGAGCGGATTGCTTGAAAAGGAACAAAAATGAACGCTTTAAAAAAAAAACATTTCCTGCAAAACATTTCTAACAAAATTGCAATGATATTAAGGATTTTATCCTACGTCTCTCTTACTAAGCCATGTCTAAACGCAAATATTAGATTTCTTTTTACATACGTATCACTATTGTAGTTTTCGGGGAAGAAAACAGAAACAAATTAATATGCATATGGTATGTGTTAACATAACGATTAAATTAAATGGTACACGGACGGATCGAAAACATCTACAGGCACTGGGGTAGGGGCGTATGGGCTCAGGACCAGATACTCAGAATCACTGGGAATATTCCCCAGTATATAGTATTTCAAGCATAAGTTCATGCGATCGAAAGTTGCGCGCAATTAAACTTAGACAGGAATTATCGCGGGCAGAACATTGCAATACTGTTAGATAGCCAAGCCGTTATCAAAGCACAGACCTCACACGAGATCAGATCCAAACTGGTAAAATTTTTGGGCGTTTATGCATAATGAAAGAAAGCCCAAAAAAGGGAACAACCGCCTAAAAATGAATGAACAATCGCCCAAAACAGGAGTGAATAGCTGTGTGAATAATCGCCCAAAGAAGAATCACCGTGCGGTAAATGGCGCGCTTCGCGCGATTCATTTATTTAAACTCCGCTTTCCGGAGGGTTTTAGCCGCTCACGTGACTTCGTTGCTCCGCTAAGGGTATGTCAACAGCTGTCAGGCAGGCGCCTGGGGCTAAGTCTGTTGGAGGATAGTTTTGTGCGAGCTAACAGGGGGCAAGTGGCACGCTCGCGCTATACATTTATTTAAACCCTGCTTTCCGGAGAGGCTTAGCCGCTAACGAGACTTTGTCGCTCCGCTACGGATATGTCAACAACTGTCAGGCAGGCGCCTGTGGCTAATTCTATTAGAGGAAAGTCTTGTGCGGGCCAACAGGGGGTAAATGGCGCGCTTCGTGTGATTCATTTATTTAAACTCCGCGTACCGGAGGGTTTAAGCCGCTCACGCGCCTTCGTTTCTCCGCTAAGGGTATGTCAACAGCTGTCAGGCAGGCCTGGGGCTAAGTCTGTGGGAGGATAGTTTTGGGCGGGCTAACAGGGGGCAAGTGGCGCGCTTCGCGCTATTCATTTTTTTAAACCCCGCTTTCCGGGAGGGCTTAGCCGCTCACGCGACTTTGTCGCTCCGCTACGGATACGTCAACAACTATCAGGCAGGCGCCTGGGGCTAAGTCTATTAGATGATAGTTTTGTGCGGGCCAACAGGGGGTAAATGGCGCGCTTCGTGTGACTCATTTATTTAAACTCCTCGTTCCGGAGGGATTAAGCCGCTCAAGCGACTTCGTCGCTCCGCTACGGGGATGTCAACAACTGTCAGGCAGGTGCCTGGGGCTGATTCTATTCGGCGCTCTGCTAAGGGTATTCATTTTGGTCTATGGTCGTCTTTTGTTTTGGACATACGTTGCAAAGAATTGCTTAAACATTTTTGGTCGCTTGTTCATTTGGGAGTTTTGAGCGATTATTCGCATAAAATGTTGAGTTATTTTCACATATGGCATTTTGGGCGATCTTGCACTATGAACCATAGCCCAACGTATAAAAATGCGTAAACGCTCAAATGAAAGTGAATATTCGCCCAACAAATTTTCTGTTTTTTTTTTGGGCGTTTGTTCATTTTTGGAATTTGGGCGATTTTGTTTTGGCACAGCCCGGTCAAGCAATGGGACGATATCCCCCAACTAAGACATGCGAAAGAACTTCTGGGAAAATACAACCAGAAAAGAAGTAGAGCCTGTTTAAGAGTTAGCAAGAAAGTCCTTCGCACCTTGACGGCATGTTAACTGGTCACTGCAGACTCAAGGAGCACCTCAGGAAACTGGGGATAGAGAGAGACGGACACTGCAGGTTCTGCAGGGACATTGCCGAAACACCATCGCACCTTCTTATAAAATGCGAAGCACTGATCCACAAAAGAAGAAACCACTTAGGTGCAGCGTACCTCCTATCAGAATTGGATCTACCTTCGCTAGATCCACTCAAGATACTCCGGTTCATAGCAGCAGCTGGACTGGAGGAAGAGCTCTAGACCGAGCATATCATCGACTAGAGTCTTAGTTCGAGGGCCACAATAGATCTGCTAAAGGTCGCAGTGCACTTGCACCTCATAACAATTATATCTATCTAACATAACGATTTTATTCACACCCTATTAAAGAAATGTTCAAAAAGATACTAGAAAGCTCCAATCCGCGAATTGTGTGCAATGGTTTAAATTATTTCCATCGCTCGCTGGTTAAAATCCCAATTTTAATCCGAAATAACATAATACACCTAACAGAGGCATCGTTTGATAAACTGGCAATCAATTATGTTTGCTCTCCACATTTTCTATAAAAATTATATGCGGCTGTGTGTAAAATATCAAAACTTTTTAAAATTAATTAGTAGTCGGCTCATAAATTTAAACTAAACTACAACGTTTAACTTCATTATTTTTTCTTGACAAAAACACAAATTCTATTTTGTTAAAAATACAGAAATTTCCAGATGTGCCTGCTGGCAATAAATTAAAATTATATATATATATATATATATATATATATATATGTATGCATTAATTAATACATATGCACATTGCATATGTGTAAGTGTATAGATTAAAAAGCAAACCGTCCATTTTTTTTGTATTTCGTTTTGTGACGAGACATACTCTATTATTTAATCTATGAATAAAATTTGAATTACGTCATAAGTTCTATTTATTTCGTAATATATTTTATTCCAGACTACGTTTAATTATATTTTTAGAAAAGACTAGGCTACTCCAAGTAATGGATGTGGATAACCACACAAATAAAAAATAAAAATACCAGGGTGCCATGCGAAGGAGGAAAGGACAAAGATCGATGTTCTAAAAATAAGTTTCCGAAAATGAAGAAGTGTGCCGAGTGAAAACAATTAAATTAAATGCTTGTATCCATTGTGCTGAGTGATAATTTAATAATAATCTAGTTATCATCACTTGAATAAGATTGAAACGTAGGTTAGAGGTACTCGTGTTATACGAATAGTTTGCTTATTGATCTGTGCTAAGTAGAAAATTAAAAAAAATGGTATATGCAAAACGTTTCAATCTATGCATAGAGCTGAACTGCTAATGAGATTGTTGGCTAGAATTACACACCTATAAAGTGTAAGAATTAAATCTTCCACAATCGATATCACGAAAAAATTCAGCTAAATTTTGTACGCATGATCAAGCGATCATCGATCGATCGCCGATGTAAGTTGCACCGAAAATACCCTTTCAACTTAAATTGACGAGATTCTGCCCAACAAAAGACAGTTTCCAAAATAGGCTTCACCAACCTTCCTTTGACTTTCGCAGATGATAGAATATTTGACGAATTTTGACTGAATATATTTGTTTGCAGAACAAATTAATTTGCGCATTCGTCTTTGGTTTTGTTTTGCTTTCTTAATCAAATATCCTAAAGGATCAAACATATGGTATTTCAAAAAGTGCACTACAACAAATTGTTCAAAATTGTTGTTTCCTCTTGTACACAACTTGACGAAAGCGAATTTTGTAATAGCCATATTGCCTTAACTAATTTCCATAAAGTAGAAACATAAGTTGTGTATTATTGGAAAAGTCTTGGCTTAAAGCGATGCCCTTCGCATTTTCATGTTCTCCCATATTCTAGTGGGTGCATTTCTATGTTTTTTTTTAATAGCGTCGAATGATAGTATACATTTCTTTTCTTTAATATTAACTTAGAGAGCAATCTCTATAATGCAATGACATGTTTGCGCGTCGTAAGTTGGAAAGGTTAGGTAGAGAGAGAAAGATTGGTATAATGGTTTGAAACTCAGGTGATATTAGGTTTCAGAAAAATTCCGTGAGTGGCGTCCAAATAACTGGGGAAAGTTGTTTTTCTATTTGGCTTTTGTTTTTGATTCACAGTTTTTTTTCCCGACCACAAGTCTATTGCCTGCGTTACGCATTCACAATTTATCGGTCTTTCTTGGTTTTATATATATTGTGAGAAATAAATACATGTTTACACGATGATGACACTAGATATTAAGGATTGGTAAATATAGGTGTATACTTGTACTATTGCTAATATAATCTGGTAAGATACCTATGTTTGTATGTATGCCATGGACTCCGAAACCACAGAACCGATTGAGCTGAGGCAATCTTCGGTATTGGCCCGAGAGAGTTTCTGTCCAGTAGCTTGCCCACAACTGCGTTTTCTTTTTGATAGGCGCAGCAACGCGTTTTTTTTCTGGATAGGAAACGCTCGACTAGAGCACTCAGGCGCAACTGGTCCATTGTACTACCAGAGAGCGAACCCTGATTTACCCATTTTATTGGAATTTCCCTGTTTTCCTAAGAAAGCCAAGAAAGCACTTCAGTGATGAGGAGCTTACAGTACCAGCACTCACCACATCCGCACCGAGGATCTGCCACCTGATACGAGCAAAGGCCGGACACTCACAGAGATAATGTGCCGCGGTGTCGTCGCTCTCTCCACAAGCGTCGCAGACTGTAGTGTCAGTCAAGCCCTACACGGTAAGGTGCTTGGCGAAAGCAAAGTGGGCTGTCAATACGTCAATAAGTTGTCTACAGTCTTTTCTGGTGAGAGACAGCGAGAATGCCGCTGATTTCTTACAGATGTCCGGGAGCATGCGTTTAGTCAACCTGTATCCTGGAGAGTCATACCACAATCGTCAATGGAAGCCCTAACCGGGGACGCAGAGAGACCCAAGGCAGGTTCGGGACCCGAGAAACCATCCTCTGAGCCTTGTCTAGCAATCTCATCGGAGATCCCGTTCCCCAAGATCCCAGTGTGACCTGGGACCCAGATAAGAGACAGAGAATTCAGCCTTGCGACCGAGTTCAAAGAGTTTTTGGTTTCACGAACTATTTTTGAAGTGGTTAAAGGGTTAAGCAAGGCCTTAAGCGCAGCCTGACTGTCACTACAGACACAAATGCTACGGCCCTTCCACCTGTTCGTCACAACATAGTTCATGGCCATTAGGATTGTATAAGTTTCCGCTTGGAAAACAGACGCATATTTGCCTTTCGAGAAAAGAAGTCCAATGTTGTCAACTTCCACGAAGACACCAGCACCAGAGCCTTGACTGGTTTTGGAACCGTCCTTGAAAATACGGCTGTATTCCATTCCTGGCTCAGACTATGGCTGAAGCCAGTCCTGAACACAAGGAAAATCGACTCTGAATTTGCGCATCAGCTGAAGTTCCATAAGACCAGAGTCGTATGATAAGTGTCGCGCAAGTTCATAAGTATAAAAAAAACTACCCAGCCTAAGACGATGAATGGCTTTAACAGTGCAGCCCATGAGCATCTAGAGCTCGAAAAAGCTCCCGTGCAGCCGAGACAAGCCGTTCTTTGGAGTTTGGCGCAAAAGACAGCCACATATTTAGGCGAGAGCCCCTTCCACCAAACAACCGACGCATATTCGAGTAATAGCCGTGTAGATCCAGAGAACCTTATTCGGTGACGAGTCCCATGTATTGCCAAAAGCACTCTTACACTGCTAGAAAACTGAGAACGCCTAGGATGTTTTCGACTCGACGTGTTCAGACCATTGAAATTTTTATCTAAAATCACTCCTAGATATTTGGCTTTATTGGAAATGTGCCTTTTAGCACTGGCTGAGTCAGACCGGTCAGAATCCTCCTTCTCCTAAAGAGAACAACCTCAATTTTAAGAGGATTCACCGAATGCCCACTCTAAGTACACCATTCACCGAACATGTCCAGCCCCGCCTGCGCGTTAGCACAGACCATCGCCAACATCATCCGCATATGCCTGAGCGTAGACGTTAAAACTATTTAGAGTGTTCAACAGAGAGTCGACCACCATGCACCATAACCAGTCACCTGTGGAGACAGAACGCTACCTTGCGGACAACCCCTGTTTACACCTGTCATAACATATCGGCCACAATCCGCATCCACTACCAAAGTCCTATTCATTAGCATTGCTTTAATCCACAACAATAATGTTTCATCTACCCCGTGTTGTCTGGCCGAGTTGCACATGCAGTAAAAAGTCGCATTTTATTGTCGCGGAGAGTATTGTTGTCTCGAAAAAGCTTCCCAAACCAAATTGCCCTTCGGATACAGCACTTAACTGTAGGTCGCTTCCATTCGTGTGAAAAAATATAACGCATACAACATGAGTGGTTGCGAGAAGCTAGGCCCTGGCACTTAAAGAGCTGTTGAGCAAAATATTTTTTTATTTAATTTATTCAAACAACCTGGTGGTTTCACCCAGTGTTTTGATCTTTTCACAAAAATCTCTATAAGAAGCACTTTTGACAACCGAATTAACTTCTTATGGTCTCTTTGCTTCGATCTGAAAAGATCCCAGCTGCCCTTTAAATTTATGAACTATTCAGAAGTTTTCTGGGACGCCCCGTGCAGGGACGGGTTAAGAATATCACTGCAGCGCCCCCCAACAACTAGCGCTTGTCGTAAAAGGCGACTAAGGGGACAAATCAGATCTAGGCAATATAACACCCAAGTGAGCCTAGCGACACATATACTACCATAAAAACCCTCCCACAAGTGTGCATGCGAGTCCGTGGGTTGACACGACTGGAGATCACCGGTGTCATAAAAGAAAGATCAAACAATACTAAAACAGGAGCATGCACGTGTCAAACAACAAACACCATCGCAATATGGTGCAAAAATTGTATTGCAAAACTGTATCATTATGATAATACTTGCAAAAAGGAAAGGCACTACCCCGCCAGGCACTACCACTGCTGTGCATGGTACTGATCCTGGACCGAGCAGAAATGTTCGGGTCAGAGCTATACGGATTCCGGGGGCTAGCAACATAATGAAACAGTTTGGACGCAATTTACGGGTCGCGAGTTGGAACGTTGGAAGCATGACCGGTCGAAGTTACGAGCTGGAAGAGATGATGAATAGAAGGCGGGTGGACATCTTGTGTGTCCAAGAGACGAAATGGAAAAACACCGGGAATCGGGCGCGTTTCTTGGACGTTAGGACAAAAGATTACAAGATGTTCTACTACGGAACGGAAAAGGCTAGGAACGGAATCGGTATCATCCTTGCGGCAGAGCTACTTGGAAACGTCTTGAGCATTTCGAAGTCCAGCGACCGTTTGATGTCTCTCAAACTAGTAATACAAGGAGAGGTGTGGAATATTGTCAGTGCATATGGTCCCCACAATGGGTGCAATCAGATAGGTAAGGATGCATTTTGGCTAGATTTCCACAATCTCCTTAAGAACATCCCAAAGGAAGAATTTCTGTTTGTGGGAGGAGATTTGAATGGACATGTCGGGAAATCAAACGAAGACTATGAAGACTGCCATGGAGGACTAGGATATGGCACCAGGAACCTTCCTGGTGAAGACATCCTAAGCATGTGCAAATCACACGGTCTTATCGTGTTAAATACCATGTTCATCAAACAAAGCCGACACCTGATCACTTACAGCAGTGGTGGAGATGAAACTCAGATTGACTACCATTTGGTAGGCAGTTTCATGAAGCCTCGGGTAAAAGATTGCAAAGTGATCCTGGGAGAGGCAATCGCTCGTCAACACCGTCTCCAGCTAACAGAAAATTTTATGAAAACACCAAAGAAAAGCAAACAAACAGGGGTCTCTGAGAAAATCAAGTGGTACAATCTGGACAAAGAAAAAGGCGATGCTTTTGTTTTCGTAATGAAAAATTACCTCTCTCACACCATCAACGGAGCTGAGGATGAAGAGTGCAGAGCACAAAATATGTGGGATTCCCTACAGCGAACTTGCTTAAAGAAGGCCAAATCACTGCTAGGAGCTTTAAAAGGCCACCATCAACACGCCAAAGAAACATGGTGGTGGAGTGATGAAGCTAAGATGCTGATAAATGAGAAGAAAGCGGCTTTCAAAGCTTGGTCAAAGTGCCCCCCTAATAATAGTGACGAAAAAGCTCGCCTCGAAATGGAATACAGATGCTGCAAGAAAAAAGCGAAGAAGAAGCGCGCTCAGCTTCAAGCAGAGAGTACGGAGGGCCTGTATCGGGAGCTGGATAAAATATTTTCCCCGGTTGCTGATGCAAACCAGGCTATCCAGGAGCTGCGAAGACACAATATGAACAAGAGCGCCACTATCTTCAAAATAGCCGCCCAAAGAAGGAAGAATGCTCAGGAGATTCGTTCGCCAAAGTTCATTAGCAATGCTCATGGCCAGCTTCTTGTGGATGACGACAAAATTCTGCAGAGGTGGCGGCAGTATTGTGAAGAGCTTTTGAATGAACAGTTTCCCAGGCTATACTTTCCAAGAGCCACCCCTAACTGTGAACAAATACCCGACATTACAGTCGAAGAAGTTAGTGAGGCCGTCAAATACTCCAAAAAACGAAAAGCGGTTGGGCCAGACGAGATACCCTCTGAGTTCTGGAAAAAGATGGGAGACATCGGGTTCATATGGCTCAGAATTCTCATCTCCAAATTCGTGAGAGGTGATCCAATGCCGAATGAATGGAGGGAAAGTTACCTTCTCCCTGTATACAAAGGGAAGGGTGATACGCGAAACTGTGATAACTACCGTTCGATCAAGCTGATGTCACACACCATGAAGATCGTTGAGCGGGTATTAGGTGGCCGACTGCGAAAAAAAATACGGCTATCTGATGATCAATGCGGGTTTGTCTCGGGTAAATCAACCACAGATGCAATCCAAAGTATAAGGATCATAATGGAAAAACATCGTGATTCCTTAAGGGATTTGCATATTGTATTGGTTGACTTTGAAAAGGCATTCCACAGACAACCACGAGATCTGATATGGGTGGCGCTAAGACATCGAGGGGTTCCAGAAACCTATGTACAGATGATTATGGACATGTACGAAGGAGCAAAGACAAAAGTAAGATGCCCCGCTGGAGTAACCGAAGAGTTCCGAATCAAAGTCGGGGTGCACCAGGGAAGCGTTTTAAGTCCTTTGCTCTTTATTACAGTCCTTGACTATCTGCTTGAAGGTAAAGTGATGGACCCCAAGGTACATCAGTTATTCTTTGCTGACGATGGAGCCATCATAAGTGAGGATCCTACATCCCTGCAACGAGCACTTGATGTGTGGGTGGACGTTTTGGAGGGAAATGGGTATCGCATTAGTTCAAAAAAGACAGAGTACTTGTGCTGCCCGTTCTCTGATCCACTCAGGCCTATTCCAGACATTTATTTGAATGGAACAGTGCTTCCCAAGTGCGAAAAGTTTAAATATCTGGGATCTATGATCAATAGCAAAGCAACTTGTGATGACGACATCAATCATCGTGTAAGCGTAGGGTGGATGAAGTGGCGAGAAAATTCCGCTATCTTCTGTGACAGAAAAATGTCCCCTAAGTTGAAAAGAAGGCTCTACACCGCAGTTGTACGTCCAGCGCTCACATACGGTTCACAATGTTGGACGATGTACAAAAAGTATGAGAGTAAATTAACGGCAGCTGAGATGAAGATGCTTCGCATGACAGCAGGAGTGACAAAGCTTGATCGAATAAGAAGTTCGAAGATCCGTGGAAGGTTTCACATCAAGGAAACCATCGTACAAAAAATAGAGCGCGACCGGCTCAGTTGGTATTGCCACGTTCAAAGAAGAGATCATTTGAACCCTGTTAAAAAGGCAATATCAATGCACGTTCCAAAGACATCGCGATGTAGGAAAGGCAGGCCTATAAACGCCTGGATCAGACAAATGCGACAACATCGGCATTTCATTGGCCTCAGTAACCGAGTGATCCAAAATCGGCAGGCCTGCCGATATTTTCTGAGGTCAAATAGGCGAACCCCACAGGCGGATCAGTAGAAATGCGGTGAAGTGGGAGGGTTGTGATCCCTAGTTTTCGGATCATAACCTCGCTGATAAAAGGAAGAAGAAGAAGATTCAGAAGTTTTCTGGATTCTTTCCTAAGTCGCTAAGCTGTGGGCTCCACCAGGGAATCGGCGTTCTGCAGGGGTTTTTTGTCATTGGGCACGTCAGTTTAAAACAGCTAGTAAGGACGCTTACTTACTTACTTAGGTGGCGCTACAGTTCCGGGTGAACCTGGGCCTCAACCAACAAGCCTCTCCATTTAGCTCGGTCTTTAGCTAATTGTCTCCAGTTGCGCACTCCAAATTGGTCGAGATCCCCTTGAACTTGTGCGCGCCACCCCTTGAACTACTGCGTCGTCCCTCGGGGTTAGATTCGAAGACTATGCGCGCCGGAGCGTCGGTGTCCATTCGCTCTAAATGTCCTAGCTACTTTTTGACTAGGTCGATGTCGCTGTACAGCTCGTGTAGTTCGTGATTTAATCTTCTCCTCCAAAACCCGTCAACGCAAACGGGACCGAAAATCTTACGAAGAATTTTTCTCTCGAAGCGACCAAGGATATCTTCATCCTCTTTTAATAAAGTCCATGTTTCAGTACCGTAAAGCAGGACTGGGATGATCAGGGTCTTATACAGAGTCTCCTTAATTGTTCGAGATAGGGCTTTACTGTTGAATTGCCTTATAAGCCCAAAGCACAGCGATTGGCAAGAGTTATTCTTCGCTTGATTTCTGGGCTGATGTTGTTCTCCGAGTTTATAGCAGAGCCAAGGTAGACAAAGTTACTACCTCGAAGTTGTAGCTGCCCACTGTGACGTTCTATCCAATTCGTCGGTGTTAGCTGTCCCTTCTTGTTGACAGCATATACTTGGTTTATCGCCAAACCTATTTTGGCCGCTTCCGCCTCAATGCTTGCAAACGCACCGGTGACAGCCCACTGAGTTCTTCCGATAATGTCTATATCGTCGGCGTGTGCAAGCAGTTGTATAGACTTGTAATAGATTGTGCCTCCGGTGTTGGCTTGTGAGTTCCGCACAATCCGTTCAATTACAATATTAAAGAAGTCACATGACAGCGCGTCACCTTGTCTAAAACCTTTTTTGACATCAAAGATCTCGGTGAGGTCATTACCGATCTTTATGGAGCAGCGAGCGTTCTCCATCGTCAGCCTGCACAGACGGGCAAGTTTGGCAGGGATGTCAAAACTAGACATGGCTCTATAAAGCTCTTCTCTATAGATGCTGTCATAAGCGACCTTGAAATCGATAAAAAGGTGGTGAGTATCGATTTGGAATTCTTGGGGTTTCTCCGGGATCTGCCGAAGTGTAAAGATTTGATCGATGGTGGACTTTCCTGGCCTGAAACCGCACTGATAGAGTCCAATCAGGCTGTTGATAAAAGGTTTCAGGCGTTCACACAATATCGCAGAAAAGATCTTGTATCGATGTTGAGGAGACTGATGCCTCTATAATTGACGCAGTTGAGGGGGTCACCTTTCTTTTGGATCGGGCAAACGATGCTGAGATTCCATTCATCCATACACTCGTCTGTCCAAAAGGATGCTAGTCAGGTCTTAAACAGCATCCTTAACCTTTCGTTTCATTCTGAGTTTAGTTGGAGTTTTGACAGATCTGTCTAGCTCTTCCCTAAACCGCACCCAGTTGGTTTTTCTCTAATTCCGCCTCTCTTGCAAAGTTATAGCCTCGCATTCGATTTGGAAAGGGATGTGTCCTTGGTTTGACAAGGACATATTCGGCAGTACCCTCCAGTTAGTAATCGACTTGAAATACCTATTAGATAGAGTCAAGTCAATTAACTCCTTGCCATAAAAAAAGTTGGCTGGGAGACATTGTTATTGGACATCTTGCAATTGGATGAAAAGTACTTTCTACCTCATCCAAATTGCATATTGTACATATACTGATTGAGTTACGTTTGAATGCTCAAGCATTAATATTAAAGCGTCCACCCCTTGGAGCGATGTACATTTTACCATAAATTTGTCCTCAAAGAATAATGATTCAATTGTTTATTTTAGGTTACAGTACTCATTATGAAACTAGGACCTACATGCAGGGTTTATATGTTGATTCGAGTGAACATTCGCAAGCCCTTTAATTACATGATTATGCTTTGGTTCTTTATCATTATTTGACGATTAAAAGATTAGAGAGACTCTAGTCATATAAAAATAAGCTTAGCCAATCCTTAAGCCAATACGTCGACTCCAGGGCAGTTTCTTCCGCCAGTATCTTCGGTGGCAGCTCCTGTTTTATGACTTTTTGCACTTCGCCTTTTAGAAACTCGCCTAGAAATTTAATCGCTCATTCATTTTAGAATTTGTGAAACTGTGCAAACACAAAGGCGGCATTTGGTATGATTTACGGATTGAACTGTACCACTTTCTTGCATATTTTTGAATAAATTTTTGAAAATATTTGTTGGCGGTATTTATACAGATAGCTTTGCAGTTGACAATATTTGCAGTATAAACGTAGGTATATAAGTATTCATCCTAGGCTATCAAATTATACGGTTTTTCAGTAATGAAGGTTTGCACTCGGGCCGCTTACTTTCCATATTAGGCTACGGCTAGGTTGTGTTAGGTTAGGTTGAAATGACTGCAAGCTGAGAAACGCCAACACACTTAGACCAATAATATGTCCATTGTGAGACCACATTGACCATGGGAGAAAGTTCCTTCTACCTACTCGTTAAACCATTTTGAGTTTCGTATGAAATGCATGAGGCTCTTAATGTCGATGTTTTCCAGGTCACCTATGTCGTTGTAATAGAGGGCTCCTAGTTGAAGCTTTCTTCTACGGGAGAGAGCTGGGCAGAAATAAAGAAGGTGAGGAATAGTTTTTTCCTCTTCTTTATCCATGCAGCTTCTGCAAAAGTCGTTCGCAAAAACGCCTTGCAGCATGCTTGTCTATTAGACAGTGTCCAGTGATGACACCTATTATAGCGCCGATATGCAGCCTGTGGAGAGAAATCAAATTTTTAGTACGTTTTAGATCCAGCTTCGGCCAAATTTTTTTTGTCGCTAGACATCTGGGTCCACTTGCCTACCTAAGATTCGTACTTTCGATAGCATCCAGCTTAAATTTGAGTTTGCAAGTAGCGATTGGTATACCTAAGGAGCCTTTGTCCGGCAGGATGGGTGTAGTTGTTACTATTTTGGTGAGTTTATCGGCCTTACAATTCCCTGGAATGTCCCTATGCCCCGGCATCCAACACAGGTGAATATTGAACTGCTCAGCCATCTCCACGAGAGACGATCGGCAGTCTAGAGCTGCAAAGCAATTTATAGAGGTCGATTCCAGGGATTTAATTGTTGCTTGGCTGTCTGAAAAGATGCGGATATCACGTTTTTCTTAAGCCAAGATAAGACTTCTTTGATCGCCAAAATTTCTGCGTGGAACACGCTACAATGATTTGGAAGACGGAAGAGCTTAAGATTAAGCCTGTCAGAGAAAACACCTCCACCAACTCCATCCTTGGATTTTGAGCCGTCAGTGTAGAAGTGGATTGACCCATCTTCTAAGAATGTATCATCATTCCAGAGTGATCTGGAGGGGATGGTGACGAAGAAGTTCTTATCAAAGTTTAGACGTCGGATGGGGTAGTCCGTATTTTCGGGAGAGATTTTCGCTTCGAGGCGACCCGGTGCATTTGCTGCCATTTGCTTGCTAAATATATATATGGGTATCAGATGAAACAAAGTATCCAGTGCCGCAGAGGGAGTTGCACGTAGTACAGGGCTACAGCTATAATACACGCGATTTCAGCAATTAGAAATTCCTATCTGTTGCAATGCATCAGATGAGTTAATTCTTGCAACCTGTATGTACTAAGGGAAAATAGCGTAATTGTGGTGAAAAATACCTTTCGTTAGATTTTAATCAAAATTTGTGTTAAATTGAATATTTCAATTGACCTTGACATACTTTATTCAATGGCTTAACTGTTTCTGGCTTAAATTCCTAACACAGTGCTTTACTTATTTTGTAAAAATAAATTAGCATCCAAACAATATGCCATACCAGATTTTGAACAAAATAAATATAAAAAGGTTGCATATAATTTTTAGATCTTTGTTTTATCATACTTTGCAAAAACAAAGAGCAGAGTATATTCCTCGTGTCGCTTTAGTTCCCTTGAATAACTGAAGTCGTTTTGGGATAGTGCGTGATCCAATGCAACAATGCCCACAATCCTTTCTATTCGCCATCATTTGTCCCCATATTTTAACTGATTCAACGGATTGAAATATTGATAACGATTTTTAATATATTATTAAATAATGCATAGAGCTGCATAGTAAATATGAGATTCAGTAAAACTGTTGTACTTATATGGATCAGAAGAAATTGTGTTCAGTACTAGTTCAGTCATACGCTAGCTAAGAAGTTTATAGATCGTTCGACTAAGGATCGGCTATTATTTAAAAAAGTAATATAAAGCCTTAGTTAAAGTCTCCTTATGAAAATCATGGTAAATAGTATTTTTTTAAATTTTAGTTCACCATTTTCTTTTTTAAATTTATGTAAAGTGATTCACTGTTTCAACGTTTTCCAAAGTGTTGACAGGGTCAGATCAGATGGTTTATACATGATTTTAACTTTTATTCGATTTGATTTATCTGTGCAGTACATCGAATAGACAGTAATAGGAGCTCCGCTCTAGAAGGCTTGAAAACATTACTGCATTTACCGTCTCCTTTGGAGTAACTAAACCCTCACTAGATGCTTTACATATGATCTGGCAGTTTTTTTTATAGTTAAGTAATAAAATTCCATTAAGTATTCTTTGTATACAAGGGATAAATCCGTCCATTTGATAGCCCCGAACTTTGTTATAACAAAAAAGTCTTTTCAACACAGTTATCGCAACACTATCAATTGAGATGCATATGTACGTACATCATAGACAGTAAGTGTTTTAAGAAATATAACTTTCGCTCACTAAACAACTCAGACTTCGATTGAAATATTTTTTTTTTACCGATTTTGATTTAGAGGTACTGATTGAGCTATTGTAAGACTTTAAATGCTTCCATTAATGAATTCTTACTTCTTTGCGATACTGATGCTCTGGAATGATGGTTCTTAAGTAAAACTTACAGATCTATTATATTTTAAATTTTACTTACAAGAAATATTTGCTAGTCATGCCGATAAAAGTGATAAGAGATAGAAATGAGGGATGTATTGATAACGAAATGTGTTACTTTGCAAATTGCAGACAGTCTCTTATTCATTCTACCGATGACACATACAACGAGTATGTAGTCCCAAGGATTCTTCTATGCATAATTGATTTAAATAATTAGCCAATGTCAATGTCACTCCTCCTACAAATATATCAGAATCTACTACGCTTGCAAATGAAATATACATATAAATTTCTGTTTGTTATGTCTGTGCGCGATGAGAATCCAAGCCACTGAATCGCTTCTGATGTAGTTTTTACCAGTGCATGGAAAATTAATTGCAAAAGGCGTTAGATTTAGAAATATATAGCATTCATCCGAGCTAAACCGGATACTTACGTACTTACTTAGGTGGCGCTACAGTTCGGGGTGAATCTGGGCTTCAACTAACAAGCCTCTCCATTTAGCTCGGTCTTTAGCTAATTGTCTCCAGTTGCACACTCCAAGCTAGTCAAGGTCCCCATGAACCTGTCCGCGCCACCTACGGGGAGGAGGCGCTCTAATTGGTCGTCCCTCCGGGTTAGATTCGAAGGCTCTGCGGGCCGGTGCGTTGGTGTCCATTCGCTCTAGATGTCCTAATCCTCTCAAACGTCCAATATGCAATTTTTTAAATTTTCTCCTCCAAAATCCGTCAACGCAAACGGGATCGAATATCTTACGAAGAACTTTTCTCTCGAATCGACGAAGGATATCTTCATCCGCTTTCAATAAAGTCCATGTTCCAGCGCCGTAAAGCAGGACTGAGATAATCAGGGTGTTATACAGAGTCTCCTTAGTCGTTTGAGAGAAGGTTTTACTGTTGAATTCAATTATTAGCCCAAGAGACAGCGATTGGAAAGCGTTATTCTTTATTTAATTTTTACGCTGATGTCTTCTTCTTCTTCTTCCTTTTATCAGCGAGGTTATAATCCGAAAATAAGGGATCATACCCCTCCCACTTCAACGCATTTCTACTGATCCGCCTGTGGGGTTCGCCTATTTGACATCAGAAAATATCGGCAAGCTTGCCGATTTTGCATCACTTGGTTACTGAGGCCAATGAAACGATTCGCTCTATAGTGAAATTTTTATTTTATATAAACTCGTTAAAGCAATCTTTATTGGCAGGGTCCTTATGTTCCGGGGGGGGATGAGCACATATTAGGCTTATGATAGCGAATTTAGCATTTATTCGGATTATCATAATACGTTCGCTCACATGTCGGAAGCTTAAGACTTCTTGCTTAAGTCTGCCGCGTATAGCAAATTCGCATACGAATAAGCGCTGCTTGTTGTCTCTTTAGCAGTCACCATAGTATGTTATATGGTTTCACCTTCTTTTTGTCCGGCCCATCCCATCGTACTTCCTGGATGGTCGTTATATCTGCTTTATAGCCGTCTAGGGTTGTTCGGCTGCACGTAGTGTACTAAGGGTCCGACCATTCCACGTACAGATCTGCAAGTCGTTGGCCTTATTTCGTTTGCTGAGGTCGTCAACAGTTGAATCTTCCTTATCCGAGGCTTGTGGTTTTTCTGAACCAGTGTTTGTTTTTTTTTTACGTGGTAGGAAAGTTATGCCGACTGCACAACCCGCAACCTGGAGGGCCAGCTCCTTTTGATATACCCCTAGGACGAGGGGGTGGGTACACCGGTGCCAGTAGGCCACTATGGGACTATGAGCGTTGACATTGGACCAATAAGGGTCTTCTCCGTAACTATCTCTACTCCAAGGCCTTGACTAACATTACGAATTCCTACCGGCTTGTGTTCCGACTACGTCGAAACAGCTTGCGGAAGGTTTTTACTAAGTTCAACCTAACTGGAACTGTAGACGCCACAGTTAACTCCGCCGCTGTCTGGGACAAGGAGAAGTGCTCTAGTGAGAAAGCACTCTTTTCCCCTGTTTCATCTGCTGCCATCAAAATCCTGCAAATGGGGTGGGTTACCCATTTCTCGGATCAAGGTACTAAGCACCCAGGGGTCACCACGTGAAGGTTGAGAGTAGGAGTTGTTAGTAATTAATGAAATGTTTTAGAAGCAAACAAAATTGTGAATCAAAATTGTCATCAACATCCTGGATGTATAATTATATGATATAGAATCGGAGCACGCAGTATCAAATTGCGATCGAGACAATGCACTCGTCTAGTATATTGGATGTTCGGGCATTATGCAAAGATAACGCAAACAATGGTTCAAAGACCCAGGGTGTCTTTTTTACTAGAAAAAGAAAAGTCTACTTCTTACCAAGAAACAGACTAATATTAAATAATATACAACGGGATTGGAAATCAAGTGTTAAGTATCTTGGGGTGCACCTTGACAAATCATGAACGTTTAGTTCCCATATCCAAGAAACCATTAGAAAAGTTAATATTACAATTAAAATGCTGTATCCATTTATTAACCGGAGATCAAAAATGAGCAATGAAAACAAACTCATTCTTCTTCTTCCTTTTATCAGCGAGGCTATGATCCGAAAACAAGGGATCACAACCCTCCCACTTCACCTCATTTCTACTGATCCGCCTGTGGGGTTCGCCTATTTGACCTCAGAAAATATCGGCAGGCCTGCCGATTTTGGATCACTCGGTTACTGAGGCCAATGAAATGCCGATGTCGTCGCATTTGTCTGATCCAGGCGTTTATAGGCCTGCCTTTCCTACATCGCGATGTCTTTGAAACGTGCATTGATATTGCCTTTTTAACAGGGTTCAAATGATCTCTTCTTTGAACGTGGCAATACTAACTGAGCCGGTCGCGCTCTATTTTTTGTACGATGGTTTCCTTGATGTGAAACCTTCCACGGATCTTCGAACAAGCTTTGTCACTCCTGCTGTCATGCGAAGCATCTTCATCTCAGCTGCCGTTAATTTACTCTCATACTTTTTGTACATCGTCCAACATTGTGAACCGTATGTGAGCGCTGGACGTACAACTGCGGTGTAGAGCCTTCCTTTCAACTTAGGGGACATTTTTCTGTCACAGAAGATAGCGGAATTTTCTCGCCACTTCATCCACCCTACGCTTACGCTTACGCGATGATTGATGTCGTCATCACAAGTTGCTTTGCTATTGATCATAGATCCTAGATATTTGAACTTTTCGCACTTGGGAAGCACTGTTCCATTCAAATAAATGTCTGGAATAGGCCTGAGTGAATCAGAGAACGGGCAGCGCAAGTACTGTGTCTTTTTTGAACTAATGCGATACCCATTTCCCTCCAAAACGTCCACCCACACATCAAGAATAACTGATGTACCTTGGGGTCTATTACTTTACCTTCAAGCAGATAATCAAGGACTATAATAAAGAGCAAAGAACTTAAAACGCTTCCCTGGTGCACCCCGACTTTGATTGGGAACTCTTCGGTTACTCCAGCGGGGCATCTTACTTTTGTCTTTGCTACTTCGTACATGTCCATGATCATCTGTACATAGGTTCCTGGAACCCCTCGATGTCTTAGCGCCACCCATATCAGATCTCGTGGTTGTCTGTGGAATGCCTTTTCAAAGTCAACCAATACAATATGCAAATCCCTTAAGGAATCACGATGTTTTTCCATTATGATCCTTATACTTTGGATTGCATCTGTGGTTGATTTACCCGAGACAAACCCGCACTGATCATCAGATAGCCGTATTATTTTTCGCAGTCGGCCACCTAATACCCGCTCAACGATCTTCATGGTGTGTGACATCAGCTTGATCGAACGGTAGTTATCACAGTTTCGCGTATCACCCTTCCCTTTGTATACAGGGAGAAGGTAACTTTCCCTCCATTCATTCGGCATTGGATCACCTCTCACGAATTTGGAGATGAGAATTCTGAGCCATATGAACCCGATGTCTCCCATCTTTTTCCAGAACTCAGAGGGTATCTCGTCTGGCCCAACCACTTTTCGTTTTTTGGAGTATTTGATCGCCTCACTAACTTCTTCGACTGTAATGTCGGGTATTTGTTCACAGTTAGGGGTGGCTCTTGGAAAGTATAGCCTGGGAAACTGTTTATTCAAAAGCTCTTCACAATACTGCCGCCACCTCTGCAAAATTTTGTCGTCATCCACAAGAAGCTGGCCATGAGCATTGCTAATGAACTTTGGCGAACGAATCTCCTGAGCATTCTTTCTTCTTTGGGTGGCTATTTTGAAGATAGTGGCGCTCTTGTTCATATTGTGTCTTCGCAGCTCCTTGATAGCCTGGTTTGCATTAGCAACCGGGGAAAATATTTTCTCCAGCTCCCGATAGAGGCCCTCCGTACTCTCTGCTTGAAGCTGGGCGCACTTTTTCTTCGCTTTTTTCTTGCAACATCTGTATTCCATTTCGAGGCGAGCTTTTTCGTCACTATTATTAGAGGGGCACTTTGACCAAGCTTTGAAAGCCGCTTTCTTCTCATTTACCACTTTCTTAGCTTCATCACTCCACCACCATGTTTCTTTGGCGTGTTGATGGTTGCCTTTTGAAGCTCCTAGCAGTGATTTGGCCTTCTTTAAGCAAGTTCGCTGTAGGGAATCCCACATATTTTGTGCTCTGCACTCTTCATCCTCAGTGTTGCCGAGTGATTGCCTCTCCCAGGATCACTTTGCAATCTTTTACCCGAGGCTTCATGAAACTGGCTACCAAATGGTAGTCAATCTGAGTTTCATCTCCACCACTGCTGTAAGTGATCAGGTGTCGGCTTTGTTTGATGAACATGGTATTTAATACGATAAGACCGTGTGATTTGCACATGCTTAGGATGTCTTCACCAGGAAGGTTCCTGGTGCCATATCCTAGTCCTCCATGGCAGTCTTCAGAGTCTTCGTTTGATTTCCCGACATGTCCATTCAAATCTCCTCCAACACACAGAAATTCTTCCTTTGGGATGTTCTTAAGGAGATTGTGGAAATCTAGCCAAAATGCATCTTTATCTCTCTGATTGCACCCATTGTGGGGAGCATATGCACTGACAATATTCCACACCTCTCCTTGTATTACTAGTTTGAGAGACATCAAACGGTCGCTGGACTTCGAAATGCTCAAGACGTTTCCAAGTAGCTCTGCCGCAAGGATGATACCGATTCCGTTCTTAGCCTTTTCCGTTCCGTAGTAGAACATCTTGTAATCTTTCGTCCTAACGTCCAAGAAACGCGCCCGATTCCCGGTATTTTTCCATTTCGTCTCTTGGACACACAAGATATCCACGCGCCTTCTATTCATCATCTCTTCCAGCTCGTAACTTCGACCGGTCATGCTTCCAACGTTCCAACTCGCGACCCTCAAATTGCGTCCAAACTGTTTCATAATTTTGTTAGCCCCCGGAATCCGAATAGCTCTGACCCGAACATTTCTGCTCGGTCCAGGATCAGTACCATGCACAGCAGTGGTAGTGCCTGGCGGGGTAGTGCCTTTCCTTTTTGCAAGTATTACCATAATGATACAGTTTTGCAATACAATTTTTGCACCATATTGCGATGGTATTTGTTGTTTGACACGTGCATGCTCCTGTTTTAGTATTGTTTGATCTTTCTTTTATGACACCGGTGATCTCCAGTCGAGTCAACCCACGGACTCGCATGCACACTTGTGGGAGGGTTTTTATGGTAGTATATGTGTCGCTAGGCTCACTTGGGTGTTATATTGCCTAGATCTGATTTGTCCCCTTAGTCGCCTTTTACGACAAGCGCTAGTTGTCGGGGGGCGCTGCAGTGATATTCTTAACCCGTCCCTGCACGGGGGGAAAACAAACTCATTATCTTTAAAATAATCTTCCAATCAATAATCTTCTATGGTGTTCGGATCATAACCTCGCTGATAAAAAGGAAGAAGCTACTGCAGGCAGGAAGCAGACACCTTTCGGACTGCATAATATTTCCTCTTTCATGGAACTTGACAATCATGCCTTTCTTTCACTCATCAGGAAAGATTTCAGGTTCTCAAGCTCTCTCTACCAATTTGTGTAGAAGCTGAGCTTTTTGCTTTTTAGTGCCTTGATCTCGGTAATGATCGCATACTCATTTAGGGGTTCTGGAGCGTATTTGGTCATTCGGGCACTTCTGGCCGTTATTCAAAATAAGCCAAGAATCGTTTAAGCCTTTCACTGGGTGTTGGATATATCTAAGACTACCTGTCAGCTGTTTGTAAACAGTTCTGATAGCACACTTCTTTGGTGCCTAGTCTGCTTCTGCATTCAGTGCTTTGATGTACTTGCGCTTGTCCTATCGCACGCTACGACACGCTGGAGTAGCTACAATATGCGAGCTTTCAGACTACTACCATAGCGGCACCCAGCTGACTATGTGGTAGATTCTGTGCTTTTATTGCTACCTGTCACAAGCGGTCAGCATTGCTGTGATCCACAAACGTTTCGACGTTATTATTGCGGTTCCATAGTTCGTGTTTCCCGATCACATGTCTAACCCCTTCGTTGTCGCTACATATATTGGCATTCAGCTTCCATCACAAAGACCATGTCTCTGTTTGACGTTCTGTTGTTGTACTCACGCAGGATAACGATGGTGAACTTACACTGCTCCTTCAAGATCAGTAATAACTTCTCCGCGACCGTCGATATCAATTAAAGGTTTAGGATTTCTTGAAAAATTTGAGCAAAACTCCCAAGCCAATTACTCGTATACGTCGTTGTTGACAATGGCGTAAGAAGAAGAAGAAAAATTGATATCAATGGACAAAATCAATCTTTGCACTAAGAAGGCAATTGATTAATGCTGTACAAGACTTGATCAACTATCCCGATCCTTCTGTAAGTCTCAGACGCATGGATGCCCTTAGTTACCTTGAGGGAAGGATTCTTTGGGTGATGTTTGGTCCCGTCTGCATTAACCGAGAAAACTGGTGTGTCAAATTCACCCAGAGTAAATGACACAGTAGAGGAGGACCTATCACTTGGTGTAAGCAGCTAGCTTACAACCGAGCTGGCTGTAGAAACTTGCTGGTTACAGTGTAGGTCCACCTCGGACCGTAGCACCGTCTTACAAAGTGAGTGTATTCGGAGTGTTTTCTGATCTATGTTAGACGTCTTAGTGAGTAAATTGACTCAGAATAGAAGTGCCCGCTTTAGCACCACACTAATAACTTTGCACAAAAATTGTGACAATTAAAAGACAATGGGAGCTCTAGTAGTAAACTTATCGAAAAGTTGATAGGCTTCTTCAGATTCTGTTACTTTTCCAGAATTTTCAGAAATACCTGTGCCTTGCCTTCATAGCGCTACTCACAGTAACATATTCTAATGCAGCGAGGATACTGGTAATTTTCGTGTTCCCTGGCAAAAGTCATTTCATGATGAGCAAGGCTTTAATAAAAGAACTCTTAAACAGAGGTCATGAGGTATGAATTCCGTAAGCCACCGCTTTCATACCGTTCTAATTGAGTCCCATTTTCAGGTAACGTTTATCACTAATTACTCCATGGAAAAGAGTCTAGAAGCAAATTACACAGAGATACTTATTGATCCAGTGTATGACCTTGGGGCGAGCGGTAAGTAAACGCACTAAATAGCAAATGTCCATTATTTTAATTTTGTCATTTCAGTCAAAGAACTCTTGCAATATGAAAATGGTTTTGATTTGACAAGCTTGTCTTTGTGGGGCACTTTGAAACTGCTGGATATTTTTGGGGAGAAAGCAACCGAACATTCTCTTAAGCAGCCAAAAATTCAGGAAATTTTCCGTCGAAAAGATACAGAAAATGTGTATGATCTTCTTATATCTCAGCAGTTCTATCAAGAAGCTTTCCTAGCATTGGGCCCGAAGTATAACATCCCTGTGATAACAATAAGTACCTTAGGGTATGAGAACTATATGAGCCAGATGATGGGTTTGATTAGTCCGTGGTCATTTGTGCCTCATGGATTCTTACCACTGGACGATAAGATGACTTTATGGGAGAGAATCCAGAACACATTTGCCTCTCTATATGAAGACTTTTACAGAGAGTATGTGTACTTTCCAAAACAAGATGCTTTAGTGGAAAAATACTTGTCATACCTGCCCAGTAAGTTTATCGAACAGACCAATACGTCAGGGATTATAATATTCTTGCCTCTTAGTAAGAATTCCAAAAGTATCTCAAATGGAGAAGAATGTATCTGTGATGCTACTGAATAGTCATGTCCCGCTAACAACACCAAGACCATCGATGTTGGGAATGATACCAATCGGTGGCATGCATATCTATCCAGCTAAGCCGTTACGTAAGGACATCAAAGAGTTCTTGGATGAAGCTGAACATGGAGTTATCTACTTTAGTTTGGGTATGGTTTGAATGATTAAAAATGGTTTGAAGTTCTGAGATTTATTTATCATTTAAGGGACCAACATGAAAAGCTCTGACATGCCTCCGGAGAAGTTAAAGATATTCCTCGAAGTATTGGGCAGTATGAAGCAGAAAATCCTCTGGAAGTTTGAAGATGATAAGATTGCACAGTTTCCCGAGAATATTATGATCAGGAAGTGGATGCCTCAAAGTGATATTCTAGCGCATCCCAATGTGAAAGTGTTTATTACTCATGGTGGACTTTTTGGAAGTCAGGAGGGTGTCTATTATGGTATCCCTATGCTGGGAATGCCGATTTATTCTGATCAGGTTATAATGCAGTAACTTCTTCTTTTATTGTACTGATCACTATAGTGCCAGAAAACACCAACGATTTTTCACGGTCCCAACTCTCACGAACGTTTGACAAACATCCGAGAGTATTGTTTTCATAAACAACTTCTTCAACTTAGTCTGATGTGCATGTTTGCATTTTCCTGCTCAGCATTTATTGTATTTCGCCGGTCTGATTCTTTCCTTTTCTTTCTAGGGTTCTTAGAATCTTCATTATGCGCATTGCGCTCCCAGCGACTGCGTCCCATGCCTCCTGGCTTTTGAGCATTTCGCCAACGATGTTTTCTGGCGTCAGTGGATGGCCGAGTTCACTCCTTAGTGCATTCCTTTCGTCGAGGATTCTTGGGCATTCAAAAAATATATGTTCTGCGTTTTCTATGCAGTCAGAGTAAAGCGGACAGTAAGGGCTATTGTCGTGTTTATACTTATGTAAGTACGAACGAAAGCATCCATGGCCCGTTAGGAACTGCGTTAAGTTGAACTCAAGTTCTCCATGTTGCCTGTCGAACCATGGCTGGATTTGGTGTATGAGCCTATGGGTCCACCTGCCTTTCTCAGAAGCACTCCAGCGTTCTTGCCATTCTCTTAGGCTTTCTGCTCTATAGAGCCGGTTTTCGCTGGCCTCGTTTCTTTCTCATCTTGCGCAGTACTGACGTTGCTGTTCTACTGCCAGGATATCTATTGGGAGCATTCTCGCTACCACGCAGGCTGCATCGCTAGAAGTAGTGCGAAATGCGCAGCTAGCTCTCAATGCACATATTCGATACACAGATGTGATATGTGATCTGTATGTTTTAATTGCCATGGCCCCGGCCCAAATTGGTGCGGCGTATAGGATTATAGACGTAACCACTCTAGCCAGCAGTAACCTACGGCTATGTCTTGGTCCTCCTATGTTGGGCATGATACGCGCGAGTGCAGCACTTGCTATTGCACCTTTTCGGCCTACATACTTAAGGTGATCTCTAAATGAAAGTCTCGTTTATATCATGATACCTAGGTATTTTATATGCGGTTTAGATGTGATTTCATGGCCGCCGACTATAATGGTGAGAGTTTCTACCTTCTTCCTACTACTTATCAGGACTGCTTCAGTTTTATGCTCCGCCAGTATTAGACCAACTGAGGTGAGCCATTTTCGCATTATCCTTATTGTCGCATTGCTTATCTGTTCCACCTCCTCCAACAGTTTAGCAGTGACAATAATGGCGATATCATCAGCAAATCCCACTATATTTGTTTCCTCAGGTATAGGAAGTCGCAGTATACCGTCATACATAATATTCCAGAGCAGAGGGCCAAGGACTGAGCCCTGTGCTGCCTCTACCCTGTTACAGATGATTCGCTCCAATATTTTGCCAGCCGTATCTAACATACAGAGCGGGCGGTCTGATGATGGTTCATTTGGTGGTTTCTTACTCCTTTGGGAAGAAGTACTAGGTTTTGCCGTTTCCACTGATCCGGGAAGACTCCTTCCTTCAGGCACGAGTTGTAAATGTAAATAAACATTTCTGGGCTTACTTTTATAGCTGTCTTGAGTGCTATATTTGGGATACCATCTGGTCCAGGTGCTTTTTTATCTCCAATTTTATTGCAAATCTCGATTATTTCTTCTATGGTTACCTCTCGGATTGTTGGTGCCTCTACTATTGGATCATCCGAGAATGCGTTCTCTTGTTGATGAGGAAATAGTCCGACCACGATGTTGTGTAAGAACTCTGGGCAGGTGGAAATCTGTGGCTGGCACCTTATCAATTTTTTCATGACGATTTGGTAGGCTTTGCCCCAAGGATTTCCGTCAGCTTCATCACACAGCTCGGCGAAACACTTACGTTTGCTCTTTAGTATGGCTGTTTTAAGTTCCTTTCGAGCCACCGTGTAGTCTTCTTGCAGTTCACTGGACACGGCCCTCGCTCTAGATCGCGTATACGCCCTTCTCACTCGATGACACTTGGTACGTAGCTGCGCGATTTCTTCATTCCACCAGTAAACTGGGGACGATGTTCCATGGCATTTCTTCTCCTCATTGTGGCGTCACATGCCCGTGTAACCTCATTTATGGCCTGCATTGCTTTACTGTCCGCACGACCCGTCAGTACTGCGTTTCTGTTGAAGATACATGTGAATGCTTCCACGTTGAAAGATTCTGATTTCCAGCCTTTTTTCTGGGGTAGCCTGGCTAGCGGTGTTTGTCTTCTTGCTTCCGGCAATATTTCACATATTATCGCCTGGTGGTCGCTATGAGTATAGAGGTCACTGACTTCCTTCTTTGTTCTTCCTATCAAGGAGCTACTTACGTACGTGATGTCTATAATCGAAGCGCCGCTTCCTCTGCAAAACGTGGGTTTATTTCCGCTGTTTACTAGTACCACATCTAGGGTTGTAAAAGTCTCCAGTAGGGATCTTCCTCGTCTGTTCATTTCTTTGCATCCCCATTCAGCGGCCCATGCATTGAAGTCGCCAGCAATGATCGCCGGTTTTCGATCTAAAGCATCATTTACGAACTGTGCAGCAGCTCTTCGAACTCTGCTATCGAGAGGCTTGGTGGTGCATAGCAGCTATAAATATATATGCCATCGATTTTTGCCCATATAAAACCATCTACTGATGTTGGCATTCTCTCTTGGAAGTCGGTTTTCCCACAGGTCCATATGGCCGCCTTTCCCGTAGTGTCCGCTATCCACGCGTTTGCATCGAATTCTTTGTAGGGCTCACTAAGGATTACGACGTCTACTTTTTGTTTGCGCACAGATTGTATGATGAGATCGTTCGCAGCTTCGCAGTGATTGAGGTTGGGCTGTTTTATCTCCATATAAGGTTTTTCAGCTCTCTCAAGGCTTTTTGGAAGGCTGGGCATTTGCCGCTTCCTGTGACATGGTTGCTATTTGTGTCCTTTTTGTTACAACATAGCAGGCATTTTGGCTCTAGGGCACAAGATTTTGCGGTGTGTCCACTCGCACCACATCTAATACACCGGTCAGAAAAATCCACCGCACTTTTGCATGCTCTGGCAGTATGTCCGAAGTCCATACATTTGTATCATTTTGTTGGAGTGATTTTTTCCCGTATTCGGCAGACCACCCAGCCAATGCGCACTATGCAGGCAGTTATCAGCCTCTCAGCCACTTCCGCTGGCAGGCTCACTGTCAGTATCTGTGTCCCTGAGTAAGCTTTTCGCAGAGACTTTATGGCACTTGTTCCGACCTTATACTCTTTGGGTCCCTCTGATTGTTTGGTTAGGGCTTCGCAGATCTCTCCCTTCGTTGTGATTCCGTCCAGGTCTTTGACTTCTATGAGTACCTCGTGCGTTAGGATTTTCACTTCCGCTTCTGTTCCCAAGGCCTTTTCCACGGATGCATGAAGCTTGGTCGTTTCAGTTGTTGGGAGGCTCCTTAGTTTTAAGAGTAGGTCTCCTTTGGCTGTCCTCTTGATTTGGTTGACCTTTTGGCCGAGCTCTCTCAATTCAGGGTTGTCCTTTACCTTGTGCAGCATTTCTGCATAAGAGAGGCCATCCTTAGCTTTAATCACTAAAGCATCTGGGCGCGCTTTCAGCCTTTTTGGTACTTCCTCTTGGCTTTTCCCATTTTTCGGCTTTCGTGTTATGGGTTTCCACCTGGACGGGTTTTTCTTTTCCTATCGGGACCACGGTCTTTTTCTTCTTCGCGGCTGGGAGCTGCTGGCTCGTAGTTTTGCTTTCCCGCCTACGTTTGGGCGTTTGTGGTCGTATCTCACAGCTATCTACCACAGGCTTTGACGCCTCAGTGGTCTTCAGGACTGCTGCTCGGTAGTTTAACGGTTTTGACTGTATGGTTTGTGTAGTCTTATCCTGCCTTTCAACGTGTAAATGTTCTTGTCGTTCGTTTTCAGGGTCCAATGCCTTTTCATACGTGGTACGAATAGAACTTATCAGTTTACGAATATCGTGATGCACGTTGTTCTTATCCTTGATGAATTCAGCAAGTTCGACTATTTTTTTGCCCAGTACAGTCATCGTATCACACTTGCCTATCTCTTCATTGGAGCGTGGGTTGCTTTGAACCTCAGCTAAAGCTGTGGTAGCAGCGTCCACGCGTACGATTTGGGCGATATTATCGCCGCCTGTTCCTTTTCAAGCGGAGTATCAACTGGCGATCGAGCCAATAGTGCTCCCCTTCGAAATGGGTCTTCTATGGTTGGGGTTTTTGGCGCCCCATTTTTTTGGTTTTTTTCTGTTTCTTTTGATATTTTTATTTGGTTTATTTTTGTTTGTTTTAGTTTGTTCATTTTGAATCCCACGAGTAAGGGGGAATTGATATCGACCACGTCATAGCCCCCTGTAGCGTGGTAAGGCTTTATTTCAACCAGAGGTCACCAGGTATCTGGAGTGCTCCGTTAGAGACGCTGTATTGATTTTACATCCCCAGCACCATTCAGGCCTCAGCACGGGTCGCGTAACACCTTGACTTCGGGATAGGACACTTATTTAAGAGCGGCGTCTACTCGCTCTGTCACAGATACTTCACAGGGCTCATGTGATTTTTCCCTCACACCCTCCATTCTGCCGCTCGTGGTCGGGGACTGCTCATTGGTTATTCGCAGCTAGCCCACATATCTGAAGGCCGTTCAGCTATCCGCCACCTTGCTGACCCCCCTGGTAGCCTAAGCGCGGCCCCAGGTGGTGCAAATGTGTATGTTTGTATGTATGACGTATAGGCTGCTATCTTGAAATATTCAAACCAATGCTCGCTCGTGTGGGTTTGGGTCATATAAATAACTTTATTGTTACATCTTCATACCAATATTTACTTCTTTTGCTTTCAGTACCTCAACATGAACAAGGCGACCAAGGCGGGCTATGCCATTACACTCAACTTCCAAACCATCACCAAGGACATTCTCAAAGATTCCCTCAATGAACTTTTAGAAAACCCGTCCTACAAACAGAATGTTCAAAGACTATCTGAAATATTCCGTGATCGTATTTCAAGTCCAAGAGATACTGCAATGTATTGGGTGGACTATGTCATCCGATACAAAGGAGCTTATCACCTTCGTTCTGCTGGTCTTGACCTGGCTTGGTATGAATTCTATTTGTTGGATGTTATTGGACTAGTATTGCTGGCATTGACTACATTGGTTGGTGGTATATTTCTGGCGATTAAAAGTGTTAAAAAAAATATGAAGGCCAAGGAGAAGAGTAATTAGAGTTTGTTTCTATCATATCAATTCAAATAAAATTGAACAAAAATGAAATAACAAATTTCATTTCAACTAAAATAATATTTTCCTTTATTTTCTATTTAACAAACAATTTCAAAAATCAACAAAAAATCAATCTGAAAGGCCTTTAAGAGACATTGAAGGTCTAAAGGTAATACAAATTTGTAACGTAAAAAATTTTTTAAAAAAAATATATACAGTGAAATCCGGACATATCGACGGCGGTTATAACGACCATGCGGATATAACGACGCATATTCTGAGTCCCTTCATTTCACACCCTAGTTTCCATACTAATTCATCCTGATATCGACGTCGGATATAACGACGATTCCGGATATAGCGTCCGACTTTTGCAGGAATTTGAGTTTTTTCCTCCGGATATAGCGACGAAATAACATATACATAATGTATTATGGAGGTAGTTGGCTGTGCAAAATTGAAACCTAGGAAACAAATAACCATTTGTATATAATATAATAATAACAGCAAGTTTTTGAGTCCAATTCTTAAAAAAAAAAAGCAATCTTAAATCCGAATATGAAGACATTGAACACTCGCTTCTCACATGGTTTAAATTGCAACGAAGTAAAAATATCCCCTTGAGCAGTCGCATTTTACAAGAAAAGGCTAATCAATTTGGCATCCTACTAGGGAAAAAATATTTTAAATGTTCTGAACGTTGGATCTTTCGATTTCGACATCATAACATTGTGGTCGGTAAAATTTGTGGTGAAGCAGTAAGTGCTTCTCAAAGTGACTGAAGTCAATGGTTGAATAACGTTTTTCGGAAATTAAGAGAAGGATATACAGATTCTGAAATGTATAATGCGGATGAAACAGGGTTGTTCTATAAACTAACACCTGAACGAACGTTAAAGCTAAAGGGTGAAAAATGTATTGGTGGTAAGTTGTCAAAGACCGGATCACAGTGTTGCAAGCGGAAGTTATTTAGCATAGGTAAGTCGAAGAAACCTCGATGCTTTAAGAATGTTAAATGTTTACCGGTTGACTATGAAGCCAACAAAAAGGCGTGGGTGACTTCTGAACTTTTTGAAAAGGCGTTGAGAACATGGAATTCTGAGCTAAAGCATGAAAATAAAAAAAAAAAACTTTGGTTTTTTGATAACTGTCCTGTCCACCCACGTAGTGATAATTTGACAAATATTAAATTGGCATTTTTACGACCGAACATAACGTCCGTTATTCAACCCATCGACCAAGGAATTATAAAGTGTCTCAAATTGAATTACCAAAAAATATTGGTATTCAAAATGATAAATCATCTAGAGAATAATACTTCAGAATTTCGCGTTAGTCTTTTAGACGCAATAGAAATGATAACAACAGCATGGGAAAGACTAAGCCCAGAGATTATAAGAAAATGTTTCGCACATGCAGGCTTCTGTGAGTCTTCACCTTTACCTGTACATGTTGAGTATACCGATGGTGGACTGGATAGTTTGCCATTGGCACAACTCGCTAAAATTTGGTCGAACGAGGAAAACTACTGCAACTGGGAGACTTACATTGATGTAGATAACCATGTTTTGACGCCCCTTGACCCTACAGATCAAGAGACTGTTGAAATCGTAGCTTCAACTTCAGCTTCTGCAATAAACTTTCCAGAAGTCTTATCTGATGAGGAAGAATTTGACGATCCGGAAATTGTCGAACGAATTCCAACAGTCACAGATGCTCTAGGTGCTATTTCAGTCTTAAAAGGATTTACTCTTTTTGGAAGGTTCATTTTTTTTTTTTTTTTTTATCGGTATAGGAAACGCTCAACTGGAGCACTCAGATGCAATTGGTCCATTGTACTATCAGAGAGCAAACCCTAATTTACCCATTGTATTGGAATTTTCTTGTATTTCTAAGAAAGTCAAGCAAGCACTTCAGTGATGAGGAGCTTACAGTACCAGCACTCACCACATCCGCACCGAGGATCTGCCACCTGATACGAGCAAAGGCCGGACACTCACAGAGATAATGTTCCGCGGTGTCATCGCTCTTTCCACAAGCGTCGCAGATTGTAGTGTCACTTAAACCCAACACGTTAAGGTGCTTGGCAAAAGCAAAGTGGTTTGTCAAGACGCCAATAAGTTGTCTACAATCTTTTCTGGTGAGAGACAGCAAGAATGCCGCTGATTTCTTACAGACGTCCGGGAGCATGCGTTTAGTCAACCTGCATCCTGGAGAGTCATACTTACTTACTTACTTATGTCCTTTAACCCCTCGGGGGGCATAGGGCGTCAACCACGCCTGCGCGCCATCGTGTTCGGAGTTCTGCAACGCGTTTGAGCTGCCGCCAACTCATTCCTAAAGAGCTCGATTCCTCCTCAACTGTTCTGCGCCACGTTTGCCTAGGGCGTCCCGCTATTCTGCCTGCCTGGGTGAGCGGATTCCACTGCATAGCGTATTTCGCAATGGAGTTGTCTTCGCGCCGTAGGGTGTGTCCAATCCATTGTCACTTTCTTCTTCGTATAGTAATGCTTATAGGTTCTTGGCCCATTCTCAGATAAAGTTGTTCGTTGGAGATGCGGTTCGGCCAAAAAATCCTCAAGATGATTCTTAAGCATTTGTTTACGAAGACTTGCAGCTTGCGTGTGTTAATGGTGTCCACCTTCCAGGTACTGCACCCATAAAGCAGCACTGATTCTACGTTGGAGCGGAACAGTCGCAGCTTGGTTCTTAAGCTAATAACATTGCTTCTCCAGATTTTGGACAGCATTCCGAACGCAGCTTTAGCCTTCCCGATTCTGCTGCACACATCCAGTTCGGTGCCACCGCGATTAGCCGAGACGACACTTCCTAAATATAGAAAGTTATCAACTTTCTCGACTTGCTTTCCGGCAATGTTAAGTCGAGCGCGGGTATTGGAAGTACTCAGGGCTTTTGTTTTGGCTGTGTTTATTTTTAGCCCCACTTTGTTTGCCTCAGCTTCTAGATTTTGGGCCATCAAATGAAGATCCATTATCCGATGTGAAAGTAGACAAACATCGTCAGCGTAATCTAGGTGTTTAAGGTAAGATGTCATAGTCCAACGAATTCCAGAATTAGCTTCCGTCAATGCTGCACGGAGTACATCGCTGATAACCACCAAGAACAATAGTGGGGACAGTATGCACCCTTGACGTACTCTACTTTGGACTTCAAAGTCCTCCGACACCTTACCATTGTGCACGACGTGACACTTGCCGCCCTCATATGTAGCCTTGATAACAGCTATAAGCTTTTCTGGAATGCCTCTCCTGCGCAAGGCCAACCAGATAGCATCTCGATTCAAGCTGTCGAAAGCCTTCTCGAAGTCGATAAACAGTAAATGTAGCGGAGACCTATACTCAACGCATTGTTCGATTATGATCCGTAAGGTGTTTATGTGGTCGATGCAGGAGGATCCAGCGCGAAAGCCTGCCTGTTCGACATCGAGAGTTGAATCTAAATGATCTTTAATTCGTTCTAGAATTATTCTAGCTATTATTTTGGCTACAGCTGGAAGAACACATATACCTCTCCAGCACTCCATCAAGTTACCCTTCTTTGGAAGCTTAATGATCATCCCCCTTTTCCACTCCTGTGGAAATTGTTCACTATCCCAAGCTCTCCGTATTAGCGGATGCAGCAGATCTGCCGATGTATTTGGCGCCGCTTGAAATAGCTCGGCAGGGATGCCATCAATACCCACCGCTTTGTTTTTCTTGAGGGACTTGATTGCTGTTATTATTTCAGTTTTACTGGGAGGTACGGTGCGAATTCGGGATTTTGTTGCTTCGAACTGCTCATTCGAATTCAAGATCATACCGCCGTCGTCTAAGTGATTTAGCACTGCAGCAAAATGTTCTCTCCATCTAGTGAGCTGATCCTCATCCGAAATCAGAAGGTTACCGTCCAGACTCTTCATTGGATGTTGTTTGGAGTTTCGACCACCAATGAGCTCCTTAGTGATGTTGTAAACAGTCCTACTGTCGCACCTACTCGCTGCTTCTTCAGCCCTTGAGGCCAGTGGGTTGATATGTTGACGTTTGTCACGTCTCACACTACGCTGCACTTCTTTCTTCTTCGCACGGTATTGGGCTTCAAGCTCGGTTCTCTCTACTGCTGAGGCCGAGCCTTGATTGCTGTACGCTCATCGATCCATCTCCAGGTGTCTGTAGAAAGCCATGTGCGGTGGTGTTTCTGCTTTTTACCGACATAAGTGCGTGCCCCAGTCGCAAAAGCATTTTTCACAGCACTCCAGTGGTCATCCATGTTCTCTATGCTGCTGATTGCTCCTGCTTCTAAGGCAAGATGATCCCTGAACTGTTGGCGCACTTGGGGAACCTTGAGCCTGTCGATATTAAACCTGGTGATGTTAAGTAGGTTTGAGCGGTTGCTGTTGACGGATGCAGTACGAAGGCGTAAATGAGCTACCATAAGATGGTGATCTCGTTCTAGTCCGACGTCAGCTCCACGTCTGTTTCGGACGTCCAGGAGACAATTTCTAAAGCGGCGACTTATCGCAATGTGGTCGATCTGGTTGGATGTTCGTTGCCTATCAGTAGAGACCCAACTGATCTTATGGCAGGTGTTGTGCTTAAACAGCGTACCTCCGATGACTAAGCGGTTGGTATTGCAGAAGTCCACAAACTGCTCACCATTGTCATTACGGTCTCCCACGCCGTGAACTCCCATCACGTGCTTAAGCATGGTGTTGTCGCTACCCACCTTGGGATTGAGATCTCCCATTACCATTACGATGTCCCCATTAGGCGTTTGGTTGTAGGCAGCACCTAAGTGGCTATAAAAATTATCCTTTTCATCCTCAGTCGCGTCTAGAGTCGGAGCATAACACTGTATGATGGAAATTTTTCTAACTCTACTCTGGAACCTAGCCGTCAATATCCGGTCACTGTGGGGTTTCCAGGATATGAGGCTACTACGTGCTGCTGGAGTTAGCATGAGTCCTACGCCAGAACTCCGTGCACTTCCAGCTGGTTTACCAAAGTAGAGCATGACAGTGCTTTTTGTTGGGGAGATGTATTCCCCAGCATCGTACCATCTTATCTCGCTCAGCCCTAAGATGTCTATTTTATACCGTGCGAATTCGCGCTCCAATTGGAGGAATCTGGCGTTATAAGGCCCTTCCTTGAGTGAGCCCAGGAGGGTCTTAACGTTCCAGAATCCGATCGTTGTCCGTGTCCGATAGCCAAAGATCGTCAACAAATGATCAGTCCGTATCCGAGGCGTATGTTTCCGTTTCGGAGCAATGATTTTTTTTATGGTTGCGGCTCGCTGGGCCACAGACCAACCGACACTTATCCTGTTTTTTGGCGCAGGAAGCTCGCCATTCGTCCTCTCCCGTTAGCAATTTCCGAAGAAATTCCCAGATGGCACCACGAGGAGGTGGGAGTAGGGCTTACTAACAGAGCTGCTAGGTTTTCGGCTGCAGTGGCTCCTACTCGTTACTTAGCGGACCAGTACCTATCGGGAGATGCTGCCCCTACGAGGCCTTTGTTAGTCGTTTGCCATCCTGGAGAGTCATGCCACACACAATTGTGCTCGTGGGAGACCCAATCGTCAATGGAAGCCCTAACCGAGGACGCAGGGAGACCCAGCGCGAGTTCGGGACCTGAGAAACCATCCTCTGAGCCTTGTCTAGCAATCCCGTCGGAGATCTCGTTCCCCAAGATCCCAGTGTGACCTGGGACCCAGATAAGAGACAGAGAATTCAGCCTTGCGACCAAGTTCAAAGAGTTTTTGGTTTCATGAAATATTTTGGAAGTGGTTAAAGGGTTAAGCAATGCCTTAAGCGCAGCCTGACTGTCACTACAGACACAAATGCTACGTCCCTTCCACCTGTTCTTCACAACATAGTTCATGGCCATTAGGATTGTATAACTTTCCGCTTGGAAAACAGACGCATATTTGCCTAACGAAAAGTGAAGTCTAATGTTGTCGACTTCCACGAAGACACCAGCGCCAGACCCTTGACTGGTTTTGGAACCATCCTTGAAAATACGACTACATTCCATTCCCGGCTCAGAATCTGGCCGAAGCCAGTCCTGGACATAAGGAAAGTCGACTCTGAATTTGCGCATCAGCTGGAGTTCTGGTGTCATTGCATCAGACGGCATATCCATAAGACAGGAGTCTTAAGATAAGTGTCGCACAAGTTCACCAAAATTCCAGTGTGGAGTGTACCAAAAACCGCCCCGCCTAAGACGATGGATGGCTTTGATAGTGCAACCCATGATATAAGTATCGAGGGGAGGTAAGTTCGGCAAAGCGTCTAAAGCAGAGCCAGGCGTACTCGGGAAAGCTCCCGTGCAGCCGAGATAAGCCGTTCTTTGGAGTTTCGCGCAAAAGACAACCACATATTTACGCGAGAGCCCATTCCACCAATCAACCGAGGCATATGCGAGGAATGGTCTTATCATAGCCGTATAGATTCAGAGAACCTTATTCGGTGACAAGCCCCAAGTCTTTCCAAAAGCACCCTTACACTGCCAGAAGACTGAGAGCGCCTAGGATGTTTTCGACTCGACGTGTTTAGACCAATGGAGTTTCTTATCTAAAATCACTCACAGATATTTGGCTTTATTGGAAATGCGAATGGTGACGCCTTTTAGCACTGGCTGAGTCAGACCGGTCAAAATCCTCCTTCTCGTAAAAAGAACAACCTCAGTTTTAAGAGGATTCACCGAAAGCCCACTCCTAGTACACCATTCATCGATCATGTCCAGCGCCGCCTGCGCGTTAGCACAGACTGCCGCCAGGCATGGCCCGACAGAAAGTACGGCGACATCATCCGCATATGCCTGAGCGTAGACGTTAGAACTATTAAGAGTGTTTAACAGAGAGCTCCTGTTTACCCCTGTCATAACATATTGGCCACAATCCGCATCCACTACCAAAGTTCTATTCATTAGCATTGCTTTAATCCACAACACTAATGTTTCATCTACCCCGTGTTATCTGGCAGAGTTGCACATGCAGTCAAAAGTCGCATTGTCAAAAGCACCCTCAATGTCGATGAAGATACCCATCGCGTATTCTTTCCTATCAAGCACGCATTCAATTCTGCCCACTAAATTTTGAAGTGCGGTCTCGCAGGATTTCCCCCGCTGATAGGCATGCTGCATCTCCAATAGTGGATGCAGCCTCAAAGCACCTTTGCGCACGTGAAATTTTACCAGTCTGTCCATACTTTTCAGTAAGAAGGATGTCAAACTTATAGGTCTGAAACTCTTGACTGTCCGCCAAGGTGTAGGAATATATGCCAGCGCCAAGCCAGCCGTGAAAATTCTTTTCAGAGTAGACAATAGCTGAATAGCAGCACAGCTGGATATATTCCATCGGTGCCAGGCGATTTGAAACCATCAAAAGATGCCACAGCATATTTGATGGCCTCATCTGTTACCACGGCTGATGCAATATACCAGCTGCGCCGAGTTTTCTGACTTAGATCAAGCCCAGCCTGGGTAAGCGGACCAAGCTCCAACCTAGTGGTTATCTGATTGCCAGGAAAGTGGGTATCCAGCAGAAGACTAAAAGTTTCCGCTTTCGTCTCAGTAAACTTGCCATCAGACTTTCTCAGTGACTCCGGTTTGGTCGGCTTGCCCCTTTTGAGGACCTTAACCAACTTGCTGGTTTCACCGAGTGTCTCGATCTTTTCACAAAATTCTCTAAAAGAAGCACTTTTCGACAACCGAATTAGCTTTTTATAGTCTTTTTGCTTCGATCTAAGAAGATCCCAGTCACCTTCTAAATTTGTCTTGAGTGACCTATTTAGAAACTTTCTGGATTCTTTCCTAAGTCGCTGCAGTTCTGGGCTCCACCAGGGAACCGGAGTTCTGTGTGGGGTTTTTTTCAATGGGCACGTCAGTTCAAAACAGCTCGTAAGGACACTATTCAGGTTTTGAACAGCCTCCTCAACCTTTCGTTTCGTTCTGAGTTTAGTTGGAGTTTTGACAGATCTGTCTAGTTCTTCCCTAAACCGCACCCAGTTGGATTTCCTCGGATTCCTCCTCTCTTGCAATTTTATGGCCTCGCATTCGATTTGGAAAACGATGTATCTATGGTCTGACAAGGACACCTCCGGCAGTACCCTCCAGTTAGTAACTGACTTGAAATACCTATTAGATAAAGTCAAATCAATTACGTCCTGCCTCCTTGCCGTAACAAAAGTTGGCTGGGAGCCAACATTGTTAATTACCATACCAGACGATAGTATAAAGTCTAGGAGATGGTTTCCTCGTATGTTACATTTGCTGCTGCCCCAGACTGTATTCTGAGCATTAGCGTCGCAACACATGACTTGTCCCATTTCCCGAGTGTCACAGTACTTTATGAGTTCAGCAACCGCCTTGGGTGGTGGAGGCATTACCGAATCATAAGGGAAGTAAGCCGACGCAACGACGAAGGTTTTCCAACCTCCATTCGTTTCGTAGCTTACAGCTGCAGCAACCAGGTCCTGCCCACAGAATTGTCCAAGCTTGGTTACTGAGAGGAAATTCGGCACAATTAGACAAGCTCTCGGTCTTTCAGATCGGTCGTCACATAGCACCGTTACTCCACGAACACACCACGACTTAGATGCATACCAGTCTCTCATAAGTTGTGTTTTTTTTAAAATTTACCATATATATATATATATATATATATATTATCAGTTCTTTTATAATTCTGATTAAATAATAAAAACATAAATACATACCTACATATGTACCTACATATATGTACCTACATATATGTACCTAGCAAAGACTGTTTTTTTTTGTATATTTCTGACGTTTCTGCGTTGCGACGGGGTTATAGCGACATTCGGCTATAACGACCATTTTAGGCCGGTCCCTTCACCGTCGTTATATCCGGATTTCACTGTATAATGAAAATAAAATATGTGATATATGAATGAAAATCCGAAGTAGTATTGTAAATTTCATACATATTCTTTTTTTTTGACTCTCTTTATCCATAAATTTTTTTTGACTTGTCCATACTTTAGTTTAAAAACACCAGCACTCAAGTAACACAGAAAATGCTGACTTTGACCTGCCCTGTTTACAGTGGTGTTGAAAAAGTCCAGATATCTCGTTTTTATACGTGGTCGGTAGGTCAATCTTAAGTGGTTTAGTGGTTTAATGGCAAGAACCAACGCTAGAGTCGTGTTATTCCATAAGAAACAATTAAAAAAAAAAAAAACCTAAAAACTATAACCCTTTAAAAATGAGTTTCAATGATGTTTGATTTATTGTTTTATGTATGACTTAAGAAATAGATCTAATATTACGAGTACGTTGTCGGCTTTAGTTGTTAAAATTACAAAAAGAAAGTTGTTTTCCCTTTTTAGTACAGCGCGTGGCCGCCTTTTTTTTTTTTTTTTATAATTTGCACGCACTCAAAGCGCGCATGTTTAACATGTTTACACACAGTGCGGGCGTTGGAAAGGATGGATAGAGAGAGAGAGAAAGATTTTTGGTGTAGTTGTTCTTGAGGCTCAGTTGTTTATGCTTCAGCTATTCTCCGGGGGTGGTGTCCAGATAACTGGGGAGATTTTTTTTTATTATTGTCTTTGCTTCTGATTCACAGTACTTTTTCCCGATAACCGATGTCAAACGCAAATCATCATCAACAGAGCGAAAAATTTTTCTAGGCGCATGACCAAACTACTGCCAGTGTTATGCCTTCGCAGTAGTGTTCACAGAAGCTTTTGCAAATGATCGGACTGACTTTATATATTTCATGAGAAATAAATAAATGTTTGCCGACATCAGGATTTGAACATCAGGCAATTAACGACGTTACCACTGCATCATTGCCACCCCCAATTGGGTTTTTATAAGAGATTCAACCGTGTTTGGAATTGAATCGTGAAGGCTGGTGATATAACGGGTACAAATTTCTTCATATCAAATTTTTTCGATGTTACTTATTATTTTTTATTCGGTTTTTCAAATGTTAGTTATAAATCATTTACAAAATGTTGACAATATATATTTAAAGTTACATGCACAGAGATTACTAACAATTTAAAACGAATAAATAGGCATCATTCTACAGTACTTAATTGACTAGAGGCGAATGATCCTTCAATTGAATTTATTACAATATATTTCGTGTTTTATGTGGGGTAAATTCAACAATAACATTAAAAGAAAATTTCAAATATAACAAAAATGATGATGAAAATAGACTACATTAGGTACATTACAAACATAATTTACAAATCACAGCAAAAGTGTTGACTGCAGAACTATCCATACTAAAAATACATTTTTTACTTCGTTTAAGACCATATTGGGTTGAATTATCAATCGTAATTTAATAGGTAGTTTGTTAACAACCCTTGGTGCTACCGTAGTATAAAATTTCCAAAAATGGGTTTTATTAGCTTAGAGGATGTTTACTTAAGCCATACTATTAGTTCTTAGTCCGTGTATATTTGAGCTTCTGAGGGTAGCACTGTAACCACTTCGCATGAAAAAAAGTTTGAGAACCTGATAGATAGAGATGTCTTATTGGTAGAACTTTCACAAACCATTTAATTACATGATCATGCTTTGATTTCCCATCATTAGTTGGCGATTAAAAATTTAGGGGGACTCTAGTCATATTAAATAAGCTTAGCCAATCCTTAACCCAATACGTCGACTCCAGTGCAGTTTCTTCCGCCAGTATATTCGGTGGTAGCTCCTGTTTTACGACTTTTTGCACTTCGCCTTTTAGAAATTCGCCCAGAAATTTCTAAATCGCTCGTTCATTTTAGAATTTGCGAAATATGCAAATACAAAGGCAGCATTTGGTATGATTTCCGGAGTTAACTGTCCCAGTTTCTTGCATATTTTTGAACATATTTGTTGGCTGTATTCATACAGATAGCTTTGCAGTTGATAATATTTGCAGTATATACTTACATAAGTATATAATAATTCACCCTAGGCTATCAAACGATAGGATTTTTCAGTAATAAAGGTTTGTAATCGGCCAGCTCACTTACCCTTCTAAGCTACGGCTATAATACACGAGATTTCAGCAATTAGAAATTTTTATCTGTTGCAATGTATCAGATGCGTTAATTTTAATAACCTGTACTTAGGGAAAATATTGTAATTGTGGTGAAAAAAAAAACCTTTCGCTAGATTTTAATCAAAACTGAAGTTAAATTTTAGATTTCAATTGGCCTTGTTATACTTTATTCAATGGTTTAACTGCTTTTGGCTTAAACTCCTTATATAGTGCTTTACTTACTTTGTAAAAATATTAGCATCCGAACAATATGTCATACCAAGTTTTGAAAAAGAAATATATATAAAAAGGTTGCATATGATTTTGAAATTTTTGTTTTACCATACTTTGCAAAAACAAAGAGCGGAGTATTGTCCTCGTGTCGCTTTAGTTTACTTGAATAACTGAAGTCATTTTGGGATAGTGCGTGAATAACCCCTTAAGATATTTACTTGCAAAGAAATAAACAAGGCAACAATTTTCATATTTCATATTTCATATTTATTAATCGGTTAAACTACATTTACATAAGATAATGATAATCTCATATTTTATAAATGTGATAATTTCATGGATTAATTTTAAAATGGAGAAAAGAAAAAGTATATCTAAATTTAAAAAAGAATAAAGAAAATCAGAATAACAAATTAAAAAAAAAAGGAAAAATTCAAATTGAAAAATAATTAAGTTTACCTTCTGCCAGCCAGGTGAGATAAAAGAGTGCCACTGAAACAATCCGCATAACAAAGTCTTCTAATACCTAATGGAAGGGCGTTCCATAGACGAATGACATGAGTGAAGAACTGACGATCAGTATTCATGGAAGTAGTACGAGGAGGAATGAAAGTGAGAGATCGCGATGAACTAGAAAATCTAAGTTTTTCATATAAGTATTGAGGGTGCCTGGTAGTTATTATCTTATGCAAGTACTTCAAGGCGCAAAATTCTAAATAAGCATTTAAAGTACAACCGAGAATATTATGAACATATGACGAAACATGATCATAACGCCTTAGGTCGTACACATACCGAATTATATTGTTGAATGCCACATTCAGTTTTCTTGTAGTTTCAGCATTGTTTTTGCAGAAAATTTCGCATCCATAAGTTATAGTCGGAACCAAAAGTGACTTTGCCAACTTTAGTCGGGTCTTTAGAGGAGTATAGTGCTGCGTCATGTGGAGTTTCCTAAGACAGCCGTATATCTTACCCGTAACTACACGTACGTGATCATCCCAGGTTAGCCTATCATTGAACCACACACCCAAATTTTTGCCCTTAATTATATAGTCGACAGGCTCGTTGCCAAGACAAACAGATGGAAAACTACTCAAGTCCACTCCATTTTTGGAAATCACTAAGCATTTGGATTTTTTTGGATTCAGACGTAGGAAGTTCTCATCCGACCACTTCAAAATTTTATCGAGATCCTCGTTAAGTCTTGTGACGGAGTCTTCAATAAGACCCAGTTTACAACTTTTATACAGTTGTACATCGTCAGCGTACATATGTGTAGAGCAATGTACTATTTATTTTGGCAGCTCATTTATGAACATGGTGAATAAAAGCGGGCCCAAGATAGATCCCTGAGGTACACCTGAAGATACTTCAAGTAGACCGGATATCTTTTCATTCACCACCACTGCTTGTTTTCTACCAGATAGGTAGGATCCAATTAGTAGTACAGCAGACCATGTAAAACCATATGAATTCTCTAGTTTTGACAAAAGTTGCAAATGATCCACAGTATCAAAGGCTTTGGAGAAATCCAACAGGGTTAGAAATGTGATCATATCATTGTCCATGGCAACTCTAAGATCATCCGTAACTTTTAGGAGCGCAGATGTGCAACTATGCTTTTTTCTGAAGCCAGATTGACTTGCACACAACAGAGAGTTGCGTTCTAGGAAGTTGGAGACCTGACAATGAATGAGTTTCTCCATAACCTTTGACAAAAACGGGAGAATTGAAATAGGCCTGTATTCTGGTGGCGAAAGAGCTCTGCCTTGCTTTTTTAATACAGGAATCACCATCGCAACTTTCCAAATATTAGGGAAAGAGGATGTCATTAAAACAGTATTACAAATGTGGGTCAGAAAGGGAAGTATGTGCGGTAATACAATCTTTACAAAACATGGATGCATTTCATCTAAGCTTACAGATTTCGATTTAATATCGAGGATCGCCTTAACAACATCAGTTTGCTCGACTCTGGAGAATTCAAATAAACTAGTGTTGATAGGTGTATCTCTGGCAACTTGTGAGATGCCCACAATCTATTCGCCATCATTTGTCTCTATATTTTAACTGATTCAACGGATTGAAATATTGATAACAATTTTTAATATATTATTAAATAATGCACAGAGGTGCATAGTAAATATGAGATTCATTAAAAGTGTTGTACTTATATGGATCAAAAGAAATTGTGTTCAGTACTAGTTTAGTCATACGCTAGCTAAGAAGTTTATAGATCGTTCGACTAAGGATCGGCTATTATTTAAAAAAGTAATATAAAGCCTTAGTTAAAATCTCCTTATCCAAATCATGGTAAAGAGTAATTTTTTAAATTTTAGTTCAACATTTTATTGCAAAATTTATGTAAAGTGATTCACTGTTTCAACGTTTTTCAAAGTGTTGACAAGGTCAGATCAGATGGTTTATACATGATTTTAACTTTTATTCGATGTTAAGTGAGATTTATCTGTGCAGTACATCGAATAGACAGTAATAGGAGCTCCGCTCTAGAAGGCTTGAAAACATTCCTACATTTACCGTCCCCTTTAGAGTTATTAAAGCCTCACTAGATGCTTTACATATGATCTGGCAGTTTTTTATAGTTAAGTAATAAAATTCCATTAAGTATTCTTTGTATACAAGGGATTAATCCGTCCATTTGATAGCTCCGAACTTTTTTGTAACAAAAAAAGTCTTTTGAACACAGTTATCGCAACACTATCAATTGAGATGCATATGTACGTACATCGTAGACAGCAAGTGTTTCAAAAAATATAACTTTCGCTCACACAACTCAGACTCCGATTGAAATATTTTTTTTTTTCGTATATCGATTTCGATTTAGAGGTATTGATTGAGCTTCTTCTTCCTATTATCAGCGAGGCCATGATCCGAAAACAAGGGATCATACCCCTCCCACTTCACCGCATTTCTACTGATCCGCCTCTGGGGTTTGCCTAGAGGTATTGATTGAGCCATTGTACACAATTCTACTTACAAGAAATATTTGCTAGTCATGCCGATAAAAGTGATAAGAGATAGAAATGAGGGATGTATTGATAACGAAATGGGTAACTTTGCAAATTGCAGACAGTCATCTTATTCATTAAACCAATGACACATACAACGAGTATGTAGTACCAAGACTGCTCCTATTTATAATTGATTTAAATAATTAACCAATGTCAATGTCACTCCTCCTACAAATATTTTATAATCTACTACGCTTGCAAATGAAACATATAAATTTCTGTTTGTTTTGACTGTGCGAAATAATCTTCCAAACTACTGAATCGCTTCTGATGGAGTTTTCACCGATTCATGGACAATTAATTGCAAAAGGCGTTAGGTTTAGTGATATAACCTTCATCCGAGCAAAACCGGATACTTACGTGAGGTGAACCTGGGTTTCACCCAACACGTCTCTCCATTTAGCTCAGTCTTAACCTAATTGCCTCCAGTTGCGCACTCCAAGCTGGTCGAGGTCCCCTTAAACTGTGCGAGCCACCTACGGCGAGGAGGCCTTCTACTCCGTTGTTCCTCCGAGTTAGATTTGAAGACACTGCGAGCCGTAGCGGTGGTGTCCATTCGTTGTACATGTCCTAACCATCTCAAACGTCCAATACGCAGTTTTTTGACTAGGTCGATGTCGCTGTACAGCTTGTATAGTACGTCAATGAATCTTCTCCTCCAAAATCCGTCAACGCAAACGGGATAAAATATCTTCGAAGAATTTTTCTCTCGAAGCGACCAAGGATATCGTCATCCGCTTTCAATAAAGTCCATGTTTCAGTGCCGTAAAGTAGGACTGGGATGATCAGGGTCTTCTACAGAGTCTCCTTAGTTGCTCGAGATAGGGTTTCACTGTTGAATTGAATTATTAGCCCAAAAACTACCGATTGAAAGCGTTATTCTTACGCTGGTGTCGTTTTCAAAATGAATAGCAGAGCCAAGGCAGACAAAGTCCCTTACTACCTCAAAGTTATAGCAGCCCACTGTGACGTTCTGTCCAATTCGTCGGTGTTGATTGTCCCTTCTTATTGACAGCATATACTTGGTTTTGCCCTCGTTTACCGCTAAACCCATTTCGGCCGCTTTTGCTTCAATGTTTTTAAATACACCGGTGACGACCCGCTGAGTTCTTCGAATGATGTCAATATCGTCGGCGTATTCTGATAGATTGTGCTTGTTAGTTCCCCACATTGCCATAGCCATATCAGGTAAATTCCCCCAAACCCTAAGAGATGTAATGAACTCGGCGCTAAATTTAGTAGCGAAATGGACGGACAGCGTTGGGCTCAACGTAAACGCGTCCAAAACTGAACTAGTTCTTTTTACTAGGAAATACAAAATCCCGTTCGTAGCCCCACCTAAGCTTAGAAACACGGAACTCAGCTTTTCAAACAAAACAAAATACTTAGGGTTGACCCTCGATAGTAAACTTAACTGGAAACAGAACATTCTAGATCGAACCAAGAAAGTGGAAATCGCCATCTACACCTGTAAAAAGGCTATAGGTCCTAAATGGTGTCTTGAACCAAATATAGTCCACTGGTTGTACCTGGCGGTGGTCAGACCAATCCTGCTTTATGGCGTTCTCGTCTGGTGGCCTGCACTCGAAACAAGGTGCAACACAAACTCTATCGAAAGAGTACAACGATTAGCATGCAAATGCATCACAGGGGCTCTCAGGTCCACTCCCACAGCCGCCTTAGAAACCCTACTTAATATATATCCCATTGATATCTTTGGGAAAATGGTAGCATCTAAAGCAGCCCTAAAACTTAGAGAATCTCTCCAGTGGTCAAGCTCACAAATTGGCTACATGAAAATCTTACAAAACTCCAATCTCAGAGTAACAGATTACATATCCCCATCTATTGATTTCAATATCAATATCAAATATAACACCACCATCCCTGACAGATCCGCATGCGAGGAAGGTATCATCCTAAATGACGCCTCAATCGAAATCTATACAGATGGTTCCAAAACTTCGGAGGGCACAGGACTAGGTATATTTTCCGAATCACCTAGAATAAACGTAGCTCTCCGACTTCCGGACCACTGTAGCATCTTTCAGGCGGAAATATCGGCTGTTCGTGAAGCAGCGCGCAGACTCTCTATATACCGGATAGATGGTAAGTCTATCGTCCTTTATATAGACAGTCAGTCAGCAATTAAAGCTCTGGAAATGCCAGCAATAAGATCTAAGTTGGTCAAACATTGCCGCGAATCTCTTAACGAGATTGCGGACAGATGCAACATTACTCTGTGCTGGGTCCCAGGACACAGAGATATTCCAGGCAACTGTAAAGCGGATGAACTAGCTAAACAAGGCACCGTACTTCCTCTCGATGTAAATAGAGAGGCACCGGCACCACCAATACAATTAATGAAAATCCGTATGTTTAACGAAGCGCAATCTAGTGCAAACAACAGATGGAGTAATCTAGCTACGTGCGCATCGACCAGGAAGATCTGGCCCTTACTTGACGCAAAGAAAACCAAAAATCTCCTTTCATTAAATAGAAGGAACATAAGCCTCACAGTAGGAATAATCACAGGACACTGCTTGTTAGGTAGACACGCCACTAGAATGGGTGTCCCAGCAAACGATTTCTGCAGAAGCTGCAGAGATGAAGAGGAGGAGGAGAATAGTCTCCACCTCTTTGGCACATGCCCAGCGCTAGCCACACTAAGAAAGAAGCTACTAGGCGACTACTTCTTTGAGGACCTAAGTGACCTGTCTAACATAGACATAAGAAACTTAAATATGTAGATACATAGGTAAATCCAACTGGTTTAGCTGAAATGCCCCCCCTCCACATCACCACCACTGCTCCTCCCTCGTTATTGGTTACTATCAATCCCCAAGAGGTACTGCAACAGACACCTCCCAAGATCGATAGCTAACCCTCCCATATCACTAGACCAGTGCCTGTAAATAACATTACTGCATAGAGGTAACAGAGATTGATTGAGTCAATCAATCCCCCTATTACTCACATGCACACTACCTACACGGTGAACTAGGTATTAAGGGTTTGACTGAAGCAGTCACCCTACCTAGCCAAACCATCCCCTAAAGTTCGACTGCATACTAGTGCAAGATTGACTGCATCAGTCATCTCGCTCTACTTTGCATTCCCCACTATTTCCACGGTCCACCTAGGTACGGGTTCGATTGAAACAATCACCCTACCTAGTTCACACTTTATACATAGCAGTACTTAGAGTTCGACTGAATCAGTCACTCTATGTACGCTTATGCTCCTCCACACCTACACGGTCCACCTAGGTATGAAGGGTTTGACTGAATCAGTGACCCCACCTAGTCAATACCATGCATAACAGTAATTAGAGTTAGATTGAATCAGTCACTCTACTATACGTATGCACCTCTACGCATACACGGTTTATGGGACCTGCCAATATAACTTGCACACACAGTATAGGGGGTTCGATTGAATCAATCACCCCCCATCACTTGCTGCACACTATACCTTCTCGGTACACCTTGACTTCAGGGTTGACTGAGTCAGTCACCCTCTCTACCCTTTTCAGTCAGCATTCTCAGCCAACACCCTCATGAGAAAGGTTAAGGTTCCCCTGGTTATCGGTGACCCGACCGGTCATTACTCATGTGGTATCACAATGGACCCATGTGGTCTAAGTGTATCCTGACCCTGTCAGGACAGCCACCTTTACCTAACCTAACCTAACCTAACCTAGTTCCGCACATCCGTTCAAGTACAATATTGAATAAATCACTTGAAAGCGCATCACCTTGTCTAAAACCTTTTTTGGCATCAAATGTCTCGGTGAGGTCACTACCGACCTTGATAGAGTAGCCAGAGTTATCCATTGTCATCCTGCACAGGCGGACAAGTTTGAAACCACACTGATGGGGGCCAATTAGGCCGTTGATAAAATCTTTGAGGCATTCACACAATATCGCAGAAACGATTTTGTATGCAATGTTGATGCCTCTATAACTGGCGTAATTGAGGGGGTCTCCTTTGGACATCCAGAATACTGGAGGCATGTCTTACGTCAATCGTAATACGATCAATTTGATTGATCGTTACATGATTATTGGACCCGTCATGTCTGCTTGTGAATATTGAGATGAGGATACTATGTGATTACTAAAGTGAAGTTTCGCTCCACAGCGAAATTAATTAACCTTACTCAATTGTCAGACGTGGTGTCGTGTAGGCTATGTTTACTGACTGCCCTACCTTTTCTATTTTATATAAACACATAGAAACAATCTTTATTGGCAGGGAGCGTGAGTGCTGCCGTTGGCCCAATGAGGGGCTTCTCCGCCACTATCGCTACTCCAAGGTCTTGACTAACATTGGGAATTCCTTACCGACCTGTGTTCCGAATACGTCGAAGCACCGCGTGAAGGTTGAGAGAAGGAGTTGTAAGGCCTAGGCTAAGTAAAAATGCTTGTGTTTTCATGTAATCGCATGCACTACTGTTTGAACACATTATTACTGTGGATAGTAATAAATGAAATGTTTTAGAAGCAAACGAAACTGTGAAGGTCATCAACATCCTGGAAGTTTAAGGCCCGGTCTGTTCACATTTGGTTAAATCTCTGGTTAGGTTATCACAGATTTTGCTTAACCGATGGTTATAAATCTATGGTAACCAAAGAGTGTTTGTTCACAATATTTTTCAATTTGGTCACCAAACCATAGCTTTGTGGAAATTCGTTCTATTTTCCGGTTTTGTTCGTTTATAGAAGACGTTGAAATTTGAAATTACATACAGAATTCGAATGGATGTGAAATAAAAAAAACTCACTCCATTTTATTAGTTGTTTTTTATTTATTATATTATCTGCAATGAAATCTGTGGATGAAATTCGGCCAGAAATGCTCAAAGCTTTAGGTAAAGAGAGAGTGCAATGGCTCTCGCGTGTGATTAAAGTGGCCTGGGAATACGCTGAAACATCGGGTGATTGGCAAATGGGGGTGACAGTTCCTCTTTTTAAAAAAGGGGACAAAAGAAATTGCGCCGACTATAGGGGTATATCTCTTTTATGTCTCCCTGGAAAAGTCTTTGCTAAAGTGCTAGAAACGCGTTCCAGAGCTGTGGTTGAGGACAGTTTGGGGGATGAGCAGTGCGGTTTTCATCCCGGTAGAAGCACAACCGACCAGAATGGTTTTTGAAAAGGCCTGACACTTGTTTTGTGGATTTGGAAAAAGCATATGATAGGGTTCCTCGAGGCAAACTCTGGAGTGTTCTGCAGGAGTATGGGATTGATGGTTCCCTGTTAAGGGCGATTCAGTCTTTATATACAAACTGTAGAAGCTGTGTTCGGATAAACGGTGTTAAATCAATGGGGGTGGCAATGGTGTAGTGGTAACGTCGTCAATTGCCACGCTAATGGTTCATGGTTCAAATCCTGACGTCAGCAAGCATTTATTTATTTCTCATGAAATATATAAAGTCAGTCCGATAATTTGCAAAAGCTTCTGTGAACACTACTGCGAAGGCATAGCACTGGCAGTAGCTTGGTCAAGTGGCTGGAAAAATTGTTCGCTCTGTTGATGATGATTTGCTCTTGACATCGGTTATCGCGAAAAAAGTACTGTGAATCAAAAGCAAAGACAATAATAACAAAAATCTCCCCAGTTATCTGGACGCCACCCCCGGAGAATAGCTGAAGCATAAACTACTGAGCTTCAAGAACCACTACACCAAAAATCTTTCCCTCTCTCTCTCTCTATCCATCCTTTCCAACGCCCGCACTGTGTGTAAATATGTTAAAGGTATTCATAACCCTTTGAGTGCGCGCAAATTATAAAAAAAATTAACACGTTTCACGGTGGGTGTTGAACTCCGCCAAGGGTGCGTTTTGCCACCTCTCCTCTTCATTGTATATATGGATTGGAGGTTGTGGCGCAGCCGTGGCGGGGAATGTTTCAAAGTGGGAGACCTAAGGATTAGTCATTTGCTCTTTGCGGATGATTTGGTCATCCTTGGGTCCTCTCAAACCAAACTTCAGCGCACACTCGAAAGGTTTGTAGCCATTTGTGATGATGCTGGAATGAAGATCAACGTGAACAAGTCAGAATGGTCGTTTCCAAAAAAAACCCATTCAGTGCACTCTGCATATTAGTGGAGTTCCACTGAAGTGTTCCACCTCGGGGTCTTATTCACGAGTGATGGGAAGAGCAATGCCGAGTTATCCTGTAGAATTGGTCAGGCTGGATCAATTTTGAGAGAGCTTGGTCAATCTGTTGTAACGAAGGCCTAACTTAGTATTCAAGCTAAGCTATCGGTTTTTAACTCGGTGTATGTTCCAACTCTCACCTATGGTCATGAAATTTGGGTAGTGACCGAAAGAATAAGATTGCGGATAGAAGCTGCCGAATTGAGGTTCATTCGCGGTGTTGCTGGAATAACTCGTAGGGATCGAGTGCACAACACCAGAGTACGCAAGGCGCTCATTGTTGAGCAGCTACTTCTCCGAACGGAACAGTCTATGCTTCGGTGGTTTGGTCACGTAGTGCGTATGCCCCCAGACCGGCTTCCAAGACGTGCCATGGTGGACGTGCCATCAAGTAGGCGACTCCGCGGAAGGCCTAGAAATAGATGGTTGGACCAAGTCCGACATCTCTCCTGGAGCCGTCTAGGGATTTCTCCTGATTAGTTGGAGTCAATGGCGGAGGATCGAGAAGGATGGAGGGTCCACCTGAGCATTCTCCCCTCAGAAGGATTAGCTGGCCATTGAAAATGTATGTATGTATGTATATTATGTGTATTTTTATCGCACAATATCTGCATCGAATTTTGTTGTGTCACATAATATTGAGTCAAAAGTAACCCGCAGTGTCAAAACTAAGCATGAACAAACAAAATTCCAGCAAATCATTGGTTAAAGTGACGTTAACCGAGGAAATTCGGCTGGTTATCGATTTCTCTGGTTAACTAACCAAACTATGGATTCTCTGGTTAAAATTTCGGTGAACAAACACAATCGATGGTTATCAGCTGGAATAACCACTGGTTAAAGTTAACCGAGAGTGAACAGACCGGCCCTAAGTATATGATATAGAATCGGATCACGCAGTATCAAATTGCGATGGAGACAATGCGCTCGTCTTGTATATTGGATGTTCGGGCATTACGCAACGATAACGCAAACTCGGACCATTATGTTACTTATTTGCATCCAAGGTATGTATGTGGATATCCGCAATAGAGCGAAATTAATAAAATACTATGAGAAAGTTTGGTAAAAATAATTCAGTCGTTTTTAACCGGGCGTACGTTTATAGTATCGGTACACAACCGACTGTCATCATGTTTTTTTAATTGAAGCTGGGGTGCCCCAGGACTCGGTGCTTGGGCCAATACTGTATAATATTTACACACATGATTTCCCTATACTAAATAATTGCGAATCTGCTTTCTTTGCGGATGACATATGCATTCATTTTTTAGATTCAATTGGTTCAAACATTGAAAGTAATTTGCAATCTGATTTAAATGTAATCCAAACATACTTCGGCAAATGGAAGATTAAAATAAATGGTTCAAAGACCCAGGCTGTCTTTTTTACTAGAAAAAGAAAAGTCTACTTCTTACCAAGAAAAAGACTAGTATTAAATAATATACAACCGGATTGGAAATCAAGTGTTAAGTATCTTGGGGTGCACTTTGACAAATCATGAACGTTTAGTTCCCATATCCAAGAAACCATTAGAAAAGTTAATATTACAATTAAAATACTATATCCATTTATGAACCGGAGATCAAAAATAAGTAATGAAAACAAACTCATTATCTTTAAAGTAATCTTCCAATCAATAATCTTGTATGGTTTTTGGATCATAACCTCGCTGATAAAAAGGAAGAAGCTACTGCAGGCAGGAAGCAGACACCTTACGGACTGCATAATATTTCCTTTTTCATGCAACTTGATAATCATGTCTTTCTTTCACTCATCAGGAAAGATTTCAGGCTCTCAAGCTCTCTCTACCAATTTGTGTAGAAGCTGAGCTTTTTGTTTTTTAGTGCTTTGATCTCGGTAATGATCGCATTCATATTTAGGGGTTCTGGAGCGTATTTGGTCATTTGGGCACTTCTGGCCGTTATTCAAAATAAGCAATGAATCGTTCAAGCCTTTCACTGGGTGTTGGCTATATTTAGGACTACCTGTCAGGTGTTTTGTGATTTTGTAAACAGTTCAGACTACTACTATAGCGACACCCAGCTGACTATGTGGTAGATTCTGTGCTCTTGTTGTTACCTGTCACAAGCGGTCAGCATTGCTGTGATCCACAAACCTTTCGACGTTATTATTGCGGTTCCATAGTTCGTGTTTCCCGATCACATGTCTAACACCTTCGTTGTCGCTACATACATTGGCATTCAGCTTCCATCACAAAGACCATGTCTCTGTTTGACGTTCTGTTGTTGTACTCACGCGGGATAACGATGGTGAACTTACACTGCTCCTTCAAGATCAATAATAACTTCACCGCGACCGTCGATATCAATTAAAGGTTTAGGATTTCTTTAAAAATTTGAGCAAAACTCCCAAGCCAATTACTCGTATACGTCGCTGTTGACAATGCCATAAGAAGAAGAAGAAGAAAAATTGATGTCAATGGACAAAATCAATCTTTGCACTAAGAAGGCAATTGATTAATGCTGTACAAGACCCGATCAACCATCCCGATCCTGCTGTAAGTGTCAGAGGCATGGATGACCTTAGTTACCTTGAGGGAAGGATTCTTTGAGTGATGTTTGGTCCCGAAAAAACTGGTGTGCCAAATTCACCCAGGGTAAATAACACAGTAGAGGAGGACCTATCACTTGGTGTAAGCAGCTAGCTTACAACCGAGCTGGCTGTAGAAACTTGCTGGTTACAGTGTAGGTCCACCCCGGACCGTAGCACCATCTTACAAAGTGAGTGTATTAGAAGTGTTTTCTAATCTATGTTAGACGTCTTAGTGAGTAAATTGACTCAGAATAGAAGTGCCCCCTTTAGCACCACACTAATAACTTTGCACAAAAATTGTGACAATTAAAAGACAATGGGAGCTCTAGTAGTAAACTTATCGAAAAGTTGATAGGCTTCTTCAGATTCTGTTACTTTTCCAGAATTTTCAAAAATGCCTGTGCCTTGCCTTCATAGCGCTACTCACGGTAACATATTCTAATGCAGGGAGGATACTGGTAGTTTTCGTGTTCCCTGGCAAAAGTCATTTCATGATGAGCAAGGCTTTAATAAAAGAACTCTTAAACAGAGGTCATGAGGTATGAGTTCCGTAAGCCACCGCTGCCATACCGTTCTAATTGAGTCCCATTTTCAGGTAACGTTTATCACTAATTACTCCATGAAAAAGAGTCTAGAAGCAAATTACACAGAGATACTTATTGATCCAGTGTATGACCTTTGGGCGAACAGTAAGTAAACGCACTAAATAGCAAATGTCAATTATTTTAATTTTGTCATTTCAGTCAAAGAACTCTTGCAATATGAAAATGGTTTTGATTTGACAAGCTTGTCTTTGCGAGGCTCTTTGAAACTGCTGGATATTTTTGGGGAGAAAGCAACCGAACATTCTCTTAAGCAGCCAAAAATTCAGGAAATTTTTTACCGAAAAGATACAGAAAATGTGTATGATCTTCTTATATCTCAGCAGTTCTATCAAGAAGCTTTCCTAGCATTGGGCCCGAAGTATAATATCCCTGTGATAACAATAAGTACCTTAGGGTATGAGAACTATATGAGCCAGATGATGGGTTTGATTAGTCCGTGGTCATTTGTGCCTCATGGATTCTTACCACTGGACGATAAGATGTCTTTATGGGAGAGAATCCAGAACACATTTGCCTCTCTATATGAAGACTTTTACAGAGAGTATGTGTACTTTCCAAAACAAGATGCTTTAGTGGAAAAATACTTGTCATACCTGCCCAGTAAGTTTATCGAACAGACCAATACGTCAGGGATTAAAATATTCTTTCCTCTTAGTGAAAATTCCAAAAGTATCTCAAATGGAGAAGAATGTATCTGTGATGCTACTGAATAGTCATGTCCCGCTAACAACACTAAGACCATCGATGTTGGGAATGATACCAATCGGTGGTATGCATATCTATCCAGCTAACCCGTTACCTAAGGACATCAAAAAGTTCTTGGATGAAGCTGAACATGGAGTTATCTACTTTAGTTTGGGTATGGTTTGAATGATTAAAAATGGTTTGAAGTTCTGAGATATATTAATCGTTTAAGGGAGCAACATGAAAAGCTCTGACATGCCTCCAAAGAAGTTAAAAATATTCCTAGAAGTATTGGGCAGTATGAAGCAGAAAATCCTCTGGAAGTTTGAAGATGATAAGGTTGCACAGTTTCCCGAGAATATTATGATCAGGAAGTGGATGCCTCAAAGTGATATTTTAGCTCATCCCAATGTGAAAGTGTTTATTACCCATGGCGGACTTTTTGGAAGTCAGGAGGGTGTCTATTATGGTATCCCTATGCTGGGAATGCCGATTCATTCTGATCAGGTTAGAATTCAGTAACTTCTTCTTTTAGTGTATTGATCACTATAGTGTCAGAAGACACAAAAAGATTTTTCACGGTCCCAATTCTCGCGAACGTTTGTCAAACATCCAAGAGTATTGTTTTAAAAAACAGCTCCTTAAAAACAAAATAAAATTTTCAATTGCACAAAACGGTCCGTTCCATTGGTGCCATAAATATAACACACACAACACGAGCGGTTGCGAGAAGTAAGGCTTAGACTCTCGATGGACTGTAGTGCTACCATCTTGAAATATTCAAACCAATGCTCGCTCGTATGGGTTTGGGTCATAGAAAAAACTTTATTGTTACACCTTCATACCAATATTAACTTCTTTTGCTTTCAGTACCTCAACATGAACAAGGCAACCAAGGCGGGCTATGCCATTACACTCAACTTCCAAACCATCACCAAGGACATTCTCAAAGATTCCCTCAATGAACTTTTAGAAAACCCGTCCTACAAACAGAATGTTCAAAGACTATCTGAAATATTCCGTGATCGTATTTCAAGTCCAAGAGATACTGCCATGTACTGGGTGGACTATGTCATTCGATACAAAGGAGCTTTTCACCTTCGTTCTGCTGGTCTTGACCTGGCTTGGTATGAATTTTATTTGCTGGATGTTATTGGACTAGTATTGCTGGCATTGACTACATTGGTTGGTGGTATATTTCTGGCGATTAAAAGTGTTAAAAAAAATATGAAGGCCAAGGAGAAGAGTAATTAGAGTTTGTTTCTATCATATCAATTCAAATAAAATTGAACAAAAATGAAATAACAAATTTCATTTCAACTAAAATAATATTTTCCTTTATTTTCTATTTAACAAACAATTTAAAAAAACAACAAAAAATCAATCTGAAAAGCCTTTAATGTCTCTAATTAATAAATTGTTGTGCGCCCAAACGAGAGGTCACACACGACCCTCATTCCCACCATCAAACGACACCGCAGTCGATCGAGCGACGTCCATGTGCCATGATTCCAATTCCGAATGACCATTTCTATGTGCCCTATGTCTTGCAGTGCAACCAGCGATCGACGTTGCAATGTGATACGCTATTGTGTGACATAATAAAACACAATAGAACATGCAATGCGACTGGTGGCCGATATTGGCATAATGACATAATGCAAGACGACGCATGTGGGCCACTTAAGTGGGTTACTTCCCTTTGTGCCACCCAGAGAGGTCAATATTGGAAAATGACACGTGTCATAAAGTCATAAATGACAGAGGTCATAAAGTAAGAAAATAGAGGCATGGAGGAAAAGCGAAGACGACGAATGAGGCAGTCTGGTTCATGAGCCCATCTCGCGCACTAAATACGCCCTTACCTTATTTTCTTTATTTTTCGTACGTTGTACATCGAGATACAACATTTGGTGGCAGCGGTGGGATCTCAAGGAAAAAGCATCTGCCTTGAGTCCCGAATATTCGAATAAACGTAACTCTGTGTCAAAAAAAAAAAACAACAAAAACAAGGTGTTAAAAAAAAAAAAAAAAAAAAAAAAAAAAAAAACAAAAAGTGCCAAGTTTAACAAAGAAAAGTGCCAAGCTCAAGAAAAAAAGGTGCCAACTTCAGAAAGCAGCAGCCCCACGGAGGTATCCCAATTCCCGTGGACGAGCAGAGAGAAGGAAGGAAGAAATTGCGACGAAGAGGCAATAACATCAAGCACATCAACAAAAACAACCAGACTGCAGTACCATCAGCTCCAACCCAAGGCCATCAACCGACCAGCAACACCTCAACGGAATTAACCAACATTTCAACATGAACCGAATGTAAGCCTATAATAATTTATTTGATTGACAGTAAAAAAAAAAAAAATTAATAAAAATTTTTAACGTAAAAATTTTTTTTTTTTAAATATATACAGTGAAATCCGGATATTTGGACCTCGGTTATAACGACCATGCGGATATAACGACGCATATTCTGAGTCCCTTCATTTCACACACTAGTTTCCATACTAATTCATCCTGATATAGCGACGTCGGATATAACGACGATTCCGGATATAGCGTCCGACTTTTGCAGGAATTTGAATTTTTTCCTCCGGATATAGCGACGAAATAACATATACATAATGTATTATGTATGTAGTTGGCTGTCCAATTCTTTTAAAAAAAAGGAATCTTAAATCCGAATATGAAGACATTGAACACTCGCTTCTGACTTTTAAATTGCAACGAAGTAAAAATATCCCCTTGAGCAGTCGCATTTTACAAGAAAGGGCTAATCAATTTGGCATCCTACTAGGGAAAAATATTTTAAATGTTCTGAAAGTTGGATCTTTCGATTTCGACATCATAACATTGTGGTCGGTAAAATTTGTGGTGAAGTAGTAAGTGCTTCTCAAAGTGACTGCAGTGAATGGTTGAATAACGTTTTTCCGGAATTAAGAAAAGGATATACAGATTCTGAAATGTATAATGCGGATGAAACAGGGTTGTTCTATAAACTAACACCTGAACGAACGTTAAAGCTAAAGGGTGAAAAATGTATTGGTGGTAAGTTGTCAAAGACCGGATCACAGTGTTGCAAGCGGAAGTTATTTAGCATAGGTAAGTCGAAGAAACCTCTATGCTTTAAGAGTGTTAATTGTTTACCGGTTGGTTATGAAGCCAACAAAAAGGCGTGGGTGACTTCTGAACTTTTTGAAAAGGCGTTGAGAACATGGAATTCTGAGCTAAAGCATGAAAATAAAAAAAAAATCTTTTGTTTTTTGATATCTGTCTTGTCCACCCACGTAGTGATAATTTGACAAATATTAAATTTACATTTTTACCACCAAACACAACGTCCGTTATTCAACCCATCGACCAAGGAATTATAAAGTGTCTCAAATTGAATTACCGAAAAATATTGGTATTCAAAATGATAAATCATCTAGAGAATAATACTTCAGAATTTCGCGTTAGTCTTTTAGACGCAATAGAAATGATAACAACAGCATGGGAAAGAGTAAACCCAGAGACTATAAGAAAATGTTTCGCACATTCAGGCTTCTGTGAGTCTTCACCTTTACCTGCACATGTTGAGTATCAACCCATGATGGACTGGATAGTTTGCACAACTCGCTAAAATTTGGTCGAACGAGGAAAACTACTGCAACTGGGAGACTTACATTACAGATCAAGAGACTATTGAAATCGTAGCTTCAACTTCAGCTTCTGCAATAAACTATCCAGAAGTCTTATCTGATGAGGAAGAATTTGACGATCCGGAAATTGTCGAACGAATTCCAACAGTCACAGATGCTCTAGGTGCTATTTCAGTCTTAAAAGGATTTACTCCTTTTGGAAGGTGAAAACGAGATGGAGATTTCGTGGCTTACAAGAACTGAGAAGCGAGTGGAAAAAGTTTTTGCTGAGACAAGAAAGTTAAAGCAGCGAAATATTACAGATTTTTTTAAAGAAATGACTAAGATGCATACCAGTCTCTCATAAGTTGTTTTTTTTTTTACATTTACCACATATATATATATATATATATATATATATATATATTATCAGTTTTTTTTATAGTTCTGATTAAATAAAGAAAAATATAAATACATACCTACATATGTACCTACATGTATGTACCTAGCAAAGACTGACTTTTTTGTATTTTTCTGACGTTTCTGCGTTGCGACGGGGTTGTAGCGACATTCGGCTATAACGCCCATTTTAGGCCAGTCCCTTCACCGTCGTTATATTCGGATTTCACTGTATAATGAAAATAAGATTTGTGATATATGTAAGAAAAACCGAAGTGATATTGTAAATTTCAAACATTTTCTTTTTTTTTTAATCTCTTTATCCATAAATTTTTTTTTACTTGTCCATGCTTTAAACAGTTAATTTTTTATTAAATAAATGGATGGTTAAAGATTACAATTTCTGTTCTTTTCTTTTTTCTCTACGTGACTGAAGGCCTCCTTCTCTCTTGGCTGTTTCTATTCAAGTGAACAGAAATGGATCGACCCGAAGTTGAGTGCTAAATAATGTAATGACACCTAGATGGCGCTCACACGAATAAACGCGTTCAACTAAAATAGATAATAATATGCTTACAACTCGGCCGATCTGACAATTGGTCGACCACGAACAAGATATTAGAAAAATCAAATTTTAACAATGGTACAAAACTTTAAGTCTAAATTATATACTACTTAAGGTCTATATCTGGGGTCGAATCGCGCCCTCCGTAAACGAGTAACTTATGAACGGAATATGTGTATTTGGGATCGCGACTTCCCTGAACGTATGCACGTAAACGTAATTTGGCATCATCACTTCTGTTAACGAGTGCGTGAACATGCTCGTTCAATCAAAGTGTCATTCGATTGATCGCCACCAATCGTAATTTGTGTCAGAGAAGAAATAAGTAAGTTAAATGATTAGAAATAAAGTGAAAACTATAAGTACACAGTATTATGAACATAACTACACACAAAAAAAAAAATTGGACCAAGGTAAACACAAAAAACACAACCCAAAAAGTTATTATGGCGGAGTATATGAATGGGCATCCAAGTTTGGCAAAAAATTTGCTTCCAACTACCTGCCAAGGAAAAGCAACACCCATATAGATGTGGGACTGTTTGTTACAAAAGCTAAACATTGCTGGACCACCAATTAAGGATGCGAAATTTAGATTATCGCAGACCAAAAATTTCCGTAGTATCGACATTCAACATGACAACAAAATCGGCAACCTGATAATTTTTTACTTCCTTGCTGTGCCTAAGAAAATAACTCAAATTATATTCCTGAGAACAATCAATTCCCTCTGAGGCATCTGCCCTGATTTGTAGGGGATCACGCGGGGTATCCGAACACAATTTATCGTCTAAATGTTCCGTAATTTCGTCTATTACCTCCCCTCGCTGCTCAACGGCAAACAGCATCATACTCGTACTAGGGGAGTTTCTCGTCGCCTTGTGAATAGAATTATTAACGGCAAATTCAACCTGTAGCAGCTTACAAGACCAATCCGCATAATTGAAGGGCTCATAAAATTTTCCCAGCATGGCTTTAATCACCCGATTGATTCGCTCTACTTGCCCATTCGCCTGGGGTGAAGCCACTGCTACATTGACGTGCCCTATATTCCATTTCAGCAAGAATTTCTCAAGCTCAAGTGATGTAAAGCACGTACCTCTATCAGTCACAACTCGCCTAGGGCGACTGTAATACTGGAAGTATTTTTCCAGTGCGGCCTGCACTTCTCTCGTTCTGGTGGACCTTGTCGAATACAATTTAACGAATTTCGTAAAGGCATCTATGATACGGACGGTAGCGGACCAAAATGGTCCAAATGGATAGTATCAAACGGCAGGTATATTATACAAATTCCTTTCGCTAGAGCGAACAGGAGCGGCATACATAATACACTTGAGGCAGTCTTAGATAAACGTTTCTATCTTCTGGCGCATATTCGTAAACCAATAACAAGTGACAATCTTATCAAAACAATTATCAACCGCCTGATGCCCGAACTTTTCATGGATCAACCGAATGATATTACCCTCCATTTCATTCGGGACATAACATATAACGCTTTACTAGCATTTTTTCTAACTTTAAATACAAGTCTATCCGTCAACTCAAAGTCCTTAACTTCTTCGATCTCCATACGATCCCGCAGACTTTTAACTGCCTCGTCTCGGCCTTGGGTTATCTGAATTTGAAAATCAAAGTCGTCTATATCCCAAACGGCAGCAATCTGATATCGACGTGCCCCATGGAAACGCCACTACGGTGCTGAATCTTATAGTTATATTTCTCAAGCTCTAACGTCCAGCGAGCGATCCGTGGATTAACTTGTTTTTTATCTAACGTCATTGCTAATAAGCTACAGTCCGTCATAATCTTAAAGGGTAATCCTTCTAAATAAACCTGAAATTATTTCAGTGCATACAATATTGCAAGCGTCTCTAGCTCAAAGCTGTGTTATCTAGATTCGGCAGCAGAGGCAGTCTTCGAAAAGTATGATACCGGATGGAGTTTCCCATCGTTCTGTCTTTGCCGCAAAATGGCTCTAAATCCAATTGAGCTGGCATCACAATGTAGTTCCGTCTCTTTCGTAGAGTCATAGACGTCAAGGACGGGTGCCTCGACTAGTCTAGACTTCAGTTCCATAAACGCAATACGGCATTGTTCGTCAAAATCGAAATCGGCATTTCTCTTTAATAGGTTTTGTAACGGCTTTGCAATTCGGGATAATGAAGGGACAAATCGCTTAAAATAAGAAAACAACCCTAGGCAGGAATGCAATTGCTTCTGGTTTGTCGGAATTGGGTATCTCTTTATAGCGGCAATATGAGAGTCACTCGGGGCAATACCATGAGGTGTAACGACATTCCCTAGGTACTCTATCCTGTATAGCAAAACTTACACTTCGCAAGGATTAATTTAAGATTTCGTTGCGTAATTCGTATCAGGACAGTTCGTAATAAAATTAAATGTTCGTCAAAATCGGCAGTAGCAATCAATATATCGTCCATATAGGCAACTATTTTACCTGAATCAATCAGGTAAGCAAAAATTTGTATGTAAACAAAACTTTAATATAACACTTTAGATGAACTTTCAGACCTAAAGGACGACGACTCACTTTGCGAATTGATTAACCTACTACTCAATAATCGGATTATCAACTCTAAGCTGGTTGGGAAATCAACTAGAAGATCTGTCAGTAGAGGCACTCCGCAATATGATATTCTATCCGCTTTTCCTTGGAATCTTGTCATGAATGAACTATTCATAATCCTAGAAAGCGAGTGATGCAGATGATGTTGGTTTATCTGAAATAAAGTCCAAAACTAAGATTGGGACTTTATTTTATTGGACCTGAAGAAATTCTCAACCATAGATCAAATATTTTCTCTTATTAATGTTGCTGGAATTTACAAAAGCCAAGGAGTTGTATACCTTCTTTGTCCATTTCCGTGCAGCCTTCAATGGAATTCCTGTATACCCTTAATCACCAAGCTTTATTTAAACTAATATTGAAAGTGGGCTCACCTTTGATGCTCTTAAGGAATTCAAACTCCCCCAAAATGTGCAACGGAACCAGACTGCAAGTGAAAGCTCTCCAGACGAATTTGATAGAGGTGACAATCCTTACCAACTGCGGCCAAGGAAAACAGTGTTTATATCTCTCTTATTCTATCTGACTACCTCTTTTGTTTTAAACGACTGTAGTTTCCATTAATGGTCTGTTTCGCGATGACAATTAATAAGGCTCAGGGTCAGTCCTTAAAGAAGGCTGTAGTTGACTTAAGGACTTTCTCTGGGCTGTGGCATGCTCCAGAGTTAGCTCACCTCACAGTCTATCCATTCTACAGGCTGTTAGAACAACTGTAAACATAGTGTATAAAGAGGTGTTAAAGAAATAAGGAAACCCATCGGCAGTTATAAGAATTTCGTAACACCATAGACTAATTCCATAGGTCTACTAGTTAAATAAATACCCTGGCCTAGAGAAGTATCTGGCATGGGTGGGGAATGCTGCGCAGACTTTACCTACTCGTGATGGATTGTGGTTAATACCAAAATCGTCTGTTTTATCATTACGACCTCGAACTAAATAATATATATCATTGCATGCAAAAAAAAAAAAAAAAACCCGCACTCAATTAACACAGAAAATGTTGACTTTGACCTGCCCTGTTTAGTGTGGTGTTGAAAAAGTTCAGATATTTCGTTTTTATACGTGGTAGGTAGGTCAATAGGGTTTTTATTATTGTCTTTGCTTCTGATTCACAGTACTTTTTCCCGATAACCGATGTCAAGGGCAAATCATCATCAACACAGCGAACAATTTTTCCAGGCGCATGACCAAGCTACTGCCAGTGTTATGCCTTCGCAGTAGTGTTCACAGAAGCTTTTGCAAATGATCGGACTGACTTTATATATTTCATGAGAAATAAATAAATGTTTGCTGATATCAGGATTTGAACTATGAACCATTAGCGTGGCAATTGACGACGTTACCACTACACCATTGCCACCCCCAATTGGGTTTTTATAAGAGATTCAACCCTGTTTGGAATTGAATCGTGAAGGCTGGTGATATAACGGGTACAAATTTCTTTATATAAAATTTTTTCGATGTTGCTTTTTATTCGGTTTTTCAAATGTTAGTTATAAATAATTTACAATACAATATATATTTAAAGTTACATGCACAGAGATTACTAACAATTTAAAATGAATAAATAGGCATCATTCTACAGTACTTAATTGACTAGAGGCGAATGATCCTTCAATTGAATTTATTACAATATATTTCGTGTTTTATGTGGGGTAAATTCAACAATAACATTAAAAAAAATTACAAATATAACAAAAATGATGATGAAAATAGACTACATTAGGTACATTACAAATATAATTTACAAATCACAGCAAAAGTGTTGACTGCAGAACTATCCATACTAAAAATACATTTTTTACTTCGTTTAAGACCATATTGGGTTGAATTATCAATCGTAATTTAATAGGTAGTTTGTTAACAAGCCTTGGTGCTACCGTAGTATAAAATTTCCAAAAATGGGTTTTATTAGCTAAAAGGATGTTTACTTAAGCCATACTATTAATTCTTAGTCCGTGTATATTTGAGCTTCTGAGGGTAGCACTGTAACCACTTCGCATGAAAAAAAGTTTGAGAACCTGATAGATAGAGATGTCTTATTGGTAGAACTTTCACAAACCATTTAATTACATGATCATGCTTTGATTTCCCATCATTAGTTGGCGATTAAAAATTTAGGGGGACTCTAGTCATATTAAATAAGCTTAGCCAATCCTTAACCCAATACGTCGACTCCAGTGCAGTTTCTTCCGCCAGTATCTTCGGTGGTAGCTCCTGTTTTACGATTTTTTGCACTTCGCCACTTAGAAATTCGCCCAGAAATTTCTAAATCGCTCGTTCATTTTAGAATTTGCGAAATATGCAAATACAAAGGCAGCATTTGGTATGATTTCCGGAGTTAACTGTCCCAGTTTCTTGCATAGTTTTGAACATATTTGTTGGCTGTATTCATACAGATAGCTTTGCAGTTGATAATATTTGCAGTATATACTTACATAAGTATATAATAATTCACCCTAGGCTATCAAACAATAGGATTTTTCAGTAATAAAGGTTTGTAATCGGCCAGCTCACTTACCCTTCTAGGCTACGGCTATAATACACGAGATTTCAGCAATTAGAAATATTTATCTGTTGCAATGTATCAGATGCGTTAATTTTAATAACCTGTACTTAGGGAAAATATTGTAATTGTGGTGAAAAAAAAAACCTTTCGCTAAATTTTAATCAAAACTGAAGTTAAATTTTAGATTTCAATTGGCCTTGTTATTCAATGGTTTAACTGTTTTTGGCTTAAACTCCTTATATAGTGCTTTACTTTCTTTGTAAAAATATTAGCATCCGAACAATATGGCATACCAAGTTTTGAAAAAGAAATATATATAAAAAGGTTGCATATGATTTTTTAATTTTTGTTTAAGCATACTTTGCAAAAACAAAGAGCGGAGTATTGTCCTCGCGTCGCTTTAGTTTACTTGAATAACTGAAGTCATTTTGGGATAGTGCGTGAATAACCCCTTAAGATATTTACTTGCAAAGAAATAAACAAGGCAACAATGCCCACAATCTATTCGCCATCATTTGTCTCTATATTTTAACTGATTCAACGGATTGAAATATTGATAACGATTTTTAATATATCATTAAATAATGCATAGAGGTGCATAGTAAATATGAGATTCATTAAAACTGTTGTACTTATATGGATCAAAAGAAATTGTGTTCAGTACTAGTTTAGTCATACGCTAGCTAAGAAGTTTATAGATCGTTCGACTAAGGATCGGTTAATATTTAAAAAAGTAATTGAAAGCCTTACTTAAAGTCTCCTTATCAAAATCATGGTAAAGAGTAATTTTTTAAATTTTAGTTCAACATTTTATTGCAAAATTTATGTAAAGTGATTCACTGTTTCAACGTTTTCCAAAGTGTTGACAAGGTCAGATCAGATGGTTTATACATGGTTTTAACTTTTATTCGATGTAAAGTGAGATTTATCTGTGCAGTACATCGAATAGATAGTAATTGGAGCTCCGCTCTAAACCCTCACTAGATGCTGTACATATGATCTGGCAGTTTTTTTTATAGTTAAGTAATAAAATTCAATTAAGTATTCTTTGTATACAAGGGATTAATCTGTCCATTTGATAGCTCCGAATTTCGCTATAACAAAAAAGTCTTTTGAACAGAGTTATCGCAACCCATCAATTGAGATGCATATGTACGTACATCGTAGACAGCAAATGGTTCAAAAAATATAACTTTCGCTCATTACACAACTTAGAGTTCGATTAAAATATTTCTTTTTCGTATATCGATTTCAATTAAGAGGTATTGATTGAGCTTCTTCTTCCTTTTATCAGCGAGGCCATGATCCGAAAACAAGGGATCATAACCCTCCCACTTCATCGCATTTTTACTGATCCGCCTGTGGGGTTCGCCTAGAGGTATTGTTGACATCTCCATCGGGATGTCAACAATATCTTCAAAGTCGTAATGCGAAAGCTAGGAACAATGCCTCTAGGCTAGGTTCGCCTAGATGTATTGTTGACATCTTCGTCGGGATGTCAACAATATCTTCAAAGTCGTAATGCGAAAACTAGGAACACAGATGGCTAGCCCTGTCCTCGGCGAAGAAAGGATGGATTTTATAGTGAACACACTCTTCCCAACGCATCGTGCTCGGCCTTCCGATACCTCTCTGACCCAACGACCAGAAACCCCGATGTTCAGTAAAGAAGAGTTGATCCTCGCGTCGAAAACACTACAAAACCGAAATGCACCGGGATCCGACGGAATACGAGCAGAGGTGCTCAAGACGATTGCCCAGACATGTCCTCAGCTGCTGCTGAACGTGTAGAATGGCTGTCTCCGGGATGGCTGTCTCCCTAGGAGCTGGAAGTTACAGCGCTTGGTACTGATCAGCAAGGGAAAAGGAGATCCGGATTCTCCATCAGCGTGCAGGCCTTTGTGTATGCTGGACACCGCAGGGAAACTCATAGAAATGTTGCTAAAACTAATTCTTCAGCAGCCGTGCAGAGAGCAGGAGATTTGTCGGAAAGACAGCACGGATTCAGAAAGGGCCACTCTACGATTAGAGCAATTGAAGAAGTTGTAAGGACCGTCAAATTGGCTCAACAGGGCAACCACTATTCAAGGAAAATCGTATTGCTAGCAACTCTGGACATGCGAAATGCCTTCAATTCAGCCAGATGGAGCGATATGCTGAACGTCCTCGAAAGTGTTTTTGATATTCCCGAATATCTCTTGCGGATGGTGAAGGACTATCTCAAGGACCGGAAGCTGTTATACAACACCACAGAAGGAGCACGAATAAAGGAGATTACTGCTGGAGCAGCTCAGGGATCAATCCTTGGATCCGATCTCTGGAAAATCTCCATTCTTCGTATGGAAATGGTAGTTTACGCAGATGATATCGCCGCGGTGATTACGGCAAGAGACACCGAGAGCGCGCAAAGAAAACTCAACCAGGTGATGAGGCGAGTGCACCTCTGGATGGAAGAACATGGCTTAAGTCTGGCCACAGAAAAGACGGAGATAGTCCTTTTGAGAAAGAAGAGGATTCCAACTATTGTCGACTTCCAAGTCGGGTCTGAGGCAATAACCAGCAAGGAAGCGGTGAAGTACCTGGGGATGGCCCTAAACACAAAGCTCACTTTCTGGCACCAAATAAGATCTGCTTTGGAACGAGCTACGAAGGTCACAATGTCACTAAGCAGATTAATGGCAAACGTTGGAGGCCCAACAGCCAGCAAGAGAAAACTCCTGATGACGGTTACCCACGCCATTCTTCTCTATGGGTACGACATATAGGGCCGACGCACTAAGACAAGAGAAATACAGGAAGCAAATGGCCGCAGTACAAAGGCGAGCGGCACTACATCGCAACCAGCCGTCCTCATAGTCGCGGAAGTGACCCCTATTGACTTCCTTGCGGCAGAGAGGAAGTACGTCTACGACGAAAAGGCGGAAATTGGAGTGGAAGCGGCAACCGAGGAGGCGAAGGAGCTCACCAAACAGAAATGGCAGGAGAGATGAAGCTTAGAAAGCAGAGGACGATGGACCGCGAGGCTGATCAGCAACATCGCTGAATGGAAGGGACGGAAACACGGAGCAGTAATTCACGTCACCCAATTTCTTACCGGACACGGTTATTTCAACGCCTACCTGCACAGAATGGGCAAAACAGGGATCCCGGCTTGCCAATATGGCGACGCAGAATTGGACGACGCAAACCACACGTTCTTCGAGTGCAACAGATGGAAGTTGAAAGGGGGGCGCTAGAATCTCTAATCGGCGCCATCACCCCGGAAAATATAGTATCAAAAATGTCAATGAGTGACCAGAGCTGGAATCAAGTACGATCATTTATAGAAAAAGTACTTAAAACAGAAAAGCGAGAGGAAGACATAATAATCACCCTCATGAGATTTATGTAAGCCTGATGTAAGCCTTACCGGCAAGAAAGAATTAACCCGTAAGTAACAGACAAATATGAAAAAGCCGGCCCCGAAAGGGGAAAGAAAACGACACCACCCTGAAGTAATGCAAAGCCGGTTCCGGAGTGGATGGTGTCAAGTTGAAAAAGTGTTTAAGGTAGTTTTTTAGTGAGTAGAAAGTCCCACACTATTTGAAACAGAGCGGGCCTGTTTCTCGTGAGCAGTAGCGTTAGGCAAAAAAAAAAAAGAGGTGTTGATTGAGCTATTGTATACAATTTTACTTACAAGAAATATTTGCTGATAAAAGTGGTAAGAGATAGGCATGGGGGATCCATTGATAACGAAATTTGTAACTTTGCAAATTGCAGACAGTCAGCTTATTCATTCAACCGATGACACATACAACGAGTATGTAGTACCAAGACTGCTCCTATTTATAATTGATTTAAATAATTAACCAATGTCAATGCCACTCTTCCTACAAATATTTTATAATCTACTACCCTTGCAAATGAAACATATAAATTTCTGCTTGTTTTGTCTGTGCGAAATAATCTTCCAAACTACTAAATCGCTTCTGATGGAGTTTTCACCGATTCATGGACAATTAATTGCAAAAGGCGTTAGGTTTAGTAATATAGCCTTCATCCGAGCAAATCCGGATACTTACGTGTGGTGAGCCTGGGCTTCAACCAACACGTCTCTCCATTTAGATCAGTCTTTAGCTAATTGCTTCCAGTTGCGCACTCCAAGCTGATCGAGGTCCCCTTAAACTGTGCGAGCCAGCTACGGTGAGGAGCCCTTCTACTCCGTCGTCCTTCCGAGTTAGATTTGAAGACACTGCGAGGCGTTGCGGTGGTGTCCATTTGTTGTACATGTCCTAGCCATCTAAAACGTCCAATACGCAATTTTTTGACTAGGTCGATGTCGCTGTACAGCTTGTATAGTTCGTCAATGAATCTTCTCCTCCAAAATCCGTCAACGCAAACGGGACCAAATATCTACGAAGAATTTTTCTCTCGAAGCGACCAAGGCTATCTTCATCCGCTTTCAATAAAGTCCATGTTTCAGTGCCGTAAAGCAGGACTGGGATGATCAGGGTCTTCTACAGAGTCTCCTTAGTTGCTCGAGATAGGGTTTCACTGTTGAATTGAATTATTAGCCCAAAAACTACCGATTGAAAGCGTTATTCTTACGCTGGTGTCGTTTTCAAAATGAATAGCAGAGCCAAGGCAGACAAAGTCAGTCATAGCTTAGTCATAGCAGCCCACTGTGACGTTCTGTCCAATTCGTCGGTGTTGATTGGCCCTTCTTATTGACAGCATATACTTGGTTTTGACCTCGTTTACCGCTAAACCCATTTTGGCCGCTTTTGCTTCAATGTTTTCAAACACACTGGTGACAGCCCGCTGAGTTCTTCGAATAATGTCAATATCGTCGGCGTATGCAAGCAGTGATATATTGATAGCAGTGATTTCTGATTGATTGTGCCTCTGGTGTTGTCTTGTTAGTTCCGCACAATAAATAAATCACATGACAGCATATCACCTTTTTTGGCATCAAATGTCAGGCTGCGCTTAAAGCCTTGCTTAACCCTTTAACCACTTCCAAAATAGTTCGTGAAACCAAAAACTCTTTGAACTCGGTCGCAAGGCTGAATTCTTTGTCTCTTATCTGGGTCCCAGGTCACACTGGGATCTTGGGAAACGACATCTCCGATGAGATTGCTAGACAAGGCTCAGAGGAGGCTTTCACAGGTCCCGCACCCGCGTTGGGTCTTCCAGCGTCCTCGGTTAGGGCTTCCATTGACGATTGAGTCTCTCACGAGCACAATTGTGTGTGGCATGACTCTCCAGGTTGCAGGTTAACTAAACGCATGCTCCCGGACGTCTGTAAGAAATCAGCGGCATTCTTGCTGTCTCTCAGCAGAAAAGACTGTAGACAACTTATCGGCGTCTTGACAGGCCACTTCGCTTTTGCCAAGCACCTTAACGTGTTAGGCTTAAGTGACACTACAATCTGCGACGCTTGTGGAGAGAGGGACCACACCGCGGAACATTGTCTCTGTGAGTGTCCGGCCTTTGCTCGTATCAGGTGGCAGATCTTCGGTGCGGATGTGGTGAGTGCTGGTACTGTAAGCTCCTCATCACTGAAGTGCTTTCTTGGCTTTCTTCGAAAGTCAAGGAAATTCCAATAAAATGGGTAAATCAGGATTTGCTCTCTGGCAGTACAATGGACCAGTTGTGTCTGAGTGCTCCAGTCGAGTGTTTCCTATCCCGACAAAAAAAAAAAAAGCCATGATTGTCAAGTCCCATGAAAAAGGAAATATTATGCAGGCCGAAAACAGGAAAGGTATCTGCTTCCTACCTACAGTAGCTAAGTTATAAGTAATTCTGAAGCGTATAAAAGAATACGATAACTAATAAGCAGGCTGTCGTTCTGGATGCTCCTGTGTTGACCACATCAACACCCTACGAATTATTAGTTAGCAGTAAGTTAGATACAGATCGCTACTCCATCTGCTAAAATGTAGTTCGCCAGTGTTAACAGGGAATTTCTTACGCCAATCCTGATCTTTTCCACAAATTTAGAGATACTCAATCCATATATGCTCTGGCCTCTCCAGGTTGTAAATACTCGACGTCAAACTTTCATAGTATTTTATTAATTTCGCTCTATTCCGAGAAATGAGTAACCAACGTCGTTTGGAGAATTTTGATGGCAGCAGATAAAAGAGAGGAAAAGAGTGCTTTCTCACTAGAGCACTTCTTCTTGTTCCAGACAGCAGCGGATGAAATCCCTAGATGGAGTCAACGGAGGCGTCTACATATCTAGTTAGGTGGAACTTAGTAAACACCTTGCGCGAGCTGCTTCGACGTATTCGGAACATTTGGCCCCTTATTGGGCCAACGGAAGCACTCATGCTCCCGTAGTGGACTGCTGGCACCGGTGTACCCGCCCCTGCGTCCTCGGGGTATTTCAAAAGGAACTGGCCTCCAGGTTGGGCGGTTGTGCGGTCGGTGTAACTTTCCTACCACATAAAAAAAACACTGGTTCAGAACAAACACAACACTCGGATAAGGACGATTTAACTGCAAACGAAATAAGGACAACGACTTTCGGATCTGTACGTGGAATGCAAACCACGTGCAGCCGAACAGCCCTAGGCGGCTATAAAATAGATATAACCGCAATCCAGGAAGTGCGATGGGATGGACCGGACAAAAAGAAGATGAAACAGTATGACATATACTATGGTGATTGCTAAAGAGACAACAAGCAACGCTTATTTGTATGTTGATTTGCTATACGCGGCAGACTTACGCAAGGAGTTTTAAGCTTCCGACATGTGAGCGAATGTATTTTGACAATCCGGATAAAGGCTAAATTCGCTATCATAAGTCTAATATGTGCTCATCTCCCCACGGAACACAAGGACCCTGCCAATAAAGATTATTTCTATGTGTTTATAGAAAATAGAAAAGGTAGGGCAGTCAGTAAACATAGCCTACGGAACACCACGTCTGACAATGGATTAAGGTTAATTAATTTCGCTGTGGAGCGAAACTTTCTTAAGGATTTTCTGGCCCAATCGTATCTCTAACGAACACCTTTACGAGAGAACGGGTCAGGAACCAATAGGCACAACTATCCAACGGCGGAAGTGGCAGTGGATTGGTCACACGTTCCGAAAGGGTGACAGCTCCATAGCGAACCATGCTATGCAATGGAACCCTCTAACTCAGGATGGCAGAAGACCTGGCGGTCCGCGGAAAACATGGCGCAGAACAGTCGAGAAGGAGGCACGGCAGTTAGGGAAAAGTTGGGGAGAACTCAGACACATTGCCAGAAACCGTACACGATGGCGCGTCGGCGTAGTAGAGGCCCTAGGACCCACAAGGGGATACAGGACATAAGTAAGTGGAGCGAAACGTCACTTTAGTAATAACATAGTTTCCTCATCTCAATATTCACAAGCAGACATGGCGGTCAAATGGTCATGTAACGATCGTTACAAATTGATCAAATTGATCGTATTACGATTGACGTAAGACATGCCTCCAGTATTCTGGATGTCCGAAGGAGACCCCCTCAACTGCGCCAGTTATAGAGGCATAAACATTGCATACAAAATCATTTCTGCGATATTGTGTGAATGACTGAAACATTTGATCAATAGCCTAATTGGCCCCCATCAGCGTGGTTTCAGACTTGTCCGTCTGTGCAGGATGACAATGTAGAACGCTCGCTACTCCAACAAGGTCGGTAGTGACCTCACCGGCAATCATGGCTTTCTTTCGCTCGTCAGGAAAGATTTCAGCCTCTCAAGCTCTCTCTACCAATTTGTGTAGAAGCTCAGCTGATACCATTGACGCTGCTAGTAGGTTAGGTTCGGTTAGGTTGAAGTGGCTGCCAGCTGAGAAACGCCAACACACTTAGACTAATAATAGGTCCATTGTGATACCACATGGATCATGGGAGAAATTTCCTCCTACCTACTCGTTAAACCATTTTCAGCTTCTTATGAAGCGTAGGAGGCTCTTGATATCTATATTTTTCAGGTCGCGTATGTTGTTGTAAAAAGAGGCTCCTAGGTGAAGCTTCCTTCTATGGGAGAGAGCTGGGCAGGAACAAAGAAGATGCGGAATAGTTTCCTCCTCTTCGTCATCCATGCAGCTTCCACAAAAGTCGTTCGCAAAAACGCCTAGCCTTGCAGCATGTTTGCCTATTAGACAGTGTCTAGAGATGACACCTATTATAGCGCCGATATGCAATTTGTAGAGAGAAATCAAAAACTTAGAACGTTTTAGCTCTAGCTTCGGCCAAATTTGTTTTGCCGCTAGACATGTGGATCTACTTGTCCACCTAAGGTTCGTACTCTCGATAGCATCCAGCTTAAATTTAAGTTTGCAAGTAGCGATTGGTATACCTAAGGAGCCTTTGTCCGGCAGGATGGGTATAGTTGTTCCTATTCTGGCGAGTTCATCGGCCTTACAATTCCCTGGAATGTCCCTATGCCGCGGCACCCAACACAGGTGAATATTGAACTGCTCAGCCATCTCCACGAGAGACGATCGGCAGTCTAGAGCTACTAAGGAATTTATATTTTGGGGACCTGCATTGCGATTGATCGGGAAACTACTGACTGCCCAAAACTTGGCTTGGGCCAGTAGCGCAACAATCAAGTTCGTGATGAAGTGCTTACTTTACCTCCTAGTGGTGGTCCCCGGGCAACTATACGTATAAATCCTTATACGTATAGGCCAAAATTGTAAGTGCGGGTTGTCTAGGGCCTTGATTCTAGGCTAGGTAATGTGGGCCAGCAACCTGCGTTACTGAAACCAGCTCGCTACTGAAACCGACACTATGCCTCGGATAAGGACTGATCACATGTTGACGACTTTTGGCTATTGTACCCGGACAAAGATAGGTTTCTGGAATGTAAAGACGCTCCTCGACTCGGGAAGAGAAGGTCCTTACAATGCCAGATTCCTCCAACTGGAAAAGGAATTCATGCGATATAAACTGGACATTTTGGGGGCAAGTGAAGTAAGATGGTTAGAAGCGGGCGAGTACCAGTCTCCAACGCGTAACACTGTACTACTCTATTCTGGAAGACCATCCGGAAGTCCGCGGGAATATGGAGTCGGACTACTGCTAACAACAACAGCACGCAAGGGCCTGATTTCCTGGCAGCCTCATGGTGATAGGATTTTGACGGCCAGATTCCGGACTAGAGTACGACGCGTCACCATCATACAGTGTTACGCCCCAACGAATAGTTCGTCTGAGGACGAAAAGGAGAGCTTCTACAATCTCTTAAGCGCCGTCTTCAACACAACACCAAATGGAGACATTGTCATAGTGATGGGGGATTTGAATGCCAAGGTAGGCAGCGACAACGAAGGGCTCAAGCATGTAATCGGGAAGCATGGACTAGGCAACCGCAATGACAACGGCGAAAGGTTTGTGGATTTCTGCAATGCCAACCGCCTTGTGATAGGTGGCACCATGTTTGAGCACAAGACCTGCCACAAAGTCAGCTGGGTTTCCAATGACAGGCAAGCAACCTCCAACCAAATTGACCATTTTGCTATCAGCCGCCGCTTTAGAAGTAGTCTCCTGGACGTCCGAAACAGACGAGGGGCAGATGTGGGGATAGTACGTGATCACCATCTTATGATAGCTACTCTCCAACTACGCACTGCTGCAGTTCGAAGATCCCACGACAACACAAGAATGCCCAGGTTCAACATCGATAGACTTAGTGATCCCTCAGTGCGCCAACAATTAAGGGAGCACTTTTCGCAAGGTGTGGAAGCAATCAGCAGCTCAATGCCCGCAACCATCCAAGACCATTGGTGTGCTGTGAAAAATGTTTTTACATCTGGTGCTGAAAGAATTGTCGGTCGATCACAGGGAAGACATAGGGCGTGGCTTTCCGAGGATACCTGGAGACGGATTGACGAACGAAAACAGCTAAAAGCTCGCGTTGCAGCTACCCCAGCAGCAGGGAGAAGCGAGCTAGAGTCCCTATATCGCATGAAGATGAGAGAAGTTCAGCGTAGCGTACGACGTGACAAGCGCAACTACATCAACGCGCTGGCTACAGAAGCAGAAGAAGCTGCACGGAGGTGCGACAGCAGGACTGTCTACAGAATCACGAAAGAGCTGACAGGTGGTCGCAGCTCCAGCCAATACCTAGTGAAAAGCCTAGACGGCTCCTTGCTCATTTCGGATGAGGACCAGCTCAAGAGATGGAAAGAGCATTTTGCTACGGTTTTGAACCGTGTATTCGCTAGCGATATGCTCCCAAATCAGACTGAGATGCCCGAGGTGAGAAGTTCCCGAATACGCACCACGACTCCCAGTAATGATGAGATCATTACCGCGATCAAGGCACTCAAAACCAACAAGGCGGTAGGACTTGACGGTATTCCAGCAGAGCTCTTACGAGCAACGCCAACAACATCGGCTGAGCTTCTGCTTCCACTTATTGATAGAGCTTGGGAAGCTGAGAGCTTTCCTAACGAGTGGAAAAAGGGAATGATCGTCAAGCTTCCTAAGAAAGGAAATTTAATGGAGTGCGGAAACTGGAGGGGTATCTGCGTGCTGCCTGCTGTAGCTAAGATAATAGCTAAAATCATCCTTGAGCGAATCAAACAACATCTCGAAGACACACTCGATGCCGAACAAGCAGGTTTCCGCTCTGGATCCTCCTGTGCCGACCACATCAACACCCTGCGGATTATCATCGAACAGTGTGTCGAATATCGATCGCCACTGCACCTGCTGTTCATCGATTTTGAGAAGGCGTTCGATAGTGTCAACAGGGAGTTTATTTGGCGTGCCTTACGCAGGAGAGGCATTCCCGATAAACTAATTGCTATTATCAAAGCTACATATGAAGGCTCCAAATGTCACGTTCTGCACAGGGGAAGGTTGTCTGAGGAATTTGAGATCCAAAGTGGGGTAAGACAAGGCTGTATCCTTTCACCAATATTATTCCTATTGGTGATTAGCGATGTGCTTCATGCAGCTTTGTCGACGGGAAACGGAGGAATTCGATGGACTCTTACATCTCAACTGAAGCATCTTGACTACGCAGACGATGTATGCTTACTCTCCCACAGAATTATGGACCTCCACCAAATGACAGCAGATGTGGAGAGGGAGGCAGGTGTCGTCGGGCTGAAAATTAATACGACAAAAACTAAAATCATCAGCCTTGGAACTAACTCATCGGCTCAAATATGCATTGCTGGACAACCGGTAGAGAGAGTAGAGGATTTCCAGTATCTTGGGAGTATTGTCTCGACCGATGGTGGAACCGAACTGGATATAGCCAACAGGATCGCCAAAGCAAAGTCCGCGTTCGGGATGTTGTCCAAAATATGGCGAAGCAATGCAATCAGTTTGAGCACCAAAATAAGACTGTTCCGCTCCAACGTTGAATCCGTGCTGCTATATGGTTGCAGCACGTGGAGAGTGACCACTACTATCACCAGAAAGCTGCAAACGTTCGTTAATAGGTGTCTGCGCAATATCTTAAGGATTTTCTGGCCCAATTGTATCTCTAACGAACACCTTTACGAGAGAACGGGTCAGGAACCAATAGGCACAACTATCCAACGGCGGAAGTGGCAGTGGATTGGTCACACGTTCCGAAAGGGTGACAGCTCCATAGCGAACCATGCTATGCAATGGAACCCTCTAACTCAGGATGGCAGAAGACCTGGCGGTCCGCGGAAAACATGGCGCAGAACAGTCGAGAAGGAGGCACGGCAGTTAGGGAAAAGTTGGGGAGAACTCAGACACATTGCCAGAAACCGTACACGATGGCGCGTAGGCGTAGTAGAGGCCCTAGGACCCACAAGGGGATACAGGACATAAGTAAGTAAGTAAGGAATTTATAGAGGTCGATTCCAAGGATTTGATTGCTGCTTGTAAGTCTTACATTTTTTTGCGTTTTAGTGCTTTGAACTCGGTAATGATCGCATCCTCATTTAGGGGTTCTGGTGCGTATTTGAGCATTTGGACACTTCTGGGCCTTATTCGAAATAAGCAAAGAATCGTTCCAGCCTTTCACTGGGTGTTGGATATATCTAGGACTACCTGTCAGCTCTTTTCTTATTTTGTAAACAGTTCTGATACCACACCTCTTTGGTGCCTAGTCTGCTTCAGCAGTCAGTGGAATAGCTGGAGTAGCTATAATATGCGAGCTTTCAGACTACTTCGACAACGGTACCCAGCTGACTTTGTGGTAGACCTTGTGCTCATGTTGCTACCTGTCACAAGCGATTGGCATTCCTGTGATCCTTTCGACGTTATTATTGCCGTTGTAAAGTTCGTGCTTCCCGATCACATGTCTAAGCCCTTCATTGTCGCTGCATAAGTTGGCATTCAGCTTCCATCACAAAGACCATGTCTCTGTTTGACATTCTGTTGTTGTGCTCACACAGGATAACGATGGTGAACTTACACTGCTCCATCAAGACCAGTAATACATTCATAGCGACTTTCAAAATCAATTAAAGGTTTAGGATTTCTTGAAAAATTTGAGCAAAACTCCCAAGCCAATTACTCGTATACGTCGTTGTTGACAATGGCGTAAGAAGAAGAAGAAAAAGTGATGTCAATGGACAAAATCAATCTTTGCACTAAGAAGGCAATTGATTAATGCTGTACCAGACTCTAAGTATCCCGGTCCTGTTGTAAGTTGTAAAGTTGTTGTAAGTATCAGAGGCATGGAAACCCTTAGTTATCTTGAGGGAAGGATTCTTTGAGTGATGTTTGGTCCCGTATGCATTAACCGAGAAAACTGGTGTGTCAAATTCACCCAGGGTAAGTAACACAGTAGAGGAGGACCTATCACTTGGTGTAAGCAGCTAGCTTCCAACCGAGCTGGCTGGAGGAACTTGCTGGTTACAGTCCAGGTCCACCTCGGACTGTAGCACCATCTTACAAAGTGAGTATATTCGGAGTGTTTTCTAATCTATGTTAGACGTCTAAGTGAGTAAATTGAATCAGAATAGAAGTGCCCGCCTCCGGCACTACACTAATAACTTTGCACAAAAATTGTGACAATTAAAAGACAATGGGAGCTCTAGTAGTAATATTATAGAAAAGTTGATAGGCTTCTTCAGATTCTGTTACTTTTCCAGAATTTTCAGAAATGTCTGTGCCTTGCCTTCATAGCGCTACTCACGGTAACATATTCCAATGCAGCGAGGATACTGGTAGTTTTCGCATACCCTGGCAAAAGCCATTTTATGATGAGCAAGGCTTTAGTAAAAGAGCTCTTGAGCAGAGGCCATGAGGTACGAGTTCCGTAAGTCACCGCTGTTGCACCTTCCTTATTGAGTCCCATTTTCAGGTAACGTTTATCACTAATTACTCCATGAAAAAGAGTCTAGAAGCAAATTACACAGAGATACTTATTGATCCAGTGTACAACTGTTGGGCGGACAGTAAGTATACACATCACGTATGTAGCAAATATCCACAATTTAAATTTTGTCATTCCAGTCATAGAGCACTTCCAATTTGACAATAATTTTGATTCGACAAACTTGCGTTTGGGGGGCTTTTTGAAAATGTTGGATATTATTGGGTACAAAACAACCGAACATGCTCTTAAGCAAGCAAAAATTCAGGAGATTTTCCGTCGAAAAGATACAGAAAATGTGTATGATCTTCTTATATCTCAGCAGTTCTATCAAGAAGCTTTCCTAGCATTGGGTCTGAAGTATAACATCCCTGTGATAACAATAAGTACTTTAGGGTATGAGAACTATATGAGCCAGATGATGGGTTTGATTAGTCCGTGGTCATTTGTGCCTCATGGATTCTTACCACTGGATGATAAGATGACTATATGGGAGAGAATCCAGAACACATTTGCCTCTCTATATGAAGACTTTCACAGAGAGTATGTGTACTTTCCAAAACAAGATGCTTTAGTGGAAAAATACTTGTCATACCTGCCCAGTAAGTTTATCGAACAGACCAATACGTCAGGGATTAAAATATTCTTGCCTCTTAGTGAAAATTCCAAAAGTATCTCAAATGGAGAGGAATGTATCTGTGATGCTGCTGAATAGTCATGTCCCACTAACAACACCAAGACCATCGATGTTGGGAATGATACCCGTCGGTGGTATGCATATCTATCCAGCTAAGCCGTTGCCTAAGGATATTAAGAAGTTTTTGGATGAAGCTGAACATGGAGCTATCTACTTTAGTTTGGGTATGGTTTGAATGATTAAAAATGGGTTGAAGTTCTGAGATTTATTTATCGTTTAAGGGACCAACATGAAAAGCTCTGACATGTCTCCGGAGAAATTAAAGATATTTTTCCAAGTGCTGGGCAATATGAAGCAGAGAATCCTCTGGAAGTTTGAAGATGATAAGATTGCACAGTTTCCCGAGAATATTATGATCAGGAATTGGATGCCTCAAAGTGATATTTTAGCTCATCCCAATGTGAAAGTATTTATTACTCATGGTGGACTTTTTGGAAGTCAGGAAGGTGTCTATTATGGTGTCCCTATGCTGGGAATGCCGTTTTATTCTGATCAGGTTAGAATGCAGTAACTTCTTTTTTTTTATTGTACTGATCACTATAGTGCCAGAAAACACCAAACGACTTTTCACGGTCCCAATTCTCGCGACCGTTTGACAAACATCCAAGAGTATTGTTTTCAAAAATAGCTCCTCAAAAACAAAATAAAAATTGCCCTTAGGATACCGCACAAAACGGTCCCTTCCATTCGTGCGAAAAATATAACACACACAACACGAGTGGTTGCGAGAAGTAAGGCCTAGACCCTCCATGGACTGTGGCGCATATTCGTATGTTTGTATGTATGTATAGTGCTGCAATCTTGAAATATTCAAATTGAAGCTCGTTCGTATGGGCTTGGGTCTTTATTTTTACATCTTCATACTAATAATGTGTTCTTTTGCTTTCAGTACCTCAACATGAACAAGGCAACCAAGGCGGGTTATGCCATTACACTCAACTATCAAACCATCACCAAGGGCATTCTCAACGATTCACTAACTAAACTTCTAGAAAATCCATCCTACAAAAAGAATGTTCAAAGAATATCTGAAATATTCCGTGACCGTCCTTCAAGTCCAAGAGATACTGCCATGTATTGGGTGGACTATGTCATTAGACACAAAGGAGCTTATCACCTTCGTTCTGCTGGTCTTGACCTGGCTTGGTATGAATTCTATTTGTTGGATGTTGTTGTGCTGGTGTTGCTGGCAATCACTACATTAGTTGGTGGTGTATTCCTGGCGATAAAGTGTTTAACAAAAAATAGGAGGGCTAAGGAGAAGAGTAATTAGAGGCTAATGGTTGATATGCGGAAAAACGAATTATTATAAGAAGTTCGAATAAATTAAAAACAATATACTTTCTGATTTAAAATATACGAGTACGTATACAAATGTTGGAGGTAAAAACGTTTTCAGCCTGACACAGAGATGGTGCTCCAATTGAATAGTGTGGAAACGTTCTGGGTAGTCTTTTAAATTTGGGTGCGCAGAAAATATTTATATCCAAGCAGTCGTCTAAGGATCTCATCGCAGGAAGTTGTGCTTTAATTGATAAATAAATGCACATTGACTTTATATTTTTCTGATAGCGAGACGTTAGGAGCCCTACCAACCGCTACATTGGTGATCCCGCCGATCGTCAGTGCGCAACGCAATGCTGGACGGAGTACAGTTGGACCGACGCCCGTAGAACCCGCTATCGCTGAACTAATGCCAGGATTTTTATGAAACCAATGTCATTGTGCTACATGCTATCACACGATCTTCCGCTCGGGACGATTGATGGTGTTATCGATTAAGGAGTTGAAAATCTCATCATGGTGAACGACGAGCTAAAAGCAGTTGACAGAGATGGTTAACATCTAAATTTAAAGCTGATAGCGAATCTTGCATGAACAACTTTGAATGAATAAGGTCAGTTAATGTTGGATGCTCAGAATGCTAAATAAATTTCTGACAAGCGAGAAATATTTCGTGACACCAACACGACCCCGAAAAAACCCACAAAGCATGCAGTAGCTGCTTAAGACTAAACCATTGCTGGTAAAATCACGGCCTTCGGGGGTAATTACTGATTGATTATTTATTAGTCGACTTGAAAAATCGCGTTATACAATCCAATAAACAAATAAGTGGACTTATTAGTCGTGGTGTGCTCCTTCACACTTTTTACTGAACGCGCCAAAGAGTTATGGCCGCCTAGTGCTCATCCACTCACCGTATTCTCCAGACTTTACACCCATCGACTATTATACTTTCTGTTTCTGAACCCGAAAAGGGAGGTCAAAGGCAAGTGTCTTTATGAGTATTTTGACGGTCTCAAGGAGATAATGTTCAAAAAATCAAAAACAAAAGTTTCAATGAAAACAATACTTTTAACTGTCAGGTCGACAACCTTTCAACCTACGTATGTAAAGAGTTTTATTTGGTATATTGTTACTGTGGATTTTTTTCGTCTTAGTAAGGTCCAAGCACTACCGACTAAGCGTCCGAAAACAATCATAAGACTACACAGGCATCCTCACCCGATTATTTTTTTTCTTATAATTTGCGCGTGCCAAAGGGATTATTAATACCCTTAACTGGTTCTCATGGCATGGTCCATGCATCTGCGCCATACAGCAGGACTGGGATTATAATTCTCTTATACAGGTATATAAGGTAACACCTTAGTAGTTCAATATAGGGCTTTGCTACTCTATTGCCTTCTTAGCCTATAAAAACAGCGATTATCAAGAGTCATTTTTCGATTAATCTTAATTACTTACGTACTTACGTATAGGTGGCACTACAGTTTGGGCTGACCCTGGACCTCAACCAACAAGCCTCTCCATTTAGCTCAGTCTTTAGCTAATTGCCTCCAGTTGCGCACTCCAAGTTTGTCGAGGTCTCCTTGAACTTGTGCGCTCCACCTACACGGAAAAAAAGAAGTGAAAAAGAAGGTGAGTATCGATTTGGATTTCTTGGGTTTTCTCCGGGATCTGCTGAAGTGTGAAAATTTGATCGATGGTGGACTTTCCTGCCCTGAAACCGCACTGATAGGGTCCAATCAGGCTGTTGATAAAAGGTGTCAGGCGTTCGCACAATATCGTAGAAAATATCTTGCGTATGCGTTGTTGAGGAGACTGATGCCTCTATAACTGGCGCAGTTGAGGGGGTCTCCTTTCTTGTGGATCGGACAAACAATGCTGAGATTCATACACTCGTCTAACTAAATCTTAGATATGAGTTGATGTATGCACTCTACCAATTCATTAGACATGTATACCCACTTGCCCACCTAAGATTTGTACTCTAGACAGCATCCAGCTTAAATTTAAGTTTGCAAGTAGCGATTGATATACATTCCTAATGTGCCTTTATCCGGCAGGATGGGTATAGTTGTTATTATTCTGGCGAGTTCATCGGTCTTACAATTCCCTGGAATAACCCTATGCCCTGGCATCCAACATAGGTGAATATTGAACTGCTCAGTCATCTCCGCAAGAGACGATCTGGGGTCTACAGCCACTAAGGTATTTAAAGAGGTCGTTTCCAGGGATTTGATTGTTGCTTGGCTGTCTGAAAAGATGCGGATATCACGGTTTTCTTAAGCCAAGATAAAACTTCTTTAATCGCCATTATTTCCGCCTGGAACACGCTGCAATGATTTGGAAGACGGAAGAAGAGCTTAAGATTAAGCTTGTCAAAGAAAACACCTGCATCAACTCCGTCTTTGGTTTTTGACCCATCAGTGCAGAAGTGAATTGACTCATCTTCTAAAAATGGATCGTCATCCCAGAGTGATCTGCAGGGATAGTGATTAGGAAGCTCTTATCAAAATTTAGACGTGGGATGTTGTAGTCCCTGTATTTGGGAGAAATTTTGAATTTATTCAGAATGGAAGCGTGGCCCAATTATTTTCTTGACCACTGTCGGATAGTTTCAAGCCGAGCGGCTGCATTCGCTGCCATTTGCTTGCTAAATGTATCTGGGGGTAACAGATAAAACATAATGTCCAGCGCCACAGAGGGAGTTGTACGTAGTGCTCCGCTTATGTACAGATAAGCGGTATGCTGGATCTTACTTAGATAATCGCGATTTATAGCTTTTTCTGTCCACCAGACAATCTTCCCGTATGTAAGTATTGGTCGAGATGTAGAACCAGTGACTGATTCAAGGTTGTAAATCCCATTTATTCCCAACAGTTTTTTTGCAAGAGAAAAGTGATACTGTAGCTTTCTTGACTCTTTCTTGAATATTAGGTTTCCAACTTAATTTCTTATCCAGGATAAGGCCCATATATTTTGCAGTGTCAGAGAAAGTTAAGCTGATACCATTGAAAGATGGAGGGTCGAGTAACGGAATTTTATATTTTCTGGAGGAGAGTACAAGTTCTGTTTTGTGGGGGTTTACACCCAATCCACACCGAACCGCATCTGGTGAGCTTGTTTAAAGTGTTTTGTAGAGGTTATTGTAGAGAATTTAAGTGCTTTCCAGATACAGCCAAAGCAACATCATCTGCATAAGCGATCGCCGTGCATCCCTTGCCTTCCATGATTATCAATAGTTCATTGATCACCAAATTCCACAAAAGGGGGAATATAACACCACCTTGCGGAGTGCCTCTACTGATAGACCTTCTAGTAGACGTCCCACTCAGCTTAGAGTGAAATAATCCGACCATTACGCAGAAGATTAATCAATTCGCAAAGTGAGCTATCGACTTTCAGGTCTGATAGTGCATCTGCTGATTTAAATGCAGCGTTCAATTGTGCATACATTTGTTAACTAAAACAATAAATTATGAATTTTTAACAAAGAAACTATTCTGAGTAATAAAATCACACTAATATTATTTTTTAGCCAGTAAAATTAGTAGTACGTTGTAAAATATCATAAGATTGTAAACATTGGAAATAAAAATAAATATCCACTATGCACATTTTTTTTTGTACATAATTTTACAGATGTCCTTGAGAATCAGGCACCCTGGCATCCCTGTTACTATTCAAATTGATTCTCCTTACTCTTCTCGCAATCGCAAAATTTCATTTCACATGTATCGCCTTCGCCTGTTCTCTTGCAATATTACTCTCTTCACTACGAAATCTACATCCATGACGTCACTGCGCACCAACATCTGCTCTTTCCTGTCAACAAAAATTTCATTTTTTTTTGTATTTTAATCACCTCCCTTATCACCGTGCACCTCCCGCAAACTAAGCATTCACTTCTTCATTTCTATTTCCATCTCAAGTGTGATACCCGTTTAATGAAAGAAATTCAGTTTCTCGCCGTTCGTGTTCCGAGCAACAACTGAGCGCTCTATCTTTTTATATATCCACAAGTGAATCTTCTTCCTCAGCCGGTTGAGATACGCTACGCTACGCACTTTCTTTTTAAACCCTCCGAGTGTGTGTAAGAAGAATAGTGTTGAACCCAAAGAAAATTCAGAAAAAAAAAGAAAACCCAAGTGATTTTCCCCTCAAATTTTCCACCAAAAAATAAAAGTGCACACTAAGTCAAGATGAGCAGTAAGTTAAAAAATGTTCTCTTAACTTTCATTTAAAAGAAAAAGAAAAAATTAAATTCATTTATGCATATAGTAGTTAAATAATAAAGAGAAATATACTTTGCAAATAATATATAATTTTACTAAATAAAATTTAATATTTTATTAAAATTTAGAAAAGAACAAAATTATATATAATACTTTTTAAATTAAGATGAGTGCAGCATGTACAGAAAAATGCCTTCACAGTATATAAGTGTTTTTTATTTTTTTATTTAAACATTTTTTATGCCGCCTAAATCTGCATTTTTAAAAGAGAAAGAAAAACCCATCTTCATGTATGAAAAATGCAAAAAAAAGAATTCCGTGATTCTTCTTCATCATCTTCGTTGTCGCGCCGCGTATTGTGGACGACCTTAAGTGACCTTCAATGTGTTTTTTTTTTTTTTTTTCGTCTAAAGTCACTGAGAAACTATTTTTCCTTTTTGCAGTTTGCTCTTGCCTTGCACTAGTTTTTCCCAATAAGTAAAACAAGTAATCCTGTTGGAGACTCTACAAGGTCTAGTGGCCTGAGCTGTGTCCATTCACAGACCATCTGACAGTAACTGCTTCTAGTTACTGTTCGTAGGACAGGTGCCTGGAAAAGCCTGTTAATCTTCGGTGACCCAAAGCTGACTCAATAAAAATGTTTTGAGTTTGATGTCAAATGATGTATGATGGTGTCCCCATTTCACCCCTAAAATGGGGGTGGGTGGGGCGTAGTTGGAGAAAAAAAAAATCGGTTTTATCGGTTTTCCTCAATTCTGTGTATTTTTAGATGGAAAATTGAGAACAGAGAGAGAGCGAGGGAGGCCAATGTGTATGTGTGTTATAATATTTAGCTAGTGGAATTAATAAATCAAACGCACACCCCATCCCCCATGCTGAGATCGAGATTGTTTTCCTGCGTTTTGTGAACAATTTTTACTTTTTTTTTACTTAATATTTTTCATTTCTCGTGCGGGGAGATGAGATGAGATGAATTTTTTGTTATTTTTAGACTGAAATCTGTACGGTTGAGGCATAGTAGACCAAGTCAAGTGTATCTGTCTTCTCGCGTGTTGAGCCTCTGAAAGTATGTATCTGTTTTTTTTTTATTGTTCTTATACATTGATGTATGCACTGTGATGCTGCTGCTGGTGCCGGCATTCATGCCGGTAAAAAGCGTGATTTTCAGTCTGAAAATCTAATTTGCTGGAAATTGAACTTGTAGATAGTATCCGTTGCTCGGGCTCTCGATTCAGATAGATTTCATGATACTGCTGGCTCTCCCGATTTGAGATTTATTTTTATATTCGTTTGGGTTTGTCATGATGATATTGTTGTAGTTAATCCATTGTGCGGCTTTTGCACTATTTTTGTTTTAGTTGACTGTCTTGTTGGTTTTTTTTTCTGCTTTTGTTGATGAGGAGGACTTGAAAATAGGAAATGACGCAGAGGTGTTTATTTAATTTATTACAAATTGTTTGTTGGATATAATGGTTTAGAGTTTGTTGCCAAGAAGTGGGCAGTAGTATAGTTTATTCTAATTTTTTTATGTGAAATTTCCATTAGAAATCATTATAAATTTTGAAAACAACATTAATAAAATATCAAAGGGCACAGATAGGAAGCATATGGTGCGCATTAAGATGAATTCGTTTTCGCCTTCTTTTTCTTGTGAAATTAAAGGGATTTTTCTTTGTTAAAATAAACACTTATTGCCAGATACAAGCATGTAATAGATACACAGACAGTGTCGCGGACTTTTTCGTAGACCTTTGAACAGCTAACAATTCCTTTACACATTAGTTTTTATATATTATATATTTTACGGTTTAGTAAGAGTAAGCAATAGAAGCATCTGAAGAGGCATTTTCTTCGCGGGCTTAATTCACTTTTATCGCCACTGTTCATAAATCTTGATGTTACATACCCTTTGCTATTTCAGATGCAATACCTGAGATATCAATGAAAATTTCGGAGTAATTGGTTAATTAGTTACAAAGAAACAATTACACAAACGTTTCCTTGCTATAATAGTAACAGATAGACGATAAAACTGTGTTCTTACACAAAAGGATTTGAAAAGATAGTTTTTTATTTTAAGTTAGAACACTAGTCCACTATCTACAGCCCAATAAGTGCCTTCGGTGCAAACAAATAGGTTAGCTCTCACGAAATACATACGAGTATATAAAGACATTGCCTGCATGATATCTGAATAAGGGCGCAGTTCTCTGCGATGTAATTGAGGGTCAATGGAGCCGCTGATTTCTTTTGGTGCTTGTAGGATTGGCCCGAGCTTAACGCTTTGCCATTTGAGTAGCAGGCTTCTCAAAAAATGCAGGCTGAAGGTATTCTGCCAATAAATCATCGAATTGAGTGAGAAACTATGGAGTTTTGTGAGGGTTACAGGATATCGGTTTTATGCGTCTTAAAAACCTTCATCTCTTCAACGACATTTTTCTGTTTATCCGAACATTCGCTAACAGCATGCTAGCTATGAATTTCATATTTTATCATTGTTCGTCAACGGATTCAGCCGCTCAATAGCATTTAGGAAATGATATTTGCTTGGGAATAAAATGCTCACTCCACTAATGCGTTAAAGTTAAAAATGTTTTTTTCCTTTATAAGGCTTGCATTGGTTTAAGGAGAAATATTGACTTGCAGATGTTAGATAGGCATGTTATATTATGTTATAAAGGCATGGTCGCTTTAACTTAAAGTTATCATGAGCTTACTTGTTTGTAGGAATCGGATTCAGAAAAAAACTCTTCATCAAAAACGTATTAATAGATGCATAAGAAGGGTGCTGTGTATTAAACAGGGGCCTCTGTCTATAAACTGAAGAAAGCGTTCAGAAAATTCATTATATTTCAAAAGCGGTACGTGATGTAATTTTTTGATCTACGTATTTGAACTCAACGTATAATTTTGCTTCAGAAATACTACAAGTATAAACCTCTTAAATGTGAGAAAGCTTGTAAGCTACGGCTATCAGAGTGTATACCACGGGATTTTATTTTCCAGGATTCCAGAGAGCTTCTTTATGGATTCGTTCATTACAGAAATACTAATTACATTATGTTCAGAAATACTAATGTCTGTAGGGTGCCGTAGTTTTTTAATTTGCCTTTGAAGGATTACTATTACACTTTTGACTACAACAGAAGGTATTTAACTGTGCATATAGACACAGTTCACCACATTGGAAGGTACTCGCTCTAAATTTACTTTCTATTCAAAAGAGTAATTACGAGCTTAACTTTTCTGAATTTTGGCGTAGCTAAGCGGTTAAGTGATGCGAGTAATGTTTTAATCCAATATCCATTGCTCCGATAATCACTCAGCATTTTTCTAGAAACAGTATCACTTTCAATGGAAAAATCTTCTTAGTTGGGCGGTTAAATGAATTTAGTTGCTTACTCTCAAAAGGCACGTTGCCCCAATTATTTTGGACTGTGACCAGCCCAAGCTATCAAGTTGTAACAACATTCAGGACGCATTTAATTCGGTCACAGAAGGACTGTAAGAATTGATAATGTCATCATCCAGAGCGGTAGCAGTAGGAGGATATATTTCTTATTGAGCCTACTTATCATCGAACCATTAAGCCTTTTTTGGACTACCAAGGCCTTGCAGACTAAAATTCAATGCATTCTCTCAGACTAGGAGATTTATAGGGTGATATTAATTTCGTTTTCGTAAATATACTATGAACAGCATCTGTTTGTCGGTCTATCAGAATGTGCATATTTTTTTTCCGTTGTATATAGAGAATATTAACCTTCAGGCTTACATAGTTGGTGTCTATGCATGCTCTTTGAGTGCCTCTGCCAGTTTGTTAGTATACCCAAGTATTTATTGAAAATTATTAGTAATTTCGAAATATATACCAGAAATTAACAATGACAAGTTCAAAGGAACGGTAGCCTTCTTGATTGCCATGTTTCCACTGCCTTTTTAATGATAGCAAATTTCATTTCATCCCCAATCAATGAATCGATTCTTTTTTTTAGGTGATTGAACCCAAAGTTATGAAGTTTATATTATAGGCACTTGATCCCATTTACGATGTTACTGTATAGCAGCACGCACACTATTCCCTTTTAAAGGAAATCAATAAGAATCTCCAACATTTTAAAAGTTTCTGTTTCAATAAGTTTCTGTCTCTAAATTAAAACGAATGTTCCTCTATACCTAACTGAGGACCCTTCTCAAATGAAAAAGATTTTCTTCTTACTTCTAAAGGGTGACTTAAAATAATTTATTCATTTGTTATAATATAGTATTTCCAGCTTACAACATGCGATTTTCTGCATTATTTCCTTCTTACAAGTAAATAAGTATTTTAGTACTTACTCATGACCTTTCTTTACTGTCTGCTGCGAGGGCAACCGAAATACGACATGCGCTGTAGCTGTAGAAAAATCTTTTTTTCAGTATAGGTTCTTGAACTTTGAATATACTCGTAACAAAGGTTCGCTATCTCTTTAGTCTACTTGGTCACAGTCTATTGTTGTCTGCCCGAACGCTCTACTGGCTTCCATTGGAAAATTTAATTTAATTTTAATTTAATTTTTTTTTATTCATAGATGATGTTTGTCGTTTGGATGCCTTAGAATTTAAGGAGTAGTTTTGCTTTTAAGTCAAATTTTAAAACCAAAAGCGATAGTTGGAACAGTAGAAATCTACTTTTATGGAGGATAGTTCCGTTGGCGTTTTCAAGAATAATCTAAATTTTTACAGTTTTTCATCTTTTCGTAATTTTCAGAATATCTTTTTATTTGAAGCGTGGGCTTGTTTTTATTTCCTTCGCCTCTTCGACAGCAGCGATCAATTTCGCTTGCTCATAAAATAATTTTATTACTCCCCAGGCCGCTCGTAATTTTCGAAAATTCATAATATGAAAAATCGAACAGCTAAAACCGCAAATAAATGAAGCGAATACTATAATTTACACACACAGTGTATATTCAACCTCATTCTATTGAGTAAGAGGAAATATGTATCTTTCTAGAGATTCCAAGATATCATGGAGGCGGATAGAAGTGAGAATTATTCGCAAATATATTTATTACAGAAAGTCACTACGTCGCCATCACCCTTATGTAAGTAAACAAGAATTAACGTAGTTTTCCATTGCATATATACTCGTAGCATGATGTGAATTAAAATTCCCACGATAATTGTTAAGGACTTATGGTGACAATTTAAGAATATTGGCAACACGTACATACAAATAATAAAATTTAAAATATTCTCTTAAAATCACGAAAAAATATTGCGTCTATTTGACAATTTATTTATAGTTAGCAACAAATTCTACAACAAATTAGACAGTGCATCTAAAATTAGGCATCTGTTGGAAAAAAAAGTTATAGTCTGCCAGATATTTTCTGTCTAATTTCCGTTGACGTTTCCCGTTAAACAGTCCTTTGTTTTTGTTCCATACTATTCGATTTATTAAAAAAAAAACAATATTATGAAATTTGTTTTCAAAAAATTTATTTTCTTAATGGTTTCTGCTCTAATGGGTTGGGTAGTTGTTAATTTATTGGAACCAATTGTTTATATTATATGCATATGTTTTGAATTGGATTGTCAGTTTAATGAAGATGAAAGAAAGTTTTAGAAAATTTCATAAGAGTGTCTATTTAACACGTGGGGATTTATGGGGTTTATATTAATTTCGTTTTTATTTGTATTGTTTTTTTTAGTTCCAAGTTCATGTTTAAATATAATGGCGCATGTTTTTTATTATTTTAAGTAGGAAATGAAAGAAAAATTGTTGAATTCAATCAAAATTTGAATCAAAATGATTTAGGAATTGTGCAATTTTTTATCGCAAAAAAGACGATTTTAATTTGAACATATCTCTAAATAAATCTATGAGTGCACTTTAGGTTCTTAAAATCTGGCACTAGTAGCAAAGAAGTAGTTTGCTGGAAAATATTTTTTTAATGGTTATATGTCCAAATTCAGAACAAAGGTATATCTTTGACAAAAAGGCTGCCATTGGCACCGACTCTTATTTCATTTCAAGTTCGTTTAGAGGTGATGTTTATCTCTTGTCAATTAGACCATCAGTTGGATTCATTGAACACCCTAACTTACTTACTTAGGTAGTGCTACAGTCCGGGGTGGACCTGGGCCTTAACCAACAAACCTCTCCAGCCAGCACGGTTACGAGCCAGCTGTCTCCAGTTGCGCATGCCAAGTTGGTTGATGTCACACTCCACTTGTTTGCGCTACCTACCGCGAGGTCGTCGTCTACTCCGCCATTCGTTGGGCTCCATCAGCTCTAAATGGCCCACCCATCTTAGTCGCTGTATGTCAACTCTTCTGGCTAAGTCTCGATGTCCTTATATAGGCCGTATAGTTCGGCATTGAAGCTTCTCCTCCACTCTATGCAGACCCGTCGATGGCTCGAAGGACTTTTCTCTCAATAGAACATCCTAAAGAGGCTTAAAACCACCCAGACAAGGGTACGAATCTCAGCAGGTATTTCGGCTCAATTTTATGAGCTCTTTCTCTCTTCGCTTACTTGAAGTGTCAGATAATCGAGTTCGAACTAAGTTGAAATTTCAATCTGAGAATTTGGATATACAGAGTTGAAAGACTGGGTTGAGTTTTAGTAGAAACGAGGTTGAACTGACAGATTGTCTGATGTACAAATGCATTTATCGCGTACCTCCTTCAGAAAAAGTATTTAAGAAATGACGACTCCTGACTGAGTTTAGTCAACCCGGTTATGAAATACACCCCGCGTTGATATCCCATTGGATCCCTTATATAAAACTGCTATGAATGGTTGTTTATGAATTTTTTTTTTTTAAAGAGATGGAGTGACAGGGCAAACAATGACCCACGAAGCACAACGTACTAAAGAGATATTTTGTGCTTTTCCCTGGTTGGTTGTTTGAGAAGTAGTTGTCAGTTAGATGAAATCTAGTTCATTGATGAAGCTAAGGATAGTTCGAGCTGAGGAAGAAGTTACATCAGAAGGTGGTGTGAAGCCTTTGTTAATGTGCTTAAGCCTAAGTCGGCCAATGGCTGGGTAAACACATAGTATGTAATGGGCTGTTTTGATCTCTTTAAGGCAGAGATGGCACGTATCCGATTGAACACAGCCCATTTTCTGGAAATGTTAAGCCAGGAACGACTTAGGCCAGGTGGAGCATTCCGATGTGAGAGCATTTGTTCACACCCCCAGTTGTATAGCTCTGTCTTTATCTGGTTGGCAGGTAAACTGCAGAAAGGATCAGGTCCAATAAGAGGAAATTGCGCACCTAGTCTAGCAAGCTCATCAGAAGCTTCGTTACCAGGGATGCCTTTGTGTCCAGGAACCCACATAAGTGTGATTTTATTGTGTGCAGCAAGTTGCAAGAGAGCCTGGAGACATTTCCAAACCAGCTTAGACTCAAAGTCGAAGGGCATAAGAGCTTTGAGTGCTGCTTGGCTATTTGACATTATATTAATATGTGAGCTTCAGAGGTGTCTTCCAATGCATTCTCTGGCGTAGAGTTCGACAGCATAAACTTCTGCTAGGAAGATAGTTGTGGATTGATCTAGTGGTGTAAAGAGCTTGTATTTGGGGCCAAAGATACCAGCTCCTGCCCCCTTTGACATTTTTGAACCGTCAGTGAACCAGTTGAGTTGAGGTGTTGTTTGAGAGTTTTGAGGATAATCCCAATGGCTGCGGTCCCGGACGGTAACAGTATAGGGGTAGTTGAGATGGATTCTTCTTGGCCTTAAGTCGGAAATGCATATTGTTGGAGAAGACAGTAGCGGAATTTTCTCCAGGATCTTCATGTGACTAACTAAATTGGAGTTTGCATTTTTGGATTAAAGGTGAAGCTTTAGAGCACTGGCAGCCGCAGTCTTCATAAAATTTATGTGTAGTGGTGGTGCGCATTGCGCCCGTTATACCTACAGAGGCTAGTCATTGCACCTTCTGGAGCGCGGAGCGGGTAACGGTTTATGTATGTATACAAAGGCGCGAAATTGAAAATGACATGCAAATGACGATGTTCTAAATAAAGCTAAACCGCTGTTAACTCAAAGTAAATTCTAGGTTATTTAAGGTTACTAGGCCATCCATCACAGTCAGTAGGCATCACTTAAACCAGAAGAGGTGCTTTACGTTGTCATAGGAGTTACTTGTTTTGCTTCTCTTGGAACCAATTTAATTTTCGAATTATTTTCTACAATTAATTGATACATCCAGAAGTTTTCAATCAGAATTCCTTCTTGCTGAGGACTTAAAATTTGAGTAAAATTCGAAATTATAATTGCGAGGATTTTGAGCTCATCATTGTTCTTACAGATTCTTCTTTACCCCTCCAATTCTGATAGATGTTATTGGTAAAGGTATGCTGGGTGCCAGGTCACAGAGACATTCCAGGAAACTGTAGGGCGGACGAACTCGATAGACAGGGTACTACTCTAAGGATTCTGCCAGATAGGCAAGCCCTTGGTATGCCCATCGCTACATGTAAGCATCTACTGAAGCTGAACGCTATTAGCAAGACCGACCTTAGGTGGGATATTGGCTCTACGTGTTACATTTCGAGGCAGATCTGGCCTAAGCTGGACCAGAAACGTGGTGCCGAGTTGGTTAAACTAAAGCGATTACAGATCAGCTGCGTTATCGGTGTCATCACCGGACACTGTATAATCGGCCAACATGCCAAAAGGAGGAGCTGTAGGGACTAGGAGGAGGAGGAAACCATTCTTCACTTCCTATGCACATGTCCTGCTCTATCACGCAAAAGAATGCTCCATCTAGGAGCTCCCTTCCTTGACGACCTCAGCGATTTGGCGTCCTTAGACGTCATGAACATACATCGCTTCATCAAAAGCGCCGGTTGGTTTTATTAGTCCCTGAGTGGCATCACAATCGACCTTTACTGGTCTAAGTGTGTCTGCATCGTGGTGCAATCTAACCTAACCTAACCTATTGGTAGAAGTACCTATGCGTGGTTACTCTGCTAATACTCTGCAGAAGTTTAGTTTGTGTCCTCCATGCCTGTCTAGTATGATGACATGAGCCAAAATTGCGCCATCTATCATGAGTCCATTGCAGTGCTTCTATAGAGATTTTGTATCTTGTCGATCGATGTATGATATAAGAGACCCTGCCCGACGTCAGGAGACGCTGTGAGGGTAAATTTGAATTTCACCCACCTCTGTGTTTATGAAAATTTTTCTCCATGGAGAATCAAACAATCAAGTCAAAATTGCAGAAGCAGCAGACGTGGGTATATTCGTAGATAACTTTCTCAACGAAACGCCAACATCAGTAGGAAATTTAACTGTCAGGATAGAATTAGATAGTTCAAACTGCGGTTGACTGAGGAAATTTACTCACTTGGTAAGATACAGATCCTCCAACTGCAGAATAAGGTATTTGGGACCAAGGGCTGAAAAGTTAGAACTACTGCAAAATATATATATGTGGGGACAGACCTACTATCCATTCTTAATACACAACTCTTTTGAAGCATCCGTGAATAGCCAGCCAACTTTACAATTTCGTGCACTGCAGTTCATAGGCAGAACAATATTTTTCGTCCGTAATACACGCTGCGCACTAATATGCTACTCGAAAATCTTCTCCAAATTACATTTATTCAATCAAGTCGATGATAAACTAAATTATAAGAGATTGGATTTCCCTGGGCACATGCCACTGAATTCACTTAAGTTCGCTGAAATTCACCCGGATAGAATAAATCCGTTCTAAGGGATATCCCTAATTTATCCTTCTTTTAACCTTCAACGCCTCCTACTCAAAATTGTGTCAAAATTACTGTCGTAGACGGTAGTATCGAGAATAGAATTCATTATGATTTATTTCTCATCCTCCAACTTACTTCATTGTGCGTCACTATTGGATCATACTTTAAGGATTCCTCCATCTTCTTTTCCATACAAACCTGAGGCCTTTTTTGCTTTCGTAACTTTTCTCATTTCGTGAATGAGTTTCAGTTATCTAGAGATTTGTGGTAGCACTTAGGCGAGAACGCTAATATTCAGATGTTATTCTCCTGAAACTTTAATGTGATAGGTCAGGTTTGTAGCAGTTTATTACGATATTTAGTTTGCGAATTTCTCGCACGTATTTGTCCATAAATATTTAATGTCCATTAAGAGAGATACAGGCAAAGGTTTTTTTTGACGACATTGCTATCAACTATTTGCTTGAAAAATATGGCAATTGTCCTTTAATTGTCATTACCAGTTCAACTTGTTCTTTACGTTTGAACTTACACTACGGTCCCTCAATCTGTCAAAATGACTTATATCTCCTGTCAATCATTCTGTAATTCATTTTAATTCATACCACCCAGTAAGCAATTTAAATGTGCGATATTCTGACTCCTACGTCAGACACAACAAATTCAATTAGAATTCAGAATTCAATGAAATGTATACATATGTACATAGTATGTGTATACATAGATACACATATGTAGGTATTTATTTTCTGCGTACCGAACATCTATAGGCAAATGCGGCGTGCTTCGTGATTACAAATCGCAATGAACCCAGCCATTGACATTATTATCTCAAAATTGAGAACAAATTGGATGAACACGACTGATGGGCAGCTTATTTCGATTTGGTATGGGTGCTATAAGATACTTTTTTTTATCGATTATTGCACAACGCGTTGATGTTCTCATTTGTTTCATTTGCCTCGCAATATTTTTCGTTGCCAAATAAAAGCAGAAAAATAAATCTGTCAAAACATTGTATATGCGCAGAACCCGCCAAATGAAGGTGTACTCGTAGTGCATAGATACGTCATAAACATACGAGATACTATATCTCTTATCAGGAGTACCTATTTGTTGATTCGAACGTAACCGGTTCAAAAGTACTCTTTTTTAGCAAAATTTTACCTTCCTGGTTCTCTTAAGATTTGCAAAGAGAATATTTTTTCATTCAAGCGCATGTATGTTGCTGTTTGCACGCTGTGGGTAGGTTTTTTGTTTGTCGAAGGTTAAATACAGTGTGTCTGACAAAACGAATTCTAAACGTACGTATACGAGTATGTGTACACGTGTATGCTTTTAAAAAATGTTGAATACTGAGCGACCAAATCGATATCTTTTTTATTATTAAACGTTAACTAACGTTTAGAGGTATGTGCATACATCCATATCAAAGAAGCATGCGGGAAACATTGCTTCCAAAACGTTTCCCAATTGTTTGCCAGTTGTTTCAAAGGCATTTGAGTAACATTTAAGAAAACTTTTGTGTCTCTATTCTTCTTGAATGTTTCCTAAATATTTCCCAATTGCTTCTGAAAAAAAAAGAATATATATATATATATATATGAAACATTTCTTACCTTTTTTTATTCAAAATGATCAACTTAATAGCGCCGTGTTATTTACAATGAAAAAAATTATCCGGAAAATATAAAAAAAACTTTCAAAAGCTGTGACAATGAACTTCTCGAAAAAGGGAATTTCTTCAGGTATAAAGGTATCAGAAGATCCACAAAATTCTTCTTAGCCCATACAAGTTAAAGAATTTCCTCACTATCCTACGTCATTTTTGACAGCTATCATTATTATTATAACTATGTATACATTTGTTATAAAAATGTACAAGAGGTAGATTCTTATGTATGCGTTTAGCCGTGGCACAGTGGTTAGTGTATCGAACCACTACGCGTGAGGTACAATGTTCGAATCCAAAAAGTTTTTTTTACGCTCCCTCCTCCCGAGAATGTTTGACAAACATCCGAGAGTATTGTTGTCATGAAAAAGCTTCTCAAAAACAAAATAAAAATGATCCTTCTGACACGGCACAGAACTTTAGGTCCCATCCATTCGTGCGAAAAATATAACGCACACAGCACTAGTGGTTGCGAGAAGCTAGGCCTAGGCCCATCAAGGGCTGTTAAGCCAAATATGTATGTACAATCTATGTATACATTTCTACTTTTGAAAAGCTTTTGGTGCATGTGAAGCTTGAGAAACAAGAATATTTTTCCCGTCACGAAAGCTAAACTTGAACAACATTTGAGAGCTCTTTTGATACGCATCTGCAATGCAACCTTCATGATTTGCATAAATTTTACTTTGCACATGTTTGACGTTTCGGAACGCATTTTATACAGAGCAGGTATTTGCCAAAATTAAAATTGCAAACTTTGAATAAAAATAAATTTTAAATGAGTGGGTTGAGTGCATGGAAAAACTTACGAACGTATCCGACAGCTATCTAAATTTATTTATGATCAGAAAATTATTAAAAACTCACACAAACAGACGTGTAGCAGCCTTAGGTATCCACTTTTTGTTTGCAAATGTCAAATAAAGCATCGAAAAAATTATCGATGTATGGTTTGCTCAGCTGATGCGCATCGATAACGTTTGGGATGCGTTTAGAAACTTGCGACTTTGTCAAAACTTTTTCATTTGACTATTCGAACTTATGACTTTGCACCTAATACGACTCTGATGCATTTTGGAACTCACCAACTCTGCACTTTCAAGTGTAATTTGTGTACGTGTTACTCTAAAACTTTTGTAACAATTTTAATGTAGAACTCATCTGGTTTTGTAATAGATGGTTAAATAATATCCATCAGATTGTTTTAATAGAATTGGTGATTGGTAGATTAGGAGCTGACACAATTATAGTATACATTGTATCAAAATAACTACTTTTTATATTCCTAACAAAAACAATTATGATAAGCAATATTTTCTTAGATGCTTATTTTGAGAAACTTTGTAGTTAGGCAAGCAAAGATTTCGATATTATAATTCGTTGCAATAACTTCAGATATTTTTTTCTGTTTGTTCATAAATGATGTCTAAAAAATGTCAAAAGTATGTTGAATCAAGGATAGGTTACACGAAAACTATTACATATTTTGAAATCCCCCATCGAACTTCATTCGATTTCTGATTGCAACGAAAGGTAGGTTAGAACAAAATTGAGCGAAACTGTGTCCTCGATATTGTAGAAATACAAAGAAAGAGAAGATAACTATACTACTTATAATACTTACAGTTTTGTACTGTTACAAATAAGAACTTCTGGAATCTGAAACATTTAACTACTATTTTTTATTCCGCAAATGAACAACAATTTAGAGATAAATATAATTGTGTCACAAGAGAATATATTTTTAAACAGTATTAATCGTAGTGGTATGGCTGTTGTATAAAATTTGTATAATTAGACAAAAATATGTATATATTCAAACTTAAATCATGGGAAGGACTCAAGGTTTACAGAACTATAGGTAATCGTTAGACACAGGGCATCTGTTTGTGATGTCACGTGAAAGTTTTGTTTCTATATTTAGAATGAGGGGGCATCCTGGGGAGTAAACGTGAAGCAGATGCACAGGAAAAAGAAAGAAGTGGTTAAAGTGTGTAAATATTTAACTTGTAGTTCTGCAGATCTTGAAAAGAATTAACAGAAATGAGTCACGCTGCTTTAAATTAAGTATGTTTTAGAGAAGTTCGACTGATCACTAGAGGGTGTAGGAGTTGTTTTGGTTTTCTCATTTTGCCGCGGAGGTATTTTCTTCATGTTGCTTCAAGTTGTCTTAAAAGCTCGAAAAAAAACATTAATAGTTGAATGCACTCATATGATACGTACATAAGTACCTAAATCAAATGTAGTTACGCGAACTGCAACTTTTCTAGCTGTCTTGGGCGTTGAGCCACATGAGCCGTCATGTAGCGTTGACGGTAGTATCTTCATGACATTGATATAGACATTGCTAGGCAATGGTTATCCTATTCACGCCAGTGTATGTTGTCTTAAAGCTTTTTTTTTGTTATAGACCGAAGAATTAATCGTATGTTGATTTTAATCTTCGTATGTTACTTTTGTGTAATTATATGAGCTGAATCTTAGGTACTATGCATATCTGTCCCACGACAGCCATAGAGGCTGTCTCACAGTGCAGTTAAGCTTCGAAAGTCGGGTGTTAATAGTATAATACAGTGATCACGTTGATCTCATGGATTTATTAACTACAGTACGGTTTCTGACTTTACGCCTGAATGAGTCTACTTCGGTAGAAGGTTTGAGATTGAGATCGGAAGCCGTGATACATGGACTAATGGCGAGCCGCTGCTTGGTCCAAAAGGAATCGTGTGGTATACCGACGGATCAAAACTGAATTCAGAAGTTGGCGCCGGTGTATATGGAATGAATTACAAAGTTTCGAAAACACTTGGAAAGAGTCCCAGTGTTTTCCAGGCCGAGCTTTTGAGCCTTGCGCTAGTATAAACATGCACTCGGGCAACAAAGATGCCACCATTCACATACTTACCGACAGCCAAGCGGCGCTCTGATTCTGTGCATTTCTTACTGGAATAACACCCAATGTTTCAGATAAGCTAAAACAGCTGCCCGACCATTCCAAAAAAGGCAGTTGATATCCTTACATACAGCAGAAACGATATAAGAAGGCTTGTGAGCTTCCTTGTCGGTCAAATACCACTACAACAAAATGAGAATCTCGAAGGATATCACCTGCCGCCTCTGACTAGAAGAGAACGAAACTGCAGAGCACATACAATGCGAGCAAGCAACTCTGTGTAGAATTAGGAGAAGATTTTTTCTTAAGGAGATCATATCTCCAACAGACTTAATGAACTCCTTCGCAGCTGTAATTATCGCTTTCATAAGGAGAATAGAAGTACTGCTGTCCTAAATGATGGCCTCTAAAACAATAGATCTATCTGGTCGCAGTGCTTATACGCAATATGGGCGTGGCCATCGTGGCCATCGTATACAGTGGACAGAACTGTCTTAAAATATTTTTTCCTAGTCTGCTTTTGAGGCAAGAGTGATTTGTCTATGTCTGTCCTTTCATTATGTTAAAAAGAATTAGCAAGTGTGGGTCAGTCAGCTGCCCAGTCTTATAGGCCAAGCTGTTCGAAGACTCTTTCTATATCGCATCATCGTTTTTGCAATTATTTTTATTTTATAGTAAATACAGTGCCAGCTGGGATACAATCAGAATGTTTCTTTGTTTGGTTTTGGTTGTTAATCACTCGCTATATGTTTTTCTGCTGTTGGATAGACTTTTTTCCAATTGTTTATACATATCTATTACCCGAGAATTAAATTGAATTTATTTGACTTAAGGAAGTCAACCTAATCCAAGTCTCATTTTCTAACTCCTTTGATATAAGTAGTATCTTTAATCTTCTTTTAATATGAGCTATGTATAGTATATGACAATACAATAATATAGTTTATTTTCCGCAATTCTTTTCGAATTACAAAATATCTTGTTTCAAAATTGTTGTACAATACATTTTAATTTTTAACATGAGCAATCAAATATTCTCATTTTGAAGAAATACTTCCAGAGGCACTTCTCAGGGACTAGTTTATGTCTCTTTCATTGTTTTCTAATAAATTAACATTTCAAAAAATGAGAAGCTTATAATTTATGTTAAAACATATTTTGTCATCCGTCCAACTAATAATAAATTTTAAACAATTCGAATTAATTAATCCACTGATGAGTGCGTTTTTTCCTCGTGGGTGGTTGAGACATCAACGTTAAACATCTCACGCGTCTAACCAATTATATTGAAATACAAAATGGTTGAATTTCGCCATTTTTCAGATAAAAAAAGATTTATCCAGACCACAAAACACACACGCATGTACCCCTCTCTCTCTCTCTCTGCCATAAAAGAAAAATAACTTCTTAGCCCCCTACAATGCATCGAAATAATTCCTGCAGATGTTTGCATCCGTTTTTATATTTATATCTCTCAGATAAACGGAACGTCTTCTTTCTATCCCCAACATGATTCCAAAATGTATTTATATCGCCAAAAAAATCGCAATAAAAATGAATACGAGAGAAACTTATATGATATACATTTTGCGAAACGCGTTTGTGGGACGTTGTATCGCTTTTCGCAAAAAAAAAGTGATATTTTCCAAAATTAGAATACGTCTCCTGCTGATCGTTCTCGAATGAACGATGGAAATTTATCGTTTCTGTGAGTTTAAAGTTGTCGACGAAATATTAATTACATTCTTACTCATCCCGAATCTGGTAAGTCAAATAATTTGGTTTCATTTAACATCACATAAATGCATTTACATTCACAATTTTATTTTTTAGGTTTCTCAAACAAAAAAAGCACAAAAACTCACTCATTATGATCTAATTAAATCCGTAAATTTCATCAAACACGCGCGCCACTGGATGCCTTGTTTTATTTAGAAGGTAGATTTTCAAAAATGATTTAAAAAAAAAAAACATAAAAAAAACAAAATGTTCGCTTCAAATTCTCGCCAACACTCTAACAGCTGCTGATTTTTTTTATTATACACAGTTTCTAATAAAAGTAAATAAAAAAAATTTTACTGACTCTCGAATAATGATTTGATTGAGTTGCCGATGTGCTTTTGAAACACTTGAAACCATCAAAATGCTAATTTTTTCTATTTTTATAGGATCTATAACAGATATTGTTTGAAAAAGAGTTTTTAAAAGAACTTTTTTGATAAAAAAAAAAACTCATCACTCAATCGCATGCAGAGATTATTTTGTAATTTGATTCGTCTCCTTCCCATTGTCTACGATTGATCGATCCTTGTAACCTTCTTCAAAATTGTATATACATACTTTTAATTGAAATAAAAAAAAGGAATTTATTTTGATTTTTGTTTATGTTATGGATGTTTTATTAAAAAATATTAATGTTTATATTTTTTTTTAATTTCATGTTGAAACAACTAATTGTGTATTGTACTCGTATAAACAATTGTATTTCTATATCATATTTTAAATATGATTTTTACTTATTTATATTTTTTGGATTTTTGATGATGATAAAAGAAATATTTTATGTATGTTGGAAACGCTTATTTGTTCGTCGTTATGAAGCATGCATTCACCGCTCAGGATTTTTCTTTTTTATTTTGTTTTTACCTTAATTATTAATTGGATGCCAGAAATAAAATATGTACGAATGGTGACATATATACAATACATACTTGGAAATCCTTCTTAGCCGAAAACCTATACCTTAATTTTTTTTTAGGCGTTTCTAATTGTTCCTCGTGTTATGAAGAGATTTTAATTTTTGAAAATAAAACACTGCAATTATTCGTTAATAATAACCAAATTTCATTCATCTTCATTCAATTTTGAAATATCAACTTTTACGTATTTCATTTTTTTTTATATTTAAATATTTAACATTTTCTGCTTATAATTCCCTTATGATGATATACGTATATAGTCTATTGCTTGACATGGCTTCTTCAAAGATAATTGACGGGAACTTGTTAATTTGTTCATAATATTCAAATTAAAATGTATTGCCAATTTTAAAAATATATATTGTACATAGCTATAGTTCTAAAGTCAAGGACGTTACCATTTTGGGAAATATGGTGTAGTGGTAATGTGTTCGGTTATTGAGTGGTAATTTGTCGGTTCCACTACCAAATGCATCCATTTCAATTTTCTAGTTCTAGGTAGCTCAACCATTTGATACAATAACTTGAAATCGGAACATGAAAATCACAGCGAATTCTTCCCGGCTAGTTCGGACACCACTCATGTACTTAACCTGAATTCGCCAGTGCTTACTTCTATCTTCATTATTTTTAAAATAAAGCCTAGCTAACAAATGGAAATATCTGTTAGACAATTATAAAAATTAAGTGGCTTATGCTCGTAAGACGGCGGTTTTTTTTTTCTGGAAAATATTCATTCTGTGAGTTATAGTTGCATTACCGCATTAGGTATATGGTATATTACCCTTTATGCTTTTATTTATTGGCAAACAAAATAAAAAAATAAAACAAAAGAGAGGAGCTAGTGCCCACAAATTTGCAAATTACTATCTTTATAAGACATTTTCGTAGCGTTCTGGCTCTGCACAGAAATTTTTTTGAATTTTTAATTTGACTCAAAAGCCATTCTGCAACACAGTCTAAACACCCGATCTCCTGCTTATTAAGAAAGCCATTAAGACGTCGTTAATTTCAACACTAGGAGCACAGACTATAGTTCTGTACTTAAGCAAAGTATAAGCAAGAATTAGACTTTTTTTTATACTTTTTGAATCTATGAATTCCCAGCTCTGTCGAAGAGTTTCTCTATACATTTTGAGTAAGATGTGGTGTGAAAACTACTGGATACACAGAAGGTGCTAGGAACAGTTCAGCAGACAAAATTAAGGTCTTTTCGTTCAATGAAAAAATTGTTCGTCTGAAACTGTTCTTTTGGCTGTTGATGAGCCTGCTCCGGATCATTCCGCATACGATTCTCTACACCTACTTCTGACTTAGAATACTGTTGTGAAAAAATTCAAAATCAGCTGCAAAACCTCACAAAATTTGTATTTGTTTTTAAATTGAATTTAGTTTTAATTCGATTTTAACTGTATTCTCTCTAGATCTTATTCGAGGATAATTTGCAACATCCTCATCACTATTTTCCTTAACTAAGCTCAGTTAAGTAAAAAAGGGAACAGTTTATGCCATTTTCTGGCTCCTCAAACACAAATCTGTACTTTTCTGTTCCAATTTTTTCTCAGAGTTTTCACTAATGTGTGCTGTTTTTATTCGGTATGTTCACACATTATATAACCTAATGTTTAGATAAACAAAGTCTATACTCAAATTATATCGTAAGCACAACCTATGGAAATAAATTTATCTAATCCGCTAAATGAATTTTATTAGCACAAAAAACATAAAGCGCAAACCCTTAAACAAACAGATACAGTGCGCATTTATCTTAAATGTATCTGACACCAAGTTGTTGATTTTAAACCCCAAGTTTGGCCCAGGTAAATAATTATTTGATGATAGCTGCTATTTATTCTATTCGAAAGAAGTTCCATTACCTTCGCAGAATAGAGAAGTAATGTCAATGAACGATCATTGGTATTTGAATCGTAGTTGGTTCAAACCGAAAACCACCGATCCTAATCCGATTTCATCCCATAAAACAAAACAAATATTAGCACTTATTTTAAAAGCGACAAAAAAAAAAAAAAAAAAAAAAATGGGGAAAAAACTGGATTACTCAAGGCCCCAATCGTCAAATCGTCAAAAACTTTGACAGATGACTTCCCAAAGAAGGAATCATTTATTTAAGTGCAGGGAACCGTGGTGTAAGTGGTTAATGTGCGTGAGGTTCCAAGATCGAATCCCAGAAAACACCAAAACGTTTTTTCCACAGTCCCACCTCTCGCGAACGTCTGACAAACATCCGAGAGTATTGTTGTCCCGAGAAAGCTTCTCAAAACAAATTACCCTTTGGATACGGCACTAAACTGTAGGCCCCTTCCATTCGTGTGAAAAAATATAGCGCACAAAACATAAGTGGTTGCGAGAAGCTAGGCTCTGGCACTTAAAAGAGCTGTTTGAGCTGCGCCAAATATTTATTTTGTTATTTATTTAGCGATCTTCCGACAAACATACGAGCATATGGTCTAAGCGATTACAGTTCTACTACCAGAGCATTCACTGGATGTATTCTTCTGTAGTCGATTCTGCAACAGAACTTAAAATGTGGATGTGTATATAGGAACCTTAGAATCGACTTCTAGAATATTTGACAAGTTCAGTCGATTTTAAACATACATTAATCAGCTTTCTGTGGAAGCATCATACTTTAGAAGAACATGCGTGTGAATTGAAATTATTCACAGACTTTGGCCTATTTGGTACAAAAATAATATTAGCTTTAGAAAGAACGAAAGCAAGGTTTAGTAGTTTAAGAGTTTCGTGCATCCCTACTTGCAGGAAAACATATCCAACACAACTAAATTATCTAATGACAAACTGTATATAATCTGGCTTGGCCTCTTTTGATCTACAAGTTGTAACATTAAAGTATCTATCGGTGATAAAGGTGCTGTAGAAATCAAATGTACACACGAGCGTACTTTGACATGGTTGCGCCATTGCAGACGATTTACAGTAAAAACTGATACAAAGCACACAGTAACCAACTTAATACTGATGTGAAATTCGCAATACTCGCCCCTAATCTCACATCCTTAGCACTGATTGCAAAACAATGCTCACTATTCAATGTATTCACAGATAGAAAAATTGAGAGAAAATGGTGGTGTTCGGATTTCCTTGACCTATCTAGGGATACCTAATAAGTCTTTCCCATGTTTTCTGAACACCTACATAGTTCGTGCCCAAGGTATATGTTTAAAAAAAAGTCTAACTAATGTCATAAAAAATGAATGTTAATATTGCATTAAAGCATCCGCATCAAAATAAAGCTATCATCTTAGGCCTAGCTAGGGACTAGGACTTGGTTTTTCAAGCAGACTATCTCATTATCCCTTATCTCTGGCGCTAGTAGTTGGGGCTCTAGCATTTTTTCCGCTCAACCACTCTATTCTTTTTAGCATACGATGTTAGACCAAACTATGTTTCCTTATATGTCATACAGAAGAGATATTGGCTGCAATCAACTATTTTGTCGCGACACCCTTAAGCTTAAGAAAGCTGCCATCATTAATGTTACGCTGTTATGTTGATGGAATTAGTACATAAGACACCATCGGCGAATTCCATTGCCTTTTCTCTAGAAAATAAAAGGCCCTAGCCTCTGATGGATCTAGGGCAAAAATGGTTTGCCGACATATTCACGTGCTCAACATTGCACGAGGGTCAGTTTTACAGTTTACAGTTAAAAAAAAGATTTTCGAAGATTGCCAAAATTCGCAGCGTGGTACATTGGTTAATGTGTCGAACTACTTCGCATGAGGTTCAATGTTGGAATCCCAAAAAACACCAAAAGTTTTTTCACGGTCCCAACTCTTGCGAACGTCTGACAAACATCCGAGAGTATTGTTGTCTCGAGAAAGCTTCTCAAAACAAATGACCATTTGGATACGGCACAAAATTGTAGGTCCCTTCTATTCGTGCAAAAAAATATAACGCACACAACATGAGTGGTTGCTAGAAGCTAGACTATAGGTCTTTCATGAGCTGTCTGCGCCAAATATAGTGTGAATGTATGTGTGTATTACAATAATTCTTCCATTTCTATTTAATAAATATGGAAGTAAAACGGCTTTAAAATTCGTTACCTATATCATAAAAGAAATACTATGAACGCACAACTGTTCACTTATAAAACTTCAATATTTTTTTTAATACACACTACCATGGGGGTCTCTGAAAAACCTTAATTTTTTACTCCAACAACAATACTATCTAAATATACTTCGCTCTATACCACCAAATTATCCGTCTTAGTAAGCATTAACTGAGATCCTATTTACATCTTAAAAATATTCTCAACTTAAGGCTGGTCTAAATAACCACCTTCAAGGACATGCCAGGCTTCATTAGATCGTCGACAAAAATGTATAACTTTTCATCACCCAACTGCATTCTAATAATTGTAACGATTCCTTCTGAAAGCTATATTGACTAAGTGAAGATCACTGCTGCTCATTAGAAATATATTGCATTAATGACGTGATCACAGTTCTCTAATATTCACATCTGCTAACCTTATACATAACAATTAGTTCAAGTTTCATTCTCAAAATCCACTCTAACACACATCCAACATTTAAATTTCAAAAACATGATTATGTGAGATACTTACCAGATTCCCAATCCACTAATTTATCCTCTGAATCTTGGATTACAACAAATGAAGTATTTGCCAAAAAAATGTAAAAATTTTCCATAAAAAATACAATAATTCCCAAGAATCATTGTCAGAAAATAAAGCTGCAGTCATCTGTTCATTTATCATTCTCCGTGTCCATCGAACGTATTTGCATTATTAGTCACATTTCCCACAAAACAATAAAAATGTAAAAGCGGATCCACCCATTCGTAAAAATTGCATAAATCGTCTCGACCCAGATTTATTATAACCATTTGTATAATTGAAAGCGTGAACTCCTCCGGTACAAAATGCGGCCAACCATCCCAGAAGCTTCTCAAAAAAGATTTTTCAAAATATATTTATTTATCTATGAGATTGCCTGCCACAAGCGGGGCTGTACCATAAAATTTAGGTGAATGCATGCAACAGTGTGAAAAATAACACATTTTGTGCTGTCCAAAAAAAAAAATAAACAAGATTTCGAAAAATTTCCGAAAATTATTCTTTTTTTAAATTCAAATCTTCCTTCTTGTTGCAGATTTTGCGTGGGTGACGTTAACAACAAACGATGCATATTCCCTGGGTGCCCTCGTTCTGGCACATTCATTGAAACGCGTTGGAACTGTCCATCAATTAGCGGTGCTTGTGACGCCTACTGTATCCGAATCGATGCGCAACAGACTCCGTGAGGTTTACAACGTCGTTCAAGAGGTCAATGTTTTGGATTCACAGGATGCCTCCCATTTGGCGTTGCTAGCTCGTCCCGAACTCGGCGTAACATTCACAAAACTACACGCCTGGAACTTATTACAATTTGAAAAATGTGTATTTTTGGATTCTGATATTCTAGTAAGGTGGCTTGATGTAAAATTCACGGGTCACCTAATTGGATGTGTGTATCTTTTTGTAGGTCTTACAAAACTCCGATGAATTGTTTGAACGTGAGGAACTCTCAGCAGCACCAGATGTATCTTGGCCAGATTGCTTTAATTCTGGTGTCTTTGTGTACCGACCAAATGCAGATACCTTTGCCTCGATTGTAAAATTCGCATTGGAAAATGGCAGTTTTGATGGAGGCGATCAGGGTCTGTTGAACTTGTACTTCTCCGACTGGGCACACACAGATATCACTAAGCATTTGCCATTCATCTATAATACCACTGCCTTTGCCACGTACAGCTATTTGCCAGCATTCAAACAGTTAGTTGTAGCACCTTCTGCCCAAAGTATCTTTCAATCATTTTTGCTTCAACAGATTCAGAGATAAAATCAAGATCCTTCACTTTGCTGGTAAACTCAAGCCATGGTTGTTGAATTTCAATTCTGAAAACAAAACAGCCTATATCCCGTCGGAATTCCAGCATGCATCGGATCTGATTCAACTGTGGTGGACCATTTTCTGTGATAATGTGCATCAGAATCTGTCTGACCAAATGGTGAGTTTTAAGGAAGTGAATGTATAGAAATATGTCTTATGTTCTTGCTTCCCAGTTTGAATCCTTTGTTTTTTTTTCTCTTAAATATTAACAATTTAATTTATTTTGATAACTTTTTCTTTAACATAAAATGTTGTTTCGTTTTACAAGCTACCGCAACATGAGTTTTGTTTCGAAGATGAGGTAAGATTGAAAGTCATTTTGTAGATGAAAAGAGGTTATTTTTTCTTTTCCTTTCGGTAGTTTTTTCGGAAGGGTGCTTTTTTAGTAGTCTCTACAAAACTTTATTTTTAGAGTGTAAATAATTTCACAAATCATGAGAGCCGTATGTGAATCACAAAACATTTAGCTGAGCACTGTAAAAAAAATAAAAAATAAAAAATCCGAATGTGGTCCTTCGAGCCGCATCATGCACTTAGAAAATACTGTTTTGACTAACTGATATAATTCAAAGGTATAAGGGTTTTACAATCATCCTTAAAAACACAATTTCATACAACTATGATTTATAAATAAATAGAATTTCATAAAAATAAAAATGCAAAATTGGTTTATGATGTTTTAAGTCATAAACACAGATAGCCCTTAAATTTCGTTCTCCTTTTTTTTTTTTTTTTTCTTTTCTGACTGCTCAGCATACTTTCTGTTAATTTACCGTAGAAAGATACTTCTTTACTTCTTGTTGGGCTTAGTCTAAGTTTCGAGCTTAAAATCCGGAGCTAATTTTAAGGTTCATTTCATTTTGATCTTCGGCGATAAAGTCTTTTATTTGTTTCGTTTTTCAAACTATGAGCAATTGTGGCTTGTCTTTCAATTCCTTATGCATTATTTCTCCAAATTATACGTCAGGACTCGACAATTTTTCTTTTTTCAGCCTAATTTTCAAAATAAAAGACTGTGGGAGTCAAGTCTTAAATTTACTATTATGTATTAGACAATGCAAATTTTAATCGTCCCAAAAACATTACATTTCCCATCAAGAAGTATAAGTATTTCATATTTACATATGTATACCATTTTCTGCATCAAAAAAATGTCCAAGCCTTTACCTATTACAATTCGGACCTTAAATTTGAATTCTGGTGATTTTCGATTTGGTTTCCCATCACGGAAGATATGAACATTTTTTCCGGCTGTTTTAAAACTATGTCAGTATATTTATATAATACATATGTACGTGTAAGGAAAATAAAATGGCTTCATCTTTTGTGAATCAATATATTCAGAAAATATGACGTTGCTGTGATATAAGGATACAAGAGGTCCGTTCGCGTACTTCCCGAGCCAAAAACTAATCAATTGTCAAATATGACATGATGAGAGTAAAAGCTCTCAGAGAGCGGACATTCTAAGCAATAGTACGCGAATGAAAAGCGAGCCAATTCGAGCCATTTCGAGCCAACTGTCATTAAAAAAAAAAATTATAATGAACAAATTAAAATCGTGTGGAAACAAAAAAAATTCGTATTAAGTTAAAAAGAAATGTTTTGGGATAACATTCACACATCACAGAATTTTCTTCGAGATACTTTGCATTTATTTTTTATGTCTATCTACTTTTTGAAATGGAATCAAAAATGCCTTGACTCATTTGACAATCAGCTGATTCCACTTGGCAGTTTTTACGTTCGTGCAAGCAGAAATTCTTCAAGCACTTTCAAGCACATATGGGAAATACTCGTTACTTATCAATGTTTCTCTTTATCTGTCATGTTCGCTCATTACGCGAATACACTTCGAGCACTTTAGAGCACCTTAAAGCACATTGTGCACGCGAATGGACCTAAGTTATACTGGATCCAACTAACTTGTCACCATTTTGCAGTCATCTGAAGTAAATATCGCACAGGCAAAATTTAACTGTCAAATGCACCCAGTATTTTTACAATATGCAACATTGCAACGCTGACTGTCTAAAAATATATATGAGTCAATATAAAGACTTCTCGTTTTCCTCAACTTTATAGAATAGAACTTTATAGTTTTACACGACATGGCTTCACTATTGAAAGTGTTATAACTGTTTTATTTATTTTCACTGAACGAAAACAACACGAATTAAAATTACACAGAAAAGATCTGGTTGACACTAAAGTGAGAAACATAATCAACATTTGGCTGCATATGCATGCATTTGTAGACCCACGAATACTCACTCTTATCATCCAACACATAATATCCAACCTATAATAGTCAAAAGCAATCGGAAGCTAATGTCAAAATACTACGTTAAGTTTTCTTCAGTACTGCTAATTGTTCAAGTTGCTCAAGTTGCCCATAATAGGCATATCTGTATATGAACGGAAGCGATTGTCAGAGTCAAGTCGTTTTGCCTGTCATTTATGTGTTGTTTTGCAAAATTAGTGAAATTGAAAAAAAATAATAAAACAACACAGTCGTTAAAATCAAATGTAAAATTTTTGTTCGAAAACTGAATGGGTTCGTTCTTTTCGTAAGTGAGCAAAAGTCATCGAAAACTTGAAGAATCTAAGAAAGAAGCTAGTCGTACAATACAAGTTACGTGTGTTTGCACAGGTATAGTACGTACGTCGACGGACGCACCTATTCTTCTATTATAATTCGGCTCAGAAGAGCGGTCTCAATCGCTCATTCCATATGTTAATCTGACAGTTGTAATGTTGGTTATGAAAACTGATTTGACAGATAGGTATGCAGGCAAAAGTATTATGGTCGTCGGTTGGAAACGATAGAACATAGGGAAGCATTTCGTAATTTTCATAAGCATAAGCTTATGTTTCCCAATGCTGACTATGGTTGAGCCTTATCTCTTAGCTTACCAACAGCATTAGCCCAATTGAACTGTTTCGTCAAAAGGTCTACAGCGTGAACACATCTACATATTATACCAGACAACCAACACACAACCGCTGAGGTGTTTTTAGTCGAAACGCGGTCAGCTTTTTCATGCATAAATTTTGATTCAATATGTAACAAACATGTTCTTTGGACATATTCATAGCCTCTGCGACGTTCTAAATGTGTATCGTCTCCCAAGCTGGTGCGGCCACGTTTAAATTCAGCTGCCCAAAATTTCACGGTGGTAAATGATGGTACAGAGTCCCTGTATACTACGTCAAACTCGTCTTTGATTTGCGTAGGTGTATTGCCTCTCAAAAGCAAATATTTAATGACAGCTCGATACTCCATTTTTTCCATTTTCATAAAAACACTCACATCGACACACAATTTTCTCATTTGGTCCTTCAATTACACCAGTGTTGATATCTTATATTTATTACTTAACTAGCAGAGTTTCTCGGATTGGAAGTCATAATTATACGAACGCTCATAAATAAAAACGCTGTGATCCGTCAAATGATTTGATGAATAAAATCATCACACTTTTTGGATAGTCTAAGGTAACTTTAACTATTTACTCGTATGTAGAGTTTTTAGCCATGCTTTTAACAGATCTCTGAGTAGATCTGTTTGGATCATAATCTTTTTTCACATACAGTTTTTGAAGAATCAGATTTAGATATCTATTAATCTTTAACGTTCATCTTGCCAAAGTATTGAAAATATATAGCATAGTAAGGAAGTGGTGGATAGAGTTTGAGTTCCAAAACGTCAAAAAATTCGCATCATGTTCGCACTCTGCTTTCATGATGAAAGGTAGTAATGCCTTCGCACTGCCTCGCATCATAATACTCTATGATTCTTGGCTTGCATGCTTTTTTTTGCACAGTCGATACAAATTTAGGAATTACATCACTGCATAGTGCTGCTGTTTCAGAACATCTGAAAATGCAACGTTGCGACCGTACTCTGTTTTGGAAATCAGTCATAACATATACGAGTATCTATATTCCCTTGAACTATGGCTGACAAATGCAGCATAGAATAGTCCAATTAAAGCTAATCTAAATAAATGCCTCAATTCATATTGACCTAAGGCAAATGAATTTATATTCCAATTCACATGCTTCAGATTATGACTATTTGAAGCGGCGTAAATATTTATTCAAATATTGAACCACCCTGATAACGAAAAAAATTAATTGTAATGTATATTCAATGTCAATACCATCCGAACAAAAACTCCCATCATAAACAATAAAATAGAAAAGTCCAAGATAAGATTTTCCAATTGCCGATTCGACTATCTCACACGTGTTTGCTTAAACCAGATGGTTTTGGTGGGTTATTACCGAATGGGATGCTCTTATGCTGTTTCCCGAATAAACAAAACTTGGTGGTTCTTATCTATACAAATAATTAAAATTAAACAAAACAGAAAAGTAAAGTTTTTTATGAACGCGTTTATTTGAATTAAAATGGACCGCAGATCAGTACGTCTGTGTATCTATTGAGCGCTCTACTTAAAGTATATATTTGATTTCGCTAATTACGTATGATTGATAGGGATTTGAATGACAAATTTATGCTTCATTGATTTCGAAAAACAAAACAAAAGCAAGTGAAGCAAGAAGACTGTCTGAATGAATAGATAGAAATAATTCGCACATACTAAGTATGTACTCGTACATATGTACATGCTTTAATAGCTTCTAGCACTATTTCGAGTTCACATCGTATGTCTGCATATTTTGAATTCTCTTAGATCTTTATTTTTAGATCGAAATGAAAATAGCGTTGGGCTTTCAGTGCCATGTGACTTTTATTTTCCATATCCATTTTGAAGCAGTGTGATTGATATCTATAATAATTAAATAAGAAGTGCATGACTTTAAAGTAGAATTTTGTAAGTAAAGTAAAATGTTTTAGCATTTCGTAAAAATTTGTGAATTAGCAAAGATTATTTCAACTATTTTGAGTCATTTTTGCATATTAATTATTGTGAATTCACTCCCAACGAAACGTTTGGTAACAATTTTATTTTGTCTGCTACTCTAGCTTATATATCGATGACTCTATTGTATTTTCTAACTATTCTCTAGATTAGAGTCAAGATTTACGAAGTTTTATTATTTGTTTAGAGTTATACATATGTATGGTAAATTGGGGCGCATTTGTTAACTTTTTTTTAAAGATTCCTATTGCTTTTATTAATAAAACAAATGCAAATTTCTTAGAAGTTACAGACATTATTAAATATTAATATTGAAAAAACAGTATTTATGGTAGGTATATATTATTGAGTTTTTAAAACAATTTTCGTGTTTCAAAAACTCAAGTCATTTTGCTGAAAGTGTCCCAACCCAAACAGCTTCGGCATTTGATAGGCCCCATTCAGCACTGAAGCAGTTTTTTTTTTTTTAATTACGACTGACTTTGTTCCTGTTTTTTTAATTTTTTAATTTTAGCATAACAATTTATCAAAGAACAAGAAACAAATCAATAAATGTTGAATTCAGGCAATAAAGCATAAAAACATAACTTGGCTAAAGTTAAAATCAGCAGCTTTAGCTATATTCAATGTTTGTCCGAAGCTTCCTTAGAAACATTCCAATTTGTTGGATGTGATATATTATTTTGTATAACATATTCATAGGCCAACGTTCGAAAAGAAGCATATTTTAAGCCATTGACAGTTTTTAACATAATGACCAGTTCTTCTTCTTAGGCCTTAGAAAATACTTGTCTCAGAAAAATATTTAGATAGAAACTTATTTTCTTCATCGTGCTCTGAATCAGATGATTGTTTTAAAGGGTCTCGCTCATGAAGTCTAGATTGTAAAGCCGGACATTTTAGATCGTTTCTGGTCGCAGTGAAACGACATCGTTTACAGCTTTCTTAATTTCTTCATTATATTGGAACTGCTTGCCTTTCTTTGATAGTAGCCATGTTTTTTTGAGAGTTTACTGTACTCACTTTTAAAATCTAAAAAAAAACGACATGTACTCACTTTTTACTCGTTTCTTGAAGTAGAAACATCTGAAATTTAGGTGGCGGTAATATTATTGATGGCAACAAACTTTTAGAAACAAAGCGCAGAAAAAGTACAGTCAAAGAAACTATTTTGTTCCGCGAAGGTTGCTGTCATAGCTTATTTAAGCGAAGACAACCAATTTTGATGAACAAGCCACCTACGATTGAGATTGAAATTGAAATCAATTCGCCGTACTCACTTTCTATAGCCACTTTGTTTACTGACTAAATTATACTCATTTTATACTCATTTATGTTTTGTTTTTGCTTTGCGTGTAAAATAAAAGTGAGCTGAGTATAGATTCGTCAAAAAACCACGCCTTGTTTCGGATCATATCTACGTTAATACAACAAAATGTAAGCTACAATTACAATATGTTATCCATATTTAATTTTGAACCACGTTCAGCACATGCTGAATGTGCCTCCACCTCAGATGCCGAATCTGCCCCGGCTCCTCAAATTTTATCGCGCTGCACAAATTTTTAGCACTCTTGAATATAATCAAATTATAATTAATGTATATTTTTTGCTTTAAAACATAATAGATAGTAGGACATAAGAATCTGTATTTAAATTCATAAAATTCACATGGAAAATCACTTACTTACCTATAATCAAAAATAACAAAGGAGGACGGAGAAACACAAAAATCCACACAACTTCTTTGAGCGCGAAACTTCAAATCTCAAACTATGAACGTGCTCATATATTCAACAAAGGATGCATTCAGTTCCATCATCGTTGCCTTATTTAGAGAGCATCATATCAGAATCGGCTTTGACGAATGTGCCCCAGTTTACCATAGTACGTTTTCATGTTTTTTTTCTGCACCAACAGAAGATCTTTCTTTTTGTTTTCAGCAATTTTGGGGTTTGAAGAGAAAGCTAGCATAAAAATAATTGTATCGTTTCTTTTCTCTGTTTTTATGGTAGTCACCTCTTTAAATTCATCCTGCTTATACGATGTATAGATAAAAAGGAGCGGGGCTCCCACGTAGCGACATAATTGGTGGCATTAAACCACCAGGGTGCGTGGCTTAGGGAATTATTCATGACAGAATCATTGACACGGCTAATCTAAGATGGTCAAACTTAGATGGTCACAGGGTGTCTAAGGCCTTGTGGCCTGTGTTAGACCGCAGAAAATCTGGGGAGATGATTAAATTAGATAGATCAAGGCTAAGAACAGCGATATGAATACTCTCTGGCCACTGTCTCCTAAGGAGGCATGCCATGATACTAGGGTTATCTGACACGGATATTTGTAGGTACTGCGATGACCTACATGCCTCAGAGGACATAACTCATATACTCTGTGAGTGCCAAGGAATTGCCAGGACAAGGCTATAGCACCTTGGTAGATACTTCTTCGACAACCTGGAGGAGGTGAGATCTTGAACCGTAACAAGGATCTCTTCAAATTATGTAGGGAGATTAATTGCTTGGGGGAATGGGTTTAGGTCTTCTGCCGTGAAGGTTCCCTAGGGATCGTGATGGGCTCACTTTGGTGCCAAGTGTTTTATGATATCCTCATAACCCTCCCTAACCTAACCTAACCTAACCTACGATGTATTGACGAAAAGGGAGGTTGGTGATTCCCTTTGTAACCTGTGACATATTCAGGGGTCCCATTTCACTTGCCAAATCTTTAATATCAAAAAAATACTCGTAGAATAGTTCAACAATATTAAATGGTTTTCCCGTTTTCTTAGCGGCACGAATGTAAGCGACAAATGACTCCGGTGTGTACATTGGACCACGTTTTAGTTGTCTTTTTACCTGTCGTTCAATTAACGACTAGCCTTTAATAAGGTACTTATCTGTTATGCTTTTAATATTAAGGTTACATACAGCGTAAAGGTAAAGAGCTCGGACAATTATCAGAATAAAATATTATATCTCGATCAGCCTTGTCTTTTAAATGTTTAAGAATGGCTGTCATTAGTTCATTCGCGCCCCTATTTCCATCCGACTCATTCCACAGGAAACAAAAACACTCATTAGTTTGCAAATCGTATACCGTAAAGTTAAGTAAGTTCAACTTTGATCTGTGATAAAACACCTTTTTCTTCCAGTAAAAAATTTGCTACTACGTTTCGCTTTTCAAGGACAATACGAATTGTTCTATCATTTATATCCACGGTGTTCTTGAAGAATGGCTTACATATCCTAATCATTTCATCATCATGGAAATAGAAGGCATTGTTGTTGTCTCTTTTCTTTATTGTACTATTTTCACACACATAACGATATTTTGGCTCAATAGACATCATGCTTTTGGCGATATATTGACGTTGTTTCACCAAATTTCATATTTTCCAAAAGGATGTAGACATTCCTCCTCAGAAAGCATAGGAGAATAATTAATCTTACTTTTGTTGGTACAGGGAGGTTTAATATTTCTCTGATTTTGTTCTTTGGTATGCATTCTGTACTCTTTTGTTGTTTTGCTGTTTCTCAACTTTTTGTAACGTTTCTTTTCCAAACATTCTCATTTCTTTTACGCTTTGTCCCTGTTTTTGATGGACTCTTTAGAGCCCTAGATGTGCTGGGTAAACAAGAATCGAAGATATCTAAATTGTGTGTAGCAGACGGAGATAGTGGTTTTTTAGGGACGTTTGCTGCTGACTCGTTATCCTCAATGTCGCTTGATGAATTTTCTGGTACGTAAGGCTTATCATTAAGTATATCATTGTTGTCCTTAGTAGATGAACCGCTCGAGGAACCTGAGCTGGATGATGAAGACGTACTTCATCTCGATCGAGTGCTGCCTCTGTCAGCATCAATTGTAACCGACTGGGTGGAAACCGCTACATTTCCTGCAATTTGAAGGGTTTTAGAAGTTTAGCATTTGAAATGTAATTTAAATGAAATATGGCTTACCACATTCTCCTACAGGTTCGTTCATAGAATTGAAGTTGAATGAACCTTGTCTTCAGATACCGCCGAAGTGTTGGCTATGCACGACTTTGTTGGGTTCATAGCCAATTGCAAGATTATACTCGCTCTTGTGTTTCGTTGCATATTGCTGTATGAACGCTACTTTGATGAAGGTATCTTAATGCTATTAGAATCTTACAGTTGGCATAGGTAGCGTTTTAAATACACTTCTATTAACAACACTGAAATAAGTTAAAATATTTCATAGCAAAAATTTAAATCACAACAACTTTTTTCTGCAAGATTGTCATAACAACACATTTATTATTTTTATATTTTATTAATCGGTGTATAGAAAATAAACAACTTCATTTGACAAAATACTTCCCCCATTAGTGCATTTTTTTCTGCAAGATAGTCATACATATTTAGAATAAAGTCAAGTGTCACCCATACCAATTCTTACAAGTATAACGTAGTGCCACTTAATAATACAGTATTTAGGAACATTATTTATAAGTCACTGCACTTACCTTTTCTAAAATAAAGTCACAACACAAAATATGACACTTTTTAAGAAAACTGAACCATTTTTCCATCACAAAAGCACAGACAAACCTGGCTTAGGACAGTGTTGCAATTAACATTCCTTATGAAAGAGAAAGCTTCCATAACGACACAAGTGCCTTCTCTCGCCCAATCTTTAAATCTGCGAAATGCCATTCTACGGGATAAAAGATCACTTTATTTACGTAACTTCTATATTGATAACTCAGAATTCGTGAATTTGAGTTATGACATTATTGTAACAAATGAGCGATATGCTTTAATGGATAAGAAATCGGTAAGGATGAACAAATTCTCAAGGAGTATTTCTTTTGTTGAGGAATAAATTGAGGGGAAAATTTGAAAATTTAGCTACGATATGGCGTCCTATATCGACCATTACATAGTACTGTCCTCGGTTGTACTTAAATCCACAGCTTTACATTCAAGCATCCAGCATTCGTAGTCCTGCCAGCTATAGTTTATTGTAAAGGATCCTTTTTGATGTTACTCCTTTATTTTGTACATTTTCAGTCCTTTCGGCGCGAAATCAAGAAAAAAGTACATAAAAAGTATATAAAAAACACAACTCCAATCGTACGTATTGTCTACATCAAACGCATCCATTCCTTATTAAAGACTTCTGTCACGTGTTTGACATTCACTTTGCTTTTCATGGGTTTCACTGCGAAATTTTCCTAGCTGGTTGGAAATAAAACTCTCCATGAAAAAAGTGTCCATAAAAACTTCGTTTGACGAGTACGAACATTCTTCGAATGTACTTGATTAGTACAACTATAATACATTAAAAATTACTGCACTGAAGAAAAATTCACCAAGGCGAATTCAGAAAATTAGTCTACTGTCGAACGTTGGGTGGAAGTCTTCCAACATATGGACGCTAAACACGTGCCTTTCGTCGAATTTTCTCAAATCATCAAGTTCGTCATTTGTTTCAATGGTTCTTCAGCTCCGGCTGAAGGTGTGTTTTAGCAAGCGAAGAAAGTTTGGAAAAAGGACAGCTCTGCTCTTCAGATACCGACGCTGAAAACTATTTTAACTGTGAAAATCAATTTAGAATTTACGTGAATCGACTTTTATAATTTTATCAAAACTTAACCAGAGCTGCTACGAAAAATTCAGGAGAAGTACAATTTTAAGCCAAGAGAAAATCCAACCCAGACAAGTCCGGGCGCAATGTCAACATTGTTAGTTGATGTGGATGAAAGTCCATAAATTATCTCGATTTTTTATTTTCAATTCATTTTTGAAATTGAACTTTGATTTTACATAGTACACAATTTCCGCTGAAATACATGTACTTTTCCATCCTTTGTTTTTAACGCAGACATACTTTTTATACTTTCTTTTGAAAATGAAATATCCTTTTTTTCCCCATTTTACGCCGCTAAATCTATCGCTTGACTTCATTGTCACTTCTTCCTATTTCGGCGAGGTTATGATATGAAAACAAGACATCATAACCCACCCACTTCACTGCATTTCTACTGATCCACCTGTGGGGTTCGCCTTCATTGTTACTGAATGTTGCAACTGACATAAATTAAACTTGAAGTGACGGTCTAATCCATAAAGTTTTTCAGTCAGTAATAAAAGAAATAGGGGGGTCCTGAAAACGTCTCCATTTTCTTTCAGTTAATTAAGAAATGTAATCGCCATCAACGATTCCTAAATATTATTTTTTTATGGAAAAATATGTATTTCGTTTTACCAATTCTTAATTTGCGGTATTTAGTTGTTTATCGTATATTTTTTCCGTTCATTTTCAATGTCGTTTTGCACAATGCTAATATTGTGAAATTTTCCCAACCTGCCCGTCCACCTCCCACTCTCTCAAAACCTTTTGTAATTAATATGCACTTGTACGCATGATTGACTAACAACTAATCATTATTACCTTTCTTTTCCACCAAACAACAAAATTCCAAATTTCCCCAAAACTGCTCGTAATGCAGAAATATTGGCCAAAAATGGAGTTTCGAAATCTAACCACTTGGACTGAAAATCGTCACACATCCGATTCGTCCTCCTTTAATGTATCGAATTATGATAGAGGAAATTTCTTTGATGATATTCAGCCATACCATGATCCTTGGGAAGATTACTATGAAAATTTGGAAAAACTTATTGAACAAAATTCTAGCAACAACAATGAGACTACAAATCTATCACCACCACCACCACCTCCGCCACAAATACAATCCGCGGAACATAAAGATTCAAATTCAAATTTTACCCCAAATATTGTGCCGCCACCACCAGCTGTACCATCAGAACCAGAAGAGAAGCCTCATCATGATCATCATCAGGAGGCCCACCAACAACAGCATATTCCACCTCAAATCGAGGACATTTACAATGACAATACAACGCAGCAAAGTACTACAACGAATCTTAGTGAGAATCTCGTACAAAGTAGTGAAGTTCCACAGCAGACTGCCACTGCCACTGCTATACGCCATAGGAAGCAGAACTACATCCACCACCAGCTGTCAGTAAAAGAGCTCAATCAGGCATTCAGTGCAGCGCTGTTGGATAGTACTGAGCACAAAAATAGTAGCCAAACGGATACTTCGAATCTAGACTCGAATTCGATATCGAATTCGAATACAAACGATAATTTGGACAAACTTGTTGTGGAACAAACTCATTCAGATAAAAAACTCAGCGCAAGCGAGGTTGGTATAGTAATAGAGCACAAGTGCAGTTTTCAAATGCAAAAGTACAAAGTTCGAATATTGCATGTAGTTCTGGGGGAAATAATTTCGAACAAAATGATGTCTCTCATTAAATATCTCATCAAGAATCTTTCGCCCATACACACTCATACAATTTATTTTTCTTAGAAAACACATTGTATTCGTTTCGTATGTATTTATTTTTCGTGTCCGCTTTATTTTTTTATACATATCATTTATGTATTTATGCTCTATCGTTGTTATTTTTCGGTTCTCAATGTGTTATGTTTCGTCTTCGTGGCGGGGAATTTTTTTATTTTTTTTTTGTTGCATGCAGTTCTTATTATTTTAATTATTTAAGGATAAACAAGATAAATATTTTATTTAAAAGGAAAAATAATTGTAAAAGTAAACCAAAACTTTCTAGTAATCTTCCTAAAGGTAATTATGGGGCAATTTTTTTCAGCTTTTATTTGTGTAGAAATGTTAGTTACTAACAGCTGACTAAATTTATATCAACGTCACTATATTTCTTTTTATAATCGTTATAATAAAATATTTGATTTTTAAGTGGAAACAATTTTTTTTGGAAGATTTTCAATAAATTGAAAACTATACCTTACATATTTTTTCCAAATTTTCATGACTTCGTTTAGTTCTTTTTTGAAAAACAATCTGTTTAAACTAGAAATATTGGTATAAAAAACGATCATACAGTCGATCAAGGCTTTCATTCGCAGAGGCAGGTTTGACATTTCGTCATTTCTTTTTTAGCTGCCAGAGTTGGCAGGATCTTCGTTTCTCGCGCTTTTCGTTGCGCGATTGTAGACTCTTATGCATAAAAAATAGTTTTGGCCTTCAGTCATACTCATTACGATAGAAGATTTGACGTTTTGCCAAAAATAATCCTTAAGGTCAGATTTTCCTGTATTGAAATGTGTTTTTCAGTATCAGGTCTACGAGTATCTTAAATTGGTTTCAACATTTTATCGAATTTTTATCCTAGGGAGGTTGAAGTTTATTCTCTTCCCAAAATCAGAGAAGTTCTATTCAGAAGTTAATAAGATCTACAAATGTTGCTGGTGCAGCTTGAGCGCCTTGTCCCATTAAGTGCTTTAATCGTGGAAATGATCTATTGCTATGAGTACATTATTTATAATAATAGGTTGCTATTTCATCCGGATTCTTTATGTTCTTCGATTTAGTTTTCATATTATGCTGTGAGTCATATTATCGACAAACAGTTTCGATCTGGAAAAATAATAACTGCCTATTTCATTTGATTAATTGTGTCCATTAAAGAATTATCGCCCAAAATATTATTCTGTAATCAAAGCGATGCATTTGAAAATAGCCAGTTTTGAAGGAAAATGGTTGGCTTCAATTTAAAATACGGGATGACTGTTTACAAAGATCTAGTTTATACGTTTATGTTTGATGAAATTAGCTGACTATATCGAGGACTTGATTGAATGACACTTTTGTTACTATCCCAGTACCAGTAGTAACGATCTGATAGAAATCGTACATTTTGATCACAATTAGTTCCTTCACAATTAGACCCTTCCAGAGCTTTATTTAGATTCACGAAATTGACTCAGCTTATACTTATAGGAGTATGATAAAGTTTCTAGTTGTTTTCTAGATATTTAACATAGTAAGGAAAGTAAAATTATATGTGAGAAGAAACATTGTTAAAAAATTGTCTAAAAAGAAAAGAAAAACTCTGTCTAGAGGCAGGACACGAACCTGCTTAAGTAAAAATCGCTCTACCGCTGAGCTAGCACTGGTTGATTTCCTTTGAAAATGAGAAGACATGTGACATACATTCATACTGCATAGAAATGCAACAACTACATAAAAAAGCAAAATTATTTCGATTAATTTTTCATGAACTTCAGAAAACTATTAGCAATGCGCTCCTTTTGCAAAAACGCTCGCATGACTTTTAGATAAATTTATACTTCGTTTTGTTAAAACTATTTTGAAGAGTTTTTAATGTGTAATTCACTAAGCAAATACTGGTGTTTCCCACGTCTTTTTGAGTTATACAGCCTGAAATATACCAATTCTCGTGTCAGAACGAGAACGTGCTTGTGTATCTATCAAAGGTTACTAATTGTAAATTTACGAGTAGAACAGACCAGGTCCTTTGAAGCTATAAATAACCCATTATTTTAACTACTATAGAAGACTAAGTCTTATTTGTACACCTAAACTTAAATAAATTGAAATTGAATTGAATTGATAGCCTTAAATATTTCGGGAAATAACATCACATACACTCGATACTCGATCTTGTGCATGACAAAGATGAGTAGTCTAAAACAGGGTACACACTATCGTTTTTGAAATGACGTTCCTAGACTGTCATTTCTCATCATTTAATTCTAGGCTATACACTATCATATCAGGAATGAAATTTGATGCCTACATTTGTCTAGACATTATCATTTCCAAACCATGATTCTCCGTCATTCCAGCAAAATCCAGAAACAATTTCAACGCTCATCGCTCATCAATCGTCATTTTTAATTCAAAGCTACACACAGTTATTTTTAGATCATTCCAGAAAGAGTGAAATGTGATAGTGTGTAGCCTACTTACCATAGATAGATATTAGGTCTGCTATTTTATTTTCTTAATAACTCCCAGATACGTCAAAAAGCGAATACGTTTTCCTGGTAAATCATTTTCCACCCTCAACTTAATTTCGATATTTGCAGATAGTTTATTGAATATTAAGTAAATCATTATTAATTTAAATAAAGTTTAAGATAGTAAACTCTCTGGTGTCAGGTATAACGGGGTTAAGTCAAAAAATTGCAAATGGGTTTAAGTCAGTTTATTTTCTTTTCCGACTGGTATTACCAACTTAAGTCTAGCGCAACTGCTCCCTATAGTAACATTTTCTGGTAACTGCAGTTTCTGACTTAACCCCTTTTTACCTAACGTCAAAGAATTAGTCTGTTATATCCGCGATATGCAAAATAGATGTTAAGCACAAATGCCATATGTCATTCTGACAGGTTCACTTTTCCTAGTCCATGCAAAACCTGAGACGACATTATAGCGCTTTTGAAGCAAGTTCAGGTTTCTAGAAAAACATGGATCTGTGTTTCAGAGCAACTTCAGCTTTAAAACCAAAATAGATCTATTAGGAATCAGTTAAATGTAGCATCGACAAAAAGCACTGGTGTCGTCATATCAACTGCTATAAACATGCTTTCGAAATGAAAGACGATTTAACGTACATATTTGAATTTAGTGTACAATTTTAATGATTATACACATATGTATATGATATTTTGTTGCATTTATATACTGTAAGACAGATATTGCTTTTTGTCATCACCACGAACAAAATTTTAATTTCAGAATATTTTATATAGTTGCCTAGCATAATATTTCAATCAGCAGAAAGTTATTTTTGTTCAAAACAAATTATAGTATCAGAAAGAAAATGAATTGGTCAGTAAGAATTTATGACGATCAGTTCTTTCAGCAGAAGAAAATTAATATTTAAAAAGACGAGATGCTTAAAAGGTTCCAATCAATAAAAAGTTTAAATTGCTGTCTCTGCGATGGTAAACAATATTGTTCACTGCTGAACCAGTAAAAGGATCAAGGTTTACATTTTTTTAAAGTTTTTCCGCTATATGTAATATCGTGTTTTCAAAATAGTTGCCTGAAATTTAAATCGGATTCCAAATCATGACCCGATTTGGTTTTCCGTTAGCTTTTAAATCCTGCCCCGGTAAAAGGTCAGACTCATGCTGGTACTTCTTCAAATATCAAGTATTGAAATATGAAATTTTTTTTTTGTGAATTGGAATTAAGCAAATAAAACGTAACCTTACTTTAGGGACTTACATTACTTTTAAGAATATTTAACAACAGATTGCTTCTAAGCTGCCAAGCTTTTGCAGTCGTTCGTTTAAACGATTTGCCAGCCAGCCGATTTTATACGAGCATATCTCTAGGAACCAAACAACTTCGCAGTGACAGCAACAACAAATAACTAAAAAACATTCGTTTTTGCGTCGCCTGAAATTAGGCATCACAAAATTCCCAGCCAGCAACTTTCGGCTGGGGATTAAATCGAGTAGTAGCCAGCCGGTGTTTGTATGTCCGCTATTACACAGTGACTCTTGAGTCATGACTCTTTTGAAATCACACAAGTGCAGAAGAGAAAAAAGATGAGATAGAAAAACAGCAACCCGGAGAATCGTGGGTAGAATTTCGGTGACTCTTTTTGACATTTATTCTTTTCTTTGTTCGCTATTTTTCTTTTTTACTTCATTTCTATTCGTTGCCTATAGAGCGTAGACGTATAAAGTACGGAGTAAATTAAATTAAATGTCTTCAGAATATACAATATTTATGCATGTTCAACAACTCAAGAACTATTTCTGTATCCATACTGCTGTCGTATCTATGCATTTCAGAGCCAAATGTTCAAAATATTTGTTTAAAGAGCTCTAAACACTTCACGATGAAAGAAAAAAATAAAAGAGAGTTGTCAAATTAGAGCCATGGAAAAGAGTCAATGTGTTATAGCGCGATCCTCACAGAATGAAATTTCAAAACAGAAGAGATAAAAGAGTCATGACTCAAGAGTCACCGTGTAATAGCAGACTATTTGTTTTATGTGTAAAATTTGACATTACTAGCAACTACTGGCTGGATAAGTTTTAAAAAAAACAGGGCTTATATATGGACTGGCTTCAACTTCGTGTTGGTTCCAACTAGCGCTCTTGGTTCGGAGCGGAAAAAATGGAAACTCACACTTATTTGAAATTTCGCTGGATGTAGTTGGGTGTGGAAAGACAGTATTTTCATTGACATATTGCACAAAAAATTAATACAAATATTGTGTAATTTATGGGGCAGTAAAATGCATATATAATTTTTATTAAAATTGTGTTGCTTCCGTCTATCGGTAATTATTTGAACTACCACATTTTCGAGGTGACATCTACTGTAAACAATGCCTTAACAATTTGAATGTCAACCGTTTCACTTAGCAAATCCACACAAACCCAAGAGGTGTATCTACCATTCTATGGAGAAATTCAAGATGGTTGACATTTTGTTTCCACATTTTTTCGCTTCGAACTAAGATGGCTAGTCATGTTCGCGTCATTTTTTGGGCAGAGATTGTATGGAACTAAAATTTCACTAGCAGTCCATATATAGTATGTCCATGGTCCCATGTATATACACGTATTTTAATGCAGGCGATAACGAAGGCGTTTGATGGTTTTACTTGTGTTGCTATAAAGCTTCATATAAAGCTAATATCAATGCGGACCACGTAGACAATGTCGCCGGTATCAGTTAAATAAATTTCGAGTTTTTAGATCTACTCGCACTTAAACCAAAACACTTCACTTATTTTTTCTAAGTTCACATCCCCATCCGAAGGGAACAGCGTGAACCTATTCAAATATGTTTTATGTTTTTCTCGTTATAGGGAATCTTGAAACCCATAGCGCTTGTAGTATTTAGTTTTACCAGAAACATTTTCATTGACTCCGTATTCTTTAGTGATTTGGGATGTATCTAACCATACGCTCTTAATTCTCAGCAGTTTAAATAAAAATGAGTTTAAATGCTCGCGTGTGTACATAATAAATTAGACATAAGCATATTAACACCTCAGTTTACTGTTTTGTGTATGTTGTCTAGTAATCATGTATACTTCTGGAAATTATTTTATAAATAAAAGTTTAATCAGACACCAAGAAGTCCTTTTGTACTCATGTAACCACCTTAACTCAGATCAATTCAAAATGCAATTCAAATTATAAATTCCAATCAAATTGAACTGTCCGCACAAGGTTGAATAAAAATTTGGCTTCTATCACCATAATTCTCTCTTTAAAAATTTAATTAAAAATTTAAAGAGACTTATTCAAAATGTTTTGTTTACTTTATGAGTATGTACATCTATTCAACTGCGTACATGCTGATTATTTTGGCAAAGACTTTGAAATTGAATTTCTTTCATTTACGTAATATCAACATCATTATATAGAGACAATTTTCATTTGTTATTTTATGTATTTTCGTCAAATGAGATCAGAGCAGAGCAGTGTACTTAATTCATTCGCCGATGAACGATCGTTTTAATTTTGTTTTTCCCATTGACGAATTGAGTAAATTAAATAAGACCAAATGCCAAATGCTATTGAACCAAACAAGCAGGTTGGTTAATTATATTAATTCTTAAAAATTTGATTAAAACGGATGTTAAGTTAACTAAAAATAAATATATTTATAACTTGCAAACAAAATGTTAAATTTCAGTAAAAACTATACACGTTCAGACTACAGCTTCATGGAAAATAAATAAAATCATTTTGTTTATTTTGTTATAGTGAGGTGATTTGTTAAGTTAAAAGTATTTATGGAAAACTGCCAACGTATTAAAGAATTCTGAAATTAGTTTTACTACTAACCATGTGCTAGAGAGTTTTATTTTTTTTTTTAATTGTCACAGTTTTGTTTATGTCGAACCGAAAAATATTGTTTAATGTCTTGTTGGTGCAGGATTAGTGGTTTGAATGTTTTTAGATATGTTTCCAAGTTTCCCCTCCTATACCCCAATCAACAATATTAACATCTAATGAGGATTTTGAAAGCAGAGCAACTGTTCTCTACATATAAAGTAACCTCAAATTCTCCTGGGCGTCTTGGGGTGTAAGCTGGAATCTCTGAAAACTTATTTTTGTTTATAAACTTCTCTCAGGAGATATTATCTTTTTCTAAAGGAAACCAGTGCGATTGAAACAGCTCTTCGGGGTGACTGGAAATGCCTGTTGATTTACTTTTAAATAGCTTCTGGAAATATGTCTCTGTTGTAAGAATAACTTGTTTCTGAGTTGATATCAACAAGATGTATGGTCTCCTTTACTATGATTATTTGAGCATCCAAATGGATTTGAGCATCCATTGGAAGCTGTGGAACGATAGACGGCTAAGTTCAAGTAAGCTCGAGTTTTAATGACTGGTTTTGGTTGCAACTTCCAAGGTTTTAGGTGTCTATCGTCACGGGAATGTATCAGGTCATTAATATGGAATACAAATAACGTCGAAGAAAAAATTAACCCCTGAGGCACTCCAGCGCTTATAAGGGTTGCGGAAGATACATCATTGAGCACAATTTGAATTGGTCTGTCCTTACTAATATGTGTTTGCGGTGAACAATTATTCTGGCCATTCCCAGGCTATCATTTTAGCTTTGAATCATTACAGCTCCCATGCAAACGATTAGCATAACGTTGGGTGATTTATAAAGCCCTTCAGCTGTGTTCTGTGGGGGGTCTCCATTAGCCTTTGAAATTCCGAATTCTTCAACAAGGCAGTGGGTCCGCTTAGGTCCTTCCGATTGGCTGCCTTTTCCATCATATAGAGTCGCTAACTCTCCCTACCTGTGCTACTATTGGCAAGGCCCCCCCCCCCCCCCCGGGGTACAGACAGCCGGGCCAGCTAAGCCCTGTTTTTTTAACGAGTAACAAGGAAATCAGAAGAAGAAAATGTGGTCTATTGCAATATTACAATTAAAATACATTTAGGTGTCAAATGTGTGTGTCTATCTAAAGGACAGAATAATATTGTGTGTTCAATACTTTTGTGCACCCACATATGGAGACAAGAATTTTGCATTCTGGTAATTTTTTAATAAGTAGAATACTGTGTTGCGGGCTAAGTTTCGCTTTTTGTATTTAATGACAGAAGATTTAAATCTCATTACCGATCCATGGGGGGTTATAATAAATTTCAAGTTTAGTAATAGGTAAATCCAGACAGGGCAAAACTCTGAAAGTCGTACATTCTTAGTATTTCTCTGATGATAACCAGTGTCTACAAATCAGCACCTCTAATGGACAAGTTGATCACTAGATTTACCAGCTATTTGGACTCATGTTCAGTTGAAAAAATTCCTTTGCTGCTTTTTGAGAGCTACAAACGATGAAAAAATTTTGTTTACTCTTGTCATAACATTTACATGAAGTGGAAATTTAACTTCTCTGCATATTTTTTTTATAATTCTTTTGTTTCGGACCCAGCTTTCACTACAGTTTGGTCTTTAATTTAGCGAGACTTAATGCTTGTCAGTTGCTGAAACTAGGAGAAATCGTTTTGTGGACTCTCTTGTCTTTTTATGTGTACCCCTCGGATAGGAGCTCCTTAATTTCAAACACAATCATATTTTGATCGGTTTCAGGTAGTATCTTTCCGATACAATGTTGAATATTAAGCCCTCTTTTTTCAGGATTTACATTAGTTTGTAGGCAAAAGAGCTTACGAACAAAACCAAAAATACATACTTTATTTTTAAAGAAATTTTAACGATTTATTTTTTCTGGTATACATTATTCTTTTGGCACAGCGTTTCTTATTTAAAAACATTTCACATACTCATTTGATAAATGATTACTTTTCACTTTAGCTTCATTCATAACCTCCACTAAATTGGGATCAAATTCACTGAACATTCAATTCCCTTCATCCATAGTTCCGTAGCTATAGATTTTAGATAATTTAAACTTCTATAATAAAAGGTGACCTATTTTTCTTTGTGTTCCAGCTTACTAACCTTCTGTTTGGATATACTTTTAATGGTCGATGTAACAAACTTAACAAAACAAATTCCCACACTAACACTAATTTCATTAACTTTCTTAATGTTTCGCTATCGGGACTCACAGTACATAAACAAAATTACATATTTTATTTTCTTCCCAAGAGCATATAAATAATTGTTTTATTAAAATTTTTTTAGGCTGGTTTAGCTGGTGCTCTTGCACAAGTTCGCCTTGGTGAACCACGTTCTAGCGAACAGGAGGCATATGAAGCATCGATGAGACGCCAATGCTGGGAAGCAGGAAACATTGACTATTCGGGCAGGGATTCGTTTGAAAATATCTGGAAGAAAATCTCACAGACTTTGGAATCCAAACCAGTTGCTGCAGCGCCGGCAAAGCCTGCTGATGGTAGTAATTGAGAAACTCTCATTCAAAAAGAAAAAAAAAAAAAAAAACATTTTACATACACAAACACACACAAAAACAAGCACACGCACACTTACATAGAAATCGCACGAAACACTGCATTTTGATGCATGTATACACTGAGAGAAAATACTCGGACGATCACATTTACATTTACGTTGCTATATTTTTTTTAATATAAAAAAGAAAATACCGTACAATGTGTTATTTATTCACATATTTTTCTTTCTTTTTTTTTATACATATATCATCATTATGTTAAACATTTCTTCGATTTTACATAAAGGTTTGTGATTGTAAAAGTTTTTCTTTCAAAATGAATGTAAACTGCAGGTCATATCAGGACATCATATCATTTTTATTTTTTTTGCTAAAAGAAGAAATTATTGTTGCCATTTATTGTTAAACATAAACATCTTAAAAAAAAAATCGAAAATCGTGTGTGTTCCTATAAAATTTGCGGATCCAAGTAAACGATACAAATATAAACGTTTTTTAAAAATACTTGCATTTTTTATTTAGTCTTTTATACGTTTTAAGTTAATCACTTTTGTTTTATTTTCAGCACTTTTAGTTTTAGAATTAAATAGATTCATATGTTTATTTATTTTCTAGATGGCATGCGGTAGTCGCAACCATAAAATAATTGTTCTATATATCATGGAATGCAATTTTTTCTTGTTTCATGTTGCTCATTAATTTCAAAAAATCGATATTTATGAATATGATTTCTAAAGAAACGTTGTGCATTCATTTATGCTTTAATTATTATGGATTACAGCATTGCGAATATAATGAACTTTATGAGCTAAGCATTCTGTGCTATACAAACTGCTTCGGAATTTCGGGAAGCATCCTCACCTAAACATCAGTTTCAATCAAAAACCACTTTGGGTCCTAAGTCATCCTAAGTCCTATAAACACCCAATATTAGAATCTTCATATGCATATTGTCATTTGTCCGATCTCAAAAAACGTATAAAATTCTAGTCGTGCGGCGCGACGTTATTGAACAAAATTTACAAAATGTGCACTGGCATTCATTCTTTTATTGATAGCGAGGCGGCGTTCAGAGCGCCGTCTTCTTCTTCTTCCTTTTATCAGCGAGGTTATGATCCGAAAATAAGGGATCACAACTCTCCCACTTTAATACAGTTTTACTGATCCGCCTGTGCAGTTCGCCTATTTGACCTCCGAAAATATCGGCAGGCCCGCCGATTTTGGATCACTCGGTTACTGAAGCCAATGAAATGCCGATGTCGTCGCATTTGTGTGATCCAGGCGTTTATAGGCCTGCCTTTCCTACATCGCGATATCTTTGGAACGTGCATTGATATTGCCTTTTGAAGAGGATTTGAACCCTCTCTTCTTTGAACGTAGCAATACCAGCTGAAAGCTTCTACGGATCTTCGAACTTCTTATTCGGCGTTCAGAGCGCCGGCCGTCGACTTAAGGAATAGGAATTTCATTTGTCAGAAATCTTTTAAAAATCTTTTAAAATGCCACTTGATGGCGCATTGCCATTTTTTATTGCCAATCACTCGAAATCCAGTAAGCTTCACGGCATGTGTAATACATTACATGCACAGGGTGGTCCAACAACACTCACCCGATGTTGTTTTGCTATACCTTTAAAGTTAAATGACATAATTTCATAATATTTTTTTTTTTTTAATGTTTATTTGGATCATTTATTTATTTTTCCATTACTTTTTGAGGATGATATCTGTCAAGTGGGCGATGTCATTGTTGAGGACCATTTGGGCTATTTCTTACCGCATTTTCAATCGTTTTGGTGAGAACTTCGGCCGATAAGTTCTCTTGTCGGATATTCTCTTTGAGAGCTTCCGTAGTCTATGGCTTGTTCTCATAGACCTATGACTTCAGAAAACTCCAAAGAAAGAAGTCTGGAGTGGTCAAATCGGGCGATCTTCGTGGCCAGTGCAAATCGCCAAAACTGGACATTAGGCGACTCGGAAACGCATCCTTCAAAATGTCCATTGTTGCGCCAGCTATGTGGGCGTGTGAACCGTCCTGTTGGAACCACATGTCCTCTAGTCCCAATTCATCAATTTGCGGCAGTAAAAAGTCCTTGATCATGGTTCTGTATCGCTCACCAGTCACAGTAACCGTGTTACCCACGGCGGCGGCGTCCTCGAAAAAATGATGCCGGATGACACCCTCGGAGTAAGTGGCGCACCGTGCAGTGACTTTGAGTGGATGTAATGACTCTTCACCCCTAGTCTCTACTGGCAATAATTCATTGCAAGAAATATGTCAAGCAATCGAAATTTCCAATGGAGACCGCAAATGAAATGAGTTATTTCAAGAAATTTGCGGTCTCCATTGGAAATTTCAGTGCCTCAGAAGCGCAATTTTTTTTTTGTTTACGTATCCATTCAGATGGAAATGGGCGCCGTCGCTCTTGATGAATTTCGACCGAAAATCGTCCACTGCGTCGTTGAGGTTCAGGAGAGCATGGATTTATCAACGTGTATTCTGGATCTGTTTACTTCAAAAATATCAAAACAAAACTGAGAGTTGCAGCCATTTTCAAAAGTTATACCATCTTCCGATATGGCGATACATTTTGGGCCACCTTGTATAATACTCGTACATGCAAATGTGCAAAAGCGATTGTTTTTGCTTACAGTCACTATCGTATTATTTTATTTCTTAATACCTATACATACTGGTACATTCAGGGTGCGCCATCTTCTGTGTCGGTATGTGAATATTAAATAACTTTTAAAAAAAACAACTGATTCCCATATATGAGGTATTTTTATTTAATTTGTTCCTTTACAATTTAATTTTTGAGTACATTATCAATCAAGTGGCCGCCTCTACTGACCAAAGCAAAATGTGCCCTTTTTGCTGCGTTCCCATCACTTTTTTCGAGCATCTCGGCCGGTATAGCGATGAGCCCGTCAATGGTCTGAGGATTGCTGGCATACATTTTGCTTTTCAAATAACCCCACAAAAAGAAGTCTGGAGGGGTAAAATCTGGAGATCTGGGTGGCCAGTCAATGTCGCCATTTTTCGGGAATTTTTGTGTTTGATTTGCAGAGTGGCATGACGCACTGACTTGTTGAAACAAGTAACCGTCCAGACCTTTTTCTCACTTTTGTGGGCAGACATAATGAACCAGCATCCACCGATATCGATTCCCATTGACTGTTTCGCCTTCCCTGAAGAAAAATGGCTCAATGATGGTTTTGGCGCAAACGCCGGCCCAGTCACTTTTTGGTCATGCAATGGTGTTTCATGGATCTCGTGTGGATTCTCCGTTCACTAAATGCGGCAATTTTGCTGTTAACGGCACCAGAGAGTGTGAAATGGGCCTCGTCGGTCATCACAATTTGCTTCCAAAAATCAGGTACAGTGTCAACCATTCGAGCGACTGTTTGGCCGTACTCCAAGCGACGTGGACGGTCTGTCGGCAATATTTGGCCTTCGCAGCCATATCACCAAGTCCGAAGGAAAAATAGTATATATCAATCGCAAACCCTCCTTATAATGTCTAGCCATTTTCTGTACTTCGTGGAAAGTCTTTTAAAGCCTCATCCGAATGCTATAGATACGTTTCCTCAAAGTTATGTGCTCTTTTTTTGCTTAATGTTTCCGAAAGAAATATACTCGTATGTACATAGAAAAACTTTTTACGGTGTTCTGAGATTCGAGTCTGAATTTAAGAAAGTTTGAGGTACGTGAAAGGAATGTTTTCTGCACAGTAAATGTTCCAGCTAAGTTGCCGCGTAAGGTTCCTAAGTACTCAGCCATATCCTTTCGTGCATTTATACAATTTAGTTTAAGCTTCGTCAAAATATGTTTTAAAACAACTGACTTGCCTAGAACGAACGAACCGATCAAATGCGTACATTTCTATTTAAGATGTTTGTACCATAAGGCATGCACAAATGTTTAAAATTGATTTCAAAATTAAATTAAATAATTGAGAATGCAGGCTAGAAAGTCTGAAAGCCTGCCAGATCTGATCTTGATTTAAATGAATAAGTATTACTTTGTACAGACTTTTTGCAAGTATCTTCGAGTTCAGCGAAACTTTTTTTTTCAATATGGAAGTAATAGCTTAGGATTTTACCTACCCTCTAATCCTACGTTTGAATCCTTCCAAACATTTGTTTTCCAGTAAATCAAACTCGCGCTGGGGTGAAACTTTGAAAAGCCAGGTGTAAAAGTCCACAATTCAGTCGAAAATTTCAATGAATTTAATGACCCTTATTTCAGCTAAATATTGCCTAACTTATTATCTTATTCCATGATGAATGATTATAAAGTTCCTTTGTTATTATATCTAATTTTATTTAAAGAGGTAGAAATCTGGCACAGTTGCCCAAAGAAGTTATAATCGACATTCAGATTAATATTTATAGAACTGAAAGTTTGTTTGTACCTAATTTAAGTGTCATTTTAAATTGTCATCTTTGTTTCACAGCATTGTAGGTACTTCACATTGTTCTTCAACTAGCACATGATATTTTTGTTTGAAACATTTTGTTGAACGTAAGTAAATTTTAAGTTCTTTACTTTATTCTTCGTTGTTCGTTTTTTTCTACAACACAAGACACAACGCAACAAAACACTTAAATCATCAACAAAAATCTTTGACACAAACTCAAAACAAAGGTCACTCAAGTCACTTTTTCACTGAAAGCCTGTGTATCCAAAATCAAGTATGGCTCTTATTTGGACATATAGTCACAGGTCCAACAACACCTTATAAGTGTCATGCTTGCATTACCAAGGGTATGAAGGCTTTCAAAAAACTGTCCACTTTGATCTCTTTCACTCCAAATTAAGCAAAGACATCACGTTTAAACTTTTTTTTTTGCAGAAATATCCGGCATAAAGACCCCGCCTAAAACCGAACTGAAAGAAACTGCAAAGCAACTTTTAACTGTAACTGCTCAAAAACCCATAACAGCTATTAACAAACCAAACCCACCACAGACTGTCAGCAAAAGGTCTAGAAAGCTTAAATAGCAATTAATTAACACATGCTATGCATACTACAATAAAATAACTCATAAGTTCATTAGTCAATAATATTAAACAAACTAAAACCAAAAAAAAAACAAAACCTGTTAACAAACTTAACGAATCGTTCAATATCGTTAAGCTTAACGAAAAACTAATACAATTTTAACGAATTTAAAAAAAAAATCTAGAATTACATTAGAAATTATAGGATTTTCGAAAACTGCTTGAGGGAGTGCTTGCTAACACAAAATTTTGGACGCACAAAAACTTGAGTAAAAAAAAAAAAAAGAAGCTCACGCGGGGTAGCAATTATAATTCGTAATATTATAAAATTAACTGTTAATTGAATTAAATTTTTGATAGGCCGTTTGACATCCGCCGATATCGAAGATGGCAAGATCGAATACGATCCCGTCACCAAGGTCAAGACTCAATATGAGCATATTGAAGGCGGCTATAAGGTGATCATTACCACTCCACAGCAGAATGGTACTCTCAAGACCGAGGTGAAGACCTTCTATGATCCCAAGCCGGTGACTGAGGAAGAGCTGCGCAAGCAGCAACAGGAGAAGAAGAACAGACAAAAGAAGTCTGGCAAGGAGGTTGTACAAATCGACAAGAACACGACGATGGTAACTCGTGAGATTGAAGGCGGATATGAGGAGGTCTACACCACCGTTCATGATGATGGTTCCAGGAGTACTCGTATTAAGACCTTCTTCGATGCTGTTGAGCAAGATATTGATGATAGCCCTAAGGCTCCGCAACAACAACCAAAGAAAAAGACCACCAAACTGACCAGAACCAACACCGAAGAAGAAGAGCAGAATGTGAAGAAGACCAACAAGCAGTTGGTAGCCACTAACCAGAGGAATATTCGTCAAGTCGATGATGATGACGACTACAACGTGAAGCATGAGTCAACTGTGGAGGAAACCCGCAAAGTCACTAAGAAAACCGAAATCTCTGGTAAGAAGACCACAGTTCGTAAAGACTCTTTGCAAGAGGAAAATGTCAAGTCCGTCACCACTAAGGATAAGAAGAAGAAGAGTAAGAAGGCCCCACCTCCACCAGCTGACTTTGTACAGAATGATACTACAACTGTTGTCTCGAAGAATGTTCCCGGAGGAGTTGAGTATACTTACAGCACCACCTTGGAGAGTGGCAAGACCATAACCACCAGCAAGACTATTTACGAGGAAGAGGAAGTTGAGTTGACCGAAGAGGAAATTCAGATTTACAAGAAACAATTGAAGGATGCTGAAAAGCACAAGAATGTTACCACCACTAAGAAGCTGAAGTCTGAATCAGGCACGAAGAAGATTGTTCCATCGGAGAATCCTGGTGATGTTACCACTGTGGAGACTATTAAGATCGAAGGTGGTACTGAGTATCATTACACCACTGTCACCTCGGAGGGTATTGTGAAGAGGGCAGTAAAGACTGTTTACGATCCCGTCCCTGTAAAGGAGAACGAAGAAGACACTGATGAGGAGGAGTACGTTGAAGAATACGAAGAAGAAATCATTGAGCCTGGCGAGAAAATCGTCAAGACCATTGAGACCACGAAGACCTTGCCACAGAGATTCGATGGTAAGTCTACAAATTGAATGTTATTTTGCATCTAATATCTGTTTTAATATCTAGATTGATTTATATTATTTTTAATTTTTTCGAATTTTATAAAAACATAAATTAAATCAATTCCCCTATTCGCATTTATATTATATTTGGGACTAGTCACGTCATTGCTATTCATCCTATTTTCAACAAATGGAGTGAGAGATGATTAGTTCAATAACTAATGACAAGTAACACCACTTTCCGCCCTGCACTCCAACTCGAGGTCTTCTTTAAACAGCTCAGCAGTACAATCTCAGCAACTGCGTGATCAATCCAATGCCACTTGGATTATTGAATGAAAGTACCTATTCGTTTTTAATCCATCCCAGGGCAAAGATATTCTAAATATTATTTATGCATAGATTTCAAATCCTAAAAGTTTTTATGATAGTAGTGGCTACTCCCCCGATACCGCTCGATTGTATCTAAATAATAGAACTGAGTTAAATTTGAAAGAATGCAGAATTTGTTTTGTCAGATCCGCCTACAATATTTTGTCTAGGCTTCCGTCAGTTGCCTGTCTAGCAACGATTCAGTGATCAAGTGAATCAGTTAGGTGTCGTAGTCTTCATCGTCACCTTCATAATGCTTTTCACTTGAGCTGGTGATTCTTCAAGGTATATACCCGTTCGAAACATTAAGAAAAAATGTACATAAATAATGTTGAAGCTTCAGGTGGGCGCCGGGGCGTAAGTGGTTAGTGTGTCTGACCTCCGGCGTGACGTTCCAAATTCAAATCCCAGAAAACATCAACAAGTTTTTTCACGGTTCCACCTCTCGCGAACGTCTGACAAACATCCGAGAATATCGTTGTCTCGAGAAAGATTCTCAAAACAAATTGCCCTTCGGAAACGGCACTAAACTGTAGGTCCCTTCCATTCGTGTTAAAACTATAACGCACACAACATAAGTGGTTGCGAGAAGCTAGGCCCTGGCACTTAAAGAGCTTTTGCGCCAAATTTTTATTTATTTTTATATGTTCAAGCTAGAGAGAATGTTCCTGTTTTTGGTGAAAGAATAATTACTCTAGAACCCTCTTTGGATGTCCTAATAGCAGCACCTTCCTATTCCTGGAAGGGGAAAGTCGAAAAATGGCAATGTATGGTATTTGGCATAGTAAAAGTAAAACCTATAGTACAGCTTCAATGTGTTTTTTTATTCGTTTTAAGATTACTTTCACTATTAGATAGTGTAACATCTTTGTTAAGAAATTTAAGGAGTGATAGCTTGAGGTCAGACAAGAAGAAATTTTGATGGTCCTGTATATATTTGATACAGAAGAGAGTGGGCACCTATCCCTTTAGATGAATTTGCCCATAAGCCCTCTATACGTAGAAATGCAGAGGGACACCTCAAAATGTTTTCTATTTTTACTATGATTGCCTTAATTAACCAATTTTTACAGCTAGATATTAAAGGCTTTCAAACCTGCTCTAAGTTCAAAATCCCATAAAAATACTAAGCTATTAACAAACAATATCAAAAGTGGTAAAGCTAAAGGCTTAAGGCCTTTAAAAGGGTTCCTCAGCTAAAATAAAAGAAAAGAATGTCTGTTTGCTATATTTTTGTAGCTTACCTAAAGAGCTACATTTTTGAAGGACTCATTCAGCCATTATAAGATTGCTGCTAGTTTTCTGATTTAATTTGTTAAGGAAAAAAATGTGATCAAAAAATTGATACCTAATTTAAACTTGACACATTTTCGTCTTTTTTTTGAGGATGTCCTCTTACTAAATATTTGCACTCAAAGGCAATCTTCCAAAAAATGGGTCATCAAAGAACTTAATTATACAATCTTTTTAAAAATTTACTATCCAGCATTTACTTTTTCACCCTTAGTTCTGGAATCAGAAAAACGGAAAATTGAGAGTTATTAGGATGTTGAGCGACAGCTGATACACTTAGTTTCTTTTTTAAAAAAGAAACAAAGACAAATCCTTACGTATTACACAATGCTTTCATAGAAAATTTCGTTTACACATTGTTTTTAGCTTAAGAAGGAAAAATTGGCTATTTGCAGACAAATTTTCTTCTAATTCTTCTTTCTATTTCGACGAGGTTATGATCGGAAAACAAGGGATCATGACCCTCCCACTTCACCGCATTTCTACTGATCCGCACTGTGAAGCTTGCCTTTGCAGACAAATCTCTTGATTCAAATTACAAATGATTCAATAGCATTTTCAGGGTTAAAAACAAGGTTTTAGTATTTTAAACACCAACTTCCTACAAAAATATCCTATAGGGAAGATTTCATATAAATTAAAGATCATGTAGTAAATAAAGATTACCACACTTTTTAATACTTCAAATTTGTTCAACAAAAGTTGACATGTAATAGTGGTACTTTTTCCGTATCGATTATTTTATTGAAGCTATGGTTCTATTTACATACAAACCTAAGAAATCATAATAAGAATTAATTAAATTTGTAAAAATGTATCTGACGAGTGCTTACAAATTACTTACCCGTACTTATACGAGTATATCTATGCGAGGTCGAATTAAATTAGATTTTCGTACTAACGCTCCTGATTATTGAATGATATTAAAATAATAACTCGTATTTCTGAGTATGATTGGTTTAATTCACGTTGAAAGTAGTTCGATGGTTCTATTGAGCTAAACTTTAAATTTTCAAAATCTCGAAAAAATAAATAAAATTTCTGTAGAAAGTGTGTATGTAGAATGCTCCATTGACATACTATATATGGACTGCTAATAAAATGTCAGTTTCATACAATCTCTGTCTAAAAAAATGACGCTAACATAATTAGCCCTCCTGGTTCGAAGGGGAAAAATGTGGAAACAAAATGCCAACCATCTTGAATTTCTCCATAGAATGGTAGAGACACCTCTTGGGTCTACCTATGTAGGTTTGCTAAGTAAAACGGTTGAAATTCAAATTGTTGAGGCATAGTTTGCAAAAGATGTCACCTCGAAAGTGTGCTGCTACATATAATTACCGATAGATGGAATCACCAAAATTTGAATAAAAAAATTCGTTAGATATCCATTTTGCTGCCCCATAAATTGCACAATATGCGTATATATATCGCGAATCAATTTTTTATGTAATATGTCAATGAAAACACTATTTTTGTACACCCAACTGCATCCAACGAAATCTCAAACAAATGTGAGTTTCCATTTTTTCCGCTTCGAACCAAGAGCGCTAACGCTTACGTTATAACCAATGCGAAGTTGGCTACTAGCAGTCCATATAGAGTATGTCAATGAACTACTCATACAAATTAAAAAAAAAAACATTTCTTAACAATAAGTGTTATGCATGTGACTCACATGTACAGAAATGTGAATATCATAAATAATTAATAAATGTCAATAATATAGAAATAAGTGAAAACCGATTTTCAAGCCAAATAAAAAATTAACAGTGAATCCGTATCCCCGGTTGGAGAACTGAAATTTATTTAAAATTTTAATTTCGCAGAAATTGTTGAGAAGAAAACTCCAAAGAAAAAGTCCACTAAACTTTCAAGAACCGATACCCAAGAGGAAGAAAGTCGTATTGTTCAAAAGAAAAACAACGAAATGACGGCAATCAATCAACAGCAGAGTAATGTGCGTCAATACCAACAAGAAGAACACACCACTGGTAACTACAATGTTCGACGTGAGTCGAAGGTAGAGGAAACACGCAGCATTACTCAGAAATATAAGATTACTGGCAGCAACTATTAAACGGAACAAGATCGGACGAAATTTCATTTTTTCTACCCACTTCTCACTTTTGTAGTATTTTTTTCGCTTTAAAATATCTATTATGCTTGCAAAATGTTAAATGATAATCCAGATCACTGATTAGAGAGCTTGTTGTCTATTTATTGAAAAACGAAAAAAAAAAAAAATGTATTATCGAGGATGTCACTAAGCTATACGGTTTGTTTATATATTTTTGTTAATTTTTTACAAGGCCATCAACTAAAAATATGGTTTCTGATTTGATTTTTTGTAGTTTATAAAGTTTGTGTTAAATAACGAAGAATAATAAAGAAAAATATTTATATTGTTGTATTAAGATGTTGTTATTTGATGTTCTCATTATTCTGACGAATTTGGCTTGTCATGGCAACTCTATCAAGCACTTGGCTTTAACTGTCCTATACGGAAATAGAACATTCGATGTACATAGGGTGTGTGTACGCACTAGATGATAGACAGCTGTCAATTTTGATTTCTTTCAGTACTGTGCAACTGTAATAGATTATGGAACGCGTCGTAGTGAGGACACTAACCATTCGGGATGAAGTACAGCAGTTTTGAATACTTTTGAGTGACAGCATTCAGGCGTTAATAATGATATTATTAAAAAAAAGTGTAATGAGCTGTAAAGCATTTCAAGAAGTGAATGAAGTGTAAATAGCTCGTTGTTGATGCGGTAGAGATTTTGGCTTTAATTCATGGCGGTTGAATGAATGATAATGCAGAAATTTTCTAGAACGAATGACCTATTAGGCCACAGGAAGCCATGAATATATTTGGAAATAAAGCACACGAACATAATGCATACATACATACAAACATTTTTAATGGGCCGCTTATCCTTCATGAGGGTCGTAGGAGTTGGATACTTAGGTAGACCCTCCATCCTTCTCGATCCTCCGCCATTGACTCCAACTCATCAGGAGGAATCCCTAGACGGCTCCAGGAGAGATGTTGGACTTGATTCAACAACCGCGGAGTCGCCTACCTGATGGCACGGTAATCATGGCACGCCTTGGAAGCCGGTATGGGGGCATACGCACTACGTGACCAAACCATCGAAGTATAGATCGTTCTGTTCGGAGAAGTAGCTGCTCAACATTAAGCGCCTCGCGTACTCTGGTATTGCGCACTCGATCCCTACAAGTTATTCCAGCAACACCGCGAAGGAACCTCATTTCGGCAGCTTACATCCGCGATCTTGGAAAACATATTGCAGAAAAGTGAAATTCAATAGATAGATACTTGGAACAAAATTGTATATTCCTTTGAATAATGCAGTCGAAAGGCGCGTAGAGGACGACTATACGTTTATCATCCCTAGACATCGGTGTAACTACATAGAAACCAGAAGCCGATGTGACAGTTATTTTGCCTCTTAGTTAATTGAAATGAAAGACCTATAATATATATGTATATATGGTTGCCTCATTCTAGGTGTAATCAGAATTAAATGTATTCCTAATAGCCGTTAGTTGTCTAAATCGTTACTGTCGGTCAGTAAGGAGATATGTACTTTGCATTAAAGTATTAGCGCTAAATGACGTTAAAAAGCATTCTCGTCAATTTTTTTCATTGGGAAAAAACTGAAAAAACAAAAATGGAAATCAATTGGCATAAATCAAAGAACACATATATGTTTAAAGGAAGCATAGGTTGGGTTGAATTGAAGTGGCTGACAGCTAAGAATCGCCAACGTACTAAGTCCAACAAAGCTAAGACCAACAGTAAGAAAACAAGCAGTTGCCTCCACTTGGGGCCAACAACCGAGCATCGTGCACTGGCTATACAAATTGGTGATAAAACAGATTCTTATGTATAGAGTACTGGTATGTTGGCCCGCCCTGGAAAAATAAGTCAAACCTATCTATAATGGAAAAAAACTCAGTGGGTTGCATGTCACCGCATAACCGGTGCACTGAGAGCTTTTCTCACAGAGGCGCTAGAAACCATACTCCACCTACTTCCGATCGACAGTAAACAGGAGAAGGAGCAACACACGGGACATGCGAGAATACTTTCGATGCACCGTCATGTAGCTACTCCCAATGAATATAACGTCAACAGGGGCTACATGCACTCAATACGGGACAGAGCTGCGTGGACGCAACGCAATGTCCTATACAACGAATCGTTGTCAATTTTTCACTGATGGGTCCAAAACCAAGGATGGAGTTGGTGCCGGAATCTTAACAGAAGTCCTGGGGATGCACCTCTCTTTTAACCTTCCAAGCCATTGCTGTGTTTTTCAAACCAAAGTTACAGCTGTTCGTCAAGTCGCTGACTGGCTAGCGGCTAATACACTATCAATAGCGGATGTTGCTTTCTACGTCGGTTTTTATGCTCTCTCGCGAAGCTTCTAATTTCAGCTTCGATTGTCGGAATTCCGAGATCCCTGTGGATATCGTCGTTTCTACAATATCACAGACAATTTCTTTTAGCACTTTATTTTGAAAAGTTTGTAAAATATTGGCATTTGTTTTCTTGGTACAACCCCAAGTTGTATGCCGTAGGTCTACACCGGCTTTAGAACTTGCTTGTATAAAAGCAGTTTGTTCTCAGTACTGAGCTGGGAACGTTTTCCGAGTAACCAGTCCATTTCTCTATATTTGATTTCGAGACCTTACGTTTCATTTTCACGTGCGAATTTCATTTCAGCCTTGGGAATTGTCATTCCCAGGTACTTGGCCTCGTTTGCAAAAGGTATTCGGCCCGAGTTTAGAAAAATTGGCAAGTAATTAGTTTTTTATAAGTGAAATTCACGTGAACAGATGTAGATTTACTGAGGGCGATCCACCAGTCCCTCGTCCATTCATCGACATTATTCAGTGCGTTTTGCAGTTTTGCAATCGTTTCTTTGATTGTTTTACCTAAAGCTAGAATAGCGATGTCATCGGCAAACGTAGCAAGGATAGTGCCATTTTCTTTCAGTATATCACGAGTATATAGCAAATAGAGAAGCGGCCCAAGAACGCTTCCTTGCGCTTTGAGCTTTGAGTATTTGATTCCATGTCCAACACGGAAGAGTCTATTCCCAAGATTTGGTTCTAGAATATCATATAGGCATACAGAGATAACTTGTCGTAGTTTGCATTTCAAGCCATCATGCCTTATCAAAGGCTTGCGAGATGTCAAGAAATACGCTTAAGCAAATCTTTCTTTCTTCAAGTGCTTTTTCGATTACGTTAGTAATTCTATGCACCTGGTCAATCGTCGAAAATTTACTTCTGAACCCAAACTGGTGGTCTTCTATAACCAGTTGGAAACGCCTTAGTAATATCCTCTCGAACATTTTGGATATGACTGGAAGAAGCGAAATTGGTCTATACGATTTTACCTCATTTGGCGGTTTTCCTGGCCTTAAAACTTCCCCAACTTTCCATTGGCTCGGCACGTGTTTTAATCTGAGCGCAGCATTTACAATATGGAGAAGTTTAATCAATGCTTTTCTAGGTAAAACTTTGAGAATTTCTCCGGTAATCAAATCATAATAACCAGGAGCTTTCTTAGGTTTTAGATTTTCGATCTCATGTTTGAGTTCCCTTAGCGTTGTACTAAAAAAAAAAAAAAAATATTTGGCGCAACAGCTCTTTGAGTGCCAGGGCCTAGCTTCTCGCAACCACTCATGTTGTGTGCGTTATATTTTTCATACGAATGGAAGGGACCTACAGTTTAGTGCCGAATCCGAACGGCGATTTGAGAAGCTTTTTCGTGACAACAATACTCTCGGATGTTTGTCAGACGCTCGCGAGAGGTGGGACCGTGAAAAAACTTTTTGGTGTTTTCTGGGATTCGAACTTGGAACCTCACGCGTAGTGATCCGGCACACTTGTAAGTGGTAAATGGTCAGATGGCAAATCCAGCCTATTGATGTTGTCGCAAACCATTTGACCATCGTACGATTTAAAGGTTTCTTCCAGATAGGCCACAAAGACATCCGCTTTTTCTTTATCTTCCCTTGCCCATTCATTTTGATTTAATTTAATTGGCGGCGCGGGGACTTTGGGCCTTTTGGTGCCTTTTACAGCTTTCCAAAGTGAATAATTGGAATCTTTTTTCGCTGTTAAACTTTCAAGGTAAGAGCCTATTGGACGATTCTTAAAATCCTTAATTGTCTTCTTCAAAAAATTGCACAGACGATTCAAGTGTGCTTTATGCTGCGGAGTACAGCTCTGTTGCCATTTTGTACGCGCTTTTCTTTTATTTCCGGAGGATATCGTAAACCGTATCTGTCCGGCGTTTTCCTTGGATTGGGCGTATTATTCCAAGAGGCGAGCTGTACGATCTCAACAAAGCGATCAACTTCAACCTCAAGTTCATAGGGTGTCGTAAGTGGAACGCTCAGTTCAACATTATCTTCAATTTCGTTCCTAAAGCCTTCCCAGTTAGTTGTTCTACCAGTTAATCTCGCTGGCTCTAGGTTATAGACTAGTTTTTCGTTCAATGTCAAGATAACTGGGGAATGATTAGACGACAGATCAAAGCTCTCTTTAACTTTTATGTGGTTGGTAGATACTCCTTTCACAACGAAAAAATCGATCAGGTCAGGTATTTTCGAAGTATTAGTCGGCCAGTAAGTATGTTTACCCATCGAACGGAAATCACAACTGTACTCCATACCTGCCCCATAGAACATTCTACCTTTTTTCGAGCTGTATCTTGAGCCCCTGAACGTATGTTTCACATTAAACAAGTTAGTAAAATCACTTTTTTCAAGCGCAGAACGCAGTGGATAGTAGATGAGATTTTAAGAGTACGCTGACTATTTTTAACTTGAATAGTGCACAATTGCAATGTTTTAAGTTCTATCTTTAGGTCTTCGGATTGTTCAATGCAGTCTTTAATGAAGAAGGATGATCCGCCTCTCGCTTTTCTCGAAGGGTGACAAGCGTGGTAACCATTATAGCCTTTTATTTTTAAATGGAATTCGTTTTTTACGTGGATTTTCAGAAATCAAGCAAATATCAATATCTTTTTCACATATGAATATTTCCAATTCGTCAAGTTTTTGCCGACTGCCGCGTATCTCCTAATGAGATAGCTGGTCAGTACAACCTCAGCCTTTGCTGGGTACTAGGTCACTGTGAGATACCGGGGAATTGTGCAGCTAACGGATTGCCTCGACAAGGCTCCTCTGGTGAAAACAGCATTACCATTATCGACAAAGAAGCGCCAACGTCTTATGTTAAGTACCTTATTCAAACCGACGTGGAGAAAGTGGTCAATCTCCGATGGCAACATCCAGGCCAATGCAACACCGCCAGGTAACTTTGGCCAACACTTAACAAAACTAGGTCCATCGGGATCTTGAAACACAAGAGAGGAACTCTCTCCAAAATAGCAAACGTTCTCACCTGACACTGCGCCATAGGAAGACATGCCTAAAGACTAGGCATCCCCTACAACGATTTCTGCAGAAGCTGTAGGGATAAAGAGGAGGAAGAGACCATTAATCACTTCCTATGCGCTTATCCTGCGCTCGCCAATATTAGGAAGGTCACCCTGGGTAAATACTTTTTCAACGATCTAGATGATCTCAGCAACGCCTGCACGGCTAATATTGACATTCATACAACGAAGCAAATAGTTCCTAGAGTAAGATGGTATCCCACCCGCCTTACACATCGGCAGTACAATGGACCTACTTTTGGTCTAAGTGCATCTTCATCGACGGCCGATCCTAACCAACCAACCAACCAAGCCCAACAATAGGTTCATTGTGATACCACGTGAATCATAGGAGAAAATCTCTCTCTACCTACTCTTTAAACCATTTTGAGGTTCTCATGAAGAGTAAAAGGCTCTTAATATGTCAATAAGATCGCCTATATCGTTGTAATAGAAGGCTCCTAGGTGAAGCTTCCTTCTACGGGAGAGAGCTGGGCAAAAATAAAGAAGGTGAGGAAAATTTTCTTCCTCTTCTCCATCCATGCAGCTTCTACAAAGTCGTTTGCAATAAGACCCAGCCTTGTAGCATGCTTGCCTATTAGACAGCACCCAGTGATGACACTTATTGTAGTGCCGATATGCAATCTATTAAGAGAAATCAAATTCTTAGAGTGTCTTAGATCCAGCTTTGGCCAAATCTGTTTTGTCGAAGAATCGATTTTTACGAGGGTGGATCTGCTAGGCCTAAAGTTAACGAAACTAGGGAATCCGTTGAAAAGGCTATCTAAGGAGTCAGATGCTGAATTGTCAAAAATGGTGCATTTTCCAATGAGTTGATGAAATTCAACCGAATGAAAGTAAGCTACAGATATCTCAATAAGAACTTCTGAATTTGTACTTACTTCACTTTTAGTACTTTGGTCGAGTTATTATATTATTAAAATATCTATATATATTTTTTGCTGAGATAACATAAGAAATTTAAATTCAATTTATCGTTTCATAATTTCAGATACTGTTGACACTGCTGCCTCTAAGAAGAAGGACAAGAAGACCCGAAAGTAGATGATACTCAGAATATTTGAAACAGTTGCTTCCCAATAGCTAGTATTTTTGCTTTTGCATAATAAATTTGGATTTGTTAAACGGCTTAAAGCATAGTGTTGTTATTTTGAAGTTTATTAGCGTATTCGTTTTGTTTTTTTCTTTTTTAAAGGGTGATTAGCAAAAAAGAAGCTAACTTAACTATGTTTGGTTTGTTAATTATTTAAATTGTTTGTTAAATAGAAAATAAAAGGAAATTATTATTTTAATTCAAATGAAATTAGTTTTAATATATTTTATTCTTGCTCAGTTTTATTTGGATTGGTATGATAGAAACCAACTTAATTACTCTTCTCCTTAACCTTCATATTTTTTTTAACACTTTTTATCGCCAGAAATATACCACCAACCAATGTAGTCAATGCCAGAAATACTAGTCCAATAACATCCAACAAATAGAATTCATACCAAGCCAGGTCAAGACCAGCAGAACGAAGGTGATAAGCTCCTTTGTATCGGATGACGTAGTCCACCCAATACATGGCAGTATCTCTTGGACTTGAAATACGATCACGGAATATTTCAGATAGTCTTTGAACATTCTGTTTGTATGACGGGTTTTCTAAAATTTCATTAAGGGAATCTTTGAGAATGTCCTTTGTGATGGTTTGGAAATTGAGTGTAATGGCATAGCCCGCCTTGGTTGCCTTGTTCATGTTGAGGTGCTGAAAACAAAGGAAGATAATATTGGTATGAGGATGTAAAAATAAAGTTATTTCTATGACCCAAACCCATACGAGTGAGCATCAGATTGAGTAGTTAAAGATGGCAGCACTATGCATACATATTGGGCGTTAAAGCCAGATGGCGTTCAGAGCGCTGTCGACCCGCTACACATACATACATACATACAGTCGGCAACAAAATTGAGTGGACGGTTGAAAAACACAACAAAAATCAACACAGTTTCGATTATAAAATATTTTATTCAAAAAAAATGGTTGTTAGTAGATGAAATACTTAAAATTGAATATAACAACGTAACAACCTTTTCGTATTCAAAGAAGCAATAAATTACGTTCTATTGTTGGTATTCAACGAAAAGCGTAAAACTTGCAATCGTCTACTCAATTTTGTCCCCGTTTGTAGATGCCTACATACATACATACATACATACGCATTTGCGCCACAGTCCATGGAGGGTCTAGGCCTAGCTTCTCGCAACCACTCGTATTGTGTGTGTTATATTTTTTCGCACGAATGCAAGGGACCGTTTTGTGCTGTATCCTAAGGGCAATTTTTATTTTGTCTTTGAGGAGCTGTTTTTGAAAACAATACTCTCGGATGTTTGTCAAACGTTCGCGAGAGTTGGGACCGTGAAAAATATTTTAGTGTTTTCTGGCACTATAGTGATCAGTACATTAAAAGAAGAAGTTACTGCATTCTAACCTGATCAGAATAAATCGGCATTCCCAGCATAGGGACACCATAATAGACACCCTCCTGACTTCCAAAAAGTCCACCATGAGTAATAAACACTTTCACATTGGGATGAGCTAGAATATCACTTTGAGGCATCCACTTCCTGACCATAATATTCTCGGGAAACTGTGCAATCTTATCATCTTCAAACTTCCACAGGATTCTCTGCTTCATACTGCCCAGCCCTTCGAGGAATATCTTTAACTTCTCCGGAGGCATGTCAGAGCTTTTCATGTTGCTCCCTTAAACAATAAATAAATCTCAGAACTTCAAACCATTTTTAATCATTCAAACCATACCCAAACTAAAGTAGATAGCTCCATGTTCAGCTTCATCTAAAAACTTCTTAATATCCTTAGGCAACGGCTTAGCTGGATAGATATGCATACCACCGACGGGTATCATTCCCAACATCGATGGTCTTGGTGTTGTTAGTGGGACATGACTGTTCAGTAGCATCACGGATATATTCTTCTCCATTTGAGATACTTTTGGAATTTTCACTAAGAGGAAAGAATATTTGAATGTCTGACGTGTTGGTTTGTTGGATTAACTTACCCGGCAGATGTGACAAATATTTTTCCACCAAAGCATCTTGTCTTGGAAAGTGCACATACTCTCTGTGAAAGTCTTCATATAGAGAGGCAAATGTGTTCTGGATTCTCTCCCATAAAGTCATCTTATCGTCCAGTGGTAAGAATCCTTGAGGCACAAATGACCACGGACTCATCAAACCCATCATCTGGCTCATATAGTTCTCATACCCTAAGGTACTTATTGTTATCACAGGGATATTATACTTCGGGCCCAATGCTAGGAAAGCTTCTTGATAGAACTGTTCAGATATAAGGAGATCATACACATTTTCTGTATCTTTTCGATGGAAAATTTCCTGAATTTTTGGTTGCTTAAAAGCATGTTCGGTTGCTTTCTCCCCAATAATATCCACCATTTTCATAGTGCCCCGCAAAGACAAGTTTGTAAAATCAAAACTATTTTCACATTGCAAGTGTTCTTTGACTGAAATGACAAAATTAAAATAATGGACATTTGCTATTTAGTGCGCTTACTTACTGTTCGCCCAAAGGTTGTACACTGGATCAATAAGTATCTCTGTATAATTTGCTTCTAGACTCTTTTCCATGGAGTCATTAGTGATAAAGGTTACCTGCAAATGGGACTCAATAAGGAAGGTGTAACAGCGGTGGTTTACGGAACACATACCTCATGGCCTCTGCTCAAGAGCTCTTTTACTAAAGCCTTGCTCATCATAAAATGGCTTTTGCCAGGGTATGTGAAAACTACCAGTATCCTCGCTGCATTGGAGTATGCTACCGTGATTAGCGCTATGAAGGCAAGGCACAGGGATTTTTGAAATTTCTGGAAAAATAACAGAATGTGATGACAACCATCAAATTTTCCGTAAGTATGCTAGAATTCGTTGTGTTTTTGAATTGTCACAATTTGCGTGCAATTTATGTAGTGGAAAAAGGGACATCACTATTCTGAGTTAATTAAGGTACTTAGACGTCTCACATAGCTTGGAAAACGCTCCGAAAATGCTCACTTTGTCACTACAGTCCGGGGTGGAGCTGGACATTAACCAACAAGTCCATCCAGGCAGCTCGGTTGTTAACTATCTGCTTCCAGTTGCAAGTTGGTTGGCTCATCTATTGTGTAATTCTTCCAGGTTTGTTGTCCATCTGTCGAAGTCATCTACGTTGTTATATAGTATATACAATCTACTAGCTAGATAGATGTAACTGTACAGGTCATTCAGCTAATCATTGTGTCTTTTCCTATATTCTGAGTTTATGCAGATAGGACCAAACATCACTCAATGCCTCACTCATGCCTCTGTGGCAGCAGCACCGGGATGATTAGAGTCTTATACAATGTTATCTTAGTTGTTCGTGGGATGGTTTTGTTAGTCAATTAGCCCAAATAAATGGCGATTGGCAGGGCTGATTCTATCGGCATTCTATCGACTGACATCACTCTGTCTTCTTCTTCTTATCCCACTGTCATCGGGGCATGCACCATTCTTACCAGAAACCCTCAACCTTTTGTTTATATCTCGGCGAAATTATTACTGACCTTGATTGTAAAGGTACAACAACGAAACGTCAATTAGAGACATTGTCTTTGTGATGGTAGACATGAATGTCAAAGTAGATAGGGAAGCATGGGCTATGCAACCGAAATAATATTATACACCTGTCCCTCGAATTACACGGTACTCGAATTACACGGTTTCGCTTTAACACTGTTTTCATTTTGAAAAATAAAATATAAAAAATTTTGAGTTTATTTCGATTATGCATTTTTTTACGTATTTACGGACGCACCCGTTTCAACTGAAGACTGTTTTTATTTTTTAAACTTTTTATTTTTGCATTATTTTTATTTTTATCAAAGAAAAGTTGTTTACGTTTATGTGTTTTTCCTTCTTGTAAATAAAGAAATGAGTTTAAAAAATAAAAATGTTACGCTTTAAATACGTTATGAATGTACTAGAGCATCGGCTTCATGACTTGGCATTCTTCTTCTTCTTCTTCCTTTTATCAGCGAGGTTATGATCCGCAAATAAGGGATCATAACCCTCCCACTTCACCACATGTCTACTGATCCGCCTATTTGACTTCAGAAAATATCGGCAGGCCTCCCGATTTTGGATCACTCGGTTACTGAGGCCAATGAAATGCCGATGTCGTCGCATTTGTGTGATCCAGCCGTTTATAGGCCTGCCTCTCCTGCCTCGCGATGTCTTTGGAACGTTCATTGCTAATGTCTTTTTAACAGCGTTCAAATGATCTCTTTTTTGAACGTGGCAATACTAGCTAAGCCGGTCGTGTTCTATCTTTCGTAAGATGGTTTCCTTGACGTGAAGGCTACCACGGATCTGCGAACTTCATATTCGATCAAGCTTTGTCACCCCTATTCAATTAAATGCCTGGAATATGCCTGAGTGGATTAGAGAACGGGCAGCACAAGTACTCTGTCTTTTTTGAACTAATGCGATACCCATTTCCCTCCAAAACGTCCACCCACACATCAATTGCTCGTTGCAGGGATGTAGGATCCTCACGAATGATGGCTCTTAATACCCGCTCAACGATCTTCATGGTGTATGACATCAGCTTGATCGAACGGTAGTTATCATAGTTTCGCGTATCACGCTTCAATTTCTATACAGGGAGAAGGTACTGCACAGAGAACGAAACAGATAAATCCACTAAATATTGAATAAAAGTTAAAAACAGATATAAACCGTCTAATCTGACTTTGACAAAACTTTAAAAATCTGCAATGTTGAAGCACTCAATCACTTTACATAAGTTTAATAAAATGTTAAACTAAAATTAAAAAGATAATATTTACCATGATCCTGATAAGGAGAATTTAACTAACACTTTCAGTCAGTTTTTTAAATATTAACCGATCCTTAGTTACTAGCCAATGAGTAAACTAGTACTGAATACAATTTCTTCTGATTCATATAAGTACACCTGTTTTAATTAATCTCATATTTACTATGTACTTGCGTGTTATAAAATAAAAAAAAAAAAAAAACTAAAATCTGTTTTTTTTTCTCGTTTATTTTATGTCATCTGTCCAGGTTGGACAGTAAGTAATTGTTTATACAAATAGGATATAAACTGTTTTTGAAGGCCACCGTCTTAATAAACATAGTGTTACAAATTATTTACAAGTAGAATACAAGCATTGTTTTATAAATTACTAGCTGACTAGTGCTTGCCTTGCTTCGCTCGCATTTTTGTTGACGGTTATTCAATTGTTGAAGCATAATTGCCAACTGAATACAATACCAAAAATGTGTAAACCCAATTACAACTTCCTCAATTGGAATTGCTACTAGAGCACACACAAACCCGCTCATAGCACACAATTCATTTTAATTCCATTAAAACATTCTAGAATGTGGACAAATCCAACGATCAACAACATCTCATCATTGGAAGGTGGAAATGTCAAAGACGAAACTGAGCCTGTACTCAGTAACAGTGTGTGATTTCTACCCACTAAACCCACCTCCCCTCCTACCCCTGGGGCCTCTTGCATAAAACTACAAGTGTTGTACTTGTAAACTTGTAACTACAATCACAAATAAAGTATGGAATTGTAATATTGTGCGGTTAGAATGCAACAAGTCTACAAGTTTCTAACTACAAGTTAAAAATTATTTGCGAAGAACTACAAGTCTGCAGCTATGCTTCACATTTAAGCGATCAAAGCATTCTTTCTTTCTTTGTTACATTGTTACATACATTTTACTTAAACCCTAACAAAAACAAATTTGTGCTGTTAATTTGCATGCTTTTTTTTTTTTGGTTGCGCCAAGGGGTGTTGTAATCTTCTAAAGATACTAGTAGCCCGGGCTATTAGCATGTACGATTCTCAAACCCGAATAATCGATGTTCCGCGTTCTAGATTCTAGATTGCCTTCACAGTGCGGGCAGTATGGGTCATCTACGTGTTTGTATTTGTAGAGATATTCCCGAAGGCATCCGTGTCCTGATAGGAACTATGTCATGTATGTTAGAAGTTTACTTCTCCGTGTTTTCTGCTGATATGGGTTCATCTTCCTTTTGGCGTGGTGTTCCATCTCTGTTGCCATTCTGCTTGTATAGCCTCGATGGCTGCTGCGGACTTTTTTATTTCCAAATCGATTGGCATTCGACCGGAGATTACGCTAATTGTCTCCGCGCACACATCCGAAAGGCACAACACACGATTAACGATGCGATTCTAAGCTAGCAGGTTTCTAATTGGCTGCCTGGGCCCTTCAATGTTTGGCATTAATCTTGACAGTGCCGCTACTGCCCTGGAGACTTTCTCGCCTGCGTACATTAGGTGCTCTTTGAAGTTTAGCCAGTGTTCTACATTCTCCTTATTAGCACTGCTTGTCTTGTGATTTGCCAGTTCCAGACCTGATGCCTGTAGCCATGCCCTCACCTTCCTTAATGTTTGGTTGCAGTTTTCGGACACTTGTTCTAGCGTTTTTGCTACGACGATTACTGCAATGTCATCAGCATAGCCGATAATTTCTACTCCGCTCGGCCTTGCATGCACATTACGTGTTTTGATGCACTTAAAGCCCATTTCTAAAATGTTCTCAAAAGAAATAAAATTGTTACTTTTGGAAGAAATCCAGAAAAATGAAACAATTTTATTTGGTGGACTAACGTGAAGCGGTGCACTATGGTAAGTACATCACTGTGGACTAATATTACCATAAAATTAATTTACTTTTTCAAATGGTGAAGGTCGATAACAGGGTTCTTGCGGTGGATCCGACGCAAGATTTAACGAAGTCGGTAAGAAAGTTTTGGGCATACTGGAGAAAGATGCTCCCGATATTATTGGCCTGCCAGTCCCCGAATCACTTCATGATGATCTGACTAATAAGTCTTCTGCTATTTTCCAAGGATCTGCACCTGAAGTGCAGCAAGCTCTTCCTTCAGGTAATATGTAAAATGTAAGCTGTTTAGAGTTCTACATAAACCCAATAGCATACATTTTCTCCATTTTTAGTTAAAATTCGAATACTTTTGTGTCACACATTTTTTGTTCTTCCGCGGCATCGCGTAGTAAGCATTTCCCCACGAGAAGATTGGGCTGTCGCAACATCGCCGAATAATTGTACGTAATTCGATGTTCTGTATATTTTGCGTAGCCTTCCAGGGCATCGCGATGTAAGCATTTTCCCATGCGAAAATTGGGCTGTTGCGACGTCCGTCGCCGACTGATTGTGTAATTCGATATTCTGTACGTATATAATACATACTTAACTTAGACTTGTTGTTTCTTTGTTGTATTAGATTACTCGTTGAACACTCTTTTAGTCCTAAGTTTTTTTGTTATCATAATTCGTATATAAATAATTATTAAGATTCAGTAAAGTCATTCAATTGTTGCAATCGGAACAAGTTGGGTCTTTCATTGATATTTGTGTTGATTTATGTGCCTGCTCAATAATCATCAGGTGAGCAAAAATCTTTGTCTTTGGTCCTCCCAGTGGGCGCTCGCCGGAATGGCTATTCACCCTTCATGTGTCTAGTGTCAGCTAAGAATTTACACGCATGTACCCAATCGTGCGCTGTGGTTCATTAAGACGAAAGTGGGGAGTAAACCCCATAAAATCTCACTTAAGCCAAGGTGTGTAGGTAGTCGTGCCGAGGGCTGCATGGCCAGCTGGTGATAAAACAGTGCTGGTCTCGAACAGTCCCTATCGATGCCCAGGCGGGGTCTGTAGTATAATCGCCTTATCCTGGTACATCGGCTCTGCCAGGACTGACTTTTCTTTCCGGACCTACTCGTGGGATCAACAACAAATAAAAAAAAAAGGAAAACAAAAAACAAAATGCCCGACATTGGCTCCTCATCGGAAGACGAGCTTTTAGCCTCCAGTCAGGAGTCTTCAGTCTTCCCTTCAGCCGTAGCAAGTACAAGGCAAAGTACTCCCCCTGGCGTACAGAGGGCGGCTCATCAGACAGCAACAACAGCAAACTCCAAAAGACACTATGGTTAGTGGCGTTGGTTGTTCGTAGAAAAATAAAACCCCAGACGACATCATGAAGAGCAGGTACAAGATGGCTCGATTCGTTCTTGACAAGGTTACCAAAAACGAAGCAGCTGGTACCGCTCATGAGAAAGACGCAGCGGATAAGGCCAAGTATCAAGTTGTGGTCGATGAGTACATCGCACATCTTGAGAAACAACAACAGCATCCCCAACAGAAGAAGAACGACACCAAGGCAAGCAAACGGAACAGGTCTTTGGATGAGACCAATCGCGAGGCAAAAAAGTCCAAGGTTGTCAGGACCTCGACTTCGACACAGAATCAACCGGGTACATCGTCAGCCTGCCCTACTCGGACAACGCGACACTTTTCCGAGGTGGTAAGAGATCATTTGCAGGTCGCCCTCGTGGACAAGCGCTCCTCAGATGGTAACACGGTTAGTAAAGCGTGGGGTAGCATAGAGGCCAGACTATCGGGTATGGTCATGGACTGCCTGTTGGGTAATCCTGGGGGACCTCTGCCGTGCTTCGACTCCGCCGAGTTGGTCGGGGGTTATCGGATCATCAGATGCGAGGACCAGTTCTCCAAGGCTTTCCTTAGCGAGGGGAGGGAGGGGAGGGAGGGCTTGAAGCTCAAGCTTATCCCCGCTAATGATATTCCCAGGAGACCTATGGTCCGCATTTGGCTGCCCAATATGCAGATTGTGGGGAAGGCTCCTCCAATGTCTAAAACTGCAGAATCCGGCAGTTCCGATGGATGACTGTTCAGTCATCAAGGTAAAGGAGCCTCAGAAAAATAGCTGCTCTTTCCTGCTGCTGATCAATGAGGCTAGCCTGGTGGCACTCGGGAAAACCGATCACAAGCTGCATTTCGGCATAAGGCATGCTAAACTTCAGATTTTTCGCTCCTCTGGTCCTGATGAAGATTCAGGCGAAATCGATTGTTCTGACAGGATGTCGGAGGACATGGGGGTTGACATCATTCCACCTATAACCAATGCTGAACATCATTCAGATTAATTTGCACCACGTAAAAAGTGCGTCAGATAATTTGCTTCTCTTTATCGGCGATTAGGATATAGATATCGATATTATACAGGAACCCTGGGTGAAGGGTTCATCCATAAAAGGACTCAAGGACAACCGTTACAACATCTTCAACCTAGGAGTTGCATCCTAGCTAAAAAATATTTGAATGTATTTCTATGTCCTGATTTTAGCTCTGCCGATTTAACGGTAGTTAAATTGGAGGTTGCAAATAACACTCCTTTTATATCCTCCTCACCACCAGAGGAGGTACGCCAATCAACATTAATGACAACGGCAAAAAAGGACAATCTGCTTCTGGGCTGCGACGCAAATGCCAGGCACACATTATGGAGTAGCTCTGAAATCAAAGAACGCGGTGAGTCCTTGTTTGATTTTTTAGTGATGTCCAACTTTTCTGTTTGTAACGTGGGTAACACACCAACTTTTGTTTTTCCGAGT